>CM041645.1:27941432-28169648 GCA_023333625.1 Bothriochloa decipiens
GGATCGTTACTTATGCATGACTTTTTCATCATCTGCAAGTGGGCGACAGGAGCGGCACCGGCGAAGGGGAGGGGGGTTATGCAGTGTGCTCGTCCGCGAGACGCGAGAGCTCGGTCTTTCCACGCCTCGGGTGGTGAACTTGTGATATTTTGGGCACACGTGTATTAGCGTGCTTTGGTCCGTCATCCACGTCAACACTCGAGCAGCCAAATGCACATTCTGTTAGACAATAAGGCAATTTTCATGTCATTTGAATTCCATAAATTAACATTATGAGGATGACATATAAAAGATTATTGATAAAAGAGATTATGACATATCAAATGTTCATGACAATAATGAACATGTGAACAAGAAACATGTGAAGCATATGTATATCAAATATATATAAACAAGAAACATATACTGGACAACATGTGAAATAGCTTAGCAGGACTACTAAAACATATAATCAGAGGCATATGAAATAGCATGATTGTATAACAGAAATGGATATGAAGAACATATAAACAACAGGGACAGACATCAGGCATCTGATGAAATGACATGACAGAACTAATGAAAAAAACTCAGAGCAGCATATGAAACGACATGGAAGAATTTCTGAAACAGGCACGATTTAGAAATTGAAAAACAGAGAGAAGATAAACAATTCATACCCTCCCATGAGCCCATCCGAGGATCCCGATTCTTGACCAACCTCCAATGTCATGTCATAGAGAAGTTGATGAAGACGATCTCTCCTCCGGGAAGAAGATTAAGACCATCCGTGAGAAAGAGGAAGACGACGTCGCCGGCAACTCGATGAAGAAGAAGACGAATGACGGCGGTGATTCGGGCAGTCGCGTAGATGCTCCCCAAAAACCTAATTACCGATCCCCTGTGCAAGGTCTTGAACAGCAAAGTCTTCGGAGGCACCTGCCCTCTCCCTTCTCCGTGCGCACGGATTGAGGAGATGGAGATAAGCCTTCGTTGCTACTGGAATGTGGACTAGTGTGTTCTCTCAGACGGAAGAGGAAAAAGTGAACCAACCGAACTGTTTGAATGAGATGTAGGAAATATATAATACATGGGATAGTCCAACACGCCTGTAGGCCAAGAGCCTCACGTGCACCCAACAACATGGAGGCCACATGCTATCAATGATAGTAGAAGAAAGAGAAACTCATTTTGCCAATTAGTAAGTAATAGTGGAAGAAACTTCCATAATCAAATGACATAATTGACAAAATCAAGAGTCTTTCTATCTGCTCGATTGCTTGCCTGCCATGTCATGCCCACGTATAATATATACCAATATCTTTTTCTCCCATTGAGTTACATACTTTAGAGTTTATTTATTTATTAAGTTTAATATGGGCCTAGCCCACAATAAATCTAACAATCCCCACCAAACTCTAGGGTTTGTAACTGTGAAGTACCAAAACCATAATCCTTTGATATATCAATATTTTGATGGAGACTATTAAGTTGAACATCCACCTAGATTAAGAGTTTCACTCAGCCACAACTAAATAATGAATTATGCCTTGAATTGATAGTTTTGTGTGAGAAGAGATTCACTCAAGTCCTTTGCTGATACTAGGCTGCAAAAGGCATCTCCGCTGTTTAGAAGCATATAAGTCACACTTTTGTGCCTTTCATGAGTATTTAGGGATTACCCAAGTCCCATAGACTGTGACTAGCAGTCTGACTCATATAGGTGTACTCCTCAAAAGATGTTCTGTAGGACAACATCTTACCTTTATAAGACTCTTGGAATACATTAAGGTAAATACCATCCTGCCTTACAGATAATAAAGATGTGCATCATAAATGAGTCAAGAAAGAAATCTTTCCTCTCAATCTACTACTAGCTTGTTTCACCACTCTACTTCATGGGATCTCTGATCACATAGAGTAGGTTACCACCATAGTAGATGATGTAAACCCGCTAGGGTTTGGGGATGATCTTTCGATGAGAGGCGTGAGATAACTTGATTGGTGGATGGAGATGACGTTCACGGCCCGACTACAGCCTTCAAGACTGCGCCTTAGCGACTGATATACCACTTTCAAAGGTCGTCACGATCTTGTGGAGAGCGACAACTAGCCACTAGGGCTCCCGTCCTGCAAGGAATTGAAGAACTAGCAAGAACGAGGAAACAAGCACTGAAATGGCAATATCAAATTGAGGGTTTCAAACTGAATCTTATTATGAGTGGGGTTCCGAAGACAAGGAGATGGGCGGCTGGATCAGCACGCGCACCTACAAGCAAGTAGCGACGGCTAAACTTGATGTAAACAAAACCCAATCTGTTTGTAGCGGCTATGGAGGTATAAGAGAGGGTAGAGGACGACCTTGTCCTGGCCGGAGTCATCCCACAACCCTAGGACACGCCCCTATTGGGCCCCACTTGATACATGGCCCATCGGGCAACAATCAGGTGACACCGAGGACAGAAAAACCTCTCAATGTTATTTGCATCATTGCCTCTGACTCAGAAGATGTCAGCATGAGACTGGATCCATATGAAAGTAGACTTGATAAGCTTTCCATCAAGTATCAAAACGTCCCAAAGCGACTTAATACATTTTTCATATAATGAGATTGTAACAAAGTTACCCCACCATCACCTTCTCTAGTAACCTTAATGTTTAAAATGACAACAGCTTCTCCAAAATCTTTCATTTCGAAATTGCTTGATAAAAGATTTTTGACTTCCTCAATCACATTGAAATTTGATCCAAAGATCAGAATGTCATCAACATAAAGGCACAACATAATAGCCTCACCCCCACCATACCTATAATACACACACGTGTCTGCTTTATTTATAGCAAATCCAGCAGCAGTGAGAGTATTATCAAACTTTTCATGTCATTGCTTAGGTGCTTGTTTTAGGCCATATAATGATTTTAACAACCTACACACCTTGTTCTCTTGACCATTCGCAATGAACCCTTCTGGCTGATCCATATAGATCTCCTCATCCAACTCTCTATTTAGGAAAGCTGTCTTTACATCCATCTGATGAATGATAAGACCATAAGAGGCTGCCACTACAATCAATGTGCGAATCATAGTCAATCAAGCAACTGGTGAATAGACGTCAAAGAAATCTTTACCCTCTTTCTGGGTATATCCTTTGGCCACAAGCCTTGCCTTGTACCTCTCAATTATACCATCAGGCCTAAGTTTTTTCTTAAAGATCCATTTACAACCTATAGGTTCACACCCATAAGGATAGTCAACGACCTCCCATGTTCAATTAGACATAATAGAATCCATCTCACTCCTTACTGCTTTCTTTCATAAGTCAGCATCAGGAGAGGAATATGCCTCTTTAATGGTGGATGTTGTGTCTTCTACAAGGTACACTATAAAGTCATCACCAAAGAATTTTGCAACCCTCTGTCTCTTGCTCTTTTGAGTGACTATAGTGTCATCCTCCTTAGGGATGTGCACATGAGAATCATCAGCATGATCTATAAAAATAGACAGTTCTTACTCATAGGGAATTATAGTCTCATGACTTATTTTACTAAGTGTATTCTTTATGGAAATCTCATTCTCAAAGAATATAGCGTCTCATGACTCCATGATACTATCAAAATACATATCAGGCACATCACATTTTATAATTAAGAATCTATATCCTGTGCTGTGAAAGTAATAACCAAGAAATACACAATCAACAGTTTTAGGCCTAAATTTATGCTTCTTATTGATTGGCACATTCACTTTGGCCAAGCAACCCCAAGTGCGCAAATATGAGAGATTTAATCTTCTCTTTTCTCATTTCTCAATTGGTGTGATCTCTTTGTTCTTTATTGGAACTCTGTTCAGGACATGACATACTGTCAATAACGCCTCACCCCACCATTCCTTGGTAATCCCACAGTGATTAGCATGGCATTCACCAACTCTGTTAATGTGCAGTTTATTCATTCAGCAACCCCATTGGATTGTGGTGAGAATGGCAGTGTCCTTTCATGAACAATATCATGTTCCACGCAGAACTCTTCGAACACATTAGAGAAGTATTCTCCACCTCGATCTGACCTTAACCGTTTTATTTTTCTTTCAAGTTGGTTCTCAATCTCAGCTGTATAAGCCTTAAATAATTAAATGCTTCATCTTTAGTTTTTAAAAGATACACATAGCAAAAATGAGTGGAGTCATCTGTAAAAGTGAAAAAGTAACATTTACCGCCTTTGGTTAAAATTTCATTCATCTCGCGCAGATCAGAATGAACAAGTTCTAGAGGTGCCAAATTCCTCATCTCAACAGCCTTGTGAGGCTTGTGAGGTTGTTCTAATTCAACACACACATGACACTTAGACTTTTTAACCAACTTAAATTTAGGAATTAAATTCAGATTTGCTAACCGCATAAGACAGCCAAAACTTGCATGACAGAAGCATGAATGCCATAAATCCAACTCATTAAAAATATTAATAAAATTCACCATCTTATTACACACATCATGCAAAGATAAGCGGAACAAGCCTCCACAATCATATCCTTTTCCAACAAAATTACCATGTTTCGATACAACACACTTATTAGACTCCAGAACAACTCTATCGCCATCTCGACATAGCATAGAAGCACTAATAAGATTCTTCTTGATATATGGCAAATGCTGCACACTCTTCAATGGCACCGTCTTTCCCCGAAATAAACTTCAGAATGACCGTACCAACACCAAGAACATGAGTACGCGACCCATTGCCCATCAAGAAGGCGCTGGACCTCCCGACCTGGTAGGAAGAAAACAAAGAGACATCAGCACACAAATGTATATTTGCACCACTATCCATACACCACTCAGGTGAATTACAAACTGAAAGAACAAATTGTAAAGAATTATCATACCCTGATGTTCCATCTCTAGTTTCAATAGTTACAACATTTGCTGATTTCTTGTATGGTGTGAATTTGCGATCAGGGCAATCTCTAGCCCAATGCTGATCACTGCAACAGACAAAGCATCCTCCCTTTCCCTTATTGTTGTTGTTGCTCTTCTTTTTAAATTGTGCTGTTTGAATAGATTTATTTGTGCTCTCTTGCTTATTTTGGTTTTTCCTCTTATTCCACTTGTGGAAGTTTCGCTTATGCATCACATTAGCAGTAGAGATGTCAACACTCTTTTCATTGTCCTTTGCTCTAGTCCTCTCCTCAACATCAAGAGTACCAATGAGCTCTTCCACATTGAACTCCTGTCTCTTATGTCTGAAGGAGGTAGAAAAATCCTTCTAAGAAGGTGGAAACTTAGAGATTATACATCCAGCCATAAACTTGTCATGCAAAAGACAAAGAAAAAGCTCAAGTTTCTTAGCTAGTGCCTAAATCTCATGAGCCTATTCCACTACACATCAGTTCTCAATCATCTTGTAGTCATACAGCTGCTCCATGAGGTACAACTCGCTACCAGCATCAGTTACTCTAAACTTTCCAATAAGTACATCCCACGGCTCTTTCTCTCTAGGATGGATGATATAGCTTTTTTAAAACTTTTTATCAAGCAAGCTAATCACTGCTCCTCGAAAGAGGTTGTCATCAGCCTTAAACTTAGTCTCATCCTCAGTAGGCAAGTTAGTAGGCTTACCCTCAGCGACGTAATAACATGACATAGAAGTTAGCTACAGTTCCATCACACGTGGTTTGGGGCTTGAACCACGCCGATACTCTTTCATCCAAACGAAGCAAGACGTATGGAAGCAAGACGTATCTAGGTATTTGAATATATCTACATAATGGCAGGGACAGCTGCGTCAATCGATCGGCGACGGCCTCTGTATATCGTCGTAAAAAGTACAATCTACTAGGATCCAAATGATCCGATCTCCAGGATAATGAAGAAGCACGTATACACGTTAGCCTCCGGGAACGAATCCTGAGTAGCTTACTCCATCGACATCCATCGGACGCGGACCACTTCGCCGACACGATGACCACATCAAGCGATTGGCCAGCCGTCCAAGTCGTCACGTGCAGGTTCATCTCGTCGACGACAAGATGACGACACTGCTCGGTCGATAATCAACTCGACGCTCGTTTCTGCCGTCCGCGCCGCCATCGACATGCCGGGCGTATAGCTCGACGCTTGTTCCAGTCGACCACGCCGCCGTCGACCGGCTGGACGTACAGTTCGACGCTTGTTCCGGTCGACCACGCCGCCGTCCTATTGGACGTGCACCTCGTCGTTCGGCTCGGTGTCACGTACCGCACAATCTCGTCTTCGATCACGTGCTGCTCAGGGACTCGTCATCGTCGTCTTGGCTTGGTGTCACGCGCCGTACAGCCTCGCGTCACCTCGGCTCGGTGGCACGCATCGTACAACCTCGCGTCATCTCAGCTCGGTGTCACGCACCACACAACCTCGCGTCCTCTCGGCTCGGTGCTATGCACTGCACAGCCTCACGTCTCGGCTCGATGCCACGCACCGCACAGCCTCGTCTCCGATCACGTACTGTTCGGAGACTCGTCATCGTCGCCTTGACTCGGTGTCGCGCACCGCACAGCCTCGCGTCTCTTGGCTTAGAGTCACGTGCTACACAGCCTAGAGTCGTCTCGGCTCAGTGTCACGCACCGTATAGCTTCATCTCGGACCACGTGCTGCTTGGAAACACATCATCATCGCCTTGGCTCGGTGTCACGCACCGCACAGCCTCGCGTCGTCTTGGCTCAGTGTCACACAACGCATATCCTCGCGTAGTCTCGGCTCGGTGTCACGCACCGCACAATCTCATCTCTGACCACGTGCTGCTCAGGGACTTGTCACGCATCGCCTTCGCTCGGTGTCCCGCACTGCACAGCCTCGCGTCGTTTTGGCTCGGTGTCACAGACCGCACAGCCTCGTGTCGTTTCGGCTCGGTGCCACGCTCTGCACAGGCCCATCTCCAACCTTGAGCTGCTCAGGAATCGTCATTGTCATCTCAGCTCGGCTCAGCATCAAGCAAGCTAAGTATTAGTATTTTAATTAATATTTTTATCATTTGTCATATATACATCTTTGACATATATATGTCTTCATAACTTTGTATCAACCACTCCAAGAGTGCGCTCAGTGTCTAAATATTCACCATGTATGCCATTCTAAGATGCACATGTTTTCCTAAAAGCCGAACAGTTATGTCCTCCTATTCGAGTCTATCAGAAAAGGCACTGCTCCCGGTTCCTCCGACCACGTGTTACAGCTTCGCGCTATACAACATAAGAGATATCGATAGTCGCTCTCTAATGGTACTAGGTCTCTAGTGATTCCGGCAATCGTGTTGTTCGCTAGTGCTCCCCTAATCACTTAGGAGCTGATCAGTCTCTAGGATGAACTAAACTACTCGTGCTAATTAAAGCACAACATGCTAGATAAAAGTTAAGCCGTACAGTTAATCCTCTGACCAGGGACTATCAGAAAAGGCACTACTACCGGTTCCTCTGACCACATGTTACATCTCCATGCTACACAACACAGGAGATACCGACATCGCTCTCTGATGGTACTAAGGTCCTCAGTGATCATGGCATCGCACTGTTCACTCGAGGTCACTTAGTCACCTAGGGGCTAATTACGTCTCTTGGATGAATTAACTACATGTGTTAACTCTCTAAAATACATCAGCCTGCTGATTTTCTCTCCAAAGCTCTATTATTTAATTTGAACAACATGTATTACCCGATATATTTATTTTTCAGGGATAGGTTTCGGTTGTCGAGCTCACTCTTTAGTCTTTACGTTTGGGGACTAGATCAAGGATCATCGTTCAGTTGATCACGTCACCTAGCACGTAGACTTCATCTCCAACCAGTTGGACGAACGGCTCGGTGCTCACTGACCAGTCAAACCAGCTGCCCGTCGCCCAGACCTCATCATCAGCTACGTTGGGTGCGTCGCCAGCAAAGCTTGGGACTGTTCGGCGCTCGTTCGTGCGGACGCCCAGCGTTCGTCTTCTTTGTGTAAGAGTCGCCAGCGGAGTTGGGGCTGGGTACTCGACCTCCGAGTGCAACTCCGTCCATAGGACAACTCTGTGTTCTTGGGCGGCCACGCCTCCGTGCTGGCCAAACTCCACATCATCAACCAACACGTACCTCGACAACTCAGACAGGAAGCAGCAGTCACTGCATCAACGTATATGCATATATCCGAGCATCAGCAGGTCTACCGCACCTTCGTGCAAAGCCATGAGCAAGCAAAGCAAGGCCAAGACGTATATATGGATATATATGCACATGCATGTTCTGATGTACAGCCACCAGATCAGCTCGGATTAGACGACGCACAGGTACAGAACATCAAGACCGACCGCGTGCCGTGTTGCAGCACATGAGTCTTGACCGAAGTACCACGTACAAGTTGCAACGCCAGCAAATAAGCAGCCGTACGAAGCCAACTAAAAAGCTAAAGCATTGCATATTGTACGTGTCCATCACGTATGTCAATACTATGACAAGTCTTGTCTACGTACCTCTGCATGGTCCAGCCATCCGTATGGGTCAACTACAAATGACACTGCTCTATTGTGCTCCATAACTGAGGACTGCGCAGAGCTCTTGCCACCTCGTAGTAACTGCGGACTAGCGGTTTTCAGGTTTCTTGATACATCCGGCCCAGGTGAGGTTGGTCGAGGCCCAATAAATTAAATTTGTCCGGATCCTAACAGTTCTTAGGCACATCTATTTGAGAAAAGGTCCAATCTCCCTAAAAAACTAGTCTGATAGGGGAAGGGTGGCTCTCACTTTTAAGGTGGCTTCCTTCTCTCAAGTTAAGCAAGGTGAGATTATTTAGAGGCTCCCACGGTCGTCGCCCGACTACAACTGAGCCACTTGACCTCTTTGTTGCGTCTTTGCCAGCAGTTAATAATGGAGGATGTCCTTGTCATTCCCATCCTCTTTAAACAAGGGCCCAGCTCTGATACTAAATGATACATCCAACACAGTGAGGTTGGCCGAGGCCTAATAAATTAAGGTTGTTGTCGATGATATCTTCTCAGAAGTCTACCACGGGACACCCCGAGGTAGTAGATTTGCAGTGAGGGCGCGCTAAGACCTACGAACCGGATGTGAGATGCAAGACAAATAACCAAGACAAACAAGAGTTTATCCAAGTTCAGGCCGCTATGAAGCGTAAAACCCTACGTCCTACGTCTCTGCTGCAGTATTGATGAGTAACGGAGTACAACGAGGTGAAAAGATGCGTTCTAGGGGGGTACTTGCCCGCCTTATATAGCCGGGGGGCAAGGTTACATATCTAGGGTTTTCCTGTGGTCGGTTACATTGCTTCGTATCTTGGAGATCATGAACAGATCTAACCAACTAAGACTGCATGCACGCCAAGTATCCTTTAGGACTCACGCCACCCACCGATCAGGGCGGTAGCGGACCACGGGCTTTGTCTCGTTGTCCGGCCCACCGACCAGG
Organism: Bothriochloa decipiens; assembly: GCA_023333625.1. Taxonomy (NCBI): domain Eukaryota; kingdom Viridiplantae; phylum Streptophyta; class Magnoliopsida; order Poales; family Poaceae; genus Bothriochloa; species Bothriochloa decipiens. The sequence goes on from CM041645.1 coordinate 27,950,836, forward strand.
GTGGTGATGGACCAGCCTTCGTCTTGTGGTCTGGGTCGTCTAGACCGAGCAGCCCCAGGCCTAGCCGTGAGGGTATAGGGGTTTATACCCCCCACAGCTAGTCCCTGAGCACCATGTATCTTGAGGGATACACCGTCTTGACCTGCACGAAGCAGTGTAGAGCAGACCTCGTAGCACGACCAGTGAAGACGCTGACCACGTAGTGCCGACCAGCGAGGACGCTGACCAGGTAATGTCGACCAATGAGGATGCTGACCACATAAGGCCGACCAGCGAGGATGCTGACCACGTAATGCCGACCAGCGAGGACACTGACCAGGTAGTGTTAACCAGCTTCATCCCGAGCAGTACATATATCTGCTTCTGGCCACAGCTCCCATCAAGAAAGGTGATCTATCAAAAGATGCATGGTGTTCCAAGAAAAAGAAAATTCTTTTCACATCCCTAGACGTGGGCCCACGTTAACACGTGATAAGAAGTATCACCGGGATGCCAACATGAACCAACCGTATAAGTAGGATAGCAAACCAAGAAAAGAAAATAGGCCTAAGTCACCGTGAGGTGATGTGGGCCCACAGTAGTCGCCAAGCTTGATAGAGATAGGATATGGTGTATTGAGCTTTTTAAAAAAAAGTCAAACATAGCCCCAACTAGACATAGTCAGTGCCAAAGGACTAAGCGTTTTCAAACTATCATACAGTCCCCAAGTAGGCCCTGGACAAGTTCGATCGGGTCAAGGGACACCAAAAACCCATGGTCCGTGGGCGCCACTGGGTGGCAAATTATAGCATAGTCCCTAGGTATACCCTGAATAGGCTTGATCGGGGTCGAGGGACACCGAGAACCCATGGTCCGTGGGCGCCACACTGGTGGCTAACTATAGCACAATCCCCAGGAATGCCCTAGACAGGCTCGATCGGGGTCGAGGGACACCGAGAACCCATGGTCCATGGGCACCACTAGGTGGCAAACTATAACACAGTCCCCAGGTATGCCCTGGACAGGCTCAATTAGGGTCAAGGGACACCGAGAACCCTTGGTCCGTGGGAACCACTAGGTGGCAAACTGTAACACAATCCCCAGGTAAAAATAATAAATTATTTGGCCCCAACAAATCAGTCCCCAGATTCAAGAAAAATCTGGAACAAATTTAGAAAGAAGTATATATTTAAAGAAAAATCTAGGAATAGATTCCAAGATTGTCGGGCAGTGCCAACTTAGGGTATGAACAGGCGAGAAAGGTGCATGGGGGAATAAAAATCCCACGGCCCACATCCGCACTCAGGGACTAGTACGGCCCACTAGGGTTAAAAAAGCCGCGTCCATGAGTCAGCGGGTCCAACCCTACAAGTCAAAGCGATGTCATCTGATTCCTCCGCGTCTCATTCATTTCCAACTCCTCAGTTCTCCCACTTGCTCGAGCGCTCCGCCTCATTTGCACACCGCTCACCCGCCAACCAGCCACCCGTGGAGGAAATGGCCAGGAAGGGAGCCAAGAAGATGGAGAAAGTGACCAGATCTGGCGGGTCTGGACCGCAATGGCTACAGTTGACATTCATGTGGGAGTCACTGCAGGCACTCGCCGATAGGGGCTGCTGCCAGCGCGGGAACTGGACGTGTGGCGCGAGCTGCGAGGTGAGGATTCCCCTCAACCCTGAGATGGGGAAATCATAGTATTTGAGGATTTCATTATAGGGGGCTGGGGTAACCCGTGAATGGATTTCTTCAGGATCTCTGCATCTACTGGGGGATCTCGATTTGCAATCTTGACCCCAATTCCATCCTCTTCATCTCGATTTTTATTGCCTTCTATGAGCTATTCCTAGGCATCACCCCTCATTTCAATATGTTCCGCCACTTCTACCTGTTGATGAAGAAGGGGCTGACATCGGGGGTCATCGATTGCTGGAGGTTGCTATGTATGCCTGCAGGATAGGATGAAGGCGCACTGGCTGGGCTTCCCGCACGCATCAGCGTAGAGGGGCTGGTTTACCTGCTGGTTCTACGTGAGCCAGGATGTGGAGGGGAGGAGGGTGCCCTGTGATGTGAACTAGGTGCTCGAGTTCACTCCCAAGTGGTCAGACCCGCTGTCTCTGGACGAGATGCATTAGGTGAGGGAGCTGCTGTAGTTGATTGAAAACAAGATTGTCAATGGAGTGCTGGTGGTCGGGACCTGGTTGGTACGCCGAATCCAACCATGCAAAGAATGGGTGAACCACCTGTTTGAGTACGCTGGACGTGCCGACCCCTCCCGTGAGACCTAAGAGAAACTGCCGTTAGAGGCACTGAACTGCTGATGGCTTCTCTGTTTGAGAAGTTCAATCTGGACACCAGCTACCCGGAGAGGTGTGCAACACCGTACTCCATATCCGCACCACCACCAGAGGTATGATCACAAGAGCAATGTTTTAGTTTTGATGCATATTGTTTGATAATTATGCATATAACATTCTATGGTCTGACTAACAGACACTGCTTGGACACGACCGAGCATCATTCTTCTCTGCTATGCCGGTTGAGCAGTGGCCTAAGGGGAAGGCACTGGCCGACCAGAGGAGGACTGAAGAGGCCTGCTATCGGAGTAGGGCCAGAGTAGGGCAGGGGACAGTGGATGTCTCCAGCCCGGATGAGGATGAGAGCCCGGTTGCTTAGGCAAGGCACCAAGCAGCGGGCAAGCGGCCAATGTCGGCCGCTACCAAGAAGAAGAAGCCCTCTACTCTGCTGTCTGGGGGTGTTGATGAAATATCCTCGGCAGTCTACCATGGGATACCCCAAGGTAGTAGATTTGCGGTGAGGGCACACTAAGACCTATGATCTAGATGTGAGATGCAAGACAAACAACCAGGACAACCAGGGTTTATCCAGGTTCAGGCCGCTCAAAAGCGTAATACCCTGTGTCCTGCGTGTCTGCTACTGTATTGATGAGTACCAGAGTACAATGAACAGATCAGATGCGTTCTAGGGGGTCCTTGTCTGCCTTATATAGCCAAGGGATAAGGTTACATATCTAGGGTTTTCCTATGGAGGACACAAAGATCTAACCAACTAAGACTCCTTTCATGCCAAGGAGCCTTCAGCTCCTGTGTGGCCCACCAACCTGGGCGGTAGCGGACCACGGGCTCCGTCTTGTCGTCCGGCCCACCGATCAGGATGATGATGGACCAGCCTTCATCCTCTTGGTCTGGGCTGTCTGGTACTGAGCAGCCCAAAGTCTAGCTGTGAGGGTATACGGGGTCTATACCCCCACTGCTAGTCCCCGAGCACCATGTATCTTGAGAGAGTCACCGTCTTGACCTGTATCAAGCAGTGAACACATGACACCGAGCAGTGAAGATGTAGACCACATGATGCCGTGCAATGAAGATGCAGACCACATACTCCTAACTAGGACTGATGCTGACCATGTAGTTCTGACCAGCACTGACGCTGGCTAGCGGTGTCGTCCAGGCTTCTCCTGGGTAGTTTGTAAGTCTGCTCCTGACCACAGCTTCTATCAAGGAAGGTGATTTGTTGAAAGATGCATGGTGTTCTAAGAAAAAGAAATTTTTTTATGTCCTGAGACATGGGCCCACGTTAACACGTGACACGAAGTATCACTAAAATGCTAACATGAACCACCCGTAGAGGTAAGGGTACCGAACCTAGAACAGAAGATTGGCCCAAGTCACCATGAGGTGACGTGGGCCCACTGTTGACATTTCTTAACGTCGCTACTAGGTTTGTTAGTTCCTAGCAACGATGCCATAAATGCCTGTTGATAATTCTTATGCTCATGTAGAAGATTCCGCAAGCGCACAGAATATCATTATAGCACTTCACCCAAGAGTATTCTAGGGTATCGTATTTATCCACACGGAAGCAATGGTTAAAGATAATGATAGTGAACCATCCTATATCTACTATCTAGTATACCAGCTAGACTAAAATGGGTCTACTCATAGATAAGTAAATGATCGAGTAGTTAAGAGGGAGTCTCACATTACTTCTAAATAAGCACAACTCTAGCAATGGATTATGTAGATGTACCAAGAAATAGAGGGATTTCTTATGCACTTCAGAGCGCACACGCTCCGGATTTAACTAGACATAACGCACCTGGAGCCCTAGTGTTTTGATAAACTAATCCAAGCATGGTGGACTACACAGGCAAACAGGGCTGTCACCACCTGTTGCTACCACCTCCGGAGGACTAGCCACCATTCTAAGGCAACATATAGTCTAAGCACCTTGCTTACACTACAAGCTACTATTCTAATCTAGCCAAGACTAGAGCACCGACTAGCGGCGTAGAACCCGCACAGGATAAACCACACTAAACAAGGCCAACATGGATATTGGAGCATAGCTAAAGGACAAGATTATTACTTAAAGTAAAGACTTGGAAAAAGTACTTGCAGAGAAAGTAATTCTTTATTGAAATAAGCAAAGTATTACAAGAGAGGTACAAAGCTATACCAGACTCCTGAAGACTTCTCCAGACTCTGAGTAGAACTCCCACTAAGACTACTAATAGAGCTACATATTGAAGAGTAGAGAGAGAGCTTCTCTTGGTGTGTGTGTTACAAATGAAGGATCCTATTTATAAGCTCTGGAGGTCAGTAGCTGTGACCCCGGAGGCGGGCGCCCTGGGTCCAGGGTGGGCGCCCTGGCCATACCATCCATTCGCACTGCCTTTGCATCGAACGGCGATGGATCACACCCCCAAGTTGATTGCATGCACGGTAAGTCGGTTTAGAGTTGGTTCCAACCAACTTTGGTACTCCAAGTGTATGAGAATGGGCCCATGAATCCATGTGACATCCATCGAGGGCCCTTGGATCAATGGTTGAGAGATGTGGGAAGATGTTGTCGTGGATCGGTGACATGGCTAGGTCGGTTTGTTGGCATGGTCACGGTGGGCACCCTGAGTCAAGGTGGGCGCCCTGGCCAGGGTGGGCACCCTGAGTCCAGGGTGGGCGCCCTGGCCCTACCTAGGTTGCTAGCCCTACCACATTCCATTGCCTTCATTGTTCCATTTTCATCCATTTTTGATATTTTTCCTGCATACAAATAAAATTTCTAAGTACAAGTGGAACTAAGTGAATTATAAACATAAATCGCTACTTATATTGTTGGTTATCCTCATTTTGATGCAATAATGATGGTCAAAATTGGTAGTTAAGGACCGTCAACACGAACGTAGTCCCCAAGCTCGATATAAGATAATATATGTTGTATTGAGTTTTCTAAGAAACAAGTCAAAATAAAATACCAGCCCAATGTGGTTAACACATTCTAGAGCAGAGAGTAGAGCATGAGCCAAAGTCACCGCTAGGTGACGTGGGCCCATGTAGTCCCCAAGCTCAACAGAAGATAATATATGTTGTATTGAGCTTTTTAAGGAAAAAGTCAAAATCAACATCAACCAATCAAGGCCAGTACCACGGGACTAGACATGTTCCAACTGAGGTGCAGTCCCCAATCGTGCTCGGGGTACGTCACAGGCTCTATCGAGTCAAAAACACTGAGAACCCATGGCCCTGTGCAGCACTGGGAGGAGTGTTGCCACGTAGTCCCAGGTGTGCCGAGACCTGCACAGACTCGATCGGGGCAAGGCCACCGTGAGCTGTGGATCATAAACACCACTTGGGTAGGAAAACTGCCAGGCAGTCCCCAAGAATAGGGAAAAATATTTGTCCCACAAAATCAGTCCCTAGGTTTGAGGAAAAAATCTGGGACAAATTTAGAAAGAAGTATATAATTAAGGGCAAATCTGGGATTAGATCCCAAGATTACCGGACATGTGCTCAAGATCCAGGATTGGATCTGCAACCTAGCGCACGTGGGGAATAAAATATCCCAACCCACGCTCGCACTCGGGACTAGGACGACCCACGATCTGCGCCACACGAGTCAAGGGGTCCAACCCTAGAAGTCAAACCGATGTCATTCGATTAGTATAAATACCAGGTGCCACTGGGGGAAGATAGTTCCGCAATCATTTCCCCACCTGCCTACTCTTGCATTTCTCGAGCACTCCGCTGCCTCGCTCCACTTTGCAACCCCCGCCGCCGTCGATCCACTGCAGCAAATCCGCTTGCCACCGCAAGGCAATCAAGCAGATCTAGTGCTTCTGCACCACCACCGCACTCCGCTCACCTTGCAACCCACCATCCTTGGAGGAGATGGCAAAGAAAGGAGCCAAGAAGGCGGGGAAAGCGGTTGGATCTGAAGCACCGGGGCCGCACTGGCAGTAGTCGACGTCCATGCAGGAGTCGCTGCAGGCGCTCGTCGACGAGGGTTTCCTACCATCTTTCGAGATGGAGGCGTGGCATGAGCCATTAGGTGTGGATTCTCCTCATCCCCGAGAGGGAGAAATCATGGTGTTCGAGGACATGGTGACGCAGGGGTTGGGGGTTCCGGTGAACGGGTTTCTCTGGTAACTTTGCATATACTAGATGGTGTCCTTTTCAATCTGGACCCCAACTCCATCCTCTCCATCGCCATCTTCATTGGTTTCTATGAAATGTTCTTGGGTTCAACCCCATTTCAATATGTTCTGCCACTTCTACCTGCTGAGGAAGAAGGGGGCTGAGACCGGGGGGTCCCAATTTGCTGGTGGGTGCTATGTGCATCTTCATGACGGGATGAAGGCGCACTGGCTAGGGAGCCAACACCAGTCAGCCCCGAAGAGCTAGAACAACCGCTGGTTCTACATGAGCTAGGACGTGAAGGGGAGGAGGGTGTCGTGCGATGTAATGCAGGTGCTGGAGTTCAACCCCCGGTGGTCGAACCCTCCATCCTCAGATGAGATGCATTAGGTGAACGAGCTGCTAAATCTGATTGACAACAAGATGGTCAACGATGCCCTGGTGGCTGGGACCTGGCTGACGCACCAGATCCAGCCGTGTAAGGAGTGGGTGAACCACTTGTATGAGTATGCTGGCCGGGATGACCCGTCGTGGGAGACCCTAGAGAAGACGACGCCAGAAGCGGAGAGTCGGCGGATGTCTTCGCTGTTTGAGAAGTTTGACCTGACCAGCAGCTACCTAGAAGTACATGCACGGCCGTACGACCTTACCCGACCACCACCAGAGGTAAGCGACTAGTTCCATACTTTAATAGGAATGATATACAATTGTATATGTTGATGCTGTACATGAATGTCTGACTGTTAGACACTGCTTGGATAGGACCGAGAGGTGTTTTTCTCTGTTGTGCTAGTGGAACCATGGCCTCAAGGCAAGGTGCAGGCTAACCGGTGGAGAACCGAGGAGACCCACTACCAGAGCTGGGCTCAAACAGGGTAGGAGACACTGGACATCTCTGACTCCGATGATGGAGAAGTCCCTGCCGCCCAAGGAAGGTGCCGGGCTATGAGCAAATGGCCCATGTCAGCCGCGGCCAAGAAGAAGAAGAAGCCCTCCTCTCTACTGTCTGGAGCCAAGCTAAATCTGTACGGCGGAGAGGGGGAAAGCAAGAAGAGGGGTGCCCTGAGTACCCCAGAGTTTCGGATTCTGATGACACCGTGATACTAAAGGAGCACCAGCGAAAACGTCAGGCCTAGATGCCTCAGTCAGGGGGGACACCAAGGCCCCCGCCCATGACAACACCCAGAAGATCTGCGCAGAATGCGCCACCACCACCTCCTCCCCAGCATCAGGGGGAGACCATCTCAATCACTCGGTCGAAGCAGCCCGAGGGCTCAGCACCACCGCCGCCATCACCGCCACCTGCGTCGCAGGGGTGGCGACGCCTCCAGCCGAAGCTGCCTCATCACCAGGGCACCGGGAGGCGGCAAAGGAGCCAACCTCCCCGATGTGCCCCATCAGGATGAGCAGTACAGGTGAGGCATCAGACCGAGTCCCTAGGCGCGGTAGCAGGGCGACAGGTGGGGCCCCAGGTGCTCTAGGTGGGGGAGCAGCCCCACAATTCAGAGGAGGTTTCCGACGGCCAGCTAGGTAAGTGTTGTTGACTTAGTGTAACCTGCTTCATCTCGATTATTGGATTTCTTGTAGACAAATTGTTTCTGTGATGTGGCTTGCAGTTGTGCTCCTCTAGCGTCGACGCCAACTCCACCTCCCAGCCAGACCACCCCACAGCCGACCACTGAGGAGGCGATAGCTGGTGACACGGCATAGTCCACGGGGCAAAGGGAGGCGACCAGCAACACCGCCACACCAACCAAGTCAGCCAGAGAGGTGGGTAGTGTCGTTTAGGGCCATCAAGGCTATGGCATGTCGGCTGCCATGCCGCACGCCAAGTCAGGTAGGCCCGAGCAGGCCGGTGCCACCAGAGGCAGTGGAGGAGGTGCCGAGGGTGCCCAAGATGCCGTGCCCGGACATCCCCACACAACATGTGCACACCACGCACAAAGTGTGGGAATGATGACTTCGTGACATAGGAGGAGATTCCTGATGATGACACTGACGTGGGCATCGCGGATGTGGTGGAGGTGCTGTTGGAGTGGATCAAGGTAATAAAATACCCTGTAACAACTGTATAATCTTATGCGCATGAATTACACAAACTAACCAATTCATTGCCTCCACAGAGCCTGCAGGAGACCAACGCGCAGTGGGGCAAGACCATCGACCGCTTTACAGCTACCTGGGAGGAATGCAAGACCCTCAGGGTGGCCAAAGCCTAGCTAGAGGCGCAGGCCAAGATCTACCAGGACCAGGAGCTGCAGCAAGAGCTGCCCTGCACCGAAAGGTGGACACCCTAGAGGCGGATAATGAGAGTAAGTAACCCTCTCTTTTTTTACTTAATGCATGCTGGAGTTTGCTGTAAGCTTATGCACACTTGTATGTAGAGCTGAGTGGCAAGAATGAGGCCATGGCTTAGGAACTTGCCAGCCTGCTAGGCCAAAAGGAGGCCGCTGAGGAACAAGCAGTGGAGCACCAGAAGCAGATTGCTGAGCTCACTGGTAAGGATGACAACGTAGAGTTGTTATATGTAGTCTGCTACATACTGGGTAGACCAGGGTATGCTAACCATCGTTGTTTATTAATGCAGATTTAAGGATCCGCCACATGGCCCAGTTCCAGGTGCTAGAAGAGACCATCTTCGTCCTCTAAGAGAAGACGCGGGCTATGCGCGAGCACATCAAGTCGGCGTTGAGGGCGATCTTCAGAGGAGGCAATGGTTGTGGAAGACCAGTGTTGGAGGCTATGGCCATCGCTTCAGGGGTTCATCGCCAAAGCTGGGCGCTACACGGTTGCTACCGCGCTGGCTGTGGTCCGCTCGAGGTACCCGAAGGTGGAACCAGCAGAAGTGGCACTTGGCATTGCGCCAGCGCTTAATGAGAACATCGCCAAGGACCTCTGAACCATGTCTGCCCCTACTTCTACCACCCTTGTTGATGACATGACGCTCATCAAGGATCCTGCAGAAAATGATGGTGGTCAGTAGGCTGTAAACAATGTATTTGTGATAAAAGACACTGTTTGTAAGTTTGCCGAGCACGGGGTGCTCGTAAACTTTTATCCTTTTGATGCAGACCTGTTAGGCATATTTAAGCGGGTGATAAACATATTGCCATTTTTAAGATGTGTATTTATGCGTAGTTCGTTTTTCAAAAGATGTTGACAATTAAGTTTTGCCTCCACCCTCGAAGCGAGCTAACTCTGTCGGGTAACTAGAGATGCACTAGTGAACAGTGTAGGACCGCCAGGATCAATAGGTACCTAGCACTGTTAGAGAGCGACTACTGAAATCTCCTAGTGCCATGTAGCGCAAAGCTGTAACACATCGTAAGAGTTTTCTAGATAGTGCCTTGTCAAACCGTTCTCGTCGGGCAGAAAACAAAGTTTAATTATGACTTATGCAGGGCGCATGTATGACAGATCAGTGCACAGATATAGAGTTGTGACAGGAAACAAATCAAAAAGGGAAACTTTTTAATCATCAGAATAACAAAAATAGGGTACATATCTTATTCTATGGATAGAAGCGTATGAGGTGGTCGATGTGCATGGTGACAGCCTTTATCCTAAACGGTAGGAAGTTGGTGTGCATGGTGACACCCTTCATCATCTCCATTCGGTAGGAAGTTGGGCGTGTGACAGCCTTTATCCTAAACGGCCCTTCCCATCTGGATGATAACTTGTGTAGGTCGTTTGTGTTCTGGATTCGCCGTAACACCATGTCACCAACCATGAACAGCCTACCCTTGACATTGCGGTTATAGTAATGACACACAGAAGCTAAATACTTAGCTGTCCGAGCACAGGACTCGAGTGCTACTTCTTCTTTGGCAATGACATCTACTTCTTGGGCTTCATTGGAGGCTTCTTCATCGTAGTACTAGAAACATGGTGAAAGGTGAGCAACCTCAGCTGGTAGGAAAGCCTTGGAACCAAACACCATGAAGTACGGAGAGACTCCAGTGTTGCGACTAGGCTAGGTACGAAGTCCCTAGACCACTGTAGGCAATTCCTTGAGCCACCGACCAGGTTTGAGGTCCTTGTCATCTCTGTATACCTTTTTGCGCAAAGCATCGATGATCATACCGTTGGCTCGCTCCACCTGTCCATTGGCCGAGGGTGGGCGATGGAAACATATTTGACCTTGATGCCATTATCATCACAAACCTTGATGCCGTTATCATCACAAAACTCATCGCTGGTGAACTGGAAGCCAAGGTCAGCGATGATGGTGTTGGGTATACCAAACCGGTGGATGACATCATCAAGGAACTGTACTGCTTTTTTGGTTGAGGCTTTCTTGATGGCTTTGTACTCAATCCACTTAGAGAAGTTATCGATGAGCACAAAAACGCATGTGTGACCATCAGGAGCTTTTTTGAAGGGGCCAATCATGTCGAGTCCCCAGCATGAGAACGGCCAAGCGACCGGGATGGTCTGAAGTTCATGTGCAGGGACGTGGATCTGCTTGGCGAACATCTGGCATTTTTTGCACTGGGGCACATAATCATCTGCGTCAAAAACGGTTGTCGTCCAGTAGAACCCTGCTCGATAGGCTTTGCCGACCAGTGTTCATGATGCTGCATGGTTACCGCAAGTGCCGGTGTGGATATTCTTCAGAAACTCCAAACACTCTTCTTGGGTAATGCACTTCTGGTAAATCATGGACCTTGGGCCCTTGTGCATCAACTCGTCATTAACTATGAGGTAGGCACGGGCTCTACGGACCAGCTACTGAGCTTTGATCTTATCCTCCGGAACAACATGGTCATTCAGGTTCCTGACAAAGGGCTCTCTCCAGTCTGGCTGAGGAGGCACTGCCAACCTGGCTGGTTCATCAGCCGGTGGCTGCTCACTACCGTCGTCAGGCCCCTGCTAGCCGAGGTAGCTATCCTCTACCTCTTTAAGCTTGCCGTTGAGCACCGCTACGAGCTGGTCAGTAGCGATACTGGGCGCAGGTACTTCGTAAGCCTGATCGTGGATCAAAGGCTTAATCAGATCCTCTACAAAAACACTAGGTGGTATCTCAGCTCATGATGATCCAAGCTTGGATAGCTCGTCGGCACCTGTGTACTCAGAATGAGGTACATGGGTAAACTCCAATCCATAAAATTTGTTCTCTAGCTTGCGAATCTCAGCCACATAGGCATCCATTTTCTCATTAACTATATCCCAAACTTTATTGACTTGACGAATGACTAGAGTAGAATCTCCATACACTAGGAGCCATTTTATAACTAGCTCGACTGCAATGCAGAGGCCATGTAAGGCAGCTTCATACTCGGCCACGTTCTTGGATGCCTTAAAGTGGATATGCAATACATAGCGAAGCATGACCTTGGAAGGAGATATGAAGTAGACCCCTGCTCTGGTGCCATCAATGTTCAAGGAACCATTGAAGTACATCCGCCAGTGGTCAGCAGACGTATCAGCCAGGGGTAGGTTAAGGTCCGACCACTCCATAATGAAATCGACCAGGGCCTGAGACTTCACAGTGTTACGGCTGTGAAAGTTCAGTGTGAACTCAGAGAGCTCTAACGCGTATTTTACAACATGGCCACTAGTGTCTCTATTGCGAAGGATATCACCAAGCGCGGCTTTTGTAACCACCGTGATTTTATAGGCCTGGAAGTAATGGAGGAGCTTCTGCTTGGTGATCAGGAGTGCATAGAGCAGCTTTTGAACATGGTTATAACACTGCTTGGTTTCATTGAGAACCTCGCTAATGTAATAGACTGGGTGCTGTACACCATAGATATGCCCGGGTTCCTCACGCTTGACAATCATCATGGTACTGACCACATTGGTTGTGGCGGCGATGTAGAAGAGAAGCTCCTCGCCGTCACGTGGGACCGTTAGAACTGGGGGAGTCGCAAGGTACTCCTTGAGCTGTTTAAAGGCCTTGTCGGCCTCCTCCGTCTAATCAAACTTCTCCTTAGCCTTGAGGAGTTTGAAGAAGGGGAGCCCCTTCTCACCCATGCGGGAGACGTAGCAGCTCAGGGCCGCCATGCAGCTGATGAGTTTCTAGATATCTTTGACATTTCATGGTGGTTGTAGATCCAGCATGATTTGAACCTTCTCAGGATTTGGGAGTATGCCATCTTGACTGACGATGTTCTCGAGCAAGATCTCGGAAGGGACACCAATGATACACTTGTTGGGGTTCAACTTCCACTAGAACTCATTGAGGGCCACAAAGGTCCGCTTGAGGTTTTCTAGTAGTGTGTTGGATTCCCTGGTCTTCACCACCACGTCATCTACATACGCCTCAACAAGGTCATCGGTGATCTCATGCTCGAGGCAGGCCTGGATAGCCCGCTTGTAGGTAGCTCCAACATTCTTGAGGCCAAATGACATGGTCGTGTAGTAGAAAGCACCAAAGGGGGTAATGAAAGTGGTCTTTTCCTGGTCCTTCTTGAGGGCTATTTGGTGGTAGCCCTAGTAGCAATCTAGGAAAGAAAGCAACTTCCAACCTGTACTAGAATCTATGACCTCATCGATTCAAGGGAGATTGAAAGCCTATTTAGGGCAGTGTTTGTTGAGATCGGTGTAATCAACACACATTCTCCATTCATTATTCTTTTTAAGTACAAGAACTGGATTGGCTAACCATTCTGGGTGATACACCTCTTTGATAAAGCCAACTGCTAGAAGCTTGGCTACTTCTACCCTAATGACTACCTTGCGATCATGAGCAAACCATCACATCTTCTGCTTGATCAGTTTAGTGGTCTTTGAGATGTCAAGGTAGTGCTTGGCCTTTTCCTAGGAACACCTGGCATGTCAGCGGGTTTCCATGCAAACACGCTAATGTGCTCTCAAAGGAACTAGACGAGTGCATCTTCCTATTTGGGGGAAAGGTTAGCTCCGATCTTCGTGGTCTTGGAGGGGTAGGTCAGATCGAGCTGGATCACTTTGTGCTGCTTGGCCTTGTTGGAAGGGTGCCGAGCAGACCCAACTAGAACCTCTAGATCTGTTGGGGGCGTCTCCTTGTCCCCTAAGCTGGTGTGCTCCAGGGCGTGCGTCAGCTCCTCGAACTCTGTGGCCGCGTAGGCGTCGAACTCGCACACCCGAGCTATGTAGACGTTGCCGCGTAGGGACAGGATACCCTACTCAGTGGGGAGCTTGAGTACGAGGTACCCATAATGAGAAACTTCCATGAACTTGGCGATCCTTGGTTGGCCAAGGATGGCGTGGTAGATTCCCTCAAAGTCAGCCACAATGAAGTTAATGTGGTTGATGCGGAAGTGCTGCTTCATCCTGAACTAGATGGGCAACGTGATCTGCCCAAGGGGGTACACGGGTTTGCCTAGCATGATGCCCCAAAACAGAGACTCATATAGCTTGAGGTTCTCCTACTTTAGCGCTAGTGATGTGAACCTGCTAGGGTTTGGGGACGATCTTTCGATGAGAGGCGTGAGATAACTTGATTGGTGGATGGAGATGAAGTTCACGGCCCGACTACAGCCTTCAAGACTGCGCCTTAGCGACCGATACACCACTTCCAACGGCCATCATGATCTTGTGGAGCGCAACAACCAGCCACTAGGGCTCCCGTCCTGCAAGCAATCGAAGAACTAGCAAGAACGAGGAAACAAGCACTGAATTGGCAAAATCAAATTGAAGGTTTCACACTGAATCTTATTATGAGTGGGGTTCCGAAGACAAGGAGATGGGCGGCTGGATCAGCACGCGAACCTACAAGCAAGTAGTGACGGCTAAACTTGATGTAAACAAAACCCAATCTATTTGTAGTAGCTATGGAGGTATAAGAGAGGGTAGAGGGCGACCTTGTCCTGGAAGGAGTCATCCCACAACCCTAGGACACGCCCCTATTGGGCCCCACTTGATACATGGCCCATCGGGCAACAATCAGGTGACACGAGGACAGAAAAACCTCTCGGCGTTATTTGCATCATTGCCTCTGACTCTGAGAAGATATCAACATGAGACTGGATCCATATGAAAGTAGACTTGATAAGCTTTCCATCAAGTATCAAAACATCCCAATTGGAGTCTGTATGAAGCCGTGGTGACCCACACAAGTCGGGGTTGTTCTGTAGTCTGAATCCAACTCCCAAATCGTGTTGGGTTTGGACTCTTGCTTTCCTTGCTCTAGAAGTGATGTGGTAGCCTGATGGAGGATGTTGTGGACACATGGACTTGATCCCCAATCACCTTTGTTAAGGTACCATGCTTCCCATATGCAATTAACCCTTGAGCTGGTGTTGCCTCGCATTCTGAATGCAGTCGCACCTTCCCTTGTTGATCCTCTCCTTCATTCCTGAGCAACACAAAAGTGCACTTGTCTCCATTGTCTAAATATGATGGACGAGAGTTTAAGAATGAACTTACTTGATGGTTGAGTTGATGAGCACGAGCACGAGTAAGAGGACCAGCAATAGGTACTGGTGTTGGCGTGGACGGCGTGGATGTATGGTTGGTGTTGATATCCTCATCATCCTCCCTTTCTTGAATTTGAGTCGTCCTCGACTCAAGCTCATCTTCCTCACCCAAATAAGGCTTCAAATCTGCAATGTTAAATGTGGAAATAATCCCAAACTCTGTAGGAAAATCAAGCTTATATGCATTCTCATTAATTCGTTGGAGCACTTTAAAAGGACCATCAGCTCTAGGCATCAATTTATATTTTCTCAATTCAGGAAATCTATCCTTTCACAAATGCAACCAAACCAAATCTCCAGGTTCTAGAATAAACTCCCTTCTACCATTATCTCTAGCAAATTTGTACTTAGCATTCATGCGCTCTATGTTTTCTTTAGTGGTTTCATGCAATTTTAGCATCAAGTCAGCACGTTTCTTAGCATCAAAATTCAATTTTTCAGAACTTGGCAAAGGAATTAAATCAATAGGAGCACGTGGCAAGAAGCCATAAACAATCTCAAAGGGAGACATCTTTGTCGTAGAATGCAACGAACGATTATAAGCAAACTCGATATGAGGCAAACAATCTTCCCACATCTTAATATTCTTCTTTAAAATAGCCCTTAAGATAGTAGATAAAGTTCTATTCACAACTTCAGTTTGACCATCGGTTTGGGGATGACAAGTGGTGGAAAATAAAAGCTTAGTCCCCAATTTAGCCCATAAAGTTCTCTAAAAATGGCTAAGAAATTTAGCATCACGATCAGAAACAATTGTATTTGGCACACCATGCAAGCGAACAACTTCTCGAAAGAACGAATCAGCAATATGTGTAGCATCATCAGTTTTATGACATGGTATGAAATGTGCCATTTTAGAGAATCTATCCACAACCACAAAAACACTATCTCGCCCATTCCTAGTCCGTGGCAATCCCAACACAAAATCCATAGAAATATCTTCCCAAGGAGCACTAGAAACAGGAAGAGGCATATACAAACCATGTGGATTTAATCATGACTTAGCCTTTTGACATGTTGTGCAGCGAGCAACGAACCTCTCCACGTCTCATCGCATCTTTGGCCAAAAGAAATGACCAGCAAGAATGTCCTTCGTCTTCTTCGCTCCAAAATGTCCCACCAAGCCACCTCCATGCGCTTCCTGCAGCAACAACAAGCGAACGGAGCTAGCTGGAATGCATAGCTTGTTAGCTCTAAACACAAACCCATCATTGACGATGAATTTATTCCATGACTTCCCACCTTTGCAATGCAACAAGATATCTTTAAAATCAGCATCATGAGCATATTGGTCTTTAATTGTGTCTAACCCAAAGATCTTGTAATCAAGTTGATTCAGCAAAGTATATCTCCTTAACAAAGCATCAGCAATGATATTCTCCTTCCCTTTCTTGTGCTTAATAACATAAGGAAAGGATTCAATAAATTCTACCCACTTAGTATGCCGTCGATTCAGTTTTCCTTGACTACGAATATGTTTCAAAGATTCATGATCAGAGTTAATAACAAACTCTTTGGGCCACAAATAATGTTGCCATGTTTCTAAAGTTTGAACAAGAGCATACAATTCTTTATCATAAGTGGAATAGTTCAGAATAGGCCCGCTCAATTTCTCACTAAAATAGGCAACAGGTTTACCCTCTTGTAACAAAACACCACCCAATCCAATTCCACTGGCATCACATTCTAGCTCAAAAGTCTTATTAAAATCAGGGAGTTGGAACAAAGGTGCATGTGTTAACTTATCTTTAAGCATGTGGAAGGAGTGCTCTTGTGCTTTGCCCCAAGAAAAAGGCACTCCCTTCTTCGTAAGCTCATTCAATGGTGCAGCAATGGTGTTGAAGTCCTTCATAAAATGGTGATAGAAACCAGCAAGACCTAGGAAACTCCGCACTTGTGTGACCATCATGGGTACAGGCCATCCTTGTATAGCTTCCACCTTGGATTTATCAACCTCAATTCCCTATGGAGTGACAACATAGCCAAGAAACAATCCTCGATCGGTGCAAAAAGTGCACTTCTCAAGGTTACCAAATAAACGGGCATCACGTAGAGCATTAAAAATAGCACGTAAGTGTTCAAGGTGTTCATCCATGGATTTGCTATAAATCAATATATCATCAAAGTAGACGACAATAAATTTCCCAATGAAAGCACGCAAAACCTCATTCATTAATCTCATGAAAGTACTAGGTGCATTAGTTAACCCAAAAGGCATGACTAACCACTCATATAAACCAAACTTAGTTTTGAAAGAAGTTTTCCATTCATCTCCCAATTTCATACAAATCTAGTGGTACCCACTACGCAAATTAACTTTTGAAAACACAACAGCACCACTTAATTCATCAAGCATATCATCTAATCATGGAATAGGGTGTCGATATCGAATAGTGATATTATTAATAGCCCTACAATCAACACACATACGCCATGTTCCTTTTTTCTTGGGCACTAAAATTACGAGAACTGCACAAGGACTAAGAGATTCACGCACATAACCTTTATCTAGTAGTTCTTGCACTTGTCGCTGAATTTCCTTTGTTTCTTCCGGATTTATTCTGTATGGTGCACGGTTTGGCAAAGATGCACCAGGAATAAGATCAATTTGGTGCTCAATCCCGCGTATTGGTGGCAGCCCCGCTGGTATCTCACTTGGAAACACATCAGAATAGTCCTGCAAAATGTTAGCAACAGCAGGGGGCAAAGAACGTTGCATATCCTCAATTGAAATCAAAGCATCCTTGTATACCAAAGCATAAGCAATAGAGGTGGATGCATTGAACTCATTAATATCAGATTTTGTAGCAAGCATACAACGTCCTTTCAGTTTTACCTCATCTTTGTCATAAACAACAGATTTGGTATTTTTAATGCTCTCACTCATCGCTTTTGCAGCCTTTGCAACATCATTTTGCATAATGGTTTCAGGAGACATAAGATGCAACACAATTTTCCAATCATGGTATAGAAAAGAATATTGATTTGATCTGCCATGATGCATAGAATCTCTATCAAATTGCCAAGGTCTAACAGAATATTGCAAGCTTGCATAGGCACAACATCACATTCAACAATATCTTTGTATGATCTGACGGAAAAATTAAGTCGCACAAGTCTAGTTACCTTTGCCTTACCACTGTTGTTCAGCCACTGAATGTAGTAGGGATGCGGGTGTGGTTTGGTGGTGAGGGCAAGCTTCTGCACCATATCGCTGCTTGCCAAGTTGTTGTAGCTACCTCCATCAATGATCATGCAGCACGAATGCTCCTTGATGACACATTTGGTTTGAAATAAAGTGTGTCGCTGATTTTGCTCTGCCTTTTCCATTTGTGCACTAAGCACTCGCTGTACAATCAAGCTCTCATAGTGGTCCGCGTCACCTGCAGTAATATGTTCTTCTATGTGTTCCTCACTACCTGCATGGTCAGCCGCAAGCAATGCAAGTGTATCTTCATCATAATCACTAGCAGACGAACCCTCACCATCTTCTTTGACAATCATAACACGCTTGTTTGGACAGTCACGCATCACATGCCCATATCCCTTGCACCGGTGACATTGTATCTTGCTTGTTCTACCTGTCGATGCCACGGATGAAGTACTCGCAGCTGGCTTTTGCATTGTCTTCGCAACCAAATTGGTGGGGGCAGCTCGACTCTTGTCACTGGATGATGGCGTAGGAGTACATGTAGACGGAGTTGTAGACGTGCGTTGCTGCCATGAGTTAGTTTTCCCTACAGAAATATTATTCCTTGCGCTAGCACGTCATCCCTGCACTTCCCTTTCAGCTTTACAAGCAAGATGAAACAAACGGGTTATGTTAGTATAATCTTTATATTCAAGGATGTCTTGGATTTCATGATTTAGCCCGCCCAAAAATCTAGCCATAGCAGATTCCTCTTCCTCCTGTAAGTTACAACACAACATTCCCATTTGTAATTCCTAATAATATTCTTCTACACTTTTAGCACCTTGTCTTAATCACTGCATCTTATTTAACATATCACGTGCATAGTAAGAAGGAACAAATCTAGCCCTCATGACTCGTTTCAACGCTTCCCGAGTTCGAGGAACGTTATTAGGATTTTTGTTACCATGTTCTATCCACCAAACTGAAGCAAAATCGGTAAACTCACTAGTAGCAGCTCTAACACGAGTATCCTTAGGAAAATTGTGACATGCAAACTTTTGGTCAACGGCAATTTCCCAAGTAATGTACGCATCAGGATCATACTTACCATCAAAAGAAGTTATTTTAAATTTAATCTTGCTGAAAGCATCATTATTATTAGGTACCTCATGTCGACGGTGACCACCCATACCTCTATGATTATAGCGTAGACGACGTCGATCACAAGCATCCCGATCATCATGTTCGGTATCACCAGTATAATCTTCATCATAATTATCTTCAACTTGCTCTTCATCCTTCTTGTCGTCATTATGCCGCTCTTTATCTTTTGTGTGGAAGTCATCAAAACGGTGCAAAAGGGCAGCAAGGCTTTTGTCCATATGAGCCACAGATGCCTCCAACCCTGTAAGCTTGTTGGAGGTGGTATGTTGGGCTGTCTCCAATTGCCCAATCTTGTCATTGGTTACTTGTAAATCGTTATCAAGTCCATCTGTATGCAGCTACACTTGCCTTGTAAAATGTTGAATGATGCCTTTGGTACGAGGAGATCGTGGAATCTCATCACCGTCCTCTGATCCTGTCATGGTTCAACAAAACAAAGTGGAGACAAGAAAACAGATGAAGAAATAAAAGCCCTATATCTATTAGGACGTGGCTATAGCAAGGCGCTCCCTCTCAACCTGTTAGACAAGTTCTTACCAATTCTTACCTTGCTCAACAGGAGGAATCGACTACCAACAAGTCCGCAGCAATGGAATGAAGTGTATCGGTGCCGCAGCAACAAGACCTGTCAAGCTGTAGAATATATGGAGCTATAGGTGGCTGAAACAAGGAACGAACTAGCACCACGTTAGTTATAAAAGCTAGCTAAATAAACGTTCAACGGTGGTGCTATGCTGGTCCTAGGCTAGACTGTGCTAGAGACGCGAGCCTAGACACAAACGAAGTCACGATACAACAAGGAAAAAGACACGTAACAGCAAGGAATGACTCGCCTTCTTTTGTTCAAACAGCAAGGAATCACTCCCCTTCTTTTCCTCAACTCTTCTTTTCTTTCTCCTTTTTTTTCTTTGCTGTTTTTTTCTTCTTTTTTTCACTTTGCACAACTAGAACAAATCTGAATCTTGGCAAATTAGATTTCAGAAAAAACTCTTAGTATGTATTGCTCTTTCTTTTCAGGGGTGACAAGGACGCAACTAGCAACTCAGAATTTTTTTTATATGTGAACGAAACTTGATTGAGAATAGCGAGGATGGATATGGTAGTAATATTTGTAGTGGCGATGGCAGCGGAGATGTAAAAGACCGATAGTGACCAAAATGTGACAAGAACTTGAAACTCTAAAAGACTAGAACTAAAACCAGCACTGGACACAACCGAAGCAAACACAAACTCAACAAGCCCTAACTAACTAGTACTAGCCACGGCACAAAGGTTTTGTAGGAATATGGAAAACTAATCTACTATTTTTTGGCTTTTCTGGACTATAGGAAAAATAAAACAACGATTGAAAATCTCTCACCGGTAAACCTTGCTCTGATTACCAACCGATGTGAACCCGCTAGGGTTTGGGGACGATCTTTCGATGAGAGGCGTGAGATAACTTGATTGGTGGATGAAGATGATGTTCACGGCCTGACTACAGCCTTCAAGACTGTGCCTTAGCGACTGATACACCACTTCCAAAGGCCGTCACCATCTTGTGGAGCGCGACAACCAGCCACTAGGGCTCCCGTCCTGCAAGCAATCGAAGAACTAGCAAGAACGAGGAAACAAGCACTAAATTGGCAAGATCAAATTGAAGGTTTCAAACTGAATCTTATTATGAGTGGGGTTCCGAAGACAAGGAGATGGGCGGCTGGATCAGCACGCGCACCTACAAGCAAGTAGTGATGGCTAAACTTGATGTAAACAAAACCCAATCTATTTGTAGCAGCTATGGAGGTATAAGAGAGGGTAGAGGGTGACCTTGTCCTGGCAGGAGTCGTCCCACAACCCTAGGACATGCCCCTATTGGGCCCCACTTGATACATGGCCCATCGGGCAACAATCAGGTGACACGAGGACAGAAAAAACCTCTCGGCGTTATTTGCATCATTGCCTCTGACTCTGAGAAGATATCAACATAAGACTGGATCCATATGAAAGTAGACTTGATAAGCTTTCCATCAAGTATCAAAACGTCCCAATTGGAGTCCGTATGAAGCCGTGGTGACCCACACAAGTCGGGGTTGTTCTGCAGTCCAAATCCAACTCCCAAATCGTGTTGGGTTTGGACTCTTGCTTTCCTTGCTCTAGAAGCGACGTGGTAGCCTGATGGAGGACGTTGTGGACACATGGACTTGATCCCCAATCACCTTTGTTAAGGTACCATGCTTCCCATATGCAATCAACCCTTGAGCTGGTGTTGCCTCGCATTCTGAATGCAGTCGCACCTTCCCTTGTTGATCCTCTCCGTCGTTCCTGAGCAACACAAAAGTGCACTTGTCTCCATTGTCTAAATATGATGGACGAGAGTTTAAGAATGAAGTTACTTGATGGTTGAGTTGACGAGCACGAGCACGAGTAAGAGGACCAGCAATAGGTACTGGTGTTGGCATGGACAACGTGGATGTATGGTTGGTGTTGATGTCCTCATCAGCTAGCTCCTTGAATGCCGGATAGAACACGATGTTCAGGGCCTTGCCGCCATCAATGAGCACCTTCTCAAACCGGACGCCATCTATCACTAGGTCAAGAACCAGCGAAAACCAACCAGCATCGAGGATCTTGGCCCACATATTGTTGTGGCTGAACAATATGGGTTGCTCGGACTAGACGGACACCTTGACGTCTGCAATGAAGTTGTCTGCCTCCAAGATAGCCACGATGGCTCTTCTTAGCAGCTTCTTGTCATGGGCGTTCTCCAGTCCAACGTTGTTGCCGAAGATGATGGCGGTCACATTATTCACAGGATCCCTGTAGGCGTGCCGTGGATCCTGATCTTGGGATTCTTCCTCGTCTACGTCCTCCTGTTACAGCTTTTTTGGCCTTCGCTTTTGGGGCTGGGCGTGGCTTCTTGCTTGCCACCTTCTCAAGTGCCTCCGCCAAGACTTGGCATTCTCCCAGCATGTGACCCTTGTCGGAGAGGTGAGGGTAGTCCTACTGAGGACCTTGTCGAGCTCTTCATTGTTTCCCCACTTTTGCCCTTCACCGCGTTGGCAGACGAGTCATTGCGGTTGCGCCGGCCACCTTCGTAGGCATCTTGACCATGGCGCTTGAAGGAGTAGTCGTCTCCTCGTCGGTCGGGGGTCACGGTTGCCACGACGATTGTCGCGATGATCATCCCGTCATGGTGGTCAGCGGTCTTGATTGCTGTCGCGGTCATGGTCATCATCATGGTGATAGTTGCAATCTGAAGGGACGAAGTCACCTTCATTCATCCTGTTGTCTAGATGAGCGAATTTGTGGGCGGTGGTGAGGAGCCCTTCCATGGTGCTTGGTTTCTTGAGGAGTAACGCCTTCTTAAGGTCCAGACCACATGGCTGGATCAGGCCGGTGATGAAAGGGTCGATCCATTCTACCGGGGTGACGTCGATCATGTGGTTCCATGTGTCAGAGAAGCACCGGATGTACTGTCACAACGATCTCTTAGACGATGCTACACCTATGCCAAGGAATACTTGGTGTTCGGCTACACACAGGTGGGCATGAAGTTGTCAATGAACATCTACCTAAGCTGAGGCCAACTATGGATGCTACTGGCATGCTGATGGAGCAGCCAGGAGGTAGCGACGTTGCTCAAGACTACGGGAGGTAGTTGGCCATGACGTAGTGGTCGCCACCTACCGCTCGGACCGCTTCTTCATACAGCATGGTCCAGTGCTCAGGATTGTCCTGCCCATCGTACTCTTGATGTCCCCAATCCAAAAGTTCTTCGGACAGTCAACGGCCTTGAGATCTTTCGAGAACGGTGCTGGTCCACTCATATGTCACTGAGCACGAAAGTGTTCATCAAGGTGCTCACAGAGATCATGGTCCTCGGGTTGCTCGACTTCCTGGTTGCATTCGGTGCGATGGTTGGCCTGTTCCGGTTGGCACATTGATGATTGTCGTGTTGGCGCTAGTCGCCGTGTTGTACCTCATGCAGAGCATCATTGGCTGATCGGCGTGGCTCCGGAGGAGGTCTGCCATGGTTGGACTCATTGTCGGTGCCACTCTCCATGGGCTGGTGGCGACGGCTGCGCCTGGACCGCCATGACCGGTGTGATGTGGTCAGTGAGCCGGCAGAGCAGAGCTGAACCACTTGTGCCTCAGTGGCGATCCAAAAATCTTGGATTGCCTTGACCCCGGGTGTGTTCGGGGGAAGCTGGTCGAGCCGATCCATGGCCTCCGCGATGTTGGTCATGGAAGTGTCCTTGATGAGTTGGTCTCCTACCATGTTGAACTCGCCATTGAGATCACGTTGAAGGCAACAAGGCCGTGGGCCCGTGCCATTGCCACCATTGCTGCCATTATTGGTGGCATTTGCTTGTGCCTCGATGAGGGTCGGCCCTCACGATCAGCGTTGCGTGCCTCTCTTTCCACCTTTTCCTACTCTGTCTTGTTTGGAGCAGGGGGCTCATTCTCGCTAACCATGGAATCCTGGCGGAAATTTAGGGGTGTCTGGTGCTGTGTCATCGGAGTGTGTCCGATGAACTGGTGTGGTCAGGCATTCCTCCTCGATCTTCTCTTGACTCTGAACCTCTGGACTCTTCATTGGAGAGGAGGTATGCAGTGTAGTAGAAGGAGCCAGAGGGCGTCCTGTTGAGCCCTGATAGCAGATCGGACATGTTGCCGTCCTCAGGGATCATAGTGTTTGACCCAGAGGGAATCTGCTCTAGGGCCACCATGCCGATCATGGGCCTTGTGTCTTCTGGGACTAGAACCAGACTTGGATCTAGGTCTAGGAGGTGATCATCATGTCGCTGGGAGCAATCAACAAGTTCCTCGCGTAGGACGCAGTTGCGTTGCTCAACCCGTGCAGGAAGACAGGTGCATTACTCGAGCCAGG
This sequence comes from Bothriochloa decipiens, assembly GCA_023333625.1. NCBI lineage: Eukaryota > Viridiplantae > Streptophyta > Magnoliopsida > Poales > Poaceae > Bothriochloa > Bothriochloa decipiens. Next base: position 27,974,815 of record CM041645.1, read on the forward strand.
AGTAGTTGGATCTACAAGCCTCAGTGCGGGTTGCATCTGTTGTGCCCGGTGTTGTTGTCTTTGCGCTGCTTGAGCCTGGTGAGTGGCATGGCCGAGCATGCACTGGCACTGGTGCACGTTGATGAACTCGTCTAGCCTAACTAGAGGCGAAGCACGCGTAGCAGCCAGAGTTGGATCTAGTCGGTGTGAGCGGTGAGCTTGATTCTGCACTGGAGGCTGCTGCTGTTGCCCCCAATTGGGCACACAATGCTACTGATGTTGTCCCACCACCGTGGGGGTCCTCCCCGGCGTGCGGTCGGGGGCCCTCCTCTGCGGTTCCTAGGTGGTGCTCGGCCCGGAGCCAGATTCGTATCTGGTCGGCGCGGTGTTGGCGGTCCTTATTGCATACTTTTTACCACCAACTTGATATGAAAATAATCACCAAAACTTAGTTATAGGGTTTTCCACTAATCATTTCCATAAGTTTTGGTGTCTTACTTGTTTTGTAGGGCTTTATGTTGAAACACATATAAAATGGGTCAAAAGAAAAGTTAAGAATAAAGAAATAATTTTGGGCCCATGACAAAACAAAGAGGAAAATAGAAAAATCCAGCTTCGGGACCAAACTGGGCCGAGTGCACCACATGGGCCAACTTAGGAGGCCGGAAGGAGCACGTCCACCAAGTTTGGGCGTGTTCCAGAAGAGGGGCGCGCAACCCAGGCCTTTGGCACGCACGAGTTCTGGCTTTGAAAGAGCCCAGCTTAGGTCAGTCCGTTCACGCTGACACATGGAGAACAACCATTGGCTATACTCGTACAAGGAAGGTGTGCAACGATGTGAGGAGGTCAGTTTGGGACTTTCCAAGTGGGGAGGAGCATTTTCCAAAGAGCCCCCTCCACTCCATCTATAAAAGGAGGCTCTCTCCCCCACATTTGGGACACCACCAAGGAGCCCGTTGGGAGTTAGGGAGAGAAGTGCAAGTTCTAGAGTAGTCCTCAGAGTTTTGGCAATCCTTGCCTCGGTCCTCTGTAAGGCTCGAGTACTTTTAATATATTTATCCTCTCTACTTCAATGAATTGTCTATTGTTGATGATTGTTAACCATCAATTTTATATGTCAACTAAAGAGAGAAAAAAGGGGCATAAACTGAACATCACCATAGACTTAGGGCTTTCACTAACTATTTCCATGAGTTTTGGTGAATGTCTGTTTCTACAGGGGGTTATCAGAAAAGAATCAAATAGGACCCACATGTCGGGTTTACATAGAGAGAAGACCACGTCCAGTAACTCATAAATAATCTAGAAGACTTGAGAAGGTGACCCTGCAAAGCTGGCCCCACCTGGCAGCAGTAGCTGGGCAGGTGCCCAAGCAACATGGGTGGCCGCCTAGGTACCTCCACCAATCAGGTGCGAGCACACGGATCCTGCCTCCACCGACTTTGAGGAGCAATCTTAGCCATTATATAGGTCAGTTTGATCCAAGGGCTATGGTGCATCCTAGGGGGCTATATAAGCAAGACCCCTGGCCCTTGGGTGAAACCCTAATTCATATCCAAGAATCATTCGAGAGATAGCCATCAGAAGAGCCAGGGTTTAGAGATCTCTCTACCAGAGAATTAGAATAGCTACTCCAAATCTTCAAGTTCTACATAGGTTTAGACTAGATAGAGGAAGAATCGGGTGCCTGTGCTCGGAATTCTGGATCTCCATCATCTAGGATTGGTATTATCTTGTATCTTTTCTTGAGACTTTATTCTAATATTATTATGTTTCTATTTATTATGTTCCTAGTTCATTCTAGTTCCACATTTGATATGGTGATGATTGATAATGAGTTTATGTATATGTTTGCAAAGCGCTTAGCTCTCTTCGCAGGAGGGTTAGGTGGTAGATTCATGTAAGCACGGTGCTTAGATGTCGTTTACCTGCAAATGCGCCCTATTGGCCGGGTTGTGTGGTAGATCGCGAAAGTGACAGTTCCGTTGAGTCCTTCGTATTCCATCCCCCATTGATAGGACTGACAGAACAAAAGTTGCGCAGGAAGTCCTGCTATGTCTTGGCTTTTTATAGCAATGATCCTTATACATAGATGAAGAGTCTTTTGTGCTATATATGATAGTGTAGCGTTAGAGTAGATGAATGGCTTAGTAGATTAGAACCTACCTAGGAGTTCTTTTTCTTGAACTAATTAGATGTCATCCTACCTTTATGCTGAGTAGTCTATTTCTATTCTCTGTGTGATTTTATCCCTGAGCTTTATACTTTATCTTATTTATCTATCATGGTTTACCCCCTGCCAAAGTAAGTGACTATGCAATCAATCACTCATAAGTAGTCATGTTTTGCAAGTTTATCTCATTATTTAAGTCCTTAGTTCTTTCCCTTGAGCTAAATATAAATAACGATACCTGGAGTACTTCCTGGTGAAGTGCTGCAATGGTATTTAATCTGTATGCTTGTGGGTCCTATATTTATTTGGATAGAGGAGCAGTTTTTATACCAACACTTCTGGCACCATGCTAGGGATGACAACTTAGCTTAAGTGGTGTTATAAGTGTCAACAAGCATTTCTAGCGCCGTTTTCGGGGAAGGAATAAACTTTTTGATAAAAATTGCCTAAACAGATACTTAGAAAATGAGTGATTGTCACTAGTCATCTCTACTTCAATAGGTTTACCCCTGTTTGTTTTTCTATGTCTATATTTTATACAGGGTATTAGCAGGATTGAATTTGATTCACTCAACTCTACATCATCATATTCAAATCAACCAAGAAGGAAGCTCGTCACCAATACTTGAAGCTATGGTTGAAAAGACTTTGTTGGAGTTCTCTGCTCCAACAGTAGAGAACATCCGCACTAGACCAATACTAGCAACTGAAGATCTTGAGTTTGAGCTCAAGCCAAGCCTCATTAACATGGTGCAAGCTGTCCAATTCAGTGAAAAGGTACATGAAGATGCAAGTGCACATCTATAGGACTTCATGGAAATTAGAAGCACTATTGCCATAGAAGGAGTTAACCAAGATATTATACTACTTCACCTCTTTCCATTCTGACTAGTGGGAAGAGCGAAGTAGTGGTTTTATGCCAATAAAGAATACATCAACACATGGGCAAAGTGTTCCAAGGCCTTTCTCACAAAGTTCTTCCTAATAGGCAAAATAAATGCCTTAAGAGGAAAGATCACCAACTTCCAGCAGCAGAAAGCAGAAACCATTTCAGAAGCATGTGAGCGTGTGCAAGGATACATTCAAGATTGTCCTCATCATGGGTTGGAAGAATGGTTACTCATGCAAGGCTTTTATCTTGGATTAATCCAGAAGACACATGAGCACCTAGATGCCACTGTTGAAGGATCATTCTTATCACTCACTCTTAGGAAAGCTAAAGAACTCATGGAAAAGATATCAGATAATCAAAGCTGGTCCCAAGACAACATTTAACATTGTCATCAAAGCGAAGAAACAATTGAAGAAGTAAATGCATTGTCAAAAGATGGATGACTTACTCCATTGGCTAGATCAGAGAGCCAAGTACAAGGAAGACCAAAGGGCAATTGAAGCAACATATAACCAAAGCTCAAATCCTGCTGTTAGGAAAGTTCCACATCAATCAAATTAGAGACAACAAAGCCAAGGTATGAATTCAGGTAATTTTACAAAGCAACCTACTCTAAGAGAATTAATTATGCAGCAATCTAAAATAAATCTAGACATCAAAGCTAAGCTTGATGTTAATGATCAAACCTTGGAAAATATAATTGCTAAAATTGATAGTTTTTCTTCTGCCTTCAATAATCAACTTGAGTATAATAAAAAGATAGAAACAAAGATAGCACGGTTAGCTGCTGCGTTGCCTGTTGCTACTAACCCTGAGCAGGTAAGATCTTCTACTACAAGAGGAGGAAGATCCACCATGGATCCTCCCTATCCAAAAGGTGCAAGGAGACCAGCAGTAGTACCACCAGTGGTAGAAGAAGAGAACAATATTCCCAAAGAAATATCACCCGAACCAATACAAAATCATGAGATGAGACAAGATTTCTAAGAAACAAATTATCTACCATTTCCTCACTGAAATAGAAGGCCACAACAATCAGATGATCAGTTTGGTAAATTCGTGTAGGTAATCTACAAATTATATATCAATATACCTCTGCTAGATGCCATACAGGTCCCTACATATGCCATGTACATCAGAGATATCCTCAACAAGAAGAGACCACTACCATCCACTGAAGTGATCAAGCTAACAGAAGAGTGCAGTGCGGCCATCCTCAATAAATTACCAGAAAAGAAGAAAGATCCAGGATGTCTGACCATTGATTGCATAATTAGAGATCAATACTTCAACAATGCACTCTGCGACCTTAGAGCAAGTGTCATCATAATGCCCGCTGCTGTTTACTACAAGCTTAATCACACAACACTTGAGCCAACATCAATGTGTTCACAATTGGCCGACCAATCAGTTCGATATCCACTAGGCATTGCCGAGAATATCCTAGTCAAGATAAGAGAGTTCTTCGTGCCAGTAGACTTTGTGGTACTGGACATGCATCCAGACTCAAAGGTGTCACTCATCCTCAGGAGACCCTTTTTGAACACTGCTAATGCACATATTGACGTTGGGAAAGGAGAAATCAAGTTTACCATAAATGGACAAGAAGAGCAATTTGAATTTAACTCCTCCGCAAAGATGATAGATCAAGACAAGACTGAAGAATCACCAGAGTCACCGACTCTAGGAACAGCAGAATAAATATTTTGGGAAGGCCCAGTTCAAGGACTTCAAAAATTTGAATCCTCGCTGGAAGGTAACTCGGTATTTACCCCACATTTAATTTCTTAATTTCATTTTAAGCATATTTATTTTACAGCATTGCATTATAAAATCCTACGCCCCATATAAATATTTTTCTCGGTGTGTAATAACCCGTTAAAAATATTTATTGTGGTGGCACAAAAATATTTTAGTCTATATACATAAATTTATATTTATGCCTTAGTTTGTTTTCAATTTTCAATTCCTACATTATATTTATATTTTTGGTGCATCATGGGCCCACTACCATGGGTCCCACATGTCATAGACTTCACCTCACATACATCACATCACATTATTTCATCCACCTCCACTCACCTCCACCATCTTCTCTTTTCCACCGCCAAATCCACCATCTCTTCTCTTTTCTAGACCTAGCTAGGAAGCAAGGTGGAGGACACAAATTTTGAGTGGAAGAGGAGCCAGCAGGTGGGCGACCGCCCCCACCACTTGGGTGCCCGCCCGGCCATCTCCTCCTCTATGAAAGCCCCTCCTTTCTTCACTTCTAGGCATCACAAGCTTTTAGTTTCAGTAGCTAGCAAGGTGCTCTCAACTTTGAGTTTTCTTGAGAGAGTTTGGGAGAGGAGAGAAGAAGAAGAGTAGAGAAGAGAGTGAGTATGAGCAAGAGCTTTAGAGCTAGTGTGAAGTAAGGTAGTGCTGCAAGATCTTCATAGAAGGATTAGTGGAGGTGTTGTCCAAAGTAGGTTAAGAAGTTTAAAAATTTGAGGGGAGGTTCTGTCAAAATCCAACTATAAAATAGACTCAATCTTGGAAGAACGACAAACCCCTGGACCGCTAACTCTAGACGGCTGACCACTAACTTTTAACTAACCCCTTTGCATTAGTATTGTTGTAAGAAATTTTGCAGGATGAAGAGATGGGACAAGGAAATAGTCGGGAAGGCCAAGAGCATTAGGACAAGGAGCTCATCCCGACAAGCTTCATCAAGGGTAGGCTCCGACATGAGCACTGATCCTCCAGTCATCCCACAGCCAGCATCCTCTTCAGCACCCCAGAGGATCCTTCTCAAGGCATCTCACCTTGCCCTGAGAGACTCTCGGGAGAGGGCTGTCTACAAGAAGCTCAAGGATAGGAGCAACATACATACGCCAGTCCTCAACGCAACATTTCTATATGAGAGAGGTATGGCTAATGAACTCAACATTATTTTTCAGTTTGTTGGATGGACTTCTTTTGCAACTATCATCGAGGTAGGGCCAAAACTCTTGACCATAGAGTTTCTGTGCACCCTCCAAATCACAGACACAGGAGTATATTTTAGACTCTTCACTCAGGATTTCAACCTCACTTGGAGAAACCTTAGTGATCTCCTAGGTTTTTCCTCCGATGCACCCACCAACATAATTGGAGCCTTAGGTGATTACGACACACATAGGTTCTGAACTGACATCTCTAAAGAGCAGTTTTTTCACGCAGACCGTATAGGGGACATTGAGCATCCCACGCTCAGGTTCCTACACAAGTGGTTGGGTACCGCTTTCTTTCCCCATGATGACACTAGCAAGGTCAGGATAATAGATCTATAGCTGATGTATGTAGCTATAAAGAAAGTCAAAGTTTCACCTGTCCATGCTTTAGTCGATCACTGGTTCGGTGTCCCCAACTACAAGGTAGGAGCTATATCCATCTACTCTATTGTCACCCGCCTAGCCATGAAATTGAATCTGATAGATGGTGCCTCTCTAGAGTTCATAGAGAATAGAGGGACATTTTTGGATATGATCATTTTAGACATGCTCATTTGGTGAAAAAGATAAAAGGTGAACTTTTCATGATGTATGGAGAGGCTAAGCTCCGGTTACCTAACCCGAAGTTGGCTTTATATTCTGTCCAAACTTTGCATGTTGAGATACATGCATAGCCGGTGAACAGGAGGACACCCCCGAGGACAGCTTCCACAAGAATTACATGCCAGCATGAACCAGTGTGACGTGATGCTGATCCTATTCAAGAGGAAGCTGCACACTACAGTTATGAAGACTGGGTGGCTCGCCAGCACCATGCGCTGAATCCAGGGGTGTACCTCACTACTACCCAAACCAGCCACCCATGGGTACTACCAGCCGCAGCCATTCATTCCCACAGGTGAGGGAACTTCAGGCGGAGCACCATGGCATTCATTTGATGCCTATGGTATGAGGATAGAAGAAGAAGAACCATACCAGAACTTTGAGACAGGACACAAGTCTGATGCTGCTAGGTTTCACTATACCCAACAGCACTATGATGATCAAGTGGCGTTTCAACAATGCACCGACACCTCTCTTGCTCTCCACGAGAAACGTTGGGCTAACCAGCACCAGTGGAACCAAGATACCACACAGACCTTGACCACCATTCGAGAGGTACAAGACCAAGCCAACAGCACCCTGCAGGACATTTTCTCGTATCTCTAGATCCTGAATTAATCGACCTCATCAAGAACCAGCTTGGGGGAGGACCCCCACTATACAGGTAAATTTTCTTTTCCTTTTATTTCAAGTTTGTTTCTTTTCTTTAACTTTTGTATTTAAAAAAACCAAAAAATCAGATAAACATTTGCTATTTAATTTTTTGCTTAGCTTGCTGTTTGCTGTTCAGTTTGCTGTTTAAGTTTAAGTTTGCTAAAAATAAAAACCAAATAAAAAGAGTTTATAAGTTTGCTTTAGTTATGTTTGCTTTAGATAAATATGTGTAGACTTGAAGAATGTATGATGGAAATGATGAATAGTTGCTCTGCTGTAATTCTTTTTGAATACCAAGTTTTAAACTTGAGTTCTCCCAAGGATTGGATACACTGTTTGACAACTGAATTTACTCTAATCTTTAAACTGGTGGGAGCATATGCCTTAACTAAGTCTAGATAGTTGACGAACATGAGATGATATAGTCTGAGCTGCTGTTCATCGTATTCCTAAGCGCTGCTAAATTCTGGAGATTTGATAGTGAAAACTTTAAGTATTTCATGATGAGTTCCTTATATGACAGAGAGTATAAAATTCCTACCACAGCCATAATATTCATTAGATAGGAAGCCACCATATTTTATAGGGCTTGTGTTTGCTCGAGCTATGTAGACCCTTAGGGACTCATCATATGACTAAATCCTAGTATCACACACACTCATGTTCACCCCTTGCTGCTTCTACTCTGGAAGTACGCACCAAATATATATTCTATCTTCACCTATTAGAAAATTGTCCACTCTTACACTGAGAGTGAACACCAAAAATATTTTCCCTGTTTATTTGCTAACCAAATTACTTCAAGTTCGATGCTCCAAGTTTCATCCTACATTCCTTTACAAAGTTTTATTTACAAAAGAACTATGGACTGCAAGAAAGAAATTGACAAAAGAAGAGAAAGAAATTTATGAGCCCAGTTTGTTCCAGCAGTTCTCCAAGTTCCAGAGAAAGAGGAATTATTTTCAAATAAAGGAGCATTAGAACTATTTTGCACCCCTTCTCTTTCCACAGATATTTTCTCTGTTCCATCATCCACATATAAAACCACACATGCACAACCGATTCATTATATGGTGAGTTCCTCTGGATCCATAGTTCGATCGGGCCTAATGCATTAGCTATCTCCACACCTATGAACTCCACATAAGCTTTTCTAGATATAGGGTGAGAGAGAGTGAAGGCTCTTATCAAAATCCTTGTGCCACAAAAACTACATATTCTGAGAACATGAGAGAAGGCATCACTCCTTTCAATGCCTTAGAGAGGATCCAAAAATACCACATATTAAGAGACTTGAAAGGGTCATACTAAGGAACTCTGAGTTTTATCTTGAAAAATCTTATAAAAACTCCAGAACAGAGGTGGAACAACAGAGCATGAGAAAACAGTGTTTGATTTAATGTTCTGTCTTTCAACTGCTCAAGACCGAAGTACAGGTAAAAGCACCATGGTTGGAAGAAACATGAGTAAGTTTGGAAGTTATGATAGTCCATTCTGGTCTAAGGATGAACTCTTGTTTAAAGCATGTGTGTTTAAAAGGCGTGAAAGCATTGTAGCAACTCCTAATCCATCTTCTCTAGTTGTTTGCCCAGGGACGAGCAAAAGGTAAGCTTGGGGGAGTTTGTTGACGGTTGTTAACCATCAATTTTATATGTCAACTAAAGAGAGAAAAAAGGATATAAACTGAATATCACCATAGGCTTAAGGCTTTCACTGATAATTTTTATGAGTTTTGGTGAATGCCTGTTTCTATAGAGGGTTATTAGAAAAGAATCAAATAGGACCCACATGTCAGGTTTACATAGAAACAACACCATGTCCAGTAACTCAGGAATAATCTAGAGACTCAAGAAGGCGACCCTGCAAAGCTAGCCCCACCTGGCAGCAGTAGCTGGGCGGATGCCCAAGCAACATGGGCGGCTACCCAGGCACCTCCACCAATCAGGTGTGAGCACACAGATCCTACCTCCACCGACTTTGAGGAGCAATCTTAGCCATCTATATAGGTCAGTTTGATCCAAGGGCTACGGTGCATCCTAGGGGGCTATATATGCAAGACCCCTGGCCCCTGGGTGAAACCCTAATTCATATTCAAGAATCATTTCTAGAGGTAGCCATCAGAAGAGCCAGGGTTTAGAGATCTCTCCACCAGAGAATTAGAGTAGCTACTCCAAATCTTTAAGTTCTACATAGGTTTAGACTATATAGAGGAAAAATCGGGTGCCTATGCTCGAAATTTTGGATCTCCATCATCAAGGATTGGTATTATCTTGTATCTTTTTTTAGACTTTATACTAATATCATTGTGTTTCTATTTATTATGTTCCTAGTTTATTCTAGTTCTACATTTGATATGGTCATGATTGATAATGAGTTTATGTATATGTTTGCAAATCACTTAGCTCTCTTCGCAGGAGGGTTAGGTGGTAGATTTCATATAAGCATGGTACTTAGATATCATTTACCTGCAAATGCACCCTATTGGCCGGGTCGTGTGGTAGATCATGGAAGTGATAGTTTCGTTGAGTCCTTCATATTCCATCCCCCATTGATAGGACTAGCAGAACCAAAGTTGCGTAGGAAGTCCTGTTATGTCTTGGCTTTTTATAGCAATGATCCTTATACATAGATGAAGAGTCTTTTGTGCTATATAAGATAGTGTAGTGTTAGAGTAGATGAATGGCTTAGTAGATTAGAACCTACTTAGGAGTTCTATTTCTTGAACTAATCAGATGTCAACCTACCTTTATGCTGAGTAGTCTATTTCTAATCTCTGTGTGATTTTATCCCTGAGATTTATACTTTATCTTGTTTATCTATCATGGTTTACCCCCTGCCAACGTAAGTGACTGTGCAATCAATCACTCTTAAGTAGTCATGTTTTGCAAGTGTATCTCATTGTTTAAGTCCTTAGTTCTTTTCCTTGAGCTAAATATAAATAACGATACTTGGATTACTTCTCGGTGAAGTGCTGCAATGGTATTTAATCTGTATACTTGCGGGTCCTATATTTATTTTGTTAGAGGAGCAGTTTTTATACCAACACTTCTGACACCATGCTAGGGATGACAACTTAGCTTAAGTGGTGTTAGAAGTGTCAACATCTACATGGTTATCTATTCATGCCTTAGTTCTTTAGCTGAGCTTAGTTGATGTTTAGGTTTTATACCTTGGCATGGGTTCTTTGGTCTACCGATTGCTCTAGTTATAAATTGTGACTAGAGTAGTAACCGCTAGTGCAAACCTGGTGTTTAGGCTAGTGAGTTATCAAAGAATGTGCCCAGCCCCACGGATAGTTATGGTAGCCCCAGGGGTGACAGACCCGACAAGGCATTTGTATTCCACCATGTTTGGGCTGGTGTTGTAGGGCTTTTGGCTGCCTTCTCCCGATTACCCCTTCCCAGTCTTTTTGAGAACTGGAAAGAAACAGATGTCCTGAAGTGCCTTGGTGTAACCTTTATGTCTGTTCTTTGCTTGGTTAATCCTTTGGTGTGACATAAATAGAACCACAGTAAGGGAGGAGAAAACAAGAATCTTGACCTCTCCTGATGACCTCCTAGCTTGGCTAGTCTGCTCTACTATCTTTTATTCAGAGTTCTCCTGTGTGTCTTTTATCAAAACTTCAATCATATCTTTACCCCCACTTTAGTCTAGTTGGCCTACTAGCTAGTAGATGATGACAGATACGTATCAACTACTTTACACATTGCTTCCCTGTGGATTAAATAGATACCCCAGAATACTCCTGGGTGAAAGCTACAACAGTATCCGTTCGCTTGCAGATTTATCTGTTTGCGTTAACTTATACCAATTGGCTTCCTGGTGTAGTCGCTAGGGATGGAATTAAAACCTCCTTACTTAGCAGTTGTGCTAAGAAATGCCAACACATGGGCCACCAGCTTGGCCTACGTTACCTTGCCGGTGCCGAGCATTGCCACCTTGAAGGACATGTGGCTGCTCATGAGCCACGGGCAGTTTTGGATCTGCGCGGCGTGGTTGGTTGTGGTTAGGTCCACCCCACTGACGAGCAGGGGGCTGTGCTAGAGTCGGGGACAGATTTGGATCTGCCCGGCCTAGTTGGTCAGAGTGGTTCATACGCCCGCGCTGATGTGGACGGACAGGGGTGAAGTCCATGTATTCTTCGTGAAGCCGTGCAAGAGCGGACTCCACGTACTCCAGGAGTTCATCCAGACGTTCTCCATGCCAATCGATCATGTCAATCAGATCGGAGTTGTCGATGTGCCTCCTCTGTTAGCGAGGAAGCCGCCAGTTCATCGCTGGCGTGGACATCATCTCCGCAACCATCATGGGTGGCGTAGACGACCCCGGGGGTGGCCCCGGGATCTGTGTTGTCGGTGAAGTGGTTGGCACGGTCGGTGCTAGAGCCGACTGCGTCACAGCCAGAGCTGGGACTGGCTGTGCTGCTCCCATGAAAGCGAGGGACATCGCCATGTTGGTGGTCCAGGTGAAGGAGCCAAGGGTGAGGGAGACGCCTGTCTCAAAATCCATGGAAGCCGGGAACAAAACCATCTTCATCCCTGCTGATCAGATCGCGCACCCCCTACCTGGCGTGTCACTGTCGATGAAATATCCTCGGCAGTCTACCACGGGATACCCCGAGGTAGTAGATTTGCAGTGAGGGCACACTAAGACCTACGATCTAGATGTGAGACGCAGGCAAAAAACCAGGACAACCAGGGTTTATCTAGGTTTAGGCCGCTCGAAAGCGTAATACCCTATGTCCTGCGTCTCTGCTACTGTATTGATGAGTACCGGAGTACAATGAACAGATCAGATGTGTTCTAGGGGGTCCTTGTCTGCCTTATATAGCCGGGGGATAAGGTTACATATCTAGGTTTTTCCTATGGTCAGTTACATTGCGCCGCATCCTTGGAGGACACGAAGATCTAACCAACTAAGACTCCTTGCATGCTAAGCAGCCTTTAGCTCCCGTGCGGCCCACCAACCTGGGTGGTAGCGGACCACAGGCTCCATCTTGTCGTCCAGCCCACCGATCAAGATGATGATGGACCAGCCTTTGTCCTCTTGGTCTAGGCCATCTGGTACCGAGCAGCCCAAAGTCTAGCCGCGAGGGTATACGGGGTCTAGACCCCCACATGGGGCAAGTTGAACTTGGATGACGGAGCAGGGGGAGCAAGAAGAGGGGTGCCTCAACCACCCTAGAGTCCTAGGAGTCTGACAACTTCTTAATGCTGGACGAGTGTCAGAGGAAGCATTAGGCACCGACGCCTCAAACGGGGAGGACGCCGAGGCCCCCGATGATGACATCAACCAGGAGGTCACCATGGCATGTATTGCCACTGCCTTCTTCCCCTCACCAGGGGAAACTGCATCAACAACCTGGCCAGAACAGGCTGGGGGATCTACACCACCACCACCATCACCGCCGCCTGTGTCACACAAGGTGGCGATGCCAACAGCCGGGACGGCCTTGTCTCCGGAGCACCGGGAGGCGGTAGGGGAGTGGACTCCACCGGTGCGGCCCACCGGGACGAGCGGAACTAGCGAGACATCGGGCCAAGTCCCCGGGCACGGTAGCGGGGCGACAGGTGGGACCCTAGGTGCTCCTGGTGGGAGAGCAGCCCCGTAGTTCAGGGGAGGTTCTGATGGTCTCAATATAAGTACCGTGTCGTAATTAAATTTGTTTTTCTTCATGATGCGCACTCCATTGGTAATGGCCCCACGTTCATCGCCCAGCCAGACCATGCTGCCACCAACCACCAAGTAGGTGTCAGCCGGCAACACAGTGCAACTGACGGGGCATGCAGAGGCCACAAGCAGTATGGCGACACCCACCGTGCCAGCTCCGACACCAGCAGGCTAGCTAGAGAGGCAGCTGGTGCCCTTCAGGGCAGTAAGGGTCACGTTGGGTCGTCCTCCTTGCCACGCGCCAGACCGGGTGGGGCCAAGTACTCCGACACCACCGAAGGAAGATGAAGAAGTGCTCAGGGTGCCCAGGGTCTGTGGGGGTATAGACCCCGTATACCCTCGCAGCTAGCCTTTCGGCTGCTCAGTCTAGACGGCCCAGACCAGAAGATGAAGTGTGGTCCATCATCCTCCTGGTTGGTGGGCTAGACGATAAGACTAAGCCCGTGGTCTAGTATCGCCCAGGTCGGTGGGCCGCACGGGTGCTGAAGGCTTCTTGGCGTGCAAGGAGTCTTAGTCGGTTAGATCTGTTCATGTTCTCCAAGGATACGGCACAATGTAACTGACCATAGGGAAACCCTAGATATGTAACCTTGTCCCCCGGCTATATAAGGCAGACAAGGACCCCCTAGAACGCATCTAAACTCATCTCATTTTACTCCGGTACTCATCAATACAGCAGTAGAGATGCAGAATGTAGGGTATTACGCTTCCGAGCGGCCTGAACCTGGATAAACCCTTATTTGTCTTGTTGTTTGTCTTGCATCTCACATCTAGATTGTAGGTCTTGGCGCGCCCTCACCGCAAATCTACTACCTCAAGGTATCCCGTGGTAGACTGCCAAGGAGATATCATCGATAGTGGCACGCCAGGTAGGGGTGCGCGATCTGATCATCAGGTGATCCAGATGGTTTCGTTCCCCGCTTCTGTGGACTTCGAGATGTGTGTCTCCCTCACCATCGGGGCGTTTGTTGGCGGTCCTTAACCCATTTCTAACCCCACTAACACTAGTATAGGAAACACCAAAAAATAATAGAGATAGGACTTTTATACTAACAAAATCCATAGTTTTAGTGTTTCCACTTGTTTTGTAGGTTGGTAACGAAATATATTAAATTGGGCCAAGAAATACAGGAAAACAAATAAATATTCAACTTCACCAAATTGGCCCATGTAACACCTCTGGTGTTATATTAACTAAAACGTGCCATGTCATCATATGCATCACAAAGCATTCATGTTTAAGTCAACCTTAATGTGCATCAACTAAAACAAGTTCACATTTCATAGGTTGATTGTGGTTTTGGAATGTTTTGTCACATGAAATAATAAAACCCTACTTTTGAATGTCATCCCAAATACTTGGTTTATATTCTATGTACTTGATGTGTAAACCGTGTTTACACTAGTGTCAAGCATAGTGTATAAACCTAAGTCGAACCCTTAAAATTTATTTCCATATTTGAAGTTGAATTTGGGTTTCAAAGCTTACTCCCAAGTTTTGTAATTCAAATCTAAATTCAGATTGGGAAGCTATAAAATGTTTTCAAAAGTCAACTTGGTCAACCAAGGGTGTCTTTGGGTCATTGACCTAAAAATGTCCTTGGATAATGTTTGTGATCACTAATGACCAACCAATTAATTTAGAAACCAAATCGAGTTTGAATTCGGTTTCAAAAACCCTTTATTTCAAAACCTGGTTTTATCCCCATTTCTATAATTCAAAATCTATAAAGAATTTGGGGATACTCTAAAAAGATAGTTTGTAGATCTCGACAAGAGCTACACAGTTGGTATTTATAGTTTTTCAAGTTTCTAAAAGGAATTTCAAATGAATTTGAAAATACAGTTTTTCAGAATTGTCCCCTTTTGATTTCAGAACCATAATTCAAAAATCATGAATATTTTGGGAAAACTTTGTATGTCAAAAATGTTTGATTTGACACGTTCAATATTTCATAGTTTTGAAAATTTTCAATTTTTATTGAAAAATCAAAAGTAATTTCAAATATTTATTTCTAGGGTTTATTCCCCTTTTTAAATTTGAATTCATATTTCAAATTCTATATAGAATTTGAGGATGCCAGTTAAATAAAAAGTGTAGCTCTTGAAATGTTATGCAAATTCTATTTTTGGAGATTTTCAAGTTCTTATATCAATTCTGAAGTAATTTGTTATTTCGACAAATGGCATTTCTATAATTATCGAGAACAACACCGAGACCTATGAACGGACGCCATTGCCGGCTTCTCAAGCCGCGCCGCCGTCCTCCGCTGCACAGGCTGGCATGCTGCTGCTGCCAGCTCGCCTCCCGCGCGTGAAGTTTCATCGTCACCGTGTCGCTCGCTGATACCTCGCCCCTGCCCTTTAAATAGGTCGGCCGCCGCCTCTTTTCTTCTTTTCCTCCCTGCCACCGCCGCCGATGACCTTGCTCCGCCGCTCCAATTCACCGCCATCGATCCACCGTTGTCCAATTGCTTTTGCCAAAAGCTCCGTCTCGACCTTGCGCTTCTTCTGAGCCAGCTAGTGCCCGCCCTCATCGCCCATAGCGCCCGCACGTCGTCATCTTCCTCGCGGCCGGTCGCCGTGCTGCCGCGAGCTTTCTCGCCGGCCACCGCCGCCAAGGTTGAAAATATATTTTCTTTAACCCTCCTATCATGTTCTCCATGCTATCCTGCCCCTCATGCGCATCTTGGCTGGCTTGATGGTACACAGGAGTCTCCGTGACACGAACCTTGCTGTCGGAGCGCCGCCGCCGCCATCAGCGCCGCCGTCCGCAACCCGACTCAGCCACTCCGAGCTTTCATCTTCGAGCGCACCAGAACCGTGGTGATCTCCTGTGCCTCTCCATGCCTTCAATTTCATCTTTCCCGCGTCGTAGCGTCTGGCCACCGTGGCTCGCCGCCGGCATGTTCATGCCGCTCCGCTGCGCGCGTGGCCGTTGCGGCTAGGGTTCAAATTGGGTCTCATTTTGTTGATGATTGTGTTCGCAAGAGTGCGTAGCCCATGTCCGTGCACTTGCCGTCGCCGAAAATCATTCCGGTGAGCGTTGCCGCCGCGCCCGAGCTCCGTCGTGCCGCCATGGCCGCCGGCGAGCCTGCTGCCCCTGCTCCACCGCTTCATTAGCTAGATAATCATGTTTGCCGTGTCAAGTTGAGCACGTAGGACCAAGTCTCATGGTCGGAGACCTCGTCACCGGCGAGATAGCCGTCGGTCAAGCGCCGTCGCCATCGGGTCAACGCGGGGAGAGAAAAAGGATTTTCTTTTTCTATTTCTAGAAAATAATTTAAATGCTATTTTCTTGAAAAAATCATAGTAATTTTGGTATAGCTCCAAAAATTCTAAAAATTTATGTGTATATTCTTTAAAATATTCTCTACCTAGGAAAAATATTAAATGTCAAATTTGAGTAATTTTTGCATAAATTAAAATTAGCTCTTTTATTTGAAAAATGCACCTTCAATGATTTTTAATAAATAAAATAATTGGCTTTTATTTCTAAAATTTATTTTGCCATCTAATTAGGTCAAGAGATTTTTAAAATAAAATTTTGAGCTCAATTAGACAACTTTAATTTTTATGCTTTTAAATAATTAATTAATCTCTTTAATCATATTAATCATTATAGGATTTGTTTGACTTTGGTTTTGATTGATGACCTTGGGTTATTAACCTTAATGACCCTTGGCACTTTAATTAATTGTTTACGCTTACCTGGATCATGTTATTAGAGTTTAATTAACGTTATTTCATGTGTTTAATGAACTTCTTTAATGACGTAGTTAACCCTAATGATCTTAGAAAGTAAGTTTTTGTTGGCTTGCAACTTTATCGTGAAGGAAAGTTGTACTCAAGCCCTTAATCTGATCATGCATTTATCGAGCATCATGTTTACTATTCCATCATGTTGAAGCATATCATTTATTTGTATAGTTTCCGTTAACGGAGAGTTTAACGTTGTCGCATCAGATTCCAAGGAAGAGCAGGCTCAGGAGTTGGGAGTTGATCCAGAACTCGAGACTGTCTACCCCGACCACCAAGGCAAGCCCCGGATGCATTCCAACCCTACCTTTCTTTTATAAAAGTTTTATTGCTTCAGTTATGAAATGTTGCATTAAGTATTAGGAGTTGAGTGAAAACCCACCAATTGCATTACCTGTCGTACTTCCATATTCCTTATTACCTGTTCTGGCAGATGCGTAGTAATGCTTGGCCCTGCTTAATTATTTAAGTGTTCAAAAGTAAAAGAATGAAAAAGATGAGATTGGTTTTATCTGTTGGAATCGTGCTTTTAGTTAATAAATCGAGTCCGGACGGCTAACTTGGATTGGGAAAGGAGTCCTTCTGTAGTGTTTCCGTCTGTTGACACCCTAGGTCCCGTGTCAATGGTGAACTGGTGATATCGAGAAACTAGAAATCCACATGCATGAAGTTTCATACAGTGGGCCAGAGTCCCCACATATGTCATGGAGTGATATATAATGGGCTAGAGTCCCCACATATATCATAGTGTGTTATACTATGGGTTTAAATTCCCATGTATATCGGTACACTGGGTCAAGTGCTCACGTGTATCATGTGGTGATATATGGCTAGGTTGTTATCCCAGTATATCTGTGATCTGGTATGCATCGGAGTTAAAGTCTCCAGTATCCCAGTGATCTAGGTCCCAGCTGGGTATGAAAATGGATTCGAATCGCCGTTGCTTCTCGGAGAAGGAGACTCGATCGGTGTTCATCATTATAGTAACAACTTGAATGATGTTTAAGGTTTAAGAATGAAGTTGGTTGGTAATCTTGATCTTGGGCAAGACAACTTTACTTTCTGTCAATGCTTTTCTACAAAAATTCTTATCTCTTGCAAGCCTTACCTTGTCCCTCTAGCCTGCATTTCCTGAGTCTTCACCTCTCTTTTTTATCGTGTCAGTCTTGTTGAGTACTTTTATACTCAGGGTTTGTTAAACCTTGTTGCAGGTGAGTCTCATGGGCAGGAGTGCTTCACATCCTGCTGTATGACAGTCATCGAGGAAAGTGACGACGAATAGGATGTCTCGCTCTTAGGCAGAGCATACAATCAAGGTTTTTGTAATAACTTATATTGTTACTCCACTGCTACTATGGTTTGAATTAATCCAACTTATGGTTTGCAAGTTTAAACTGAACGGTTTGTAAACTTATGTTATTGTGATCCTTCCGCTATTTTACTCCGATGTATATTATTTGTATAAAACTATTGTAATACTACAATGTCTCTTTGTAATGATTGATCCTGCTCGGAGAATCGTGGATGATTCAGGATTTACCCGATAGACCTTTTAAGTCTTATGGAACACATTCATGGTTATTTGGAGTCTGTTTAGACAATAATCATGTGTGTGGGGCATACGATTTAGGAGGTTGTGCCACAGCCGGTATCGGAGCCGGATCGTTATTAAAGGAGTTGTTGTAGTATTCTTTGCGAAAACTTCTAAAGTTTTTGAGTCAAATAATTTAAACTTGACTATTTTGGGTCCAAATTGCTTATTCCTTATCTATGATTCTTTCTATCGACCCTTACTCTTATTTTCAAAGTGTGGTGGTGGAATAACATATTAAATTGCCCTATTTTATAAAGGTTACTTTTATGTATGTGTTATTTCAATATTTTTCTTGTATGCTTAGATCGTAAGTTCGTTCATGCATCATGCTTAATTAACTTGTTCTAATTACTTTCCCCTTTAAAGTGGTTTAGGTTAAGTAGTATCAATCCTATTCATGCTAACCTTCAGAATTCTCCCTATCTATCCTTATCTTTTGTGACCTATCCTTCTTCAGGATGGCACTTACTAAGCAGACTCCTCGTAAGAGCCCTGCACCGAAGGGAGTACCTCGACATCAACTAGCTCCTAGGTTCGAGGTTGGCGAAAGCAGTAATAGTCCCCATCCAGATCCGCAAGCTAAAATAGCAAGATTTAGGGCCGAGTTGGAGAGGGCGGAAGCCGATAGGATCGAAGAGGCCGCTGAGATTACTCAATTGCGGTGATCCCGGAGGCATATGAAGCACCAAAGGAATGACGCTTGGGCATGAGAAGACGCAGTGAATGACCGTGTCCACGAACTTGAGGAGTACGTGGAAGAACTGGAGGAGTATGCGGAGGAAGCTGATGATGAGTGTGTGAGACTGAATAACCTGTTGGATCCTGAATATCAACCACAGGCAGCCCAAGATGATCTTGGTCTTGTAATGGGTCAGGATGAGGAAGAGGAAGACCCTGAAGAAATAGAGTCCGCTGATGATGATGTCATTGATGAGGAAGAAGAAAATCAAATGGATGTAGAGAATGAAAATGAAGAGGATCTTATGGACGAAGAAGAAGAAGATCCTGAGATAGTATAAGAAGAACCTGAAGAAGAAGAGGATCCCAAAGAGGAGGAGTTAATCCTAGTGGAAGATATTGAGGAGGAGTAAAGAGTTTGGAAAGTGAGATGTCTAATAAATCTTTTCCCTACCTTCTGAAACCTAGTGGGCGTGGGAAGTCTTACCGGAGTGCAGTCTGTGTAACAAAAATAATGTATTATAAGTGTGTTGCACGCCTGTAATATCTGCTGATCTAGTTCAATAAAGTTTTGTGAGTAAAATATAGTTTGTTTATCAACAGATGCTTGCTCACACTCGATCCCGTGATGCTGCGGGTCCATCTCATGATGGAGGTGATGTCCCAAATCCTCCACCAGTTCCGCCAACCCTGGCCGATGCAGTTGCGGCCTTGGTCAATGCAACCACCTTAATGGCCCAGAATCAAAATCAAAACGCACATCAGGGGAATCATGTTCGGAATAATAGGAATGAGACCACCTATGTGGATTTTACCGACACACGTCCTCCTGTCTTCACCAGAGTGGATGAACCAATGGAGGTAGATGATTGGCTCCGTACTATGGAGCAAAAGTTTGGATTAATTGAGTGAACCGAATACCAGAAGCCCATGTTTGCAGCCCAGCAGTTGAGAGGTACTCTAGGAGCCTGGTGGGTAAATTTTGTTGCTACTCAGCCTGAAGGTCATCGTATTACTTGGGCTGAGTTTCGTGAAGCTTTTCATGCACATTTTATTCCTGAGGGAATTATGACCATAAAACTTGAAGAGTTTCTTTCTCTACGACAAGGTGATATGTCAGTTATGCAGTATTTTAGCAAATTCAATCACTTGTCCCAATATGCTTCTGAACATGTTAGTACTGACCGTAAGAAGGAGTGTTTCCTCAGGGGTCTAAATAGCAAGATTCAGAGAATGATGACTGGGAACCCAAATGCTACCTTCCATGAGACGGTAAATATTGCCATATCTTATGAAGGAAAGAACCATCAACACATGGAAGCTAAGAAGAAGAAAATAGTAACATCGGAATTTTCTGGAGGCAATCAAAAGCGCCAGAAGATAATCTATCATCCCCAAAATCATTTCCGTCCTTCTTATCGTCCACTACAATACCAAGCCCAGCAGCAGAAAATTGTCTGTCCTGCTGCTGCTCATCCTTATCCACGACAGCCGAATGCCCCTGGTATTCATAACCCTAATTTCTAGCCACCAATCTTTCCATGTTATAACTGTGGTAAGCCTAGCCATTACTCAAGAAACTACCCGCATCCGAGGCAGTACAATTTCTATGTTCCCAGGGCTTTTGCACCACAACAACAACCACAAAATCAGAATAAGGTAGGAAATCAGAATGTGCAGAAGAATAAAAATGAGAAGAAGGTTGGCAAGGTGTTTTACACTCAAGTTGGAGAAATTCCAGAAGGAGAACCTGTCATGATGGGTACGTTCCTTGTTGCCAATCATCCTGCAATTCTGCTTTTCGATTCTGGTGCATCCCATACATTTATCAATGGTACATTTGTTAAGACACATGAAATACCAACAATGGGGACAAAAGAACAATTCTTTATACAATCACCTGGGAGGCGTATGTGTACTAAAGAAATGGTACACGATGTGCCTATAAGTTTGGGTGGGTATATTTTTCCCACTGATATGATAATATTAAAGGATCAAGATATAGATGTGATCCTAGGTATGAATTGGATGAAACGGCATGGTGCTGTGATAGACATCCTGAATAGAACTGTGAAAGTGAACATACCTAATTGCAAATCTTAACTTCTTATCCAACTTCCAACACTTAAGAGGACTGTTGAAAAGGTATGTGCCACTTTTGTGAAAGATATCGAAGATATACCAGTGGTCTGTGAGTTTTCGGATGTGTTTCCTGATGAGTTACTGGGTTTACCTCCTGATAGAACAGTGTAGTTTAGAATTGATTTGAAGCCTGGTACTACTCCAATATCTAGAAGAGCTTATTGGATGGCACCACCTGAGTTAGTAGAACTCAAGACTCAATTACAAGAATTACGGGATAAAGGTTTTATCTGACCTAGTTCGTCACCTTGGGGATGTCCTGCAATTTTTGTGAAAAAGAAAGATAAAAGTTTAAGGTTATGTGTGGATTATCGTCCCTTGAATGAGGTAACAATCAAGAATAAGTATCCTCTATCTCGCATTGATCTGCTTTTTGATCAATTAGCAGAGGCAAAGGTGTTTTCCAAGATTGATCTTCGATCCGGGTATCATCAAATCAAGATTCGCCCAGAAGATATTCCAAAGACGGCCTTTACCACTCGGTATGGTCTGTATGAATATTTGGTCATGTCTTTTGGACTCACCAATGCACCAGCTTATTTCATGTACTTGATGAACTCAGTGTTCATGCCAGAACTTGATAAGTTTGTGGTTGTCTTCATTGATGATATCCTGATATACTCCAAAGATGAAGAAGAACATGCTAAATACCTTAGAATTGTTCTGCAACGTCTAAGAGAGCATCAACTGTATGCCAAGTTTAGTAAGTGTGAATTTTGGTTGAAAGAAGTGAAATTTCTGGGACATGTTTTGTTAGATAAAGGCGTTGCTATTGATCCTAGCAAGGTACAAGATATACTTGATTGGGAACCACCAAAGACTGTGCATCAAGTTCGAAGTTTCCTGGGAATGGCGGGTTATTACCATCGTTTCATACCTGATTTCTCAAAAATATCAAAGCCCATAACCAAGTATTAAAGAATGATGTTAAGTTTGTTTGGTTACCTGAATGTGAAAAGGCATTTCAGAAATTGAAGAAATTAATGATCACTGCTCCAATCTTAGCACAACCAAACATCGAGAAGCCATTTGATGTTTATTGTGATGCTTCTGGTATTGGTATTAGATGTGTGTTGATGCAAGAAGGGAGAGTTATTGCTTATGCTTCCCGATAGTTGAAGAAACATGAAGAACATTATCCAACACATGATTTAGAATTAGCAGCTGTTGTCCTTGCATTGAAGATGTGGCGACATTATTTGATGGGCAATAAATGCAATATTTATAGTGAACACAAGAGTTTGAAATACATTTTTACTCAAGACGAGTTGAATATGAGGCAAAGAAGGTGGTTAGAACTACTCACTGACTATGATTTGGAAATATATTACCATCCTGGTAAAGAAAATGTAGTTGCTGATGCTCTTAGCCGAAAGATCCATTGCCATTGCTTGACAGTAAAACCTCTAGATATTTCTTCATGTCATGAAATAGAAAAGTTGGGTATAGTAATGGTGCAACATGGTAGTTTGTCCAACATTACGGTTGAATCAACACTCAAAGATCAAATTATTGCTATGCAGAGAAGTAACAAGGGAATTAAGCATATCAAAAAGAAAGTTAGAAAAGAAAAGGTTTCTTGTTTCACAATTGATGAAGCAGATGTCTTATGGTATAAGGATCGGCTGGTCATACCAAAAGTTCCTGAGTTACATCAAAAGATCCTTGATGAAGCACATCTTTCAAAGTTTTCTATTCATCTAGGAAGTAATAAGATGTATCATGACTTAAAACAGAAATTTTGGTGAACCAAGATGAAGATAGAAATTGCTAAGTATGTGGCTCAGTGTGATACCTGTTAGAAAGTTAAAGCGGTGCATTTAAAGTCAGCAGGAGAACTTCAGCCATTGTCTATTCCAGCATGGAAGTGGGAGGATATCAGTATGGACTTTATAGTGGGTCTACCCAGGACAGCCAGAGGCTTTGATTCAATTTGGGTTATAGTGGATCGACTCACAAAATCCACACATTTCCTTCCAGTTCAAAGTACAAATTCAGCCTCGCAATATGCCAAACTGTATTTTGAACATATCATTAGTATTCCTGGTGTACCGAAGACTATTGTGTCGGACCGAGGCATGCAGTTCATCAACAAATTCTAGAAACAATTGCATAATTCATTAGGTACTGATCTTTTGCACAGTACAGCTTACCATCCTCAAACAGGGGGTCAAACTGAAAGAGTGAAATACTTGAAGACATGTTAAGGGCTTGTGTTCTTAATTTTCTAGAAAAATGGGATGAGTGTTTTCCTTTAGCAGAATTTTCTTACAACAATAGTTACCAAGAAAGCATCAAAATGACACCATTTAAAGCATTATATGTCGCAGATGTAGAACTCCATTAAGCTGGTCTGAACCTAGAGAAAGAAGATTTTTCGGAGTTGATCTTGTAAAAGAAACAGAAGAAAAAGTTAAGCAGATACAGCAAAACTTGAGAGTGGCCCAGTCTCATCAGAAAAGTTATGCGGACAAAAGGCGTCGATCGTTATGGTTCAATAAGGGAGATTATGTGTATCTAAAGGTGTCACCCATGAAAGGAATTACTCGATTCGGAGTCAAAGGCAAGTTAGCACCTTGTTACATTGGACCATTTCAGATCTTGGCGCAAATTGGGAAGGTATCATATCGTCTGCAATTGCCTAAACAATTGTCGGCTATACACAATGTGTTTCATGTGTCCCAACTCAAGAAATGTCTTCGAGTACCGGATAAGGTTGTTGATATCGAAGGAATTGAACTAGAGCCTGATTTGACTTACTCTGAGTATCCACTTCGAGTATTGGATCAAAAGGACCGTGTTACTAGAAGCAGAACAATCAAGTAGTACAAGATACAATGGAATCAACATTCAGAAGAAGAAGCTACTTGGGAATCGAAAGATTACTTGTTGGAGAACTTCCCAGAATTCTACACTTCTATCTAAGTTACACTTCCCTCTATGAGCTGTAACTAGTCTAATGTGAGTTGTAAAACCCCTTTCCCTTATGTATTTAGTTGAAGTGTGTTTTCTTGACACATTTCCTTTTCCATTACTTTACCTACATCTTTAAATCTCAGGACGAGATTTCTTTAAGGGGGAAGGGCTGTAACACCTCTGGTGTTATATTAACTAAAATGTGCCATGTCATCATATGCATCGCAAAGCATTCATGTTTAAGTCAACCTTAATGTGCATCAACTAAAACAAGTTTACATTTCATAGGTTGATTGTGGTTTTGGAATGTTTTGTCACATGAAATAATAAAACCCTACTTTTGAATGTCATCCCAAATACTTGGTTTATATTCTATGTACTTGAGGTGTAAACCGTGTTTACACTAGTGTCAAGCATAGTGTATAAACCTAAATCGAACCCTTAAAATTTATTTCCATATTTGAAGTGGAATTTAGGTTTCAAAGCTTATTCCCAAGTTTTGTAATTCAAATCTAAATTCAGATTGGGAAGCTATAAAATGTTTTTCAAAAGTCAACTTGGTCAAACAAGGGTGTCTTTGGGTCATTGACCTAAAAATGTCCTTGGATAATGTTTGTGATCACTAATGACCAACCAATTAATTTAGAAACCAAATCGAGTTTGAATTCGGTTTCAAAAACCCTTTATTTTAAAACTTGGTTTTATCCCCTTTTCTATAATTCCAAATCTATAAAGAATTTGGGGATACTCTAAAAAGATAGTTTGTAGATCTTGACAAGAGCTACATAATTGGTATTTAAAGTTTTTCAAGTTTTTAAAAGGAATTTTAAATGAATTTGAAAATACAGTTTTTCAGAATTGTCCCCTTTTGATTTCAAAACCATAATTCAAAAATTATGAATAATTTGGGAAAACTTTGTATGTGAAAAATGTTTGGTTTGACAAGTTGAATATTTCATAGTTTTGAAGATTTTTAATTTTTATTGAAAAATCAAAAGTAGTTTCAAATGTTTATTTCTAGGGTTTATTCCCCTTTTAAATTTGAATTCATATTTCAAAT
Source organism: Bothriochloa decipiens (assembly GCA_023333625.1). Lineage (NCBI taxonomy): Eukaryota > Viridiplantae > Streptophyta > Magnoliopsida > Poales > Poaceae > Bothriochloa > Bothriochloa decipiens. Next base: position 27,999,907 of record CM041645.1, read on the forward strand.
TCTATATAGAATTTGAGGATGCTAGTTAAATGAAAAGTGTAGCTCTTGAAAAGTTATGAAAATTCTAATTTTGGAGATTTTCAAACTCTTATATCAATTCTGAAGTAATTTGTTATTTTTAACAAATGGCATTTCTGTAATTATCGAGAACAGCACCGAGACCTATGAACGGACGCCATTGCCGGCTTCTCAAGCCGCGCCGCCGTCCACCGCCGCATAGGCCGGCGTGCTGCTACCACCAGCCCGCCTCCCGCGCGTGAAGCTTCATCGTCACCGTGTCGCTCGCTCATACCTCGCCCCTACCCTATAAATAGGTCGGCCGCCACCTCTTTTCTTCTTCTTTTTCTCCCTGCCGCCGCCGCCGACGACCTTGCTCCGCCGCTCCAATTCACCGCCATCGATCCATCGTTGTCCAATTGCTTTTGCCAGAAGCTTCGCCTTTACCTTGCGCTTCTTCTGAGCCAGCTAGTGCCCGCCCTCATTGCCCATAGCGCCTGCACGCCGTCATCTTCCTCGCTGCCGGTCGCCGAGCCGCCGAGAGCTTTCTCGCCGGCCACCGCCGCCAAGGTTGAAAATATATTTTATTTAACCCTCCTATCATGTTCTCCATGCTATCCTGCCCCTCATGCGCATCTTGGCCAACTTGATGGTACACAGGAGTCTCCGTGACGCGAACCTTGCCGTCGGAGCGCCGCCGCCGCCAACAGCACCGCCGTCCGCAACCTGACTCAGTCACTCTGAGCTTTCATCTTTGAGCACACCAGAACCATGGTGATCTCCTGCACCTCTCCATGCCTTCAATTTCATCTTTCCTGCGTCGTAGCGTTCGGCCGCCTGGCTCACCACCGGCATGTTCATGCCGCTCCGCCACGCGCGTGGCCGTTGCGGCTGAGGGTCAAATTGGGTCTCATTTTGTTGATGATTGTGTTCGCAAGAGTGTGTAGCCCATGTCCGTGCACTCGCCGTCGCCGAAAATCACTCCGGTGAGCATTGCCACCGGGCCCGAGCTCCGCCGTGCTGCCATGGCCGTCGACGAGCCTGCTGCCCCTGCTCCACCGCTTCATTAGCTAGATAATCATGTTCGCCGTGTCGAGTTGAGCACGTAGGACCAAGTCTAAAGGCCAGAGACCTCGCCGCCGGCGAGATAGCCGCCGGTCAAGCGCCCTCGCCATCGGGTCAACGCGGGGAGAGAAAAAGGATTTTCTTTTTCTATTTCCAAAAAATAATTTAAACGCTATTTTATTTGAAAAATCATAGTAATTTCTGTATAGCTCCAATTCTGAAAATTTTTGTGTATGTTCTTTATAATATTCTCTACCCATGAAAAATATGAAATATCAAATTTGAGTAATTTTTGCATAAGTTAAAATTAGCTCTTTTATTTGAAAATTGCACCTTCAATGATTTTTAATAAATAAAATAATTGGCTTTTATTTCTGAAATTTATTTTACCATCTAATTAGGTCAAGAGCTTTTCAAAATAAAATTTTGAGCTCAATTAGACAACATTAATTTTTATGCTTTTATTTTATGCTTTTCAATAATTAATTAATCCCTTTAATCATGTTAATCATTATAGGATTTGTTTGACTTTGGTATTGATTGATGACCTCGGGTTATTAACCTTAATGACCCTTGGCACTTTTAATTGTTTGCGCTTACCTGGATCATGTTATTAGGGTTTAATTAACGTTATTTTATGTGTTTAATGAACTTCTTTAATGACGTAGTTAACCCTAATGAGCTTAGAAAGTAAGTTTTTGTTGGCTTGCAACTTATCGTGAAGGAAAGTTGTACTCATGCCCTTAATCTGATCATGCATTTATCGAGCATCATGTTTACTATTCCATCATGTTGAAGCATATCATTTATTCGTATAGTTTCCATTAACGGAGAGTTTAACTTTGTCGCATCAAATTCCAAGGAAGAGCAGGCTCAGGAGTTTGGAGTTGATCTAGAACTCGAGACCGTCTACCCCGACCACCAAGGCAAGCCCCGAATGCATTCCAACCCTACCTTTGTTTTATAATAGTTTTATCGCTTTAGTTATGAAATGTTGCATTAAGTATTAGGAGTTGAGTGAAAACCCACCAATTGCATTACCTGTCTTACTTCCATATTCCTTGTTACCTGTTCTGGCAGATGCATAGTAATGCTTAGCCCTGCTTAATTAGTTAAGTGTTCAAAAGTAAAAGAATGAAAAAGATGAGATTAGTTTTATCTGTTGGAATCATGCTTTTAGTTAATAAATCGAGTCCGGACGGCTAACTTGCATTGGGAAAGGAGTCCCTCTGTAGTGTTTTCGTCTATTGATGCCCTAGGTCCCGTGTCGATGGTGAACTGGTGATATCAAGAAACTAGAAATCCACATGCATGAAGTGTCATACAGTGGGCCAGAGTCCCCACGTATGTCATGGAGTGATATATAGTGGGCCAGAGTCCACACATATATCATAGTGTGTTATACTGTGGGTTTAAATTCCCATGTGTATCAGTACACTAGGTCGAAATGCTCACGTGTATCATGTGGTGATATATGACTGTGGTTGTTATCCCGGTATATCTATGATCTGGTATGCATCAGAGTTAAAGTCTTCGGTATCCCAGTGATCTAGGTCCCAGCAGGGTATGAAAATGGATTCGAATCACCATTGCTTCTTAGAGAAGAAGACTCGATCGGCGTTCATCATCGTAGTAACAACTTGAATGATGTTTAAGGTTTAAGAATGAAGTTGGTTGGTAATCTTGATCTTAGGCAAGACAACTTTACTTTCTGTCAATGCTTTTCTGCAAAAATTCTTATCTCTTGCAAGCCTTACCTTGTCCTTCTAGCCTGGATTTCCTGAGTCTTCACCTCTCTTTTTCGTCGGGTCAGTCTTGTTGAGTATTTTTGTACTCAGGGTTTGTTGAACCCTTGTTGCAGGTGAGTCTCATGGGCAGGAGTGCTTCGCATCCTGCTGCATGACAGTCGTCGAGGAAAGTGACGACGAATAGGATGTCTCGCTCTTGGGCAGAGCATATAATCAAGGTTTTTGTAATAAGTTATATTGTTACTCCACTACTACTATGGTTTGTATTAATCCAACTTATGGTTTATAAGTTTAAACTGAACAGTTTGTAAACTTATGTTATTGTAATCCTTCCGCTATTTTACTCCAATGTATATTATTTGTATAAAACTGTTGTAATACTGCAATGTCTCTTTGTAATGATTCATCCTGCTCGGAGAATCATGGATGATTTGAGATTTACCCGACAGACCTTTTAAGTTTTATGGAACACATTCAAGGTTATTTGGTTTTTGTTTAGACAATAATCATGCGTGTGGGCCATATGATTTAAAAGGTTCTGCCACAGCCCACAAGCAAAACAACTAGGGCCCAGCCTGACCGAGGCAAACTGACACGCGTGCACCACATGGGCCAAGCCCAGGACCCACCAGGAACCGACCTGCCAAGGTCGGTCACGGGGAGGCGGCAACCAGGGGTGCGCGCCCCTGGCCTGGCACGCGCCTGTGCTAGGTCAGCAGTCGGGCCTAGCTTCAATCAGGTGGTGCCATTAATGCTCCCTAAGGTTGTTCAGGGGTGCGTTGGTCATTTTTGAACTCGAAAACCGACCTCTCACTCCCCTATATAAACTTAGGCTCTCTCCTCTCCCAAAAACAACTAAGTACCTTTTAGATTCCCACAAGCTACATTATAGAGGAGGACTAGAGCTATTGTATCTAACCCTACCTAGTCATAAGTAAGGAGTGAGAGAGGTGCAAGAGTAGAGAGTTCTACAAAGTGCTCTCGAAAGAATTATCTTCCTCGGGGCGGAGTGCCAGATTTGTAGGCTCCCTCCTCGCCTGTACCTTGGCGACATCTTGCTACTTGAAGTAAGACGTTCGTGTTTACCTTTCAGTAAGTTACCCTTGCTCGTTACTATCTTGCAGGTTTGCGGCTCGTCCCTCAGGGCGGGAGCTCTAGTAGAGGACTCCTGATAAAGACGGAAGTTCCTGGCCAACACTAGAGCTGTGACGACTAGAGTAGACGTGGTGTCTAGGCTAGGAGTTGCCTTTGTTTGCCTAGCATCCGGTGGCGGTGTAGAGCAATAGACCGGTATCGTCTGGCAGACCAGGTGCGCTCCAATGCTCGAAGTGAGATCGTAACGTCTCGGTTACCTTCCTTTTAATTATCAGCCATTAGAAAACCTCACTACCCTAGTTATCTACCTCCTACCTCTGGGCGACTCTGCTAAGGATCTAGCTTGAACCTACTGTTCCTCGTGAAATATACGATACCCTGTTAACCACCGAGTGAAGTGCTACAACAGTATTTCTGTGTGCTTGCGGACTTTGCTGCTTTCGCTAAGAAACACCATCATGCATTTCTGGCACCGTTGCCAGGGATGGTTAACACAAGCTTTTTTGCACTTAGTTCGCCTGTGTACCTTGTTCTATCTTTGCGTCTTTTCTTTCTTTTTCAAAACAAAAATTTTACATGGAGCAACCAACCATTCACAACCTTTCTGCTCCAAAGGGCGAACTCATAATTGTACCACAATCTTCGAAGCCAATCATAGCTTCTAGTTATGAGCTATGCCCGGGCTTTATAGCCATGGTTTGGGAACAAGCCTTTTCAGGCTTTGACTATTAAAACCCTTACCATCATTTATGAGAGTTTGGGCAGCTCTGTGCTTGCCTGACCATCTCAGGCATGTCACAAGAAACGTTGAGGTGGAAGTTGTTTCCTTTCTCTCTTAATGAGAGGGCAAAATAATGGTACGCCCACACTGTAGGAAAGGTAAACAGAGATTGGGTAGATTTGTGAAACAAGTTTTGCATCGCATTCTTCCCTATATCTCGCATCGCTTCCCTACAACAAGAGATACTCAGCTTCCAGCAAAAGGGTAACGAGTCTATAGGTGCAACATGGGATTGTTTCTTGGTTCTAACCTGTTCCGGCCCAGACCTCTCTATCCCCAACCACGTGCTCCTACAACACTTCTAGTTAGGGCTTAATAGAGAGTCTACCCTACAACTCAACATAGCAGCCGGTGGTTCGTTCGCATATTTATCCACAGCGGATGGCGAGGCACTTCTCGAACGTATCTTAGAAAATACGCCTCCATTGGAACATATACGATTCAAGCCCGAACCCGCCATTGAGGAAGTCTCTTCGGCAGTCGCTGAACCTATCTCATAAACAGAGAGACCCTCATCTGAACCAGGCAGCCCAAAGGAAGATTCTCAGTTCATGGATCTTCCCGTAGTCGAGGATGAACTTTTCGAAGAATTTAGAAACACCTCAAACTACGAGTGTCGAAGGAGACCACCAGTCCCTAAGACACCTAGCGAGCCCTTAGACCCTATCTTTCTTAAGGAGTCTGTTAGGGAGATAACAGCTATCATGAGCTCAGAATGGGTAGCGAAAGGAGAACTCTCTTCTGAAGAAATTCAGATTCGTGCTCCTTGTTCGACCATTCATTGCAAGCTCAATAGAGACTAGGTGGATGCTATGTACAATCCAACAGTAGGGGTAAACATAATCCAAATCCTTTGCAATATCTTGCTTAGGGAGCAAACTACTTACCCCGACCAACAAGTCCTTCTGAGTAGCGCCATGCACAGTTTTAAGAGGACTTGGGATTCTACATAGAGCCACTCTCTAGATAGAAGATGTTGAATTAGATCTAGATTTTCATATCTTTGATATCCAAGATTTCGGCTTTCTCATTGGGCACCCCTTGGAGAAGCTTTTTGTTAATCCATTAAGAATAGGGGAAATGAACATTAAGTTGGAGATAGATTCATTCTCTATTCAAGTCACTAGAGCTAAAAACTCTGTGGCAGAAACTCCCCTGGTTCATAATGCGTCCACAAAAGTCATGTCAGTAGGACCCTTTGAGTCACCCAAGTCGTCTTTAGAGCAAGACGTAGAACCCTTTACCGATGAGGTGGACGACTTAGGCAAGACCATTGACCTTCCCAAAGAGGAAGTACCAGCACGACCTCCAGTTGAGCTTAAACCCTTGCCCACAGGCTTACGTTATGCATTCCTGAACGGCAACGCACAAACTTTAGTCATCATTAGCGACAAGCTTCACGATGAGGAGACAGCTAAACTTTTAGCCATTGTAGAAAAGAATATGTCAGTCTTTGGGTATTCCTTATAAGATCTTAAGGGAATAAGCCCAGCACTCTGTACCCATCGCATTCTGATTAATCCAGAGTGTATGCCCTCACGAGAGCCACAGTGTAGGCTCAATAATGTGATGTGGGAAGTCATGAAGAAGGAAGTCCTCAAACTTCTTCACGCTGGGATTATCTATCCCGTACCACATAGCGACTGGGTTAGCCCCGTCCAAGTGGTTCCTAAAAAGGGAAGAATGACAGTAGTAGAAAATGCTAAGAACGAGCTTCTTCCTCAACGTACCGTCACAGGATGGAGGATGTGCATAGATTACCAGAAACTTAATGCTGCAATGAGGAAAGATCATTTCCTGCTACCCTTCATCGATGAGATGTTGGAGCGGTTAGCAAAACACTCTTTCTTCTGCTTCTTAGATGGTTATTCTGATTATTATCAAATTCCTATCCATCCTGATGATCAAAGTAAGATGACCTTTACATGCCCGTATGGAACTTACGCATATCGTAGAATGTCGTTCGGGTTGTGTAATGCACCTGCATCATTCCAACGATGCATGATGTCTATCTTTTCTGACATGATTGAAGAGATCATGGAAGTTTTCATGGATTACTTTTCAGTCTATGGGAAAACCTTAGATCATTGTCTAGAAAATTTAGACAAGGTCTTAAAACGATGCAAGGAAAAGGACCTGGTACTAAACTAGGAAAAGTGCCATTTTATGGTCCGAGAAGGCATCGTCCTTGGGCATCTGGTGTCCGAATGAGGGATCGAGGTAGATAAAGACAAAACAGAAGTTATAGAACAACTACCTCCCCCAGTGAATGTAAAAGGGATCCATAGCTTCCGAGGCATGCGGGGTTCTATAGAAGATTCATCAAAGACTTTACACAAATCTCTAGACCCCTCACTGCCCTGTTAGCTAAAGACATACCCTTTGAGTTCACAGATGAGTGTTTACAAGCTTTTCTTACTCTTAAGAAAGCACTCATCTCGGCACCAATTATCCAACCGCCCGATTGGTCTCTTCCTTTTGAGATCATGTGTGATGCTAGCGACTATGCTATTGGTGCGGTCCTTGGCCAAACCAAAGATAAAAAGCATCACGCCATAGCTTATGCTAGTAAGACGCTAATGGGAGCACAGCTTAACTATGCGTCCATAGAAAAAGAGCTCCTTGCAGTCATCTTTGCTATAGATAAGTTTAGATCTTACTTAGTGGGAGCAAAGGTAGTTGTTTTTATTGATCATGCTGCTCTTAAATACCTGTTCACTAAGAAAGATGCCAGGCCTCGTTTGATTCGGTGGATTCTTTTATTTCAATAATTGGATTTAGAAATAAAATATAAAAAGGTTGTAGAGAATACTGTTGTGGACCATCTATCGTGTATGCAAGTCATTAACATGCAAGAACTGCCGATCAATGACTTTCTATGCGACGACATGCTTCTGAAGTTGACGGACTCCACCCCATGGTATGTAAACACGGTGAATTACATGGTTGCAGGTTATGTACCACCTGGGGAAAACATGAAGAAGTTGGAAGTAGAAAGTTGACATCACCTTTGGGATGACCCATACCTATATTAGGTATGTTCGGATGGCCTGTTAAGGAGATGCATACCGATGGCAGAAGGGCAACAAATGATACAAAGATGCCATTCGTCACCATACGGAGGTCATTATGGAGTGTTTCGCACACAAGACAAGATCTGGCAGTGTGGATTCTTGTGGCCAACGATGTATGCGACACCAAGGAGTTTGTCCGAAGGTGTCGAAAGTGCAAGTATCAAGGAAACATTACACCACGCAATGTGATGCCCCTCCACTACAACCTTCAAATAGAAATATTTGATGTGTGGGGATCGAATTCATGGGGCCATTCCAATAGTCCCAAGTTTGTGAGTATATCCTTATCGTCATCGACTACATCTCCAAGTGGTTGGAAGCTATGCCATGCAGAGCAACTAACTCCAAGCATGCTCGAAAAATGTTTCATGTGATCCTCTTCCCTCGCTTTGGAACACCACGCATGGTGATAAGCGATGGAGGATCACACTTCATTGACAAAACATTTAGAGCATTCTTGAGGGAGCTTGGAGCCAAACACAACATAGCTACGCCATACCACCCATAGACATGTGGCCAAGCAGAAACATCCAATAAACAAATCAAGAACATTCTGCAAAAAAAGGTCAATGATATGGGAAAAGGTTGGAAAAACAAGCTACCTGATGCACTCTGGGCATACAGGACTGCCTACAAAACCCCTATTAGCATGTCACCATTCCAGTTGGTCTATGGCAAGAGCTGTCACTTGCCAGTAGAGCTTGAACATCGAGCCTACTGGGCAATCAAGACCTGGAATATGGACATCAAGCTAGCAGGTCACAACTGCCAGAAGAAACTTGCCGAGCTTGAAGAATGGCGTGAGAAGACGTATCATAGTGTCAAGCTATATAAGGAAAGAACAAAAAGATGGCATGATAACCGGATCAAGCCTAAAGAGTTTCGGTTGGGTGATCAAGTCCTGCTCTTCAACTCAAAGGTAAAGCTATTCGGTGAAGCAAAGTTGCGAAGCAAATGGAAGGAAACGTACACCGTCGTCGACACATCAAGGCTAGAATCAGTAGCAGAGGCCTAACTACTCAGGTAACTACTCAGGTAACTAACAAGGTAATAATTCTTCTTATAATAATTTCAATCAGCCACCTTTAAGAGAGTTAGTGCTTAACCAAGGCAAGTTAATGGATAACCTGTCTAACAAGCTAGCATCCAACGATAAAGCTTTAGAAACAATTAATAATAGAATGGATAATTTTTCCAATGCTATAAAGAACCAGCTTAGTTTCAATAAGATGTTAGAATCTTAGTTGCAACAGCTTGCCAACTTCATTCCCTCCATCGACCAAGGTAATCTGGGGCAACCGGAAGGATTAGAAACTGCAAATCTTGTAGACATATTCAATGCAAGAAGCTATTGGAGTGATCCTCCTAAAAGATCATGGATTGACTTGACTCTGCCAATCAAGAAGGGCGATCCAGGGAGACCGGTTGTTCCAATCTCCATTGGAAGTGTCAAATTCAATGAGGCAATATGTGACTTCAGTGTGTCATGCCCAAGGTGATATATGAGAAATGTTCAATTGTCCTTTATTGTACACAACCATGTGCTTGCAGCTTGCAGACCAGTCACTCTGCTACCCAATGGGAACCTAGGAAGACATATGTGTGTGAATAGGTAGCTCGTACATTCCTGTAGACTTTATGGTAGTAGACACAGGTAGTGATGAGAGGTTCCCCATCATTTTAGGATGACCATTCTTGAACACTGCCAGAGCGATCATCTACTCCAACACTGCCAAGATCATCTTCAACATTAAGGGCAAGCGAGAAACCTTCTTTTTCAAGAACAAGGCATTGCAATTTCCAGCACACCCTCAGTACCCTTATGAGATGGAAAGAGAGGCCATTGACAGGAGTAACAAGACTAAGATCAAAACCAAGACCAAGAACAAGAGCAATAATAAGAAGACCCAGAAGACAGAGATAGTGAGGATGGTCACTGCAATCCATAGGGAGCACGACCATCAGCTCAACTCCTTGCACCTAATCAAGAATGACGAGCCAGGTGTCCTGACCATTCAATGCTCCATCAACAGATGATCCTTCAATAAAGCTGTCTGTGACACTGGATCAGGCGTCAACATAATGGCCAAGATAACTTATGAATATCAATATGGCACTATGACTTTAGACCCCACCAATGCACAGCTGCAGATGGGGGACTAGACCTTTCACTTTGTGGAAGGGATAGCCAAAGGTGTTGTGGCAGAACCTCCTAAATCATATGGCCCACACGCATGATTATTGTCTAAACAGACTCTAAATAACCATGACTGTGTTTCATACGACTTAAAAAGTCTGTCGAGTAAATCCCGAATCATCCACGATTCTCCGAGCAGGATCAATCATTGTAGAGAGATATTGTAGTATTACAATAGTTTATATAAATAGAATACCACGGAGTAAAACAGCGGAAGACTTACAATGACATAAGTTTACAAACTTCTGAGTTCAAATATTTAGAATAGTAGATTTAGGTTATACATACCATAATAGTAGTGGAGTAACAGTATATTACAATACTAAACAAAAGCTCTGCCCAAGAGCTAAACTTCTGTACTCGTCGTCGCTTTCCTCGACGACTGTCATGCAACAGGATGCAAAACATTCCTGCCCATGAGGCTCACCTGCAACGAGGGTTAAGCAAACCCTGAGTACAACAGTACTCAACAAGACTGACCCGACGAAAGAGAGGGGTGAAGAATCAAGAAATACAGGCTAGAGGGACAAAGTGAGGTCTGTAGAAGGTAAGAAATTTTGTCGAAAAGGTTTACAGAAAGAGAGGTTGCTTGGGCTAACTCCCATTATCAACCAACTTCATTATTGATCCTTAATTTTTTGTTCAAGTTGTTACTACGATGATGAACACCGATCGAGTCTTCTTCTCCGAGAAGCAACGGCGATTTGAATCCATTTCATACCCAGCTGGGACTTAGGTCACTAGAAGTACCGGAGACTTTAACTCCGATGCACCCCGGGTAACCGATATACCGGGATAACAACCGCAGCCGTATATCACCACATGGCACCCGTGAGCTCTGCGGCTCAGCGTACCGAGATACATGGGAACTTAAACCCCACAGTAAAACACACTATGGCACAGATGGGATCTCTGGCCCCATGCTAGGTCACTCCATGATATACACGGCTCCAACCATCCGTATACCACTTCATGCATGTGGATTTCTAAATTCTCGATATCACCAGTTCACCAACGAACGGGGCCTAGGGCATCAACAGACGAGAACACTACAGAGGGACTCCATTCCCAGTGCAAGTTCGTCGTCCGGACTCGATTTAATACTATTATCAAGATTTCAACAGGAAAATCAATCTCATCTTTTTCATTCTTTTGCCTTTAAACAAATAAATAAATAAGCAGGGCTAAGAATTACTACTTATCTTTCTAAACAGGTAACAAGGAATAAGGGAATAAGACAGGTAATGCAATTGGGTGGGTTTTCACTCAACTCCTATTACCTAATGCAACATATCATAGCTGAAGCGGTAAAACTTTTATAAATAGAGTAGGGTTTAAATGCATCTAGGGCTTGCCTTGATGTTCGGGGTAGAAGTTCTCAAACTCTGGATCAACTCCCGATTCTTGAATCTGCTCGTCCTTCGGATCTGGGCGATAACGTTAACTCTCCGTTAACGGAAACTATTCGATAATTAATATGCTTCAACATGATGGAATAGTAAACATGATGCTCGATGGATGCATGATCAGATTAAGGGCTTGAGTACAACTTTTCTTTATGATAAAGTTGCAAGCCAACAAAGCTTCGTTTATAAAACTCATTAGGGTTAACTACGCCATTTAAGGGGTTAATTAAACACATAAAATAACGTTAATTAAGCCCTAATGACATGATTAAGGTAAGCGCAAACAATTAATTAAAGTGCCAAAGGTAAGTCAATCAAATCCTTTAATGATTAAGTGTAACTAAAGGGGTTAATTAATTATTTAAAAGCATTAAATAAAGGCATAAAAATTAAAGTTATCAAATTAAGCCCAAAATTTTATTTTAGAAAGCTCTTAGCCTAATTAGATGGAAAAACAAATTTTAGACTTATAAGCCAATTATTTTATTTATTAAAAATCATTCAAGGTCCATTTTTAATTAAAAGGGCTAATTTTAACATATGCAAAAAGTACTCAAATTTGGCATTTCATATTTTTCCTAGGTAGATGACATCACAAGGAATACTCACAAAAAGTTTTAGAATTTTTGGAGCTATATATGAATTACTATGAATTTTTAAAGAAAATAGCATTTAAATCATTTTCTGAAAATAGAAAAAGAAAATCGGCACAGTACCCCCGCGCTGACCGACGGCGGCGCGGCGGTTGACCGTCGATTCCTCGCCGTCGGTGAGGTCTCCGGCAACCGGACTTGGTCCATCAGACTCAGCTCGGCGTGGGGAGTCCAACAAGCTAGCTAACGGCGCGGAAGAGCGGCGGCGGCACCCACGTCGGCAGCCATGGCGGCGTGGCGGAGCTCGGGCGCGGCGGCGTCGCTCACCGGAGCGATTTCCAGCGACGGCGAGGTCACTGGCATGCGCAGGGTACTCAAGCGGACAGGTTTGGCTACTAAATGGCATCATCTCCTGGTCCCTACCCAAAGCGGCAGCGCGCGCGGCGAGCGGCATGGCCGTGCCGGCGGCGAGCCACGGCGGCCGGCGGCTACGACACGTGATTGATGAAATTAATGGCATAGATAGATGCAGGGGCTCACCACGGCGCTGATGCGCACGTTAATGGAGGCTCGGAGAGTCTGGGCTGAGCGGCGGTCGGCGGCGTTGATGGCGGCGGCGGAGCTCCGATGGCAAGACGGCGTCACGGCGGTCTCCGGCAATGCGCTGCTCAAGCCAAGATGCGCATCAGGTGCAAGATGACACGGAGAATACGATAGCGGGGTCAAAGGTAAAATATTTTCACCTCCGGCGGCGGCAAACGGCGGAGATGGCGCGGCGGCGCGACTGACCGGCCGCGGAGAAGAAAGCGGTGTGCGGGTGGCTCAAGCGAGGAGAGCAAGCACCAACTTGCCCAAGATGACCGTGAGAATGTGGCGGAGCTGTTGGCAAGCGCAATCGGACAGATATGAAGCGTCGGTGGCAAATTTCAGCGGCGGCGCGAGGTCGTCGGCGACGGCGGCGGGAAGAAGAAAGAAGAAGAACGACGGTTAGGTACTGTTCGCCAAAAATTACAGAAATACCATCGGTTTAAAAATATAAATTACTCCAAAATTTGTATAAGAATTTGAAAATTTCCAAAAATATCATTTGCATAACTTTTCAAGAGCTACACTTTTCTTTTAACTGGCATCCTCAAATTCTATATAGATTTTAAGATTTGAATTCAGATTTGAAAAGGGGATAAAACCCTAGAAATAAACATTTGAAATTACTTTTGATTTTTCAATAAAACTTGAAAATCTTCAAAACTATGAAATGTTGAGTTTGTCAAACCAAACATTTTTCATATACAAAATTTTCGAAAATTATGTATGGTTTTTGAATTATGGTTTTAAAATCAAAAGGGAATAAATGCTAAAAACTGTATTTTCAAATTAATTTAAAATTCCTTTTGAAAACTTGAAAAACTTTATATACCAACTTTGTAGCTCTTGTCAAGATCTACAAACTGTCTTTTTAGAGTATCCCCAAATTATTTATATATTTTGAATTAGAGAAAAGGGGATGAAACTAGGGTTTGAAATAAAGGGTTTTTGAAATAGACTTTAAACTCAATTTGGTTTCTAATTTAATTGGTTGGTTATTAGTGATCACAAACATCATCCAAGGACATTTTTAGGTCATGGACCCAATGACACCCTTGGTTGACCAAGTTGACTTTTGAAAAATCTTCTATAGCATTTCTAATTCGAATTTAAATTTGAATTGCCAGACTCAGGAATAAGCTTTGGAATCCAAATTTAATTTCAAATATGGAAATCAGTTTTAGGGTTGGACTCAGACTTATACACTATGCTTGACACTAGTGTAAACATAGTTTACACCTCAAGTACATAGAGTATAAACTAAGCATTTGCGATGACATTCGAAAATAGGGTTTTATCATTTCACGTGACAAAACATTACAGAAGCTCAATCAACCTATGAAATGTAAACTTGTTTTAGTTGATGCACATTAAGGTTGACTTAAACATGAATGCTTTGCGATGCATATGATGACATGGCATGTTTTAGTTAATATAACACCAGAGGTGTTACAGGTGTCCCTGTCCAGATAGACAACCACTACATCCCCACTGACTTCCTAGTCATTGACATGGGTGAAGATGAGTATGATCCACCCATCATCCTAGGAATACCGTTCCTCAACACTATCTGTTGATGGTCATTAACTACTATTTTTACCATCAACATTTCATTAAATACTTGGCAACATGACTCGATAATGCCTAAAATTGCTTTGAATTTTACCTAGATCCATTTGTACTTGGAATTTATATTTGTATGTAGGAAAAGTACCAAAAATAACTGCAAATGGACCAAAAGCAGGCAATGGAATGTGGCAGGGCCAGCAACCCAGCCAGGGCTAGGGCGCCCACCCTAGACTCAGGGCGCCCACCCTGAGCCAAGGCGCCCACCATGGCCGTGCCAACTCTCGGACTCAGCCACGTCACCGATCCACGACAACACCTTTCCACGTCTCCCAACCATCAAATCCAAGGCGGTTTGATCCAAGGGCTCCTAAGTTTGGTCACATGGATCCATGGGCCCATCGTCATACACTCAAGTGGTGAAGTCGGTTAGAACTGACTCAACCAACATGCAACCGACTTGAGGGGATGATCCATGGCCGTTTGATCTTGAAGCGGTGATAGGTGGTCGGCGCCCACCCTAGCCAGGGTGGCCACCCTGGGCCCAAGGCGCCCACCTTGGCGGTGCTGGCAAACTGACTTCTCCTTTAGCCTACAAGTACCCCAGGGTGCCCCCATCACTATATAAAGAGCACCTCAGCCACTGAAGCAATCATCACTACAATCACTACATCATTACAAGCACAAGCATTAGATGACAATAAGAAGCTCTAGCTATAGTGCTAGTTCTCTCACGCTCTAGCTCTAGCTCTAGCTCTAGTTTAGCAAGAGTAGTAGCTACTAGCAAGAGGAGAGGAGTCGGGTGAAGTTCCTGCCTCAGAGTCTGGAAGAGTCTTCCTGAGTCTTCAAGTTCAGTATACTTCTTTGTAATCATACATTATCTACTTAATACAAGTACTTTACTTCAAGTATTTCATTAAGTATTTACTTATTCCTTTACATTCAAGTCCTACTTTCCTGCTATTTATTAGTAGTAAGGTTAAGCTTTGGTTATAGACATAGGTTTACCAAGTTATCTTAGTGATAGTCATATTTATCTGGTATTGTCCTGTCATCTGGTTAAGGTGTCTCTGCTTCAAGCTCAAGTAGAGATAGTAAGCTTGTAGATTAAGTGCAGTGCTCAGGCTATAACTTACCTGCAGGTGCGGCTAGGTCTCCGAAGGTGGTAGCAATAGGTGGTGATAGCCCTATTCGCCTGTGTAATCCATCACGCTAGAACTAGTTCAGTAATTCGTAAGGCTCATGGTGTGTTGTGTCCTGTTTAATCGGGAGCACATGCGCCTCTTTACTAGATACAATCTTTCTATCCACTCAGCTACCTCAGTTACCTAGATTACACCCACGTGCACACAGTGAGAGTGAAGTAGCGATCATTACCCTAGGATTATCTTAGAGTCTAGTTATCCTTAGTTATCATTCCATCCATCCATTTTACCCTTCGCCCAATAACTCGCCATACTCTACCCAAGGATACACCAACACCCCACCTTCCTTTGGGAATAAATAAATCGATACCTGGTACTCCCAAGCGAAGTGCTACATGATAGTTCTGTGCACTTGCAGAATCCTTTTCTACCTACAGAACCTTCGTCATGTGTTTTTAGTGTCGGGACTGACAACCTCGTGAGTGACGCTAACAAATACCAGCAAGCATTTCTGACGCCATTGCCGGGTACTAACAATCTTAGGTAGCGATGTTAAGAAGTGTCAACAAGCATTTCTGGCGCCGTTGCCGGGGAAGGCAACTGGTGCATCGGACTAGAGTCTGTCGAGTTATTTTGTGTTTAGCTTTTAAGCTTAGTGATCCCGTTCCCATTTGTGTTTCTTCACCTATTTCTTCCACAAACAAGGCCAACAAGACCATCTGTGATTTCTCTGCCCCATCTGCTGCCAATGTGGCCACTGTACCCAATCTCATTAATGCAGACACTCATTTTGAGTTGAAGCCCACATTAATCACAATGGTGCAATCCAGCCCCTTCTGTGGCAAGGTTCATGAAGATGCTAATGCACATCTCCAACACTTTTTGGAGATTTGTAGCACCTTCACAATTAGAGGAATGACCCCAGATGCTATTCGTCTTCGCCTGTTTCCATTCCCCTTGTTGGGAAAGGCGAAACAATGGTTTTACTCTAACCATGAGGCCATAGAAACTTGGGACAAGTGTTCCAATGCATTCTTAGTCAAATTCTTTCCCATGGGTAAGACCAATGAGCTGCGCAACAAGATCTCTAGCTTCCAGCAGTTAGCTGATGAGGAGCATATGCAAGAATACATAGCTGCTTGCCCGTACCATGGTATGGAAGACTGGATTTTAATCCAGAACTTCTATCATGGCCTTAACCCCCTCGATAGAAGTCATTTAGACGCTGTCGCTGGTGGAGCATTCTTTTTTTTAAATGTTGCAGATGCTAAGGCATTAATCGAAAAGATGGTGTCCAACCAAGGATGGAGCGATGAACGCCTACAACCCCAAAAGAAAGGTATGCACACTCTTAAAGAAGCTGACATGATTGCAGCTAAGGTGGACCTACTAGCCAAAAGGCTAGAAAGTTGTGAGAAGATGAGCACTCAGGAGACCGTGCAAGCATTGGACTCCTACATGATGTGCAAAGTATGTGGAGAATCTGGTCATTTGGACAACATTGTCCCAAAACCCATGAAGATCTCAACTTTGTCAACCACAACAACAGGTACCGATCCCAAGGTCAAGGATGGAATCAGCACCCCAACATTCAAGGTAACAATTTTAATAATGGTTATCCTCAGCGCCCGAACAACCAAGGTAATAACTATCCTTCTCTCAAAGATCTTGTGTATAGTCAAGGAAGAATGATAGAGAGTATTAATAAAAGACTTCATGCTAATGATAAAATGCTAGAAAATATCAATGCTAAGTTAGAAGATTTCTCGTCTGCTATGAAAAATCAGCTTAGTTTTTACAAAATGTTAGAAAGTCAACTAGTACAATTAGCAGCTATTGTTCCCACTTCTGAAAGAATGCTAGGTCAACCTGAACCAAGAATTGAAACTGATAATCTTGTTACTACCAAATATGATACTGTTTTATATTCTGGAACACTTGCTGTAGAAGATACTAATATGACCAAAAAGGGTGACCCTGGTAGGCCTGTTATCACCTGCTCAATTCATAACCATGTTTTTTATAATGCAATTTGTGATCTTGGCTCTAGAATAAACATCATGTCTAAAGAAAAATATGATGAATTATTTTACCAACATCTGGCCCCAACATCCCTCTATGTACAACTAGCTGATCAATCTGTAAGATATGTAGAAGGGATAGCTAGTGATGCTCTAGTAAAAGTTAGAGGTAATTATGTGCCGATAGACTTTGTAGTCTTAGACATGGGAAATAGAGAAGATACACCTCTCATTTTAGGACGTCCATTTCTAAACACTGTTAATGCATGTATATATGTGGGTTGTGGACAAATCTGTTTCCATCTCCCTAAGGGAAAAGAATATTTCGCCTTTTTAGGTATTTCTAACGAAATGTAGATAAAAAGACTCAAAAGAAAAGAATGCAAAAAGAGCAAGACAGGTAAGCAAGGCCCACAGGAACAATGCCAAGGAGAGTTGTCATCCACAGCATCCTCCCCTTCTGGCAAGAAGGCATCAACAGAGAAGGAAAACAAGCCTGAGAAGAAACAAACAATTGAAGATTCTTCTCACAAACCAACAATACCTAGGAGCACAGGGAAACTCAAGAAGGAAGAAAGAGGCGTGTTAGGAGAAGCACCTCCACAGCATGGCGCAGAACCAGGAAAAGCCAAGGGCATGGCTAAGGCAAGAAAGCGAACTAGCAAGAAAAAGAAGCCGAAGAAGAATAAGGAAGCTGATTCTACACCACCAAGTCAAGAAGAACCTGATGTTTTTACACAAGAAGAAACAATAAAAGAAGAAACCACGAAGGAAAATCCGTGAATCACAAGGTAATTGCATTGCATATTTCCCTTTCTAACTATGCATTTCATATTTTGTCATGCTTTTTCCTTGAATAAAAAAAGGGTAAGTATAGTTATAGAAGCAATAAACAACCTTCTTCTCTATGTCATGCATAATAAAAAACCATTAATAATACATATAATTATAATAAAATAAATATATATAATAATAATAATAAAATAATAAAAATATAGGTAATAAAAGTGTTTTACAATAAAGTAATAAATCAAGTAAGTTAGACTTTGCATTAATCATCATAATAAATAAACAAAGAAGGCAAGCTTGGGGGAATTCCTTTTCCCCACTAAGGTATGGCATCTAATCGCAACTTTATTAATACATACCTGTACATGCCTATATCTTCTAAATAAATTGCTTGCTAAGTTTGGAAGCTCATTGCCATCATGAATGTGTTGATTGACTTATTACTGCTAAGTTTTGCACATGAAGAAAAAATCACAACTCGAGTCAACACTATTGTGGGTTGCAAATGCTAATAACTAAGCACATGCTATTATGAGATATGTTGTGATAAGGAAGAGTAATTCTTTTAACTTGACTAAGGGATGGTTGGAACGGATATCTAGAGTTTTATTTTTTAAAAATCCCAAAAACTTCTTGCACATTTGTTCCTCAATGGTTTCAAAGATACCTACCACCATGCCAAATACATGCTTTATAGATAGGAAACCTACAAAAGTGCCTTGCTTGTGTTGAGCTTAGTTAGACCTTATCGATCTAAGTAGAGAAGTTGGTCATGTTTTGTTTTGGTTAAGATCACTTACATGTGCACCCCTTTGCAACTTCTAAACTGGAAGGGTGCAACCACCAAATATCTCTTGTCCCCCTCCTGCTATTCTCACTCAGAGGCTCCTAATTACCATGAGACTATGGATACATATCCCTAGAGAGGAGCATGGTTTACTTCAAAAAATAAAGAAAGAGAGAGAAATAGGGATATAATCCCCAACGAGAGACAACAGAAGCCTCAATACCTGCTGAGTAAAAAAAAGAGAAAAAAAAGAGAAAGAGAGAGAGATTACAGTGACCATGTTTCCTCCGCCTAAAATCAGGCAACTATTCAAGTCTCAAGGAGTTCCACCAAATATCTCTACACGTGCACAATCTTGACCTTTCAGCATGACTTGTTTTCTCCTAGTGATCTAAGTGTCTAGCCTAGCAATATATGCAATTCAAGTCGCTCATGCTTTTACCACCTACTAAACTCCACAAAAGCTTTAGTGGTAGAATCACAAGTGAGTACACCACCCACCTTTATCATTTGACAGATTGAGTGTGCCATTTGAGGAACTCCTGCAAGAATTTTCTTTTCAAAAATATTGAAAACCTCCAGATGAAGTTCTAGCTGAACTAAAGCAACGGACAAAAGTTTCTACCTGTTACACTGTCTTGCTTAAGCATGCTGCAAGGTGAAAAAGTTATAAGCCCCATGTAGTAGACTTGAGATGGATCTGCATCATGTTCATTGCAAAGTAAGTATAAGGTCTTTCTCAAAATTTGTACTCTACCATGCTCAACCCGCATGTTTTGCTTGAGGACAAGCAAAAGGGTACCTTGGGGGGCTTGTTGATGGTCATTAACTACTGTTTTTACCATCAACATTTCATTAAATACTTGGCAACATGACCCAACAATGTCTAAAATTGCTTTGAATTTTACCTAGTTCTACTTGTACATGGAATTTATATTTATATGTAGGAGAAGTACCAACAATAAGTGCAAATGGACCAAAAGGAGGCAATGGAACGCGGCAGGGCCAGCAACCTAGCCAGGGCCAGGGCGCCCACCCTAAGCCAGGGTGCCCACCTTGGTCGTGCCAGCTTTCTGACTCAGCCACGTCACCGATCCATGACAACACCTCTCCACGTCTCCCAACCATCGAATCCAAGGCAGTTTGATCCAAGGTCTCCTGAGTTTCATCACATGGATCCATGGGCCCATCGTCATACACTCAAGTGGTGAAGTCGATTGGAACCAACTCAACCAACATGCAACCAACTTGAGGGGATGATCCATGGGCGTTTGATCTTGAGGCGGTGACAGGCGGATGGCGCCCACCCTGGCCAGGGCGGCCGCCCTAGGCCCAAGGCGCCCACCTTGGCGGTGCTGGCAAACCGACTTCTCCTTCAGCCTACAAGTACCCCAGGGTGCCCCCATCACTATATAAAGAGCACCTCGGCCATTGAAGCAATCATCACTACAATCACTACATCATTACAAGAACAAGCATCAGAAGGCAATAAGAAGCTCTAGCTATGGTGCTAGTGCTCTCTTGCTCTCGCTCTAGCTCTAGCTCTAGCTCTAGTTTAGCAAGAGTAGTAGCTTCTAGCAAGAGGAGAGGAGTTAGGTGAAGTTCCCGCCTTGGAGTTTGGAAGAGTCTTCTTGAGTCTTCGAGTTCGATATACTTCTTTGTAATCATATATTATCTACTTAATACAAGTACTTTACTTCAAGTATTTCATTAAGTATTTACTTACGCCTTTACATTCAAGTCTTACTTTCTTGCTATTTATTAGTAGTAAGGTTAAGCTTTGATTATATGTATAGGTTTACCAAGTTATCTTAGTGATAGTCATATTTATCTGGTATTGTCCTGTTGTCTGATTAAGGTGTCTTTGCTTCGAGCTCAAGTAGAGATAGTAAGCTTATAGATTAAGCGCGGTGCTTAGGCTATAACTTACCTGCAGGTGCGGCTAGGTCTCCAGAGGTGGTAGCAATAGGTGGTGACAGCCCTATTCGCCTGTGTAATCCCTCACGCTAGAACTAGTTCAGTAATGCATAAGGCTTGTGTTGCGTTGTGTCCTGTTTAATCAGGAGCGCGTGTGCCTCTTTACCAGATACAATATTTCTATCCACTCAGCTACCTTAGTTACCTAGATTACACCCGTGTGCACGCACTGAGAGTGAAGTAGCAATCATTACCCTAGGATTATCTTAGAGTCTAAGTTATCCTTAGTTATCATTCCATCCATCCATTTTACCCTTCGCCCAATAACTCGCCATACTCTACCCAAGGATACACCAATACCCCACCTTCCTTTGGGAATAAATAAATTGACACCTGGTACTCCCAGGCAAAGTGCTACATGATAGTTCTGTGCGCTTGCAGAATCCTTTTCTACCTACAGAACCTTTGTCACGTGTTTTTAGTGTCGGGACTAACAACCCCGTGAGTGACGCTAACAAATACCAGCAAGCATTTCTGACGCCGTTGCCGGGAACTAACAATCTTAGGTAGCGATGTTAAGAAGCATCAATACTACCAAGATCATCATCTACATTGGAACAGGGGAGGTCCACTTCCACTTCCCCTCATAAAAGGTACGCCGCTATTTCAATGATAATTATATAATCAACGAGGAGCCCAAGAAGAATAGATCAAGGAGAAGGCAGCGTACTCGTCGCCAGAAGAAAAAGATCATCATAGATGGATGGGCTGACTATGAAGGAGAAGTGTCAAGATTCGGAGATCGGTACCCTGATGAGGAGAACGCTGCGGAAATGGAAGAAGAGGTACCGCCAGCAGAAGAAGGGATAGTGATTATAGAAGCCTCCTCCTCATCACCAACAAAGCAGGTATGGAAACCAAATGTAAAATTAGAATCAACTCCTGCACAAGACATAGCACCAGTGGCGCCGTTCGATGCACCCCTCGAACAATGAGCGAACGAAAAGGTCCTGTTCGATGGACTTAAAATCACCGAACGTCGTGCCAACAGGTAACTTGGTATTTATCTACATTTTTTTCAGCATTGCATTTTCCCTTATGCATATCTACTTTTCCTAAATGCATCTTTAGTTACATCTTTACCTTACTATTTCTGCATTAGAAAAATAAAAATATGTCATGCATTGCATCCAGAAAAAAAATGCTAAGCCCCATGTGAACAATGTGTGGTGCAACAGCTCACAAAGTCATTCGCTGTGGTGGCATAAAAATAATTTTTCAGCATATTTACATTTTTGTATGCATAACAAAAATATAAATTTATAAAAATATTTTGAGATCCTGCTAAAAGATAAACAGGTTAGTAAAGTTGTAGACATCCAAGGCTTAGAGATTTATCACTAATGCTTAATCAGTTCCACAAGCTTTGCTGTCTATTTGAGCTTCACAGAACTTAAAGGATCAAAAAAGCTAATAGACAGAAGGACGTCCTATCCCCGTCGAAGTGCTATCTCCAAACAGTCAGGCGCTGTCTTCAAACAGCAACCTCCCCAATGCTCCAGGAGGACTAGAACGCCTTCACTGCCAGTCAGCAACATCAACAGACCATGTCAACATCTAGCTTGGGGGAGAGCACCCCCTATGTGTAGAGCTAAGTATTCTTCGCTTGTCTATTTATTTATAGCGTGCTATGATAAAACAATTAAAAAAATGACTAACTTTAGAAATCTAATAAAATTTTCCCTATTTATTTCTGCATCCTTTCTGAGTGATATTAAATTTGTTAGCTAAAGGAGAGCTCTTTAAAAGAATCTGTTGCAAAAATGAACCCCTAGAACAAACTCTACTTGGAGATGATGAATAGTTGCTCTGTCGTAATTCTTTTCAAGTACCTAGTTTTTAACCTTGCACTCTATTGAGTTTTACACACAACTGTTTAGATTTAAGATTTGCTCTGAGCCTAAAACTTGTGGGTTGCAAATGCTTGATCTAAGTCTAGGTAGTTGACGGATAAGAGATGGAAAGGTTTTGCGCTGCTGTCCATCTTACTCTTAGAGATACTAAAGTTCTAGAGAATTTATTTGTGAAAATCTTAAATTGCTACATGATGAGTTCCTTTATGACGAGAGTTCAAAATTCCTACCACAGCCAAATACTCATGCTTACTAGAATAGGGAAGCCTTCCATTTGTGTATATCGCTCTGTAGGAATTGAGGGTAGTTAAGCTGTGTTGACCCTTAGGACTAGTCATGCAATTAAAGTTAATACTATATGCTCTCTATCCATTGATCTATGCTACTTCTGTCCTCAGAAGTATGCACCTACTTATACTCACTATGCTACATTCACTCTGTGCTACTTCTATTCCTGTAAGTACCACCCACATATTTACACCCCATGCTGCTTCTACCCTAGGAGTACGCATCCATCCATGCATTCAC
This sequence comes from Bothriochloa decipiens, assembly GCA_023333625.1. Classification (NCBI taxonomy): domain Eukaryota; kingdom Viridiplantae; phylum Streptophyta; class Magnoliopsida; order Poales; family Poaceae; genus Bothriochloa; species Bothriochloa decipiens. Next base: position 28,023,114 of record CM041645.1, read on the forward strand.
ATATACATATTCCCCATCCAGATCCACTCAGGAAATGTTCTAACTCCTACACTGGGAGAGAACACCCAAAAATATTCATCACCATCATATCTCTTTTCATTGTGAAATAAAGCTCTAGTTATTTTAGTTAATACTCCCTATTGCTATGGTTGTATCAAGAGGATTGGTTGCTCTAAAAAAAGAGAGAAAAAGAGAAGAGAAAGAAAAAGAAAAGAAAGAGGACAAAAGTCCCAAGTAATAAAGCAGCCAAGTCCTCCTCTTCAAAGAATGTCAGTGTTATTAATAGGGAGGTATGTTATCCCCAAGGAGCAAGTGTAGAATTAGATCTTCACTATCAGTAAACATCCCTCATAATCATCTCCTTATTCCTTTCACCATCATTCCTATCACTTATTACTTTCCCTTCGTCCATATACACATATACTTGATTGTATGACTAGTTCCTCTAGATCCATGGTTTAACTGCGCAATATATGCAAGTAGTTTTTGAGTTGTCTCCCCACCTATGAGCTCCACAAAAGCCTATTAAATACAAGGTGAGAGAGAGAAGGCAACCTCGCTATGCCTGAGTTCCACAAATACCAAATATCCCAAGAGAAGAGAGAAGGAATACTTACACTTGCCTTAAAGAGGATCCAGAAATACAACAAATGAGAGACTTGAAAGGGTCATACAAGGAATCTTGAGTTTTATTTTGAAAATCTTCTAAAAACTCTAGAATGATAGTTGATCAAAGAGCGAGAAACATAGCGCTTGACTTGACCGTTCTATCTTTCAACTGCTCAAGACCCATGTGATGGCTATAAGCTCCATGCTAAAAGGTAATATGGGTAAGTTTTGAGTTAGAATAGTTCACTCTAATCCGAAGGAGAGTTCTTATTTGAATCATGTGTACTTGTGAGGTGTGAAAACGTAGTAGCAACTTCTGATCCATCGCTCAGTCTATCTTTGCTCAGGGACGAGAAAAAAGTAAGCTTGGGGGAGTTTGTTGACGGTAGATAAGTATAGTTTTTCACCGTCAACATAGCAAGAGAAAGGATTAAAACATGAATGCCGTCTAGTTATAGGGGTTACACTAACAGAATTCCATGAGTTTTCATGATTGTCTATTTCTGCAGGGGGTTATCAAAAAAGAACTAATAGAGGTCCACATGTTGGATTTACATAGAGAGAATATCACGTCTAGTAACTCAAGAATACTCTAGAAGACTCGAGGAGGCACCCCTGCGAAGCTGGGCCCACCTGGCAGCCAGGCATGGGCGGGTGCCTAGCCGCGTGGGTGGCCGCCCAGCCAGCTCCACCAATTAGGAGCAACCTCACGGATCCTGCCTCCACCGACCTTGAGGATCAATATGAAGCGTCCATTTAGGTCGGTTTGATCAAAGGTCTTTGGTGCATCCTAGGGAGCTATATAAGCAAGGCCCCTAACCCTTGGAGAAACCTGATTTCATTAGCTAATTCATTCTCATCTTTAGAGAAGCCCTAGAGCCACCATCTCAATTAGAGCTCCATAGTTTAGTAGCATAGCTACATAGGAATAGATCTAGAGGGAGTCAAGCCTAGCTGTAACATCCCAGATGTTAATACATAATTAAAATATTAATCATGTGCATTATCAAGCATAATCATTGAGCATCATGGCATAAATGCATTCATGTTCTAATAATGTCTTTTATATGATGCTTTGTTTTATACATGAAATGATGAGTTGGTTCATAATTCAAAAACTACTTTCAAAACCCTGTTTTATCCCCCTTTATATATTTCAAAATATATAAAGAATTTAGGGTTGGTCTAAAAAGCACTTTTGTAAATCTTGCTGAGACCTACAATAGTGGTATTCAAAGTTTTTCAAGTTTCCAAAAAGAATTTCAAATGAATTTGAAAATACAGTTTTTCAACACTTGTCCCCTTTTGATTTTAAATTCATATTTCAAAATCTATGCATAATTTGGGAAAACTTTGTATAAGAAAAATGTTTGGTTTGAAAAGTTGAACATTTCATATATTGAAATATTTTCATATTATTGAGCAAAATCAAAAGATTTTTAAAATGATTGTTCTAGGGGTTTATTTCCTTTTTGCTCTCTTTCCAAAATTTGATTTAAAAATCCAATTTTGTTGCAGAATTTGAAGTTCTTCATTTTACAAAAGTGTAGATCTTGAAATTTTGAACATTCCATAGATTGGGATTTTTCAACTTCTATTAAAATTTTGGAGTAATTTGCAAAATTTCGCTAGTGGTAATTTTGTAATTACTTCAAATCGCGAAAGCCAACTCCAGCTTTGCCACCGTCGGCCTCCGGGCGGCTTCCAGGCGCGTCTTTAGCGCCACGTCCCATGTCGCCGTGGCACCACAAGCACCTGCGTGTCGTCATCGCGTAGTTCAAGTTCTCTTTCTTCTAATTCCAGCGTCGTGCCATGGCCGCTGTCATCGTTCTTTGTCCTCGCGCGGCGCACTGCCACCATCGATCTCACCCTGCTCAAATTGATTGTGCCACCAGCTTCTACACCATCTTGCGCACCCACCGAGCCCAGCCGAGCAGTCTCACACCGCCGGAGTCGGTTTGTGCCACCGCCAGCCGCCTTCACGTCGCCACTGTGCATCGCTCTGCCTCAATCCTATATTTGGTGAGCATCATCTTCTCCTTGACCTCCTAAAGCTAACCACGCCCTTTCTTTCGTCTAGCTCGCACCAGAGCCGCCGTTCCACCGCACGCCGTGCCGCCATGGCCGCCCTCGCCGTCGGAGACCATGCTCCAGCGTCTCCGCCGCCGTGTTTGAGCCACCATCGAGTCTCCCCGTGGCCGAAGACCACGCCGCCGGAAAGCTCCGTGGCCTCCTGTGCGTTCTCTGTTTTGTTTTTGCATGAAGGACCTCGTGCAACAATTTGAAGAAAGAGAGGGGTCTATGTGCGAAGACTGTGACTCATATGAATAGTTCCCTGAGGACCTATTTGTAAATACTTTTCTAAATCTTTGAAAAATTATATCTGGAGTTTGGTAACTCTGTTTTTAGTGAACCAAATTTTATTGTGTTCCTTGTGATGTCTAGTTTTTATTAAAAATATGAAACTTATTATTTTTGTAGTAAAATAATTAGTTATGTTTTATGCCTTATATTTAATGTTTAAAAAGAAGGAAATTCATATATCATGCTGCGTACCTTCTTTTTACTTGAAATTTTTATGATATGTTTCGAATGCCATGTTTGTGTTATGGTAAAAATATTGAGGTCATTGGATGCCATATGCTTTATCTTTTGATTTATCTTGTTTGTTTCTAATTAAATAGTTTATAATTATAATAAAAATGTATAAATGGAAAATGTGGTTTCTATACCTTTGTATGATGCTGCTATGTCATGCTAAGACCTAATATGGCTATGTGATTTTAGAATATATAGAGTTTATATTTATCTTGTGTAATTCTTTTAAAATGGTTTATAATTAGTTAATTAACTAATCTTGTTATGCTTTCACCAATGCATTGCCGTGCATCATGTCATGAGTTCATCAAGCTAAAGCATGCATCATTTCATTACATGTAGTTGTTTCGAGAGTGAATTGGATCGTGTTGATAAACGATCGAAAAGATGCTATACAACACGAATGTTCGAGAAGGTGGCATCCATCAATGATGTTGAAATCCTTATCCATGGTGTTGGTGCCAGAGCTAACATCTATGATCCCGATGAGAACTAGCCACCGCTACAAGAAAGGCAAGCCCCAGATGCATTTAAAACCCTTCCTTGATTTTTTTATAAAATTTTTATCACTTCAAGTATGAAATGTTGCATTAAGTAATAGGAGTTGAGTGATAACCTACCAATTGCTTTACCTATCTTATTTCCATATTTCCTTGGTACTTATTTTTTTTAAAAATACGTAGTAATGCTTAGCCCTACTTAATTAGATAGGTTTTCAAAAAGTAAAAGAATGAAAAAGATGAGTATGGCTTTATCTGTTGGAATCATGATGATAGTTTATAAATCGAGTCCGGACGGGTAACTTGCATTGGGAAAGGAGTCCCTCAGTAGTGTTTCCATTTGTTGATGCCCTAGGTCCCGTTCGTTGGTGAACTGGTGATATCGAGACTAGATAACCATCCACACATAGTGTGGTATACCTATGGGGTTGAGAATCCCATGTATATTGATATGCTTAGGAGTTTGATTCTCCATGTATATCATGTGATCTGGTATGCAGCAGAGTGTAACATCATAGATGTTAATGACAACTAAAACCTGATCAAGTGCATTGTTAAAGTATAATCATTGAGCATCATATGCATTGAAAAGCATTCATGTTTAAGTCAACCTTAAGGTGCATTGTCTAAAACAAGTTTACATTTCATAGGTTGATTGTGTTTCTAGAATGTTTTGTCACATGAAATAATAAAACCCTTCTTTTGAATGTCATCGTAAATACTTGGGTTATATTCTATGTACTTGAGGTGTAAACCGTGTTTACACTAGTGTCAAGCATAGTGTATAAACCTAAGTTCAACCCTTAAAAATTTGTTTCCATATTTGAAGTTGAATTTGGATTTCAAAGCTTATTCTCAAGTTTTATAATTCAAATTGAAAAGCCATAAAGTGTTTTTTGAAAGTCAATTTGGTCAACCAAGGGTGTCATTGGGTCAATGACCTAAAAATGTCCTTGGATGATGTTTGTGATCACTAATGACCAACCAATTAAGTTAGAAACCAAATCGAGTTTGAATTCAATTTCAAAAACCCTTTATTTCAAAACTTAGTTTCCCCTTTTCTATGATTCAAAATCTATAAAGAATTTGGAGATACTCTAAAAAGATAGTTTGTAGATCTTGACAAGATCTACAAAGTTGGTATATAAAGTTTTTCAAGTTTCCAAAAGAAATTTCAAATGAATTTGAAAATACAGTTTTCTAGCATTTGTCCCCTTTTGATTTTAAAACCATAATTCAAAAATTATGCATAATTTTGGAAAACTTTGTATATAAAAAAGGTTTGGTTTGGAAAGTCAAACATTTCATAGTTTTGAAGATTTTCAAGTTTTATTAAAAAATCAAAAGTAATTTCAAATGTTTGTTTCTAGGGTTTTATCCCTTTTTTAAATTTGAATTCAAATTTCAAAATCCAGATAGAATTTGGGGATGCCAGTTAAAGGAAAACTGTAGCTCTTGAAAAGTTATGCAAATGATATTTTTGGAGATTTTCATATTCTTATATAAATTTTGGAGTAATTTGTATTTTTAAACAAATGGCATTTCTGTAATTTTTGTGAACAGTACCGAAACCTATCGTCGGCCCACATCGTCGGCTTCTCAACCCGCACCGCCGTCCACTGCCGCGAATATCTCAGTCGCCAGCTCGCTTCGGACACTTGAACCTTCGCCGTCGTCGTGTCGCCCATCCATGCGTCGCCGATGGCCTATAAATACCGGTCGGCCGCCGTCGTTTCTCCTTCTTCTTCTTCCTGCCGCCACCGCCGACGACTTCGCTTCACCGCTCGACTTCGTCACCGTCAATCCACCGCAGTCCAATTGCTCTTGCCATTAGCTCCGCCACATCCTTACGGTCGGTTTGAGCTAGCTCGTGCTTGCTCTCCTCGCCCGAGCTGCCCGCGCGTCGTCGTCTTCTTCGCGGCCGGTCGCCGAGCCACTGTAAGGTTTTTCGCCGTCAACCATCACCAAGGTTGGAAATATATTCCCTTTAACCCTCTTGTCGTGTTCTCCATGCTATCCTGCCCCTGATGCGCTTCTTGGCCGGCTTGATGGTCCACAGGAACTCCGGTGACGCCGACCTTGCCATTTGAGCGCCGCCGCCGCCATCACCGCCGCTGACCGCAGGTCAACTCATCCACTCCGAGCCTCCATCAACGTCCGCATCAGCACCGTGGTGAGCTCCTACATCTGTCTATGCTATCAATTTCATCTTTCCCGCATCGTAGCCGCCGGACATCGAAGCGCGCCGCCGGCATGCCTTGCCAGCTCCGCCACGCGCGTGGCTATTCGAGTTAGGGGTCAGGAGCGACTTCATCTTCTGGCCCAGTGTGTTTGCCTGAGTGCCCTGCGTATGTCCGTGTAATCCTCGTCGCTGGAAATAGCTACGGTGAGCTTCGCCGCCATGCCCTAGCTCCGCCTCGCCGCCATGGCCGCCGACGTGGGTGCCGCCGTGTGGCAGAACCTTCTAAATCATATGGCCCACACGCATGATTATTGTCTAAACAGACTCCAAATAACCATGACTGTGTTCCATATGATTTAAAAAGTCTGTCGAGTAAATCCCGAATCATCCACGATTCTCTGAGCAGGATCAATCGTTGTAGAGAGACATTGCAGTATTACAACAATTCGATATAAATAATATACCATGGAGTAAAATAGCGGAAGACTTACAATAACATAAGTTTACAAACCTTTGAGTTCAAATATTTACAATCATAAGTTTAGATGGTACAAACCATAATAGTAGTGGAGTAGCAGCAGATAACCTTATTACAAAACCAAATGAAAAGCTCTGCCCAAGAGCTAAACATCTTACTCGTCGTCGCTTTCCTCGACGACTGTCATGCAACAGGATGCGAACCACTCCTGCCCATGAGACTCACCTGCAACAAGGGTTCAACAAACCCTGAGTACAAAAGTTGTCGGTGTTCTGACCCTCGAGGGGTTAACACCAACGAGTAATATTTGTAATTGTGTGCTCCCTTAATCCAGTGGGTGATGCAAGAAGGACACGGCGATTTATCCTGGTTCGGGCAAAGAAGGCCCTACGTCCAGCGGGGGAGGATAGTTCGTGTTATCTTGCACCGAAGTGCTAGTACAGGGGAAAATACAAGCAGGTGTGAGGAGCATGAGTTGGAGCTTGGGCGTTTCGGACGCCTGGCTCTCGACCTTACACTGTCTCATGGTATTGTTCTGTGATCTAAAGACTTAGCGTTTCTACGCTCTGGATCCTGTCGTTCGGGGTCCTTCTTTCTAATGCCCTGGCACCTCCTTTTATAGGTGAAGGAGGGGCACAGGAGTACATATATTTAGCGTTCGCATGGCTGGTGACGCATGGCGTTTAGGCCGATCATGTCGGTGCTGCTGTAGTGATGTATGTCGGTATGGAGGCCCTGCAGCCGTCGCGTCGGGAGTTGTTGAAGTGCAGCCCGGAGTTGTTCGACGGAGTTGAGGGGCGGCGATCGAGGACTTGGCTTGAGTCGAGGGGGTCGAGTTGAAGGGGTCGAGCCTCACCGGATAAGGTCGAATCCCAGGAAATGCGGAAAACGCGCTGATTCATACGTCTCGAGGGGGTGCTGGACAGGGCACAGTGCTCGGCATGGTGCAACAGCGAAGTATGATCCGCGGGATTCTGGGGCATGGGCAGTAAAAGCAAGATTCGACCACCACTCCCACAACTGTTACCGTAACTATGGCCATACGGTTAGGCGGGAGTAGGTAAAACGCATTAAATGTGCCCAGATCCGTACGGGAGAGCCGGTAGCTAAGGGGTGCACTGTCCTCGAGGGCCGCCCATTCGTGCGAATGAAGTTCCGTCCTCGAGGGCAGGCTCGTTCGTAGGGCGAAGTTCCATCCTCGAGGACAGGCTCGTTCACTGGGCGAAGTTCCGTCCTCGAGGGGTCGCCCGAATTGTGCCCTCGAGTGTACAGTCCCAGTCCGTTCGGTAGCCTCTCGAGCAGGCTTTGGTTTTGGGCCGTCGTAGTCCGTTCGTGGGTCAACCCAATACGCTTCAGCCTGCGGGCCTTTGAACGTTGACGTGGGAGGTTACTGGAGGTTTTATGTTGCTGATTTTGCGGGGTTTAGCCCGGTAAACCAAGGGTTTGGGGTACCCATTTTCTGGGTAATGACAGTAGCCCCCGAGCCCCTGCGCGAGTGATGGCACTCGGGCACGGGGTCAAGAATTGGAAACGGGACGTGATTCAGATCTTTCCGTGGGGGGCGCGCGAGCGACCCCCGCGTGGGTAGCCCCCGAGGCCTCATAGGAGTCGAAAGACTCCTATGAGGGCTTCATTTGTCTTTGGTCAAAGGGCGCTTGTCCAGTCGGGTACAGGCCTGAACTAGAGTTGCAGCGTTTTATCGAGGGGTACGTCGAGGGGTGCCGGGCACAGTGGAGCTCCCGAGCCTCGTGCGGCTGGGGCGTTGCCGGCCTCGGCATTCATCTCACGAGTCCTTTCAATCGGACGTGAGGCGAGAAGCATCGGACTACCCTCGATAGGGCGAGCCTCGAAGTCCTCAGTGAGCTGATAACAGGAAAATCCAAGTGAGAGCCCGTTCCTCGTTCGATAGAGGTCGGCAGGAGGCTCGGAGGCAGTCTCATTAAAGCAAAACGCAATGGACCTACGGATACCGATTCCATTCGATAGGTCTCGGCGGCTCGATGCCTCCCTTCGGGGATTCCTTAAAGTCTGTAGCATTTCGCCTTGGATGTGTCCAAAGGGGTCTTGAGGGTTCGTTCTCGAGCGGGGCCTCGTGTTGGCTCCCCCTTGGTCACCCCTAACTCGGGTGCTCGAGGGCGGCTATCAAACCCTGATTGTGGGGCCAGCCTTCGCTCCCTCGAGGCTTAAGGCCGGAGCCTGATTTTTCTGGTGCTCAAAGGCGGCCGTTGAGCCCTCACTCGAGGACCGGCCTTCGCTCCTTCTAGACTTTGAGGTAGGGCCAGAGCCCGTATTTTTTGGTGCTCAAGGGCGGCCGTCGAGCCTTCACTCGAGGACCGGCCTTCGCTCCCTCGAGACTTCGAGGTAGGGCCAGAGCCCGTATTTTTTTGGTGCTCAAGGGTGGCCGTTGAGCCCTCACTCGAGGACCGGCCTTCGCTCCCTCGAGGCTTAGGGCCGGAGCCCGATTTTTCTGGTGCTCAAAGGCGGCCGTTGAGCCCTCACTTGAGGACCAGCCTTCGCTCCTTCGAGACATTGAGGTAGGGCCAGAGCCTGTATTTTTTTGGTGCTCAAGGGCGGCCGTTGAGCCCTCACTCGAGGACCGGCCTTCGCTCCCTCGAGACTTCGAGGCGGGGCCAGAGCCCGTTTACCTTCTCCTGGAAGAATCCGTCGGTAAGCGACGTTTATTTTTCTTACCGTTAGACGCGCCTTTTGAGGAGGAAACTAAAACGATGCGGTAGTGGAGATTGTGGTGGGCCCGAGCAACGGCTCTTTTCCAGAGGTGTGACGTGTGTGTCCGGTCGAGGATTGAGGGGGGTGAACGGTCAGGTAAGCGCATTAATTGCGGGAAGTTATCTTTTCCCTACCGCCGAACTCCGCCCGTCGTTCTTCCCGGGTATAAAAACAAAGGGGGACAGGCGCTGTTCGCCCCCACCTTTGCCATCTTCCCGAATTCCTGCTTTCCTGCGCGCGTGAGGGTAAAAACTTAGAGCGAGAAATCACGATTGGGAACCTTCCTGGTCGTCCGTCCGCCGAGGAGATTCGTGCTGTTGTTGCCGCCGTCGCGTCCACCGAGCAGATCTGTGCTGCCGCTGCTGCCATGGCCCCCATCCTCCAGCCCGCCGAACCCTGACGCCCGTTGACCGTGATGCGGCAAAGGCTGAACAAGTTGGTGGGGGAAGGACTTCTCCACCCCGTTACCGATCCGAATCGGCCGGAGTGGATTGCGCCGCCGAGGAATCATCAAGAGCCAAACCCGTCGGAGGGCTACGTGGTGAGCTTCCTCAAGTATCATCGGCATGGGTTTGGTGTACCCCGAGCGAGTTCATGTGGGGGTTGACGAACTTCTACGGCGTCGAGCTCCAGCACTTCTCCCCCAATGCCATCTCTAACGTCGCCATCTTCACGGCCGTCTGTGAGGGCTACCTCAGGATGGTGCCACATTGGGAGCTGTGGCTCCACCTTTACAAGGGGGAGTGGTTCGCCTCCCTGGTGGCGTTAGGAGTGAGGCGAATCATCAGAGCGGGGTGCCTCAACTTCATGTTGAAGACCAGGAGGTCAGAGGAGCCACGCGAGTATATCCCCACTGGGTTGATGTCCAACCACTCCTGGTGGGACGAGCAATGGTTCTACCTTCGCAACGATGGATGTTATCTCCCGCCGTACACCGGGCGGCTTATCACCGAACGTCCATACAACTGGCCGCACGGTGTCGCGGGAGATCTTCAGCGTCGACTTCGTCCCCTTGTCGCCGCGATGAAGACCCTTCGAGAGGCGGGCCTGACAGCGGGTGTGGTGGTCTCGGCCTTCCATAGTCAACGGGTGCTCCCTCTGATGGAGCGCCCGCTGCGGTTCGACGAGATGCTCCCCTCGGCGGCGCCCGAGGTTCTCGAGAGGTGCCGAATGTCCAGCAAGAAGCCATCCGCCGCAAAAGTCATTGCGCGGGTAAAGGGGATGGTCGCGGGTTCGTTCAGGGCGAAAGACGTCAACCGTCTCCCCATGCGGCCGGAGGTGGGTTGCCTCGACCTGGTGAGTGCCCCGACCTACGCCTCCCGCGTTTTCATTCCGCCCCCTTCTCTCGTCCCTGTGACTAAACGTTTTTGTGTAGGGGAGAATCGACTACCAGGGATCGAGGCCCCCACTGAGGGAGGACGCTCCCGACCGTCAGGTAAGACGCTTCACTGCCCAGCAAGAAAAGCAGTGTAAGGACGAAGAGGAGAAGAAGAAGGCCAAGAAGCTCCGGGAGCGCGAAAGGCTTGAGAGGCGCCGCGCTGAGCAGAGGCGTGACGGGCTCCCAGAGGAGGAGTCTCCCTCATCCGAGGGAGATGAAGATGATGCTGACGATGACAGCGATGACGTCGAGGGGGTGGCGGGGCGTCTCGACCGCATCTTGTCGGGTTCCTCCCATGCTGATCGCCCCTTCATGCAGGAGGAGGCGGTGGAGGAGCGCGTCCCCAGCCGGTGGCATCGGCCTCGGAGCGCCGGCATGGGAAAAGGGGGCCGAGGCCTCGCCTCGAGGGGGTTCACCCCCTCCCGTCGTACTCAGGGCGGGACCCCACCTACTTTGATCCGGGAAACCCGGTCCCGGTCGTCGGCGCGGGTGGAGCAGAGCCGTGCTCAGGAGGCCCCGTCGGAGCAGTGAGGCGCGGCGACCCCATCGATGGCCCCGAGTAGCCTCAGCCCCAGGAAGAGCTTGGCCTCGGGAGGGGTCTTGAGATCCGCTGGCGGTTCGAGGGGGACCCGAAAGGCCTCTATCCCCTTCGGGTAAGTGTTGCTGATTCAATTCTTTTTTGTTGCATCTTCCTTGCATAGTTTAATGAACTTTTTGCCATCCTCTTCTCATCCAGGCCCAAGCGCCGAAGGAGGCGTCTCTTGCGCCGGCTAAGCGGCTCAAGGTGGACGCAGCCGCGAAGATGGAGGCCCCGGTCACAGGTGCGACGTTGAGGCCCTTGGCTCTGTGGGAAGCCAAGTAGTTGTCCTCAGCCCTCGGTGCTATGGCGCGCGGTAGGCTGATGGGTTCCACTCTTGCTATAGGGTCGAGCGTCTCGGGGGCTGCGATGGGCGACGACTCCGAGCCAGGGAGGACGCAAGAGGGAGGGAGCGCCTCCTTGATGTCATCGTTCGTGGCCCTCGAGCTCGGCCTGGCACCAGGGGGCGGAGCCCCGACGTCGGGAGCTTCCGCTCCTGGCCGACTGGAGGCCTCGATCCCCGCACCCCAGGCGGGAGCCCCCGAGGGCCACGAGCCGGGAGAGGAGGTAGTCATCGTCGACCTCGAGGGTGAGGAGACCACACCTCTTCCCCCCTCGACAGGAGAGCGGAGACCTTGGCCGGCGGGGCTACGCGAGCTCGAGGCCCAGAGGAAGCAGGAGCAGGGGGCCCTGCAAGAAGCAGAGCTACCGCGGCCGCAGCAGGAGGGGGAGATGGAGCCGCTGAAGCGGCGGGAAGAGGAGGAGGAAACTGGGGGCTAGCCCCAGCATCAGCAGGCGCAGTAGACGCCGCCGGGGGGCATGGCACCACTGGACCCGCCGGCGCAGCAGCCGCCCGAGACGTCGAAGGTAGAGGGGACATCGGGACTGCCCAAGCAATGGGTGTCTGTGATCACCCTGGATGAGCTCCTGGCCGAAGAAGAAAAGGCGTCGAAGGCATCGATGGTCCCACGGCTACCGGGGGTGCAACTGGAGGAGGTCTCGGTACCGAACCCAGCGAAAGACGCGTCGATGGTGGTCCTGCCGGCGCCACAAGTCATGGTGTTGAGGGAAGCGATGGCCTCGACACCTCCGCTGCCTCCGAAGGTGCCAGAAGCAGCGTCGAGCTAGCCGCCGCAACCGTCGATGGAGCAGCCAGAGAAGACGGCGGCTTCTGGCGTGCTGAGGAGGTCGACTTCCGACCCCGGGCTGAGGGATGCCAGCACCGCATCGGAGTTCCGCACCCCGGCAGAGGTGGCCATGGGCTACGGCGTCCCACGCGATGTGGTGGACGAGATCGAGTCCTTGGCGTGAACCAAGGTCAAGACGGTCCTTCCACATTGGGGCAAGGAGCGCATCGCACTCCAGGAACTCGGCGACTCCAGCGCTCCGGGGATCGAGATGGACGACCCGGTGGAAGTCAAGTGCTAGGAGGACGCCGAGCGGTCCCGGGCGTGGCTGCAGCACTTGCTGAAGCTGGGCGTCGAGCTCGCCGAAGGCCTTGACCGGAACCTCGCGGTGAGTCCCTGTGTAGACCATATGCAGTTTTTTGAGTTCTTTCGTATGAAATGCCTTAACCCATGATTTCCTGTCCCCAGGAGGTGCGGAGGTGTTCCTACTCCAAGTCAGACTTCCTCCATGAAATGCACAACAGCTAGGAGGAAGTGCTTCACCAACTCAAAGCCGGTCGCTCTGCGCAGGGCAGGGTGGCCAGGATCGAGGAGGAGTTGAAGCGGACCAGGGAGGAGGCCGCCAAAGCCAAGGAGGAGGCCGCCCAGGCGAAGGAAGACGCCGAGGCTGCTCAAGGGGAAGCCGCCCACCTCAAGGAGGAGCTCAAGCGTGCCAGGGAGGAGGCTGACGCGGCCAAGGCCAAAGCGGGGAGGGCCAAGGGCAAGAGCATCCGAGCCCAAGAGCGCATCGAGCTACTCGTGGGGGAGGCTCAAAGCTCCGTGGAGCGCATCCGCTCGCTCGAGGCCAGTTTCGCTGAAGTCTCCATGGTGCGCAACACCCTCTCCGCCTTGGCCCAGGAGGAGAAGAACCGGGCCGCTAGCCTGGCAACCCAGCTCGGGGTGATGAAGGCTACCCTCCAAGAGAAGGAGCAAGCCATCATCTTGGCTGGCAGCGGCCTCGAGACCCTCCGCTGCGAGAAGACGAAGGTGACCCGGGCCTTCAAGGAGGCCCAGCGGGAGTGGGACGAGGCCCGGGGGGAGCGCGATGCCGTGCTAGGGGATCGCCGCGCACTCGAGACTCGCTGTGTCGATGAGTTCCTTGAAGAGCCTTTGTTCTTTTTTCTTCCCGTATGGTTTGTCTAACTCTTGTTTTGTGTTTCAGGCCTCGAGTTCGAGCTGCTCGCTACCCAAATCACCGCCAAGGCACTGCAGGAGAGCCTCGCGGTGGAGGGGGCGCTTCTCGGCCGGCTCTGGGTTGCCCTCGATAGGCTCTGCGCCTCCTGTGAGGTCAGGCCCGTCGAGGGTACTGAAGAAGATATCCTGGGTGCTGCGCTCGTCGACCGGATCTACTAGCTCGATGCCACCCTTCGTGATCGCGTGCGGGAGGCGCTTCACACCGGCGTGAAGCGGGCGCTAGCAGTGGTCTCCTCTGGCTTCGTCTTTGACATGAACGTGGTCGCCCAAGGCTTCGTTCCTGATATCTCAAAGACCGACGCCGAGAACGAGGAGCGATGCCGAGGGCTCATCAATGACGCCGAGAGGCCGGGGGGAGCGCTGGCGAAGTTATTCGAGGACGAAGTCCTCCCCCCGCGGATGAAGGGTACAGCGTCGAGGAGGGCGGCGACGGAGCGGGCCTGTAGGGCAAGGCTGGGCGAAGTTGCCCATGTAATAAGTTAGTTTTTTGTAACTTGTATTCAATGTGGCTTCGAAAGCATTTTTGAACATAAATGCATCTATCGTAATGCAATTTGTTGTTTTACTTTTGAGCCTTCTCTGCTTTCTTTCACCTAGACTTTGCTTTTTTGACTAAGTTATCGACGCATGCTCGTATCCTTCGAGGGGGAGCGAGTGGAGGTACCGTAGCTCGGAGGCGTAGGAGAGCTCCCGGCTCGACAGCCCTCGACCCTCTAGGGAGTTCGAGGCATTTTCTACTTAATCGCGAAGCGTATCGAGGCGTGAGAAAGGAGAGGCGCTCGAGTTCTGATCGCCTGACTTTTGCTTTTTGACTAAGTGTTCGACGCAGGCTTGTATCCCTTGAGGGGGGAGCGAGTGGAGGTACCGTAGCCCGGAGGCGTAGGAGAGCCCCGGCTCGACAGCCCTCGACGCCTAGGGAGTTTTCAACTTAGTTGTGAAGCGAGAGGAGACGCTCGAAAAAATCGTTCGCATTTTTAGGAACTTAGGGGGTTACCCCCTCGTTAGCCCCCGAGGGAGGCTCGACTCTGGCGAGACAGGGTTGAGGCTACCTCTTGCATGTACAATAACAAGTTTGAACTTATAATCAAAGGTACTCCTTATATCTGTCATGCGAAAATGTACAAAATATGCGAGAATGTACGAGGGCATCGGTACCCTAAGGGTAGAAAGGACGTAGCTGCTCGATGTTCCATTCGTTGGTGAGGGTTTCGCCTTTGTTGTTAGCGAGCTTGTACGTCCCAGGCTTTAGCACCTCAGCTACGGCGTATGGGCCTTCCCATGGCGGGGTCAGCTTGTGACGTCCTTTGTTGCTCTGTCGTCGACGTAGGACAAGGTCTCCAACTTGGAAGCCCCTCGGGCGCACGTGCTTGTCATGGTAGCATCAAAGTTTTTGCTGATACCTCGCAGAGTGAATTAGCGCCATGTCTCGAGCCTCCTCGAGCTGGTCGACAGGGTTGCGAGGGCTTCTTCGTTGCTTTGCTCGTTGTACACCTTTAGTCAAGGGGAACCATACTCGAGGTCAGTAGGGAGGACGGCCTCGGACCCAAAGACCAAGAAGAATGGGGTGAACCCCGTGGCTCGACTAGGTGTTGTCCTTAAGCTCCATAGGACCAAAGGCAGCTCCGCGGCCCATTATTTTTCGTGCTTGCTAAGGCAGTTGAGGATCCTTGGCTTGAGGCCCTGTAAAATCATGCCGTTGGCGCGCTCGACCTGGCCGTTAGTTCGAGGATGTGCAACCACGGACCAATTCACATGGATGTGATGGCGATCACAGAAATCCAAGAACTTCTTGCCGGTGAACTATGTGACGTTGTCAGTGATGATGACGTTCGAGACCCGGAAGCGATGGATGATATCAGTGAAGAACTCGACCGCCCGTTCGGAGCGGATGTTGCCAATAGGCCAGGCCTCGATCCACTTGGTAAACTTGTCGATGGCAACGAGCAGGTGCGTGTACCCTTTGGTCTTCCTCTTGAGAGGCCCCACAAGATCGAGCCCCCAGACCACGAACGGCCAGGTGATGGGGATCATTTGTAGGGCGTGAGCTGGGAGATGCATCTGCTTGGCGTAAAATTGACACCTTTTGCTCGAGCGGACAATGTTTTTGGCATCGAAAACGGCGGTCGGCCAGTAGAAACCCTGTCGGAAGGCATTGCCTACGAGGGTCCTTGGCGCTGCGTGATGGCCGCAGGCCCCCGAGTGGATGTCTTCGAGGAGCCTCCTGCCTTCTTCGATAGTAATGCAGTGCTGAAGAACGCCTGAGGGGCTTCACCTGTAGAGTTCCTTGCCATCACTGTAGATGACGTAGGACTTGGCCCGTCGCGCGATTCGGTGAGCTTCGGTCCGGTCCTCCGGGAGCTCTCCCCGAATGAGGCAGTCGAGGAAAGAGGCTCGCCAATCCGGTGGTGGGCTCGATGGAGGAGGAGTCCCCTGGATCTCCATAACCTGTGCCCCGGTCGAGGGGGGCCCGGTCGAGGTCGTGGGGTGGAGCTTCGAGGGTGTAGTGCAAGCCCCCGAGCCCAAGTCGATGGAGGGCTCAAAGAGGTCCCTCGAGAATACGTCCGGAGGGACTGTACCTCGAGTCGATGCGATTTTTGCAAGCTCATCCGCGGCTTCGTTGTATCGTCGAGCAACATGAATAAGCTCGAGGCCGTGGAACTTGTCTTCCAACTTGCGCACTTCGTTGCAGTAGGCTTCCATCTTGGCGTCGTGGCAGCTCGAGGCCTTCATCACTTGGTCGACAATCAGTTGCGAGTTGCCTCGAACGTCAAGGCATCAGACCCCGAGTTCGAGGGCGATTCGTAATCCAGTGACAAGTGCTTCGTACTCCGCGACGTTATTAGAAGCAGCAAAGTGGATGCGAATGACGTAACGCATGTGGACTCCGAGGGGTAAGATGAAGAGCAAGCCCGCGCCTGCTCCTGTCTTCATGAGCGACCCATCGAAGTACATTGTCCACAGCTCGGCTTGGATTTAGACTGGCGGCAACTGCGTGTCGGTCCACTCAGCGACAAAATCCGCCAGCACTTGAGACTTGATGGCCTTCCGCGGTGCGTAGGTGATGGTCTCGCCCATGAGCTCGACCGACCACTTGGCAATCCTTTCGGCAGCCTCTCGGTTATGGATGATCTCCCCAAGGGGAACGAAGATACCATGGTAACTGGGTGGCTGAGGAAATAGTGCTGGAGCTTGCGACGTGTAAGGACGATGGCGTAGAGCAGCTTCTGCACCTGTGGGTAGCGGATTTTCATTTCCGAAAGCACTTCGCTGACGAAGTAAACCGGCCGCTGGACGGGCAAGGTGCACCCTTCCTCCTGCCTCTAAACCACTATGGCCGCGCTGACCACCTGAGTGGTTGCGGCAACATAGAGGAGGAGGGGCTCGGGTGGTTCAGTCGACATCGCTGGTCGAGGAGGGACGAGAATTGGGTGGATGTCAACATGCTTTTGAGTTTGTCGAGAGCCTCCTCGGCCTCCGTGGTCCATGTGAATCACTCAGATTTTTTCAAGAGGCGGTACAGAGGCATGGCCTTCTCCCCTAAACGTGAGATGAAATGGCTGAGGGCCGCGAGGCAGCCCGTGACCTTCTGCACGCCCTTGAGATCTCGAATCGGCCCCATTCGCATGATGGCCGCCACCTTCTTGGGGTTGGCCTCGATTCCACGCTAGGAGATGATGTATCCGAGGAGCATGCCCCGAGGCACTCCGAAGACACATTTCTCGGGGTTGAGTTTTATGTTTTTGGCTCGAAGGCACCCGAACGCGATTTCGAGGTCATCGATGAGGTCGTCCACTTTTCTGGACTTGACCACGATGTCATCAACATAGGCTTCGACCGTGTCGCCTATGTGTTTGCCGAAGACGTGGAGCATGCACCGCTGATACGTCGCCTTGGCGTTCCGAAGGCCGAAGGGCATGGTGACGTAGCAGTACATGCGAAAAGGTGTGATGAAGGAAGTCGCGAGCTGGTCGGACTCTTTCATCTTGATTTGGTGGTAGCCGAAATAAGCATCGAGGAATGAGAGGGTTTCACATCCCGCGGTAGAGTCAACAATTTGATCAATGCGTGGTAAAGGAAACGGAACTTTGGGACATGCTTTGTTTAAACTAGTATAGTCAATACACATCCGCATTTTTCCATTCTTTTTCTTAACTAACACGGGATTAGCTAACCACTCAGGGTGATGGACCTCCTTGATGAATCCAGCCGCCAAAAGCTTGTGAACCTCCTCACCAATGATAGTGCGCTTCTCCTCGTCGAAGCGACGCAGGCGTTGCTTCACCGGTCTGGACCTGGCCCAGATTTCCAAGGCATGCTCGGCGACTTCCCTCGGTATGCCCGGCATATCCAAAGGACTCCACGCAAACATATCGTCGTTCGCGCAGAGAAAGTCGACGAGCACGGCTTCCTATTTGCCCTCGAGGTCGGCGCTGATTGTTAGCACCTTCTCGCCGGGGCAGCTCGGGTCGAGGGGGACTTTCTTGGTGTCCTGTGCTGGATCAAAGTTGCCGGCGTGTCACTTAGGATCTGGCACCTCGTCGGCGAGATGCTCGAGGGTCGCAGCTATCATGGCATTTTGCTCGACGGCCTCTCCATACTCGACGCAGTCGACGTCGTAGTCGTAAGTGTGCTCGTAGGAGGAGGCGACGGTGATGACGCCCTTGGGTCCTGGCATCTTGAGCTTGAGGTAGGTGTAGTTTGGGATCGCCATGAACTGCGTGTAGCCCGGTCAGCCGATGATAGCGTGATACGTTCCATGAAACCCGACCACCTCGAAGGTGAGGGTCTCTTTCCTGAATTTGGCAGGGGTGCCAAAGCAGACAGGAAGGTCGATACGGCCGACGGGAAGGGCCTTCTTCCCTGGCACGACGCCATGGAATCCACCGGCGCTAGGTCAGAGTTGGCACCTCTTGACTCCCAGGAGGTCGAGGGTCTCGAGGTAGATGACGTTCAGGCTGCTGCCGCCTTCCATGAGGACCTTCGAGAGGTGGGTGTTTATGATGATTGGGTCGATGATGAGCGGATAGGCCCCGGGGTTGGAGACTCGATCCGGATGGTCATCGTGGTCGAACGTGATGGGCGTGTCAGACCAGTCAAGGTAGTGAGGTGTCACGACTCAGACGAAGAAGACTTCTCGACGCTCCCGCTTACGCTGTCAAGGCGTGAGCTGGGTCGAGGGGCCCCCTTAGATCATGTAGCAGTCATAGACTTCGGGGAATTTTCCGTCTTCCCCGTTGTCTCCCTCACCGCCGCCTTGGTCTTTCTTGTCGTCACCTCTCTTCATGCCCACTTGCTTGAAGTGCTTTTGAAGCATGCGGCAGTCCTTGAGCTTGTGCTTCGCCCCGTCCTTGTGATAAGGGCAGGGCTCCTCGAGCATTTTTTCAAAGATGGCACCCTCGGGGGGCCTCGAGGTCTTTTGCGTTCGGTTGCTGCGACGAGATCGTCTTCTGCAGCCTCACGCTTGCCTTGCTCATGTTTCTTCTTCTTGTTGTTTCTCTTCGGCCCTTTGCTTGAGCCTCCAGCGTCGTCTGCTGCCGGTGCCTTTCCCTTGTCCTTCCCGTCGCTAAAGAAGGCGCCGACCGCCTCTTCGCCGGCCGCGTAGTTGGCAACCACATCCATCAACTCGTCGACGGTGTCAGGGCGGTTGCGCCCCAACTCGTGAACTAGGTCCTTGCAGGTTGTACCCGCAACGAACGCTAGAATGACGTCGAGATCGGAGATGTGGGGTAGTTCGGTGCGGATCTTGGAGAATCGTCGAGCAAAGTCACGGAGAGACTCCCCTGGTTTCTGCTTGCAGTTGCGCAGTTCCCAGAGTTCCCAGGACGCACGTAGGTACCTTTGAAGTTCCCCTCGAAGATCCAGACAAGGTCGATCCAGCCGCGAATCTGGTCAGGGGGAAGCTCCTCGAGCCACCTACTCGTGGTGTCTGACAGGAACAGGGGAAGGTGACGTATGATGGCATGATTGTCACGTGCCCCGCCCGCCTGACAAGCCAGCCGAAAGTCGGCTAGCCAGAGCTCGAGATTGGTTTCATCATTGTATTTGACGATGCTCGTGGGGGGTCGAAATTTGTCGGGCAGCTGGGCGCAGCGGATCGTCCTGCTGAAGACTCGGGGACCCAGTGGCTCCGAGGCCCGCTGGTCTTCGTCGCTGTCGTAACGCCCTCCACGATGGGCGCTGTACCCTCGATCCTCGGCATCCCCGTGCTTGCGCCTGTGGTTCTCGACGATGTCAAGGCGCGCGTCGCGGGGAGCGCAGTCATCGTTGATATGTTCTCAGGCCGGCTTCTTCTTCGGTCGGGGGGCGCCCCCTGATCGACCGAGCTCTCCCTTTCGGGCCGGGAGGGCTCGACTTGAGGTTCAGAGGCTGCCCCTCGATGCCTCGAGGCTGAGCTCTCGGCTTGCTGAACAGCGGCTACTTGGAGGAGGTCCTCGACCTCGCGTTGTATCCGTCGAGCTTGCGAGTTGGATGGCGCGGGCATATTGCAAAGGAGCATAGCCGCCGCGATAATGTTTTGGCTCGCTCGGGGGTAACGGTTGGTGGGTTGCTCGGGTGCCCCTGCCTCGTTGATCTGCCGATTGACCTCTCAGGCCCTGGCTCGGGCTCTACCGCTGGGCGGTCGCCGCTCTTGCTCGAGGGTTAGCTCGAGCAGGCGCAATCGTTCCTGCTCATCGGTGAGCTTCGCCTACAACTCCCGAATTTGTGCCAACTGTGCGTCCTGCTCGCCAGGACGGGGGCACACCTCTCGGGGTGCGTCTGGTTGTTGGTCCTCTGCTCTAGGGAGAGCACCTCCCGCCGCAGCGGTAGCTGCCGCGGCCACTGGATCAATGGTGTCCTGATCGGAGTCGACATCACCATCGATGTGGAGGCACTCGTGGGTAGGATCCCAATGATCAGAGTCAGAGTCGGGGTCGCTGCAGCAGAAAACGGGGAACTGTCCCCGCGCCTCTTCCTGCAGCTGCCGTCGGAGTGTGCCGACGGTGTAACTCCGGGGGCCGGGCGCTCTCGTGAAGGACAAGCCCTCGGAGGCTAGTGTGACAGTCCCCACGTCCGTCATTGCACCGAGAAGGGCGCCTGGGCGGTCCTCTAACGTGCTCACGTTGGAGCGGGTCGCTGTCGAGATCGTCGTCGTGGCATCGTTGGAGTCGAACGAAGGCCGCTGATGACGCTCAAACAGCTCATGCAGGAGCGGGCTCGATCGAGCGGGGACTTCGTCGCGCTTCCTCGATGAGCGTACTACGAAGGTGGAGTCGGGGTTGTGGTAGGGTCCTGTCGGTTTGCCCTCTACCTCTGAACTTGGATCAGACAATCCCTCAACAAGGGGTTCCTCATCTCCGGTCAGGGGCAAGGAGAAAGCGGCGAGAACCATCCTCGACTCAGGTTGACGGCAATGACGGTGTCGATCGTGCCTCCTTCTGGACGTGGAGGCATGGTGGTGAGACCAGCGAGCGTCCCCCTGTGAGCGTGGGGGCATACCGCGACCTCCGTTCGGGTCACTGATCGAGAGCAGGGTCATGTCATAGCCCTGGCCGAGGGTCATGAACTCCAGGCTCCCAAACCAGATCACCGTAGTGCACGGAAGTGGTGAAACAAAGTCGCCCATCTAGAAAAATGGCGGGAAATCATTAGTGACACGTGGCTCCCCTACCTGGCGCGCCAACTGTCGGTGTTCTGACCCTCGAGGGGTTAACACCAATGAGTAATATTTGTAATTGCGTGCTCCCTTAATCCGGTGGGTGATGCAAGAAGGACACGGCGATTTATCTTGGTTCGAGCAAAGAAGGCCCTACGTCCAGCGGGGGGAGGATAGTTCGTGTTATCTTGCACCGAAGTGCTAGTACAGGGGAAAATACAAGCAGGTGTGAGGAGCGTGAGTTGGAGCTTGGGCATTTTGGACGCCTGGCTCTCGACCTTACACTGTCTCACGGTATTGTTCTGTGATCTAAAGACTTAGCATTTCTACGCTCTGGATCCTGTCGTTCGGGGTCCTTCTTTCTAATGCCCTGGCACCTCCTTTTATAGGTGAAGGAGGGGCACAGGAGTACATATATTTAGCGTTCGCATGGCTGGTGACGCATGGCGTTGAGGCCGATCACGTCGGCGCTGCTGTAGTGATGTACGTCGGTATGGAGGCCCTGCAGCCGTCGCGTCGGGAGTTGTTGAAGTGCAGCCCGGAGTTGTCCGACGGAGTTGAGGGGCGGCGATCGAGGACTTGGCTTGAGTCGAGGGGGTCGAGTCGAAGGGGTCGAGCCTCACCGGATAAGGTCAAATCCTGGGAAATGCGGAAAATGCGCTGATTCATACGTCTCGAGGGGGTGCTGGACAGGGCACAGTGCTTGGCATGGTGCAACAGCGAAGTACGATCCGCGGGATTCTGGGGCATGGGCGGTAAAAGCAAGATTCGACCGCCACTCCCACAACTGTTACTGTAACTGTGGCCATACAGTTAGGCGGGAGTAGGTAAAACACATTAAATGTGCCCAGATCCGTACGGGAGAGCCGGTAGCCGAGGGGTGCACTGTCCTCGAGGGCCACCCATTCGTGCGAATGAAGTTTTGTCCTCGAGGGCAGGCTCGTTCGTAGGGCGAAGTTCCGTCCTCGAGGGCAAGCTCATTCGCCGGGCGAAGTTCTGTCCTCGAGGGGTCGCCCGAATTGTGCCCTCAAGTGTACAGTCCCAGTCCGTTCGGTAGCCTCTCGAGCAGGCTTTGGTTTTGGGCCGTCGTAGTCCGTTCGCGGGTCAACCCAATACGCTTCAGCCTGCGGGCCTTTGAACGTTGATGTGGGAGGTTACTGGAGGTTTTATGTTGCTGATTTTGCGGGGTTTAGCCCGGTAAACCAAGGGTTTGGGGTACCCATTTCCTGGGTAACGACAAAAGTACTGAACAAGACTGACCCGACGAAAAAGTGGGGTGGAGACTCAAGAAATGCAGGCTAGAGGGACAAGGTAAGGCTTGTAAGAGATAAGAAATTTTGCGAAAAAGCTTAACATAAAGAAAAGTTTGTTTGGACTAGCTCCAATTATCAACCAACTTCATTATTAAACCTTAATCTTTGTTCAAGTTGTTACTACGATGATGAACACCGATCGAGTCTTCTTCTCCGAGAAGCAACGGCGATTCGAATCCATTTTCATACCCAGCTGGGACCTAGGTCACTGGAATACCGGAGACTTTAACTCCGATGCACCCCAGGTGAACCGATATACCGGGATAACAACCGCAGCCATATATCACCACATGGTACACGTGAGCTCTTCGGCCCAACGTACCGAGATACGTGGGAACTTAAACCCACAGTAAAACACACTATGACACAGATGGGATCTCTGGCCCCATGCTGGGTCACTCCATGATATACACGGCTCCAACCATCCGTATATCACTTCATGCATGTGGATTTCTAAATTCTCGATATCACCAGTTCACCAACGGACGGGACCTAGGGCATCAACAGACGAAAACACTATAGAGGGACTCCATTCCCAGTGCAAGTTCACCGTTCGGACTCGATTTATTACTATCATCAAGATTCCAACAAGAAAACCAATCTCATCTTTTTCATTCTTTTACCTTTGAACATTTAATTAAATAAGCAGGGCTAAGCGTTACTACTTATCTTCCTAAGCAGGTAACAAGGAATAAGGAAATAAGACAGGAAATGCAATTGGGTGGGTTTTCACTCAACTCCTATCACTTAATGCATCATATCATAGCTGAAGCGGTAAAACTTTTATAAATAGAACAGGGTTTGGATGCATCCGGGGCTTGCCTTGATGTTCGGGGTAGACGGTCTCAAATTCTGGATCAACTCTCGATTCCTAAATCTGCTCTTCCTTCGGATCTGGGCGACAACGTTAACTCTCCGTTAACGGAAACTATTCGATAATTAATATGCTTTAACATGATGGAATAGTAAACATGATGCTCGATGGATGCATGATCAGATTAAGGGATCGAGTACAACTTTTCTTCACGATAAAGTTGCAAGCCAACAAAACTTTGATTATAAAACTTATTAGGGTTAACTACGCCATTTAAGAAATTACTTAAACACATAAAATAACGTTAATTAAGCCCTAATGACATGATTAAGGCAAGCGCAAACAATTAATCAAAGTGCCAAAGGTCATTAGGGTTAATGACCCAAGGTCATCAATCAATCCCAAAGTCAAACAAATCCTATAATGATTAAACTCAATTAAAGGGATTAATTAATTATTTAAAGGCATTAAATAAAAGCATAAAAATTAAAGTTATCAAATTAAACCCAAATTTTTATTTTAGAAAGCTCTTAGCTTAATTAGATGGCAAAACAAATTTCAGAATTCAAAGCCAATTATTTTATTTATTAAAAGTCATTGAAAGTCCATTTTTCAATTAAAAGGGATAATTTGAACATATGCAAAAATTAATCAAATTTGGTATTTCATATTTTTCTTAGGTAGATGACATCATAAAGAACACTCACAAAAAATTTCAGAATTTTTGGAGCTATATATGAATTACTATGATTTTTCCAAGAAAATAGCATTTAAATCATTTTCTGAAAATAGAAAAAGAAAATCGGCACAGTATTCCCGCGCTGACCGACGGCCCGTCGACGGTTGACCGGCGATTACTCGCCGTCGGCGAGGTCTCCAACGACCGGACTTGGTCCACTGGACTCAGCTTGGCACGGGGAGTCGAACAAGGTAGCTAACGGCGCGGCGGAGCGGCGGCGGCACCTACGCCGGCGGCCAAGGCGGCGCGGCGGAGCTAGGACGCGGCGACGGAGCTCACCGGAGCTGTTTTTGACGACGGCGACAGAGCTCACCGGAGCTGTTTTTGACGACGGAGCTCAAAATGACCGTGAGGATGTGGCGGAGCTATTGGCAAGAGCAATCGGATAGAGATGGAATGATGGCGGCGAATTTGAGCGGCGGAGCGAGGTCGTCGGCGACGGCGGCGGGAAGCAGAAGAAGTAGAACTCGGCCACGGCGACGGTATTTATAGGGCGGAGGCGACGTCTGGACTGGCGACACGAAGACGACGAACCTTCACGCGTCCAGGAGCGCGCTGGCGGTCGAGCAGGTGCGGCGGTGGACGGCGGCGCGCGTTGAGAAGCCGGCGATGGCGGCCGACGATAGGTTTCGGTACTGTTCGAGAAAATTACAAAATTGCCATCCGTTTAAAAATACAAATTACTCCAAAATTTATATAAGAACTTGAAAATCTCCAAAAATATCATTTGCATAACTTTTCAAGAGCTACCCTTTTCCTCTAACTAGCATCCTCAAATTCTATCTAGATTTTGGAATTTGAATTCAAATTCAAAAAGGGGATAAAACCCTAGAAACAAACACGAAAAATTACTTTTGATTTTTCAATAAAACTTGAAAATCTTCAAAACTATGAAATTTTTAACTTTCCAAACCAAACCTTTTTCATATACAAAATTTTCCAAAATTTTGCATAATTTTTGAATTATGGTTTTAAAATCAAAAGGGGATAAATGCTAGAAAACTGTATTTTCAAATTCATTTGAAATTTCTTTTGGAAACTTGAAAAACTTTATATACCAACTTTGCAGCTCTTGTCAAGATCTACAAACTATCTTTTTAGAGTATCTCCAAATTCTTTATAGATTTTGAATTAGAGAAAAGGGGTTAAAACTAGGTTTTAAATTAATGGTTTTTTTGAAATAGAATTCAAACTCAATTGGGTTTCTAACTTAATTGGTTGGTTATTAGTGATCATAAACATCATCCAAGGATATTTTTAGGTCATTGACCCAATGACACCCTTGGTTGACCAAGTTGACTTTTGAAAAACCTTTTATAGCATTTCTAATTTGAATTTAAATTTGAATTGCCAGACTTAGAAATAAGCTCTGGAATCCAAATTTAATTTCAAATATGGAAATCATTTTTAGGGTTGGATTTAGACTTATACACTATGCTTGGCACTAGTGTAAGACGGTTTACACCTCAAGTACATAGAGTATAAACTAAGCATTTGCGATGACATTCAAAAATAGGGTTTTTATTATTTCATGTGACCAAACATTACAAAAGCACAATCAACCTATGAACATGAATGCTTTGCAGCGCATATGATGACATGGCATGTTTTAGTTAATGCACATTAAGGTTGACTTAAACATGAATGCTTTGCAGCGCATATGATGACATGGCATGTTTTAGTTAATATAACACCAGAGGTGTTAACGCCGCCACTCCGCCGCACCGTTAACTACCCTGATCGACTCCCCGTGCCAAGCTGAGCCCAATGGTTCAAGTCCGGTCGCTGGAGACCTCGCCGTCGGCGAGTAATCATCGGTCAACCACTGGCGGATCGTCGGTCAGGGCGGGAGTACTGTGCCGATTTTTTCTTTTTCTATTTTTAGAAAATGATTTAAATGCTATTTTATTTGAAAAATCATAGTAATTCGTATATAGCTCCAAAAATTCTAAAAATTTTTGTGAGTGTTCTTTATGATGTCATCTACCTAGAAAAAATATGAAATGCCAAATTTGAGTATTTTTGCATATGTTAAAATTAGCCCTTTTAAATGAAAAATGGACTTTCAAAGATTTTTAATAAATAAAATAATTGGCTTTTAATTCTGAAATTTATTTTGCCATCTAATTAGGCTAAGAGCTTTCCAAAATAAAATTTTGGGTTTAATTTGATAACTTTAAGTTTTATGCCTTTATTTAATGCCTTTAAATATTTAATTCATCTCTTTAATTGAGTTTAATCATTATAGGATTTGTTTGACTTTGGGATTGATTGATGACCTCAGGTCATTAACCCTAATGACCTTTGGCACCTTAATTAATTGTTTGCGCTTACCTTAATCATGTCATTAGGGCTTAATCAATGTTATTTTATGCGCTTAATTAATTTCTTAAATGGCGTAGTTAACCCTAATTAGCTTAATAAGCGAAGTTTTGTTGGCTTGCAACTTTATCGTGAAGAAAAGTTGTACTCAAGTCCTTAACCTGATCATGCATAAATCGAGCATCATGTTTACTATTCATCATGTTAAAGCATATCAATTATCGAATAGTTTCTGTTAACGGAGAGTTAACGTTGTCACACCAGATCTGAAGGAAGAGCAGATTCAGGAATCGGGAGTTGATCCAGAGTTCGAGACCGTCTACCTCGAACATCAAGGCAAGCCCCGGATGCATTCAAACCCTATTCTATTTATAAAAGTTTTATCGCTTCAGCTATGATATGTTGCATTAAGTAATAAGAGTTGTGTGAAAACCCACCAATTGCATTACTTGTCTTATTTCCTTATTCCTTGTTACCTGCTTTGAAAGATAAGTAGTAACGCTTAGCCCTGCTTAATTAGTTAAGTGTTCAAAGGTAAAAGAATGAAAAAGATGAGATTGGTTTTATTTGTTGGAACCTTGATAATAGTTAATAAATCGAGTCCGGACGGCTAACTTGCACTGGGAATGGAGTCCCTCTGTAGTGTTTTCGTCTGTTGATTCCCTAGGTCCCGTCCGTTGGTGAATTGGTGATATCGAGAAATTAGAAATCCACATGCATGAAGTGGTATTCAGTGGGCCAGAGTCCCCATGTTTATCATGGAGTGACATATAGTGGGCCAGAGTCCCCACATATGTCATAGTGTGTTTTACTGTGGGGTTTAAGTTCTCACGTATCTCGGTACGCTGGGCCGATGAGCTCACGTGTATCATGTGGTGATATATGGCTGCGATTGTTATCCCGATATATCGGTTCATCTAGGGTGCATCGGAATTAAAGTCTCCGGTATTCCAGTGACCTAGGTCCCAGCTGGGTATGAAAATGGATTCAAATCGCCGTTGCTTCTCGGAGAAGAAGACTCTATCGGTGTTCATCAACGTAGTAACAACTTGAACAATGACTAGGGTTCAATAATGAAGTTGGTTGTAATTGGCGCTAGATACAAGCAAACTTTTCTTTCCGTTAAGCTTTTTCGCAAATTTCTTATCTGTTACAAACCTTACCTTGTCCCTCTAGCCTGCATTTCTTGAGTCTTCACCCCTCTTTTTCGTCGGGTCAGTCTTGTTGAGTACTTTTGTACTCAGGGTTTGTTGAACCCCTGTTGCAGGTGCTAATTGGTGTTCAAATCAAGTTCATGTCGGTGGGCTCGACGTGACCTGGTTGTCCTCTCCCGACTTAGGCGCTCTACCTAAGTTGTCTTCTGTAGTTCTACTCTGCTTCCGCAATAGAAGTTAAGTTTGTAAAAAGTTAACTTATTCATGTTTTGTAAATTTAATTTTATTATTCTTTCGCACTCTGATATATATATTTTATAATAAATGTGGTAATGTTGCAGCTACTCCTTTGTTGATCCTGGTATGAGTTGTTAAATGTGGTTTAATCGGGGTCCTTTGAGGGCACCCGACAGGGCTTTCTAAGTTGTATGGGACGCATGCATGGCTATTAGAGGTCTTTGAGACAATGATAGGTGCATGTGGGTCATATAATTTAGGAGGTTCTGCCACAGGTGGTATCAGAGCTCATACAATGGATCAGCTACAATATTACATTGAAAAACTTCAAAATGAATTTACAATATAAAAGTTTTTGAAATTAACAAATTAAAAATAATCTTTCCTTTATTTTCTTTCTTGTTGGAAGACTTTATGAAGGCTTTTCGATGACTCAAGTTAAAAGGCTTCAAGAAGTTCCTCAATTCTTCTATGGAAGGTCGAGAGGAGAGTTGATTTCATTGGTAAAGCTCTACTGAAGTACATCCGAAGGGTTCGTCTTTGAAAATGAAGATAGTGTATAGTATAAAGCCCTATATATATACTAACATGATGAAGATGAAGCGTCCCTGATGCTGAAAGGACGTATAGGACGAGCATATCGCATATCATGCATAACATAATAATAAGATAATTTACAATTCTCTCCTTATGTTCTAGGAGCAACTATTGTTCTTTGTAGTTGTTCTATCGATGAATCTCGACCTCCACTAGGTTTTGTTTTTCTAGTGATAATCTTTTATTTCATAAGTTCCTGATCCTTAGGAATTTATGGAATATACCTTGATATACACTATTACCTTAAAAACTCAAACCTGGTATGGATCATTGATTCTTTTGTTAAGTATGTGTGACGCCTTAATTCTTTTCAACTCTGACACATGCTACCTCCTTGACGTCATTTGATGACGAATATCTTGCTTGAAGATCACTTTAATTGTGTCCTCTAAGGTGTCATGATCCTTGACTTGGAAACATCGTCGAAGCCTGGAGTCTCCTATGGCTTGCGACCATAAGGAAATACAACTGGGTGTTCACCGTTACCCAAGTCTATGGTCGTGATAACTTATAGTTTACAATTAGGGTTTTTTCATTCTTTGCACATGTTACCCTTTTGACCTTGAAATTTGATAAATGTTGTTCGAGAGATTACTTTGATTGTGTTCTATAGTGGTGTCTCGACCCGTGACTGTGGTGCCGTATCAACCTGGGATCTTCTGTGATTCGCGATCACATGAAATTTTGCCAAGGCACGCACTAGTATCGTAGTCGGTGCTCCTGAACCATTATCGCTCATAATTTATGTTCTTACTCCTTGAACACGTCCTAGGGATTCAAAGTTGTCTTTTGAGTTCCTAATTACCTCGTGATGGTGACCAACTTCTGATCTTGGTTACCGGCTCAAGATTTTGAGACGTGGGTTACTCCTGTTGTGCCCTATAGTAGTGCCGTGTTTCGTAACCCTGGTGCCAAGACGGAACCTAGAGTCTCTTGTGTGACCCGGGCACACAAGTTTCTACTAGGTGCGCGTAGGTATCAAGGTTTGTGGTTATGAGCTACTATAGCTTTGCAACTAATGTACCCATACTCTTTGAACTTATTTTGAGAATCCTTACTTAAACTCCCTTGATAACCTAAATACCTTGTTAGTTGTAACCTCTTGCATATCTTGGTTGTAACTCTTAAATCACACCTAGTTGTTTTATGAACATCTGACAAGTTGATCTACTTGACACATTTCCTTTTCCATTACTTACCCCATGGGATTTTGCTGCTCCAAAATCTCGGGACAAGATTTCTTTAAGGGGGTAAGATTGTAACATCGTAGATGTTAATGACAACTAAAACCTGATCAAGTGCATTGTTAAAGCATCATCATTGAGCATCATATGCATTGCAAAGCATTCATGTTTAAGTCAACCTTAAGGTGCATTAACTAAAACAAGTTTACATTTCATAGGTTGATTGTGTTTCTGGAATGTTTTGTCACATGAAATAATAAAACCCTACTTTTGAATGTCATCGCAAATAATTGGGTTATATTCTATGTACTTGAGGTGTAAACCGTGTTTACACTAGTTTCAAGCATAGTGTATAAACCTAAGTTCAACCCTTAAAAATTTGTTTCCATATTTGAAGTTGAATTTGGATTTCAAAGCTTATTCTCAAGTTTTGTAATTTAAATTTAAATTCAAATTAGAAAGCTATAAAGTGTTTTTCGAAAGTCAATTTGGTCAACCAAGGGTGTCATTGGGTCAATGACCTAAAAATGTCCTTGGATGATGTTTGTGATCACTAATGACCAACCAATTAAGTTAGAAACCAAATCGAGTTTGAATTCAATTTCAAAAACCCTTTATTTCAAAACCTAGTTTTACCCCCTTTTCTGTGATTCAAAATCTATAAAAAATTTGGAGATACTCTAAAAATATAGTTTGTAGATCTTTACAAGAGCTACAAAGTTGGTATATAAAGTTTTTTAAGTTTCCAAAAGAAATTTCAAATGAATTTGAAAATACAGTTTTCTAGCATTTGTCCCCTTTTGATTTTAAAACCATAATTCAAAAATTATGCATAATTTTGGAAAACTTTGTATATGAAAAAGGTTTGGTTTGGAAAGTTAAACATTTCATAGTTTTTAAGATTTTCAAGTTTTATAAAAAATCAAAATTAATTTCAAATGTTTGTTTCTAGGGTTTTATCCCCTTTTTGAATTTGAATTCAAATTTCAAAATCCAGACAGAATTTGAGGATGCCAGTTAAAGGAAAAGTGTAGCTCTTGAAAAGTTATGCAAATGATATTTTTGGAGATTTTCAAGTTCTTATATAAATTTTGGAGTAATTTGTATTTTTAAACAAATAGCATTTCTGTAATTTTTGCGAACAGTACCGAAACCTATCATCGGCCGCCATCGCCGGCTTCTCAACCCGCGCCACCGTCCACCGTCGTGAATATCTCAGTCGCCAACTCACTTCGAACACTTGAACCTTCGTCGTCGTCGTGTCGCCCATCCATGCATCGCCGATGGCCTATAAATACCGTTCGGCCGCCGCCGTTTCTCCTTCTTCTTCTTCCTGCCGCCACCGCTGACGACTTCGCTCCGCCGCTCGAATTCGTCGCTGTCGATCCACCACAGTCCAATTGCTCTTGCCATTAGCTCCACCACATCCTTACGGTCGGTTTGAGCTAGCTCGTGCTTGCTCTCCTCGCCCGAGCTGCCCGCGCGCCGTCGTCTTCTTCGCGGCCGGTCGCCGAGCCGCCGCAAGTTTTTTCTCCGTCAACCGTCGCCAAGGTTGGAAATATATTCCCTTTAACCTTCCTGTCGTGTTCTCCATGCTATCCTGCCCCTCGTGCGCTTCTTGGCCGGCTTGATGGTCCACAGGAACTCTGGTGACGCCGACCTTGCCATCGGAGCGCCACCGCCGCCACCACCGCCGCCGACCGTAGCTCAACTCAGCCACTCCGAGCCTCCATCAACGTGCGCATCAGCACCGTGGTGAGCTCCTGCATCTGTTTGCACTATCAATTTCATCTTTCCCGCATCGTAGCCGTCGGACATCGAAGCTCGCCGCCGGCATGCCTTGCCAACTCCACCGCGCGCGTGGCTATTCGAGTTAGGGGTCAGGAGCGACTTCATCTTCTGGCCTAGTGTGTTCGCCTGAGTGCCCTACGTATGTCTGTGTAATCCTCGTCGCTGGAAATAGCTCCGATGAGCTTCGCCGCCACGCCCTAGCTCCGCCGCGCCGCCATGGCCGCCGGCGTGGGTGCCGCCGCCACTCCGCCGCGCCGTTGACTACCCTGATCGACTCCCCGTGCCAAGCTGAGCCCAATGTTTCAAGTCCGATCGCCGGAGACCTCGCCGTCAGTGAGTAATCGCCGGTCAACCGCCGGCGGATCGTCGGTCAGCGCGGGAGTACTGTGCCGATTTTTCTTTTTCTATTTTTAGAAAATGATTTAAATGCTATTTTCTTTGAAAAATCATAGCAATTCATATATAGCTCCAAAAATTCTAAAAATTTTTGTGAGTGTTATTTATGATGTCATCTACCTAGGAAAAATATGAAATGCCAAATTTGAGTAATTTTTGAATATGCTAAAATTAGCCTTTTTAATTGAAAAATGGACCTTCAATGATTTTTAATAAATAAAATAATTGGCTTTTAATTCTAAAATTTGTTTTGCCATCTAATTAGGCTAAGAGCTTTCCAAAATAAAATTTTGGGCTTAATTTGATAACTTCAAGTTTTATGCCTTTATTTAATGCCTTTAAATAATTAATTCATCTCTTTAATTGAGTTTAATCATTATAGGATTTGTTTGACTTTGGGATTGATTGATGACCTCAGGTCATTAACCCTAATGATCTTTGGCACCTTAATTAATTGTTTGTGTTTACCTTAATCATGTCATTAGGGCTTAATCAACGTTATTTTATGCGCTTAATTAATTTCTTAAATGGCCTAGTTAACCCTAATTAGCTTAATAAGTGAAGTTTTGTTGGCTTGCAACTTTATCGTGAAGAAAAGTTGTACTCAAGTCCTTAACCTGATCATGCATCCATCGAGCATCATGTTTACTATTCATCATGTTAAAGCATATCAATTATCGAATAGTTTCCGTTAACGGAGAGTTAACGTTGTCACACCAGATCCGAAGGAAGAGCAGATTCAGGAATCGAGAGTTGATTCAGAGTTCGAGACCGTCTACCCTGAACATCAAGGCAAGCCCCGGATGCATTCAAACCCTATTCTATTTATAAAAGTTTTATCGCTTCAGCTATGATATGTTGCATTAAGTAATAAGAGTTGCGTGAAAACCCACCAATTGCATTACTTGTCTTATTTCCTTATTCCTTGTTACCTGCTTTGAAAGATAAGTAGTAACGCTTAGCCCTGCTTAATTAGTTAAGTGTTCAAAGGTAAAAGAATAAAAAAGATGAGATTGGTTTTACTTGTTGGAACCTTCATAATAGTTAATAAATCGAGTCCGGACAGCTAACTTGCACTGGGAATGGAGTCCCTCTGTAGTGTTTCCGTCTGTTGATGCCCTAGGTCCCGTCCGTTGGTGAACTGGTGATATCGAGAAATTAGAAATCCACATGCATGAAATGGTATTCAGTGGGCCAGAGTCCCCACGTTTATCATAGAGTGACATATAGTGGGCCAGAGTCCCCACATATGTCATAGTGTGTTTTACTGTGGGGTTTAAGTTCCCACGTATCTCGGTACGCTGGGCCGAAGAGCTCATGTGTATCATGTGGTGATATATGGCTGCGGTTGTTATCCCGGTATATCGGTTCATCTGGGGTGCATCGGAGTTAAAGTCTCTGGTATTCCAGTGACCTAGGTCCCAGCTGGGTATGAAAATGGATTCGAATCGCCATTGCTTCTCGGAGAAGAAGACTCGATCGGTGTTCATCATCGTAGTAACAACTTGAACAATGACTAGGGTTCAATAATGAAGTTGGTTGTAATTAGAGCTAGATACAAGCAAACTTTTCTTTCTGTTAAGCTTTTTTGCAAATTTCTTATCTCTTACAAACCTTACCTTGTCCCTCTAGCCTGCATTTCTTGAGTCTTCACCCCTCTTTTTCATTGGGTCAATCTTGTTGAGTACTTTTGTACTCAGGGTTTGTTGAACCTCTGTTGCAGGTGCTAATTGGTGTTCAAATCAAGTTCATGTCGGTGGGCTCGACGTGACCTGGTTGTCCTCTCCTGACTTAGGCGCTCTACCTAAGTTGTCTTCTGTAGTTCTACTCTGCTTCCGCAATAGAAGTTAAGTTTGTAAAAAGTTAACTTATTCATGTTTTGTAAATTTAATTTTATTATTCTTCCGCACTCTGATATATATATTTTATAATAAATGTGGTAATGTTGCAGCTACTCCTTTGTTGATCCTGGTATGAGTTGTTAAATGTGGTTTAATCGGGGTCCTTTGAGGGCACCCGACAGGGCTTTCTAAGTTGTATGGGACGCATGCATGGCTATTAGAGTCTTTGAGACAATGATAGGTGCATGTGGGCCATATAATTTTGGAGGTTCTGCCACACAGAGTTAGAGTCTCCAGTATATCAGTGATCTAGGTTCCAGTTGGGTAAAATCATTTCGAATCGCTGTTGCTTCTTAGAGAAGAATACTCGATCGGTGTTCATCGTCGTAGTAACAACTTGAATGATGATTAGGTATCAAAATGAAGTTGGTTGGTGATCTTGAGTTAGAGCAAGACAATTTTTTCTGTTATAACTAATGATGAGTTAAAACTTGATCTACAAGAGCTTTTCTGCAAAAGTCTTGGCTTCTTGCGAGCCTTACCTTGTCCTTCTGGCCAGCATTCCTGAGTTTCACCCCTCTTTTTTGTTGGGTCAGTCTTGTTCAGTACTTTTGTACTCAGGGTTTCTTGAACCCCTATTGCAGGTTCTAATTGGTGTTCGAACCAAGGTTATGTCGATGGGCTCGATGTGATCTGGCTGTTCTCTCTTGACTTAGGTGCTCTACCTAAGTTGTCTTCTGTAGTTCTACTCTGCTTCCACAATTGAAGTTAAGTTGTAAAAGTTAACTTATTCATGTTTTGTAAATTTAATGTTATCATTCTTCCACACTCTGATTTTATAACAAATGTTGTAATGTTGTAGCTACTCCTTTGTTGATCCTGGTATGAGTCAAATGTGGTTTAATCGGGGTCCTTCGAGGGCACCCGACAGGGCTTTCTAAGTTATCTGGAACATATGCATGGTTGTCAGAGGTCTTCGGGATGTGTGGGCCATATAATTTAGGAGGTTCTGCCACACTAGCTTGGAGTCTGGATTTGTCAGCGTTCTTGGTAATTTCTTCTACTTCATTGCAATATTCATTATAGTTCTTGCTACTATGAATAGTACTTTATTCTATTCTAATATATCAGAAATGACTTTTCCCTATTTGCTTATATTCTCAATTATATTGTTCTTAGTTTACTTTGATTATATGCTTAGCATAGTTGGACTAGAATTATGTTTATGCCTAGGATCGTATAGCGCTTGCTCATTAGATCGATAGGTGAGTGGTAAATATTGTGTAGGCGTGGTGCCTATACCATATTTATCTACGATTGCACCCTATATTCCGGATCGCGAGGTAGATCACGGGAGTGACAGTCCTGTTGAGTCCTGTGTAGCCCTCCTCCTGAGTATAGGACTAGTAGAACACCACTATTACAGGGAAGTGATTGCTCTGTTCATGATCTTTCTTGGTAATATCACTATGCATAGATGTAACCTTTTCCCGCCATGATTGATAGGTGTAATTGCACTAATCATTGTATGCTTTGACTTTATAGTTAGAATAACTTAGGATTTGTTCTTGTAGATAGTCCTAGTCTATGCTAGTGTTATAAACTTAGAGTACTCTATTGAGATGATTATCATTATTTTATGTGGCTATGTGCTCTCATTTATCCTTTGTTACTTACCATTCATATATATATTATTATTTTATGTGACACTTACCTAGTACAAGAAGATAGATAAAGACACGGTTAAGCTCTCCATTATCACATGCAGTGCTCATTACTTATTATCCATAAGCATTCCCTTCCTAGTGGTAAAAATATAAATAACGATACTTGGATTACTCCCGGTTAAAATGCTACATCGCTATTATCTGTGCACTTGTGGATTCCTCATTCATTTCTAGAAAGCATATGCATTTAATACCAGCACCTCTGGCGCCATGCTAGGGATGACAACCTAGCTTAAGTGGTGTTAGAGGTGTCAACAACCGGCAGGGATTTACAGGCCAAGCCAGTGGCCCACGCCGACCAGATCCAAATAAGGTTTCGGCCCGAGCACCATCTGCAAACCGTAGAGGAGGGCCTCCGGCCGCTCGCCGAGGTGGACCTCCCACTTTGGTGGAACGCCATCAACAACAGCCTATGCCCGACTAGGGGCATCATCAGCAACACCCTGTGCGTAATTAGTCTCGCCGCACGCATCAACCAGATCCAACTCTGGCTGCTGCGTGTGCTCCATCTCTAGTTAGGCTGGACAAATTCATCAACATGCACCAGCGCCAGCGCATGCCTAGCCACGCTAGTCGCTAGGCCCGAGCGGAGCAAAGACAGCAGTGCCAGGCACAGCAGATGCAACCTGCACCGGGGCCGGCAGATCCAATTGCTCTCGGTCCGAGGACTGCACCTGTCTTCCCGCACGAGTTGAGCAATGCAGCCCTAGCCTATGCGAGGGACCTATAGATTGCTCCCCAGCAACATGACGACCACCTCCTGGACCTAGATCCCAATCTGATTCTAGTCCCGGAGGATCCAAGACTCATGATCGGCATGGTGGCTTGGTAGCAGGTCCCTTCTGGATCGAACGGAATGATCCCCGAGGACGGCACCATGTTCGATCAGCTCTCGAGGCTCGACAGGATGCCCTTCGTCTCCTTCAACTTTACCGAGTATCTCCTCTCCAATGAAGAGAGTCCTGAGGTTCAGAGTTAGGAGAAAGTCAAGGACGAGAGACTGACCACTCCAGTCCACCGGGCTCGGTCTGCTGACACAGCACCAGACACCCCCAGAGTCCCACCTGGGTTCGATGGCATGGTGTTCAGGGTCAGCGTGAATGAGCCCCCTGTCTCGAATGAGATGGAGCAGGAAAAGAAGGCAAGGGAGGGTCGCAACGCCGATCGGGAACACCAACGCCTCCTAGAAGTGCAAGAAGCAAATGCCACCAATAATGGCAGCAACGATGCTGTCAATGGCGGCAATGGTGCAGGCGCTCAGCCACACCGCCTCCAACGCAATCTCAACGGCGAGTTCAACATGGTGGGGAATCAACCCGTCCATGAAACGCCCACGACCAACATAGCTGTGGCCATGGATTGGCTCAATAACCTTCCCCTGAACACACCAGGGGTCGAAGTAATCCATGATTTTTTTATCGCCTTCGAAGCACAAGTGGTTCAGCTCTGCTCCACCGGTGCGCTGACCATGTCACATCGGTCACAGTGATCCCGGCAGAGTCGTCATTGCCAACCTACGGAGAGTGGCACCGACAATGGATCCAACCAGGGAGGACCTCCACTTGAGCAGCCTTGGCAAGTCAATGGCAACGAAGCCCCGTGCGAGGAGCCGCATGATGACTAGCACCAACATGGCAATTGCCAGCATGGCAATAGTCAATAGGCCAATCGCTTTGCCGAATGCAACAGGACGATCCTCAAGGCCATTCTCTGGCCATAGAGCTTCCAGATCGGTGATATCAAGATGTACGATGGACAGGACGATCCCGAGCACTGGATTATGGTGTAGAGGTGGCCGTCCGAGCAGCTGGCGGCGACAAGTATGTCATGGCTAACTACCTCCCGATATTCTTGAGCAATGTCTCTACTTCTTGGCTACTTTACCAGCGTGCCAGCTCCATCCACAGTTGGGCTCAGCTCAAACAGATGTTCATCGACAACTTCAAGCCCACCTGCGTGCAGCCGAGCACCAAATATGCCCTAGCGTAGGTACGACATCGTCCAAGGGAGTCGGTGCGACAGTACATCCGGTGCTTCTCTGACACATGGAATCATGTGACCGACGTCACTCTAGAGGAAGGAGTCAACCTCTTCATCGCCAGTCTAGGCCAACCATGCGGTCTGGACCTCAAGAAGGAGTTGCTCCTTGGACAACCAAGAACCATGGAAGAACTCCTCTCCATCGCCCACAGGTTCGCCCACCTCGACGAGGGCTGAATGAAGGCAACCTCAGCCCCTCCAACAGCAACTATCACCGCGATGATGACCATGACCGTGACAGCAATCATGACCACCGACCAGATCGATGAGATGATCACCGCGGCAACCATCGTGGCAACCGCGAGCCTGACCATCGTGATGACGATCGCTCCTTCAAGCGCCATGGTCGGGATGTCTACAATGGTGGTCGACATAACCGCAATGACACCTTCGTCAATGTGGTGAAGTGCTAAAAGAAGGGGAACAATGAAGAACTCGACAAGGTCCTCAGCCGGGACTGCCCTCGTCATCTTGGCAAGGGCCACACACTGGGCGAATGTAGGGTCCTAGCAGACATGCTTGAGAAGACAGCCAACAAGAAGCTACGCCCAGCCCTAAAAGGAAAAGCCAAGGATGCTGTCCAGCAAGATGACGTCGATGAGGAAGAAGCTTAAGATCCAAACCCACGGCATGCCTACAGGGAGCCCGTGAAGAACATGACTGTTGTCATCTTCAGCGGCAAGGTCGGGCTGGAGAACGCCTAAGACAAGAAGCTACTAACACGGGCCATCGTGGCCATCCAGGAGGCCGATGATTTCGTCATGGATGTCAAGGTGCTTGCCTGGTCCGAGCAGCCCATATCATTCAGCCGCAATGATATATGGGCCAAAATCCCTCATGCTAGTCGGTTCCCGCTAGTCCTCGACCCAGTGATAGACGGCGTCCGGTTTGAGAAGGTGCTCATTGACAGAGGTAGTGCCCTGAACATTTTGTTGTACCCGACCTTCAAGAAGCTAGGGTTGAAGCAGGAGAACCTCAAACCATATGAGTCCCCATTCTGGGGCATCATGCTGGGCAAGCCCTCATATCCCGTTGGGTAGATCACTTTGCCCATCCAGTTTAGGATGATGCAGCACCTCCGCATCGACCACGTCAACTTCATCGTGGCCTACTTCGAGGGCATCTACCACGCCATCCTTGGCTAACGAGGGATCACTAAGTTTATGGCGGTTCCCCAATATGGTACCTCATGCTCAAACTCCCCACTGAGTAGGGCATCCTATCCCTGCACCGCAATGTCTTCACAACACGTGTGTGTGAATCTGATGCCTATGCCACCGCAGATGAAACATCCTCAATTTTCCACACAGGGAAAATACATAGAATGGTGAATAATATAATGTTCAATACTCAAACCATCACATTATCCTACAACAGTCGATACAGAAATCCATACATCGTACAACAGAGTACAAATAGAGGGGTTACATAAATGGTGCATTGCCACACTAGCAAAATCATAAAGTAGCAGCATCCAGAACAGCTGTGGTAGGCAGAAGCAACAACAAATCTCCAAAAAGAAGCATGAGCGTAGGAACGAGACGCCTAGTCCTTGAGACCATCGTCAAAGTCATAGTCAGGCTCACCTACCAAATAATTTTCAGTACGGTTTATACTGGCCACTTGTCCTACCCTATGCTTTGC
Organism: Bothriochloa decipiens; assembly: GCA_023333625.1. Lineage (NCBI taxonomy): Eukaryota > Viridiplantae > Streptophyta > Magnoliopsida > Poales > Poaceae > Bothriochloa > Bothriochloa decipiens. The sequence goes on from CM041645.1 coordinate 28,061,955, forward strand.
TTTTGCTATGTAGTATTTGGTGGATGCAAAGGGTATAATCAAAGAGACCCATATATGGTTGTCGTTTCCTATGCATGTAGTAATCAAAATTATATAAGTAGTTCATCAAGTTTTAACCCCTCTTATCCACACATCTTTCCCACCCTATCATCACACACATCTCACCCTCTCGCACTCAGTCGACAGGTCCAACTCCCTCTCGAAGCCTGTCTTAGTGGCTCACAGTCGAAAAGGGTAACACTAGGGGAAAGAAAAGGACTCATCTCACTACTCCCGAGAAGCGTAGGTCGAGGGAAGGGCCAAACCGAGGCCACGGACTATATATAGATTCAAAACTCTGCAGAGTGTGTACTCCCGTAACCACAAGATCACCATCATTGGCGGTGCCCCACCTAGGTTGATTCTAGCTACTTCCCAACTGGTGTGATGCCACCCTACCACTCAGTACTAGGACATCCTAGATAAGTACCACCGGCACATGGAGACTGTGAGGCGTAATTCCCGGGCCACCAAGGTAACTATGCGGCTTTAAGGAGGGTGTGGGTCCCAATGCCCGTACCTTTTGATACTCTCTGCTAACAACCTAGTAGTAGTGGCACCGTCCTAGCTAGTCAAACATCCGTCTCCTGCCCAAAGAAGAGCGAGTGGTGAGCATGTAGGTCCCAAGGTTCCAGTTCTCAAGAGATATTAGGTCCTAGGGGGATTAGACAGGATTATCTTCTCATAGGGACTACAACAGTCCGTGCTACAACAGCACCTCCGACCTCAGGGGCCTCGCTTCACAAAGGATCTCACCCCCGGGATCACCATATACCTCACAATGTATCCGCCACAGATACCTCTCATAGGGATGCCCAGAACACACCCCCTAGCAAGACTTGCCCTCAAGGCTCATCGTAGAATCCTATCCGATCAACTCAACCCTCACCACACACCCAAGACTCACACAACACTCTCCCCGAGTAAAGTGGCACCACGTGCCTTATCCATATAACCATACTCTCCACCATGTATCACATCACAGATATAAAGCATAGTCGAATAAAGCATCATAAGTAAATAAGCATGCATCTAGCCTATCAGCGGGTGTGCAGGAGTAAGGTTGTGGACAAGGTAAAGGCTCATCAAGCATTTATACCATGCAACCTATCATCAGGTGATATTCATAATTAAAGCACTAGCAAACTAGATATTTTCCATGCGTAATAGGATCTACGAAGTTGGGTGGGATGTGGCACCTACAAAGTCATCACCGAGCTCCTCCTCGTAGTCATAGTCTTCCTCCTCAAACTGCTCCTCCTCTGAAACAAAAGGTAATAGTCATGTTAGCAACTCCTAAAGAGTATCACAAACAACCAAATGAAATTCAATAACTCTAAATGCAATCATACATAAGTCTATGACGTAGAGCTCATTTCTATGAAAATTTTAACACTTGGTTCATATTTTTTGGAGTTTGTATGAGGGAGATATGATTTTCTGAAGTTTAAAACTATATAAAGAAAAGAAAAGGGCTGTTAAATAATAGCATGACACATGGCAGGCTCTGGTTGGCCAGAGGTGGGTTAGTCAATGACAGGTGGGACCAAGAGTCAATGGTCAACATTGATCGGTCAATGGTCAACCCCGGTCGGGCCCCGACTGGGCCTTCGAGGGCCTAGGTAGGGCTGGATTGGGCCGGGTAGAGCCAGCCCAGCCTGGGCACGTGTCGAGCTAGGACAAGGCAACGTGGTGGGCTAGATCTCTGGTGGGCTGTGTCTATGGCATGCTAGTACATGGGCTTGGTCCATGATGGACCGCAGACAGAGGGTTCGCGCGGCGGTCATTGGCTAGTCCGGCTGGGCTGGTGGACGCGGTGCACCGGGGCAGGGGAACCTTTCCCCGTTCCCCTACTTGTGCATGTGTGGCGTAGCAGCTTTGACCGTCTCAACTAGCAGGGAAGGTGGCTAAGGCTCCAGGATGGCATGGTCGATGCAACGGTGGCAACGCGGCGAGCTCGGGGTGACTCGGCTGGACAGCGCTCACACTGTGGCGGCGCTAGGTGGCGGTGCTACGGCAGTAGGGCTCTGTGGTGCGGGGAAGAGGGCTTGGATGTGCACATCGGCCACACGGAGTCGAGGCAAGTGTGGCCGTGGCTTCAATTTGGCTTGTGCGGTGCTAAACTAGGCGGGCAACAGCACGGGCGCGGTGGCGGTGGAAACCGACGGCGATGGCGGTGTAGCACCGGCAGGGCTCCTCCTTGGCCAACTTCTTCACCTTCTCTTCTTGATTGGAGTAGCTTGAAGCTCCAAATCCTACCTACCAAAGCTAACATGGGCGCGGCGAGGCGCGCGTGGCTACGAGAACCACGGCGGGCACACCGGCGGCCGAAGTCCGGGGACCGAGCGGCGACCAAAGGGCGCTCGTGCTCAATGTTGGTCACCGGCTCCTAAAACCTTGCCATCTACACATTCTAGCCCAAGGTGGATCTAGCCGCAGGGTTAATGAAGACTCTAACCTTCTTTAGCGTCGAGAACATGGTGGTGGACCGGCCAGCGGTCATGGAGTCGTGCTCACCTCGATGGTGCTAACGGCAGCAGCTCGGGCTCGTAGTTTGGCTTGATGTTGAGGAGGTAGAGCAGCAACGGGTGCATAGGAAGCAGAGCATCATTGCCGGGTCCCCCTCCTCTGGCCCATGAACAGCAGTAACGACGGTGGTGCTCCGGCCGCAGCTCCTCTGCTCCGGCGCTGGTGGTTGGCAACTTCTTCCCCACCTTCTTCCTCTCCTACCCAACTTTTTCTTCTTGGCTAGACAAGCGGGGGCAAGAGAGTGGTGGCCACCAAGTTGTGGTGGGCAGCTAGGAACCCTAGAGCCTGTGGCACCCCATATTTATAGTGCCGGTGGCCATGGCAAGGGCAGGCAAGGCCGTGGATGGCTGGGGATGGACTAGAGGTCGATTGGGCAGTCAGGGCAGCTCCGGGCTAGGGTTTCGGGGGGTCACGGGTGCGCATGGTGCTAGATGCTCCTTACCTTGTCTTCTTCTGGTCAAAAGAGGAAGGCCTGGCCATGGCATCATGGCTGGTCCCTTTGGCTCGCGTCGGCCTGTGGTGGAGCGAGGACAGGGACAGGATCATTGAATTGTTGTGGCTCATGGTGGGGGCATGGGCGCACTGGACATGGGGCCATCACGGACGCACGCAGCGGCGTTAGCCAATTTTGGCTTAAGGGCGATGCTCCATCCATCATTGGGCAGAGCACAGGAGCAAAAAGGGGAAGAGGAAAAGGTATGACATGTGGGCCAGCGTTGTCAGGGGGAGCGGGGAAAAGGCCACGGGCGCATGACTTGGCCGCTGCTGACGGCCTTGCTGGGCCGGTTGCCCAGTTGGGCTGTAGGGTGAGGGAGCAGGCTAGAAGGTGGGTGGAATAGGCAAGCCGAGTGGCGCGGGGGAGAGCAGGCCGGCCCGACGCTTGGGCTGAGCTGCTAAGCTGGCTCTAGGCTGGTTTGCCTTTTCTAATTCCCCTCCTATTCCTTTCCTTTTTCATTTCTTTTCTAAGCCATGCCATGGTCTTGTTAGTGCACAAGAGTTAGTGACCATGCCACAAACATCTAGCTAGGTCCACTAGGGTCTCAAGGGTATGGTTGAAGCCATGTCCATGGTTAGTGATACATATACATATATATCTATACATGTGATAAAAGGTTATTTGATTTTATTAACCATTACATAAAATCAAATAAGAAGCAAATCAAACCTTGTGACTAAAATGCAAATGCTCAACTAACATTAGGTACTACTTGTGCAATGACTAAAAGGTTTCTTACATGATACTCACCAACCATAGGTTATTTTAGAAAAAATTTTGTCGGTTGAGATTTTTGGTGTTTGGATTTTTAGGGTTGTTACAGTCCTACCACCTTATGAGAATCTTGTCCTCTAGATTTAAAAGTGCAACTTACTCTTCAAATAAGTAGGGGTAGAGCTTCCTCATCTCTGACTCCTTATCCCAAGTCACTTCTCGTTCTGTGTGATTGCTCCACTGAATCTTCAATATTGGTGTGCTGGTGTTTCTAATTTCTTTAGTGGCTCTGTCCAGAATGCAGATGGGGTGCTCTCTATACTCCAAGATGTCCTGAATATCAAGTGCCTCTGTGGGTATCGGTTACTCTGGCAGCTTCAAACACTTGCACAACTGTGACACATGGAACACACGGTGCACTCCTGCTAGTTGCACAGGCAACTCAACTCTATAGGCAAGCTTGCTAATTCTGGCACAGATTTTGTATGGTCCCATATATCTTGGTGCTAGCTTTCCCTTCACATGGAATCTGATGGTTCCTCAAAGCGGGGAGACCTTGAGATAGACATAGTCCCCAGCTTCAAACTTGAGGTCTCCACGTCTCTTGTCAGCATAGCTCTTCTGGCGACTCTGGGCAATCTTCAGATTCTCTCGCGCTCGGGTGACTCCTTCTTCGGCCTCCTTGATGGTGGTTGGGCCAAAGAATGATCTTTCACCTGCTTCTGACAACATTAGAGGTGTTCTGCATGGCCTTCCATACATAGCCTCAAATGGTGACATCTTGAGACTAGCCTAGTAACTGTTGTTGTAGGAGAACTCTACAAAGGGCAAACTCTTCACCCAATCAATTCCATATTTTAGAACACATGCCCAAAGCATATCTTCAAGGATCTAGTTCACTCTCTCTGTCTAACCATCTGTCCAAGGGTGGTAAGCAGTACTGTAATCTAGCTTGCTCCCTATTGACTTGTTAAGGGCCTTCCAGAAATTAGATGTATACTAAGGTCCTCGATCAGATATTATGCTCTTCAGGCTCCATGCAACTTGACAATCTCCTTAACATACAGATCTACCAACTGCCCAACTCGGGTTTTGTTTTTGATGGCTTACCTTGGTCAAACGATTGACTACCATGGCCCATCAGGGTTCGAGGCAAACCAATGATGAAATCCATGGAAATGCTATCCTACTTCCATTTAGGTATCTTAAGCGGTTTCAGCAGCCCTACAGGATTCTTGTGCTTAGCTTTGATGCGTCTGCAAATGTCACATCTAGCAACATGTCCTGCGATATCTGTCTTCATGTTCCTCTACCAGAACTTTCTCTTCAAATCAACGTACATCTTGATACTGCTTGGGTGGATACAATACTTCGAGTCATGTCCTTCTGATAGGATCTCATTGTGGATGGCTGGGTTTGCAGGCACACAAATTTCGTCCTTGTACCAATAGGTACCTTGCTCATCTTCACTGAACTCTGGGCACTTGTCTTGCTTCAGGAGCTCGTGTATCTCCCAAATCTCTAGGCAATGGCACTGGGCTTCACGGATCCTATCCATAAGGGTGTAGTGCACACAAAGCTCATTCAATAGGCCATGGGGTATCACCTCCATCTGTAACTCATGAATGCCCTCTTGCAACTCCTCGGGCAAGGTGGTGGTGAACAGAGCATGACAATGGCTCTTGCGGCTAAGAGCGTCAGCGACCACATTGGCCTTCCTAGGGTGATAGAGAATCTCCACGTCGTAGTCATTAATCAACTCAAGCCAACGACGCTGTCTCATGTTCAGATTTTCCTGAGTGAAAAAGTACTTCAGGATCTTATGATCGGTGTAGATTTGACACTTGTTCCCAATCAGGTAGTGCCTCCAAATCTTCAATGCATGGATCACGGTGCAAGGTCGAGATCATGGGTGGGGTAATGCTATTCATGCTCTTTAAGATGATGGGAAGCATAGGCAATGACTTTCCCTTTCTACATTAGAACACAACCGGCGAGATGCATCGCAATAAACCACAAAATCCTAGTGGATATCGGGTAAGCCAAGAATAGGTGTAGTGGTGAGCTTCTCCTTCAGGGTCTAGAAACTCTATTCGCACTGAGGCGTCCATTCAAACTCGTTGGTCTTCTTCAAGAGGTTGGTCATGGGCGTGCTATCTTGGAAAAGTTCTCAATGAATCAACGATAGTAACCAGCCAATCCCAAGAAACTCCTCACATCGGTCACATTTTGTGGTTGCTCCCATTCCTTCACTGTCTCAATCTTGGACGCATCAATAGCTACTCCGTCAGCATTGAGTACATGGCCTAGGAAAGTGACCTCTTCAAGCTAGAACTCACACTTGCTGAACTTGGCATATAGCTGAAGCTTTCTCAACTTCTCCAACACTATCCTCATATGTTGTTCATGCGCTTCAGCGGTGGTAGAATAGACAAGAATGTCATCAATGAAGACCACCATGAACTTATTCAGCTCCTGCATGAACACTTTATTCATCATGTTCATAAAATAAGCTGGTGCGTTTGTAAGAACGAAGGACACAATAGTATATTCAAACTGCCCATATCTGGTGACAAAAGCTGTCTTGGGAATGTCCTCTTCTCTGATCTTCATATGATAGTAGCCTGATCTAAGGTCAATCTTAGAGAAGTACATGGCATTACGCAGCTGGTCTAGCAGGTCATCTATCCTTGGCAAGGGGTACTTGTTCTTGATGGTCATAGCATTCAGGTTCCTATAATCAATGCACATCCTCTGTGTACCATCCTTCTTAATAAATAGAATAGGAGATCCCCAAGGCAAGGCATTGGGCCTAATGAACCCTTTCTCGGATAGCTCCTCAAGCTGTTTCTTAAGCTCCTTAAGCTCGTCAACTGCCATGTGGTAGGGTCGCTTGGAAATAGGACTCATACCAGGCAATAGGTTGATCACGAACTCAACATCCCTATCTGGTGGCATCCCTGGTAGCTCTTTAGGAAAGACATCAGGGTACTCACGAACTACAGGCACTTCCTCAAGTGACTTCTCTTCCAGGGCACACAGCATGGAAACATCTGTCCTTTTGTTCGGCTCACATATGATCTGGCGACCACTTGGATGGGTTACATCCACAAATCTTGGTGAGTAAGATATCACTTCCTTGTTTTGGGTTAACCAATCCATCCCTAGAATGATGTCTAGGCTTTCAAAGTGTAGTAAGGTAAGATCGGCAATAAAGGTAAGACCCTCGATCATGATACTTACTCCCTTACATCTTTTGGTACAACAGATGTTGCCCAAAGGTGAACTGGTGTATAAGGCTTCTTTTTGTGGGGTAACAGGTATATGGTGTTCTCGTGCAAACTTGGAGGATATATAAGAACATGTAGCACCTAAATCAAACAGCATGGAAGCCTTAACACCCTGCACTAAAAACATACTGTACACCATGTCGGGGGCAGCCTAGGCGGCCTCTACTATCAGGTTGGCGAGGCGGCCATGGGGTGCTCCAGTCGGCACCTGCCTGTACGGAGTACCCTGGTTCTGCCTGGCGGGAGCTGGTGTAGCAGGTGGAGCCTTGTTCAGGCACTCGGCTGCCTTGTGACCTAGCTGGCCACAAGCGAAGCAAGTGTAGGTTGCGCTGCCTGTGGGGGTTGGCATGGCGGCCTTCCACGTGCTACCACCTGGTGCGGCACGAGTGTTCGCCTGGCGGTCCTAAGCAGGGCAGGGGTATTTGCTGGTGTAGGTACTGCCGCCTTGGCTTGAACCATGTGTAGCTCCCTGGGCGAAGTGAGAGCGGGGAGGCTGAGAAGCCTCACCACATGACCTTCATGGGGCAGGTGCATGGGAGGTACCCTCAGCATGATGCTTCTTGGTCTTGCCAAGTGCCTCCTTCTCCGCGTAAACCTGATCGCGGTCCTTCTCAATCTCCATGCACCTATCGATCAAGTCACACAGGGTGTGGCTTTTCATGCCTCAGAGGGAGAGCCTGATGTGGCTAGACAAGCCCTTGCGGTAGATGTAGATGATCTCTCTCTCAGAGTTCACCACTAAGGTGGGTGCATAGCACAGTAGGTTGGTGAAGCGAGTGGTGTACTTATGCACCTTGTCAGTTCCCATGGTGGTGTTATGGAACTCATTCTCCTTCTTCTCAAGAGAACCCTTACGAATGAAGAATGCACAGAGCTCCTCCATGAACTCATCCCAGGAGACGTTGGCAGGGTCATGGTAGGTCTCATAGGAACTGTCCCACAAAGCTCGTCCAGCATTAACAAGCTGGTGAGTGGCCATGCCAACACATTCCTCGTCAGTGCAAGTGGTCAAGTCTAGTTTCTTCTCCATCTCCCCCAGCCAGTCATTAGCAGCGATGGGGTCGGTGCTGGTGCCATCAAACGTAGGGGGACTCAGCTTGAGAAAGAACTCCAGCTTCTTGTAGTAGTCATCGCGTGGCTCCCTGTGGTGGGGGCGTAGCACGTTCTCAGCCAAGGCACAAAGAAGCTTGATTTGCTGAGCCATCACATCCACCAAAAGTGGCACGGGTGTTGACGGAGCTGCGTCTCCCCCAGCAGCGCCCTTTGGCTCAACAACAGGGGGTGGTCCTCCAGCCGCGCCTCCTGCAGCTGGTTCTGGCTCAACAACTGGCGGCGGTGGTGGGTGAGCAGGCTGTGGGGTGGCAGCGCGGGGTGGCTCCTCAAAGTTGAGGGGTATGTGACCAACACGTCCATGACCACGACCACGACCACGTCCATGGCCCATGGGGGGCACAGGCGAAGGAGAGTGGTTGTTCAGGCGGTTAGAATGATGAGTGGACATTCTACTTAACATATATCTCGAATAGGGCACATGTGCATGTGCTATAACTTGACATTAAATGATGTAATAATTAGAATAGCTTAAATGATTTAAAAGTTTTAAATCTATCTAACACTCATACAAAGAAGCATAAAGATCCATAAAGATGTGATAAAAGCCGAATCATCCATTACATCAAGTGGATACATGGCGATATCTCTAGCAGCTATGCTAGGAGACTCGCGGGAAATGTACTACACGCAAGTAGTTCTAACAAAAGGGGTGGACAATCTCTCATCAACATGGTGAGACTAGTCATACGGCCATGCAAGGCCCAACATCACTCCTGATCCTATAGCACTTCTAAACCATATCTAAGGACTGGCCCATACTGTAAGCTATGGTAGGGATATCGATGCCAAAAGGTCGGATCTGCTCATCGGTCATGTGAAGGTGAGAGACGTAATGATGGGCCTCCTCAAGCTGAGGAGTGGGCACTGACTGTTCGCTGAGTCCAATGGTGGGGCATCCACTCAAGTTCAGGTGAGATTGCCCTAGTTCAAACTTCTCAACTCTGACCTTCTTGTGGGCTCGCAAGGGGTCCTATAGGTCCTGGTACTCTTTGACTCTCCTGCGATCTAACCTTTTCCAAGCCTCCATGGTAAGGTTGACCTTGTACATAAGGTATGCTATTTTGTGGACTTAGTTGATCAGGTGTCCCTGGTTGTTGTTAGCAAGAGCGTATGCCTCCTGCAACTTCTCACGTTGAGCCTTACACTACTCATGGAGTCTATCCTTGTAGATGACACCCTCACTCTACTTCTAGAGACTCTTTGCATAGTCCTTCTTCTTCTCAGCTAGAGCGGCCTCAAGCTCCAAGATCCTAATATTGAGGTCCTTGTTATTCATCTCAAGCTTCTCAATATTGTTCTTGAGACTGGTGACATGGTCCTGGTGGGTGCGCTCCTTGTGTACCATCTCACACTCTAGGTTCGATATCTGCAACCTCAGAGCTACCGTTTCACTCTCTGACTCACCGATCCTCTGGTCGACTTCCAACAAGAAGTTGCGGTCATGCCTTCCCTTCTGCTCTAGCTCGGTGATGTACTGGTCCTGACACTGCAAGTCCATACCAGAAGTGTGGAAGCAGGGGTTGCGCTCAACTCTAGCAGATGGTCCAGCGGCGACGGTCTGCTCCTAAGTACCCTAGTGGACGTCGAGGGCATGGGGTAGTAGACGGAAGCAACTGTCCTTCAGGTACTCAGCCACGTCACGCAGCACAATGCAAAGTGCCGTGCGTGAGATGGACTAAACACAAGCGCTGGTTCTGGGGTCGAATGCAAGCTCGATGAAGGCAGAGACTCCAGGTAGGTTCACGCTTGCAGGTACCTTGATGGTGACTGCCTTGTAGCCCTCAATGCCTTCGTAGAGGTACTCAACATCCTCAATGGGGACACTAAGCTCGGTGAGCACCTCGTGTAGCACCTAGGCATAGCCTCCATAGTCCCATCCATTGAGTTTGTACTCCACAGTGTTTAGCGGTGGCAACAGACCAAGCGGCTAGTTGGGAACGATCCACAGGTTGACACGAGAATGGAATTAGAAATGTCATTGAGAGAGGTAAGCCAAGCATAAAAGCACTATGCAAAGTCGGTGTATAACCAAAAGAGATCAAGGTCTTCCAAATTCTATCGTCCAATCCTTTGGGTCTCATCCTAAGGTCAAGCATGGCCACAAATAGAGAGGTTACATAAATGGTACATTGCCACACTAGCGGAATCATTAGAGTAGCAGCATCTGAAATAGCTACGGTAGGCAGAAGCAACAGCAAATCTCCAAAAAGAAGCCTGAACGTAGGAACGAGATGCCTAGTCCTCGAACCCGTTGTCAAAGTTGTAGTCGAGCTCACCTGCCAAATAATTTTTAGTTCGGTTTGTACTTGCCACTTGTCCCACCCTATGCTTTGCTTTTGCTATGTAGTATTTGGTGGATGCAAAGAGTATAATCAAAGAGACCCATATATGGTTGTGGTTTCCTATGCAAGTAGTAATCCAAATTATATAAGTAGTTCATCAAGTTTTAACCCATCTTATCCACACATCTTTCCCACCCAATCATCACACACATCTCACCCTCTCGTACTGAGTCGATAGGTCCAACTCCCTCTCGGAGCTGTCTCAGTGGCTCACAGCCAAAAAGGGTAACACCAGGGGGAAGAAGAGTAGGACTCCCGAGAAGCGTAGGTCAGGGGAAGGTCCAAATCGAGGCCGTGGACTATATATAGATTCAAAACTCTGCAGAGCATGTACTCCCATAACCACAACAACACCATCATTGGCGGTGCCCTGCCTAGGCTGATTCCGGCTGCTTTCCAACTGGTGCAATGCCACCCTACCACTCAGTACTAGGACATCTCGGATAAGTACCACCGGCACACTGAGACTGTGAGGCATAGTACCTGGGCCACCAAGGTAACTATGCGGCTTTAAGGAGGGTGTGGGTCCCAATGCCTGTACCTCCCAACACTCTCTACTAACAACCTAGTAGTAGTGACACCGTCCTAGCTAGTCAGACATCTGTCTCCCGTCCCTACAAGAGCGAGTGGTGAGCACGTAGGTCCTAAGGTTTCGGTTCTCAAGAGATATCAGGTCCTAGGGGGATCTGACAGGATTATCTTCTCATAGGGACTACAACAGTCCATGCTACAACAACACCTCCTACCTCGGGGGCCTCGCTCCACAAAGGCTCTCACCCCCGGGATCACCATATACCTCACAATGTATCTACCACAGATACCTCTCATAGGGATGCCCAGAACACACCCCCCGGCAAGACTCGCCCTCAAGGCTCATCATAGAATCCTGTCCGATTGACTCAACCCTCACCATACACCCAAGACTCATGCAGCACTCTACCCAAGTAAAGTGGCACCATGTGCCTTATCCATATAACCATACTCTCCATCACGCATCACATCACAGATATAAAGTGTAGTTGAAGCAAAGCATCATAAGTAAATAAGCATGCATCTAGCCTATCAGCGGGTGTGCAGGAGTAAGGTTGCGACAAGGTAAAGGCTCATCAAGCATTTCTACCATGCAACCTATCATTAGGTGATATTCATAATTAAAGCACTAGCAAACTAGATATTATGCCATGCTTAATAGGATCTACGAAGTTGGGTGGGATGTGGCACCTACGAAGTCATCATCGAGCTCCTCCTCATAGTCGTAGTCGTCCTCCTTAAACTGCTCCTCCTCTGAAATGAAACGTAATAGTCACGTTAGCGACTCCTATAGAGTATCACAAAGAACCAAATGAAATTCAATAAATCCAAATATAATCCTACATGAGACTATGACGTAGAGCTCATTTTTATGAAAATTTGGACACTTGGTTCATATTTTTTAAAGTTCATATGAGGGAGATATGACTTTACAAAGTTTAAAACTATATAAAGAAAAGAAAAAGGGTTGTTAAATAACAATGTGACATGTGGCAGGCTCTAGATGGCCAGAGGCGGGTCAGTCAATGACAGGTGGGACCAAGAGTCAATGGTCAATGTTGACCGATCAACGGTCAACGCTGGTCGAGCCCCAACTGGGCCTCGGAGGGCCTGGGTAGGGCTGGATTGGGCCGGGTAGGGCCGGCCTAGCCTAGACACGTGTCTAGCTAGGACAAGGCAACATGGCAGGCTAGATCTCTACTGGGCTCAGTCTACGGTGTTCTGGTACATGGGCTTGGTCCACGGTGGACCGTAGACAGAGCATTCGCACGGTGGTGATTGGCTGGTCGGTTGGGCTGGTGGACGCGGTGCACCAGGGCAGGGGAACCTTTCCCCTTTCCCCTGCTTGTACACGTGCAAGCATGACAGCGCTGGCGTCATCGGTGGGCGGCGTAGCGGCTCTGGCCATCTCGGCGGGGAAGGTGGCTAGGGCTCCAGGACAGCATAGTGGATGCGACGGTGGCGACGCGGCAAGCGCGGGGTGACTCGACTGGATGGCGCTTGCGCCTTGGCGGCCCTAGGCAGCGGTGCTGCAGCTGCAGGGCTTTGTAGTGTGGGGGAGAGGGCTTGGATGTGCGCATCGGCCACACGGAGTTGATGCGGCTGTGGCCATGGCTTCAATTTGGCTTCTGTGGTGCTAAACTAGGCGGGCAACAACACGGGCGTCGCGGCAACGAAAACTGATGGCAATGGCGGCATAGCACCGGTAGGGCTCCTCCTTGGCCAACTTCTTCACCTTCTCTTCTCGATTGGAGCAGCTCGGAGCTCCAAATCCTACCTACCGAAGCTAACACGGGCGCGGCGGGGCGCGCGTGGCTTTGAGAACCATGGCGGGTGCACCAGCAGCCGGAGTCTGAGGACCGAGCGATCAGCAAAGTGCGCTCGCACTCACTGTTGGTCACTGGCTCCTAAAACCTTGCCATCTACACATTGTAGCCCAAGGCGGGTCTAGCTGCGGGGTTAATGAGGACTCTAACCTGCTCTAGCATTGGGAACATGGTGGTGGACCGGCTGGCAGTCATGAAGTCATGCTCACCTCGATGGTGCTAATGGCGGCAGCTCAGGCTCGCAGTTTGGCTTGATGTTGAGGAAGAAGAGCAGCAGCGGGGTGCTGGGGAAGCAGAGCATCATCACTGGGTCCTCCTCTGGCACATGAACAACAGCGACGGTGGCGGTGCTCTGGCCGCAGCTCCTCTACTCTGGCTCCGGTGGCGGGAAACTTCTTCCCCACCTTCTTCCTCTCCTTCCTAACTTCTTCTTCTTGGCTAGATAGGCGGGGGCGAGAGAGTGGTGGCCACCAAGTTGCGGCAGGTGGCTGGGAACCCTAGAAGCTGTGGCACCCCCTATTTATAGCGTCGGCGGCCATGGCAAGGGCAGGCAAGGCCACGGACGGCTGGGGATGGACTGGAGGTCGAACGGGTGGTCAGGGCAGCTCTGAGCTAGGGTTTTGGGAGGTCACGGGTGCGCACGACGCCAGACCCTCCTTGCCTTGTCTTAGTCAGGTCAAAAGAGGAAGGCCTGGCCATGGCATCATGGCCGGTCCCTTTGGCTCGCGTCGGCCTATGGGGGAGCGAGGGCAGGGATAGGATCATCGAGCCATTGTGGCTCGTGGTGGGGTGTAGGGCACACTGGACGTAGGGCCATCACGGATGCGTGCAGCGGCGGCGGCCAATTTTGGCTTGAGGGCGATGCTCCGTCCGTCGTTGGGCAGAGCATTGGAGCAGAAAGGGGAAGGGAAAATGTATGACATGTCGGCCAGCATGTCAGTGGGAGCAGGGAAAAGGTCACTGGCGCATGACTTGGCCGCTGCTGACGGCCTTCTAGGTCGGTTGCCCAGTTGGGCCGCAGGGTGAGGGAGCAGGCCGAAAGGTGGGTGGCATAGGCAGGCCGAGCGACGCAGGGGAGAGCAGGCCGGCCCGACGCTTGGGCTGGGCTAGTAAGCTGGCTCCGGGCTGGTTTTCCTTTTCTAATTCCCCTCCTATTCCTTTCCTTTTTCATTTCTTTTCTAAGCCATGCCATGGTCTTGTTAGTGCACAAGAGTTAGTGACCATGACACAAACATCTAGCTAGGTCCACTAGGGTCTCAAGGGTATATTGGAAACCATGTCCATGGATAGTGATACATATACATATATATCTATACATGTGATAAAAGGTTATTTGATTTTATTAACCATTACATAAAATCAAATAAGAAGCAAATCAAACCTTGTGACTAAAATGCAAATTCTCAACTAACATTAGGTGCTACCTGTGCAATGACTAAAAGGTTTCTTACATGACACTCACCAACCATAGGTTATTTTAGAAAAAATTTTGTTGGTTGAGATTTTTGGTGTTTAGACTTTTAGGGTTGTTACAGCGGAGTTTGAGGAGTTGAAGCATGCCATGGAACACACTAGCTTGGAGGTCAAGGAGGTGCCCCCAACGGACCTCGAGGTCCCGATCAGGTCTGCTCGATAACCTTCCAACAAGGTCAAGCAGCACAAGGTGATCCAGCTCGACCCAGCCAACCCCTCAACGACCACGAAGATCGGGCCTACCCTTCCCCCCAAATAGGAAGACACACTCATGTAGTTCCTTTGAAAGCACATCAGCGTGTTCGCATGGAAACCCACAGACATGCCAGGTGTTCCTAGGGAAAAGGTCGAGCACTACCTTGACGTCTGGAAGACTGCTAAACTGATCAAGCGGAAGATGCAACGGTTCGCTCGTGACCACAAGAAAGTCATTAGGGTAGAAGTAACCAAGCTTCTAGCAGCTAGCTTTATCAAAGAGGTGTATCACCCGGAGTGGTTAGCCAATTTGGTTCTTGTACTCAAAAAGAATAATGAATGGAGAATGTGCATTGATTACATCAATCTCAACAAACACTGCCCTAAACAGGCTTTCAATTTTCCTCAAATTGACGAGGTTGTAGACTCTACCACAGGTTGCGAGTTGCTCTTTTTCATAGATTGCTACTCGAGCTATAACCAAATAGCCCTCAAGAAGGAGGACCAGGAGAAGACCACCTTCATCACCCCCTTTGGTGCTTTTGAAAGTCCCTAGTTTGGTTTTGGATAATTGATGAAACCTAAGTTCTAACCTTGTTTCTAAGTGGATGATTTAGAGAAAGATAGTCCATGCCAAGTGGAGCTCAATGATGAGTCATGACAAGAAGTTATGTAACCTAAGCATGGTGAAGATCAAGATGGGCATGGCTCGATGGACTAGTTGGAAGTGTTAAGGGCAAGTTGAGGCTTCAAAGTGAAGGACGATGCGACGGTGAAGCTTGCGCAAGACTTGGCGCCGATGGACCGACCAACGATGAAGAGCAACTAATATTGAGATCGATGGACCAAGATGGCTGCATGATGACGTGGAGTGTCACATGTCATGTGAAGGCTTGGCGGTTGATGGAAAAGCAAAATGGGCTCAAGACAAAGGTATAACCTATAGGGCCATTTTGTTTTGCACTCAAGACACCGAAGAGGGTGTGAGTGGTTTAGGATCGATAGCTAAACTATGAAGAGGGGAGATCTTCGGTAATTCAGTTCATGAGTGCCACTAGGTCTATCATTTCATGTTGATGCATTAGAATCTAGTGTGCTAATTGAAAAACCTTAAAATGATTGTGAAAATGCTAACACACAAGCACGTGGAGGTGTACACTTGGTGGTGTTGGCACATTTGCAAGGGAGGCAATGTTGAAGTTGATTGTGATCAACTTGGAGAAGTGAGATGATGGTTCTTGGGTTGGAAAACTGCTTTGATCTATTGTGAATTAGATCAAGTGTCTATGTGAGTTGTGTATCCCTCTAAGTAAGCTTTCCAACGAATCCAAGATCATCGAAAATGGAGTTCGAAGCTAAGAGATATGCCCAATTTAGTTGGAGTGTCACGGCGGTGTAAAACCATGTTTTTACACATGCCAGACATGTCCAAGGAGGAGCTCCGGATGCTGTGGAGCGTCCAGGCTGGGATGTGGCTTTTGGCCACGCTGGACGCGTCTAAGGTGGACCACTGGACGCAGAACGCAGCCCCGGATGCGGTCCAGTGAAGGTGCACGTGAGGACGAAGCCCCGGACACATCTTGGGCGGAGTGCCGGACATGGAAGCCCAGCCCCGAATGCACAACAGAGAAGGTGTCGGATAAGCTGGAGCGTCGGACGCGAAGCCCCAGAAACGGCGCGGAGCACCGAACGTGTCCTATGCTTGCAACAGTCGGATTTCATTTGGACTTGACTATAAGGCGCCAGACGTTGAATAGTGTTCTAGGCGAGTCCTGGGGTGAGCCCAGGATGCGTCCTAAGCTCACGTTTGAATTGTTTGAACTTCCCGCGTGGAAAACGAACGCGCCGGACGCGTCCGGCGATGGGCTCCAGACGCATCCGAAAGTCTCAAAAATGCTGATTCGAGGGGAATATTTTGGCAATGGCTAGTTTTGCATGCATGGCTTATAAATAGGTGTTGGCCGGCCCTTGGGGTGGTCTCTCACCTATTATTTCATTCTTGAGCATCCTTTGAGCAAAAGCTTCTCCCTCCTACTCATCTCTCCTGCTTGATTGCTAAACTTGAGTGAGATTGAGTGATTTGAAGTGTATTGCATGAGGTGATTCATCTAGTGGCACTTGCGAGTCATTTGGCCGGTGGATTTCTTGTTACTCTTGTAGAGTAGACTCTCCTGCCGGCTTGGAGGTTGTTGGAGGAGTTGGGAGGAGTTGGTGATTGTTCTTGCCACCTCTGGTGTTGATTTCTAAGAGGTCTTGAGCTTTCCTTGGCAGAGCGCCAAAAGCTACTTTAGTGGAATGCGCATGTCATTGAGTTACCATGCTTGAGAGTGGTGTCTTGCGGTTCCCTTGCGAGGGATTGCCTTGAGAGGCAAGTGGCTTGCGAGCACACTGAGGAACCATCTAGGTGTTGGTCGACACAACGGGGACTTAGCTTGTCGGTACACAAGTAAACCTCGGGAGAAAAATCATTGTGTCAACATTTGTCTCCCAGTGATTGGTATTCATATTGTGATTGCTGCTATATTGATTCATTAGTTATCATCTTGGTGATTGGCAACATCTTCACTTCACCATCGGTATTGAAATCACCATCCTGTCTCTTGCATTACTTTCTAATATTTATATATATCTTGTGTAGCTTGTGTAGAATAGTTTTCTAGCTTGCTCACTAGTATAGAAAGTAGTGACATAGACTTTGATTGACTTAGAGATCATACATATACTAGAATTATCAATAGGAGGCTTGCTCATTTACTAACAAGTTTTTTCTAGTGAATTTATAGAAATTTTAATAGTCTATTCACTCCCTCTAGCCATCTAGGACCTTACACATGGTATTAGAGCTGTGGTCACCGTATTTATGAGGCTTAACATCCTTTGGTGTTGAAAGATGGCTCATATTGTGTTCAATCATGTTGGGTGCAAACCACCTTTCTTTGATGGCATTAGTTCTTTTGATCATTGGAAGAGAAAGATGACCATGTACCTTGGATCCATTCATGAGAGAGTGCTTGAGGTCACCGAGAAGGACTTTATCTTTCTTGAGGATAGAGCCAACACAACTTGCAATAGAATGGCTCTCAACACAATTTACAATGGGATTGATACAAAGATCTTTGAGGGGATCAAGGACTTGGAGTTTGCTCATGAGGTGTGGACAAGATTGAGTGAAACATATAAGGGCACCAAGGTTGCGAAGAGTGCCAAGCTTTATGGCCTCAAGAAAGAGTTTGAGAACTTCAAGATGAAGGATGATGAAACAATCCTAGAAATGTTTCATCGTCTACAAGTGACCGTGAATGATCTCAAGAGCTTGGGATACAAGATACAAAATGAGGATTTTTGTGTCAAGTTCTTGATGAGTTTGCCCAAAAGATTCAAGATGTTGATTATGCTCCAAAGAGGTGGGCTTGATAAAATGAAGCCAAATGACTTGCTTGGAGAGGTGTTGACATATGACAAGTATGACAAGCAAGTTGATGACAAGGATATGAAGGTAGAAGAGAAGAAGAAGCAAACCATGGCATTCAAGGCCACCTCTTCTAGTAGCAAGGCTTCTATCTTTGAAGAGGAAGATTGCAATGGTGAAGATGGAGAGTTTGAGATTGATGATGAGGCCCTTGCTTTAGTTTTCAAGAAGATGGGTCATATGTTCATTAAGAGAAGGGGTTTCAAGAAGAGGTTTGACAACTCCAAGAGCAATGAGAAAGGAAGAAGGTGCTTCAATTGTGATAGCCCTGACCATCTTCAAAATGAGTGTCCCTTTGAGAAGGAGAAGAACAACAAATTCAACAAGAGGGGCAAGTTTGAGAAGAAGAAGAGAGAGGCAAGGATGACTCTCAAGAAGGGCAAAGATGGTGCTTTTGTGGTCACTTGGAGAGTGACAATGATGAGGAAGAAGAAGAAGAATCTTCCAACAAGGCTTTTGCTTCTATAGCTATCAACAAGAAGCCTTCACTATTCTCCACTTCTCATTCATGCTTCATGGCAAAGGAGACAAAGGTATATGATAGTAGTGATGATGAAAGTGAGATGGAATATGCTAATGATGATGATAATGAACCTACTAAAGAACAACTATATGACTTGATGCAAGAAACTAGAGACATGGCTATTGCCAAGGACAAGGAGTGTAAGAAGCTTTCTATGAAGGTAGAAATACTTGAGAAAGCCCTTAGTGAGCTTATGACCACTCATGAGAGTCTAAAGAAAGACCATGAGAATCTCAGTCAAGCTCATTCCAAGCTGGAAAAGGCTCACTCATTGCTTCTTGAGCAAAAAGCAAAGAAGGAGGTTGTTGCATCTTGTGATATAGGTGTAACATGTGATATAATTGATGAATCTTTTTATCAACCTATCATCATTCATGAGACTAACCCTTCTTGTAGCTCTTCATCCACCACCACCCACTCTACCTCTACTACTAATGATGAGTTCCTTTGTGATGCATCACTAATGGTTGAGAATGAGACTCTTAAGAGAGAAGTGGATGAGCTCACTCACGCCCTAGGCAAGGCCTATGGTGGTAAGGCCCACTTGCTAAAGTGCTTGGGTAGCCAAAGGTTTTCTCTCAATAAAGAGGAATTAGGCTACACCCCCAAGAAGGGCAAGGTGGCTCTTGCAACTCCAAAGCCTAGCTTTGTGAAGAGCAATGGTCGGTATTTCCATAGATGCAAGCAAGTTAGGCACCTAGAGCATAATTGTAATAAAATGAACAAGAATAAGAAAAATACGAATGCTATATCTTTTAATTCTTATTATGTGCTTACCAAGGGTGAGAAGGGTGTCAAAGCTAAGTTTGTTGGTACACCCATTGTTGGCCCAAGGAAGAAGGCAATTTGGGTTCCCAAGAGCTTAGTCACTAACCTACAAGGACCCAAGCAAAAAATGGGTACCTAAGTCTCATTGATTTGATTGTAGATGAACTATAAAGCCAGAGAAAGGCATTGGATCATTGATAGTGGGTGCACTCAACACATGACCGGTATATCAAGAATGTTTGACTCAATCAATGATAATGTTAGTGGCATTGATTCTATCACATTTGGCAATAACAAGAAAGGCAAGGTTTTTGGAAATGGTAAGATTGCAATATCAAATGACATGAGCATATCCAATGTGTTGCTAGTTTAAAGCTTAGACTTCAATCTTCTCTCGGTGGCACAAATTTGTGATTTGGGTTCCAAGTGCATATTTGGACCAAATGATGTTGACGTTGTTAGCATGGATGGTTACAACTTGATCTTTAAGGGACTTAGATATGAGAATCTCTACCTAGTTGATTTCAATGCTAGTGAAACATTTCTATCAACTTGTTTGATATCAAAATCTAGCATGGGTTGGCTATGGCATAGAAGACTTGGTCATGTTGGCATGAAACAATTGAAGAAATTATTAAGTCATGATCTTGTCAAAGGCTTGAAAGATGTTAAGTTTGAAAAGGATAGACTTTGTAGTGCTTGTCAAGCCGGGAAGCAAGTTGGAAGTGCACATCCTAAGAAGAGCACAATGAGCACATCCAAGGCATTTGAGTTGTTGCACATGGATCTATTTGGACCAACAACATATTCTAGCATTGGTGGGAACAAATATGGATTTGTCATTGTTGATGATTTCACAAGATTCACATGGTTGTTCTTTCTTAGTACAAGACTAAAGTATTTGACACATTCAAAACCTTTGTCAAGAGAGTTCACAATGAGTTTGAAATCAAGATTAAGAAGATAAGAAGTGACAATAGGAGTGAATTCAAGAATACAGGAATTGATGATCTTTGTGATGATTTTGGCATTGGACATCAATTTTCGATAAAATACACTCCACCCTCCAATGGTGTTGTTGAGAGGAAGAATAGGACATTGCTTGATATGGCTAGAACTATGCTTAATGAGTACAATGTGAATCACAAGCTTGTGATTCACATTTTGACACTCCAAATAGTTACTTGCTTGATAAAGTGGCGGTCAGACACTATTTGACACTCCAAATAGTTACTTGCATTACTAGCTTTGTACACAACCATGTCAAAAATGTTGTCTAAGAAATCTTTTGTGTGGTTGTAGTCAAGGTTGGATGTGGATGTTGCAAACAAGGGACCAAGCAAAGCAGCATGCACTGATATTGTCAAGAGGGGAGTAAGGCAGCAGAGGTATCATCTGAAGAGCAAGTACTACGATGAGTCACTGACACTTGAACAGATGTTGGCCAAACCACCTCCACCTAAGATGAAGAAAGAAGATTGGGTCGACATGGTAACTTACTGGTGTGACAAAAAGAATAAGGTCTGTGCCTTAATTATCTCCTTTTCTTACTATGAAATGCAACCTATGCATGTAAATGAAAACTCTATTGCATTTGTCATGCAGGAAAAAAGTTTGAAGAATAAAGTGAATCATTCCCAAGTGCAGCTGCACCAAAGGACTAGATCTAGGTCCTACATTGCCCATCAATACAGCCTGGTATGGATTCTATGCCTTTCGTATAATTACCTTGAAAGATGGGACATTTGTAGCATATATAGTAATTACCATGTGCTTTGGAACTACCAAGTTAATACATTCTCCAATTATTACTAGGATGACATTATTTTTAAGACCAATATGAGTTTGGACAATGTTTTGTAAGATTAGCTAGCATGTACAGTGCATTCAAATTTTGGGATCTTGCTATTAATACAACAACAACAATGTAGCCTTTTTCCCAAGCAAGTTAGGGTAGGCTAGAGATGAAACCCACAAGAGGGGTCTTGCTACTAATATGCACAAATAATCTGATGTTTGTCAACTCCTCTCTCTACATTCATGGATATCATTTTAAATCATTTTTTACATGTTACAGAGGAGTAAGTACAATGGCGTGGAACTAGATGCTGTTGATTTCTTTGGTGAATGCATGACTAGTCCAAAACATGGTCGTAGTCCTCTTGCAGATGAAATATATGTAAGTAAACTAAATCTTGCTTACCTTATTGTACTCAAATTCAATCCTGGTAGCACACTATTGTATGGCCTTCTTATCAAGTGAATGCACATATTCTGTGTAGGCACATATGGTTGCAGAGAAGGGAAAAGAACAAGAAGAAGGAGAAGCAGTAAAGTCTCCGGAGAAGATTGTTGCTGAAAGTCTCAGCCACATTAGTAATAATTCCAAACCTTGGTATAACTAGAGCGTCGAAGGCGGCTGGGTCCACAGCAGCTAAATCAAAAGCATGCATGCAAGCTCAATTTGAGAAAACCCTCCAGGCAGAAAGAGAGGAAGCTGTTAGGAAGCAGGAAGAGTTGCAAGCACAGCTTCGAGCTCAGCAGGCCGCACTTGAAGAAAACCAAAGCTTGCTGTGTGAGACCCAGGAAGAAGTGAAGGCGATCAACGGCAGGTTTGAAGAGACAAATGCGCTACTGCGAGCAGTGCTGAACATTGACAAATGTTAAGGTAGGCCTAGATGCAACTCTATGCTTCATAATGCTTGTGTGGCTGGGTTGTAGGAACCCAAACTTATCTGTGATCAACTTTGTGCACTATGTTAATGATTATGGAACAGTTTGAGCTTGTTTTGGAGTTTGTATAAGATGAAACCTAGAACTTTGTGTGTATCATTTGA
This sequence comes from Bothriochloa decipiens, assembly GCA_023333625.1. Taxonomy (NCBI): domain Eukaryota; kingdom Viridiplantae; phylum Streptophyta; class Magnoliopsida; order Poales; family Poaceae; genus Bothriochloa; species Bothriochloa decipiens. The sequence goes on from CM041645.1 coordinate 28,084,100, forward strand.
ACCTGGAATAGTTTGAATAATGGTGATGTGTATGATGGCTTGGCTCAGATGTGTATGAATCATGAGCTCTGAAGATAATGGTATGGATGCTAGCTTCTGGTATTTGTAGATGGTGGGTTCATATATATATATGGATAATTTCTGTATAAACAGTGACGATGCTCATAGAGTGCAAGAATAATTTGTGACGGTGTGAAGGCGTCTCGAAATGCCTGATACATCTAGTCAAACAAGACGGCACATGGTAACATATGACGACACAAGCCATCACAAAATAATGGAGCTATGACTTAGTCAATGAGCAATAAAGATGAAACACAATCGTCACAAAATAGTTCATGGTCATCACAAAAAATTGGAGCAACGACTTAGTCAAAGGAAATTTATGACATCATGCAACCGTCATATAATAATATATGACGACCACTTTTCGTCACAAAAGTCCAACAACAGCTCGCGTCGTGTGCCCATTTGTGATGGGTAAAAACAATACATGACGCGTTGACCGGACAATACGTGACAGACGCTGTCGTCATAAAAAAAAGAACATAATATGATAACAAAGAAAAAACCATCACAAAAGGTCGGGACATTTTGTGATGGTTTTTTTCGAGATCGTCACAAAACTTTTTGTGACGCTCATTATATGACGACACGTGTGATGATTTGTTTTTGTCACAAATATTTTTTTTGACGGTTTTTCCACTTTGCGTGATGAAATATTGTTGTCATAAAAGGCATGAATTCTTGTAGTGAAGTTTTGGGATGAAGCAATCAACACGGCTTGCTACTCAATCAATAGGCTCTATTGCCATCCATTGCTTGATAAGACCCCTTATGAGCTACATCATGGAAGAAAGCCTAATATCTCATTCTTTAGAGTATTTGGTTGCAAATGCTACATCTTGAAGAAGGGCACTAGACTTGGAAAGTTTAACTCTAGATGTGATGAAGGGTTTCTACTCGGTTATTCAACAACAAGCAAAGCTTATAGAGTATGGAACAATGCTAGTCGCCTAGTTGAGGAAGTCCATGATGTCCAATTTGATGAAACCAATGATTCACAAGATGAGGAAAAGAACAATGATGATGTTAGTGGACCTCGGTTAGTAGAAGTAATGAAGAACATGGACATTGGGGATATTAGAGCAAGGCAAGTGATTAATGTTGATGATAAAAAAGATCAAGTGCTCACATCACCTATCAAGCTAGCTTGTGGTTCTCAAGTGCAAGATGAACAAGCTAGTTCACCTCAAGAAGACAAGTCAAATGATCAACCAAGCTTAAGCAATCAAGTTAAAGTGCTTCAACCCACTCATATTGCAAGAGATCACCCAATTGATAAGGTTATTGGTGATATTAGAAGTGGTGTGCAAACAAGAGCTAGATTGGCAATGATTTGTGAGCATGCATCATTTGTGTCAACTAAAGAACCTAAGAAGATTGATGAAGCATTGAAGAATGTCGATTGGATCATGGCAATGCAAGAAGAGCTCAATAACTTCAAAAGAAATGATGTTTGGGAATTGGTAGAAAGACCGGATGATCATAATATCATTGGTACCAAATGGTTATTCAAGAATAAGCAAGATCAAGATGGCATTGTGGTGAGAAACAAGGCAAGACTAGTTGCACAAGGTTACACTCAAATAGAGGGTCTTGACTTTGAAGAAATATATGCACCGGTGGCAAGATTAGAGGCAATTAGAATCTTTTTAGCCTATGCTTGTGCCCATGATATCGAGTTATATCAAATGGATGTGAAAAATGCATTTCTCAATGGGATCATCAATGAGCTAGTATATGTTGAGCAACCTTCTGGTTTTGAAGATGAGAAGAAACCCAACCATGTGTACAAGTTGAAGAAGGCATTATATGGCTTGAAGCAAGCACCTAGAGCATGGTATGAGAGGCTAAGGAATTTTCTTATATCTAAGAGATTCATTGTGGGAAAGGTTGATACTACTCTCTTCACCAAGAAGATTGGAAATGATCTATTCATTGTGCAAATCTATATTGATAATATCATATTTGGATCAACTGATGAGGATTATTGCAAAGAATTTGGTGAAATGATGGCCAAAGAATTTGAGATGTCCATGATTGGTGAACTTAGCTACTTCCTTGGTCTTTAAGTCAAGCAATTGAAGGAAGGTACATTTGTGAGTCAAGGCAAATATATCAAGGACATGTTGAAGAATTTGGAATGCAAGAGGCAAAAGCTATATCAACTCCAATGGGCACCAATAAAAGTCTTGATAGTGATCTTAATGGAAACATGGTGAATCAAAAATAATATCGGTCTTTGATTGGAAGTCTACTCTATGTCACTGCATCAAGGCTGGATGTCATGTTTAGTGTATGCATATGTGCAAGATATCAAGCCTCACCTAGAGAGAGTCATCTCAAGGCCACAAAGAGAATATTGAGGTACTTGAAACATACACAAGATGTTAGACTATAGTATCCCAAGAGGTTCACAATTTGAGTTGATTGGATATTTGGACTCTGACTATGCAGGATGCAAGATCAATAGGAAGAGCACTAGTGGAACTTGTCAATTTCTTGGAAGGTCACTAGTGTCATGGTCCTCAAAGAAACAAAATAGTGTGGCAATATCTACTGTTGAAGCCGAATATGTTAGTGCGGGAGCATGTTGTGCACAATTGCTTTGGATGAAGTCAACTTTGAAGGACTATGGATTCAACTTCAAGAATATACCATAGTTTTGTGACAATGAAAGTGCAATTAGAATGACACAAAACCCTATCCAACATGGAAGATCAAGGCACATTGACATAAGGCATCACTTCATAAGGGATCATCAACAAAAGAGTGATATTTCTATTGAGAGTATAGGCACCGATGATCAACTTTCCGATATATTCACCAAGCCACTTGATGAGAGGAGGTTTTGCAAGCTAAGGAATGAGTTGAATATTCTTGATTTCTCAAACATGAGTAGAATGCACCCCACCCACTCTTGACATGCCTCTCCTTCGACTATGCAAGGTAAAGTTGCAATGATATGTTATTCATGGGATATTAGGATTTGCTATATCATGTAGACATACAAGATGCATCCTAAGAGCATTCATGTGAAATCAAATGAATTTGATGGATATATAGCATCACTATTGCTTCTATGTTTGATTTGATCTAGTGATGATATATGCCATATTTGTGAGCTTGCAATCCTAGTGTTGAATCAAGAATATTTGTTGTAAGTGTTTAATTCAACATAGGCAAGATAACCCTTCTAGTGAGGTGTGAAGAAGCTTATCTTTGGTTCAAACCGAATTGAATATCTTTGGCAAGTAAGCTAAATGAGACCAAATTTGATAAAATTTGATTGTACCTCACCAAAAGAACTAATGTAACTTACTCTCCACAACATGACCATACCTTTTTGATAATCAATGACAAAGGGGGAGAGATAAGTCACAAAGATATGCCAATGGAAAGGGGTAAATTAAAATTTTATGAAGCACATAAGTAGGGGAGCAAGATCATGAACAAGTTGTTGCACTTGGTTAATCATATGACTTGCTCTTGCACATGTATTTAAATTCATATACAAGCTTGTGTGATGTAATGCTAGTCTAGAATTTGAATGATGAAATGATCTACTAGCATGAATAGGTTATAACTTGACATGTTGAGATTTACTTGTGGATCAAGAGCCTTTGCTATAATGTTGATATCATGGGGTCTTGAGCTTTGATGTATGTCTAGTGCAACAATGGTGCTAAGGATGGTGTAAAAGGCAACTCCGATTGGTATCACACTTCAAAGGTCCATTTCTTACACCTTAGCATCATTTTGGTAGAATTACTCTCCCACAAATTTCATATCCATACATATGTGCAAAGCTTTCAATCCAAACACATATGTAGGGGGAGAATTCGTGATGATTGTCCAAATCTTACTCATGATTCAAATTGCTTGGACAAGCACGATAAGTTCAAAATATTTATTATAAAATCATCTTTGTGAGGTTGTCATCAATTACCAAAAAGGGGAGAATGAAAATACCTAGTTTGGTTTTGGATAATTGATGAAACCTAAGGACTAACCTTGTTTCTAAGTGGATGATTTAGAGAAAGGTAGTCCATGCCAGGTGGAGCTCAATGATGAGTCATGAAAAGAAGTTATGTAACCTAAGCATGGTGAAGATCAAGATGGGCTTGGTCGATGGACTAGTTGGAAGTGTGAAGGGCAAGTTGAGGCTTCAAAGTGAAGGACCATGCGACGGTGAAGCTTGCACAAGACTTGGCGCCGATGGACCGACCAACGATGAAGAGCAACTAATATTGAGATCGATGGACCAAGACAGCTGCATGATGACGTGGAGAGTCACATGTCATGTGAAGGCTTGGCGGTTGATGGAAAAGCAAAATGGGCTCAAGGCAAAGGTATAACCTATAGGGCCATTTTGTTTTGCACTCAAGACACCAAAGAGGGTGTGAGTGGTTTAGGATCGATAGCCGAACTATGAAGAGGGGAGATCTTTAGTAATTTAGTTCATGAATGCCACTAGGTCTATTATTTCATGTTGATACATTAGAATCTAGTGTGCTAATTGAAAACCCTAAAAAAATGATTGTGAAAATGCTAACACACAAGCACATGGAGGTGTACACTTAGTGGTGTTGCCACATTTGCAAGGGAGGCGATGTTGAAGTTGATTGTGATCAACTTGGAGAAGAGAGATGATGGTTTTTGGGTTGGAACACTACTTTGATCTATTGTGAATTACAGGCTATGTGGGTTCTGTAGCCCTCAAAGTAAGTTTTCTAACGAGTCCAAGATCATCGAAAACGGAGTTCAGAGCTAAGAGATATGCCTGATTCAGTTGGAGTGTCACGGTGGTGTAAAACCGTGTTTTTACATGTGCCGAAAGCGTCCAAGGAGGAGCTTTGGACACCAGGGAGTGTCCAGGCTGTTATCTGGCCGGGATGTGGCTTTTGGCCACGCCGGTCGTGTCCAAGGTGGATCGTCAGATGCGGGACGCAGCCCCGGACGCGGTCCAGTGAAGGTGCATGCGAGGACAAAGCCCCGGACATGTCCTAGGCGGAGCGCTAGACACGGATGCCCAGCACCAGATGCACAACAGAGAAGGTGTTGGATGAGCTGGAGCGCCGGACGCGTCCTGGGCTTGCAACTATTGGATTTCGTTTGAACTTGACTATAAGGCGCTGGACGCTGAACAGTGTTTCAAGCGAGTCTGGGGGTGAGCACAGGACACATCCTGAGCTCACATTTGAATTGTTTGAACTTCCCGCGTGGAAAATGAATGTGCCGGACACGTCCGGTGATGGGCTCCGGACATGTCTGGAGGTCCCAAAAATGCTGATTCGAGGGGAATCTTTTGGCAATGGCTAGTTTCGCATGGATGGCTTATAAATAGGTGTTGGCCAGCCCTTGGGGTGGTCTCTCGCCCATTCTTTCATTCTTGAGCATCCTTTGAGAAACCCTGCTGCTCATCTCTCTTGCTTGATTGCTAATCTTTAGTGAGATTGAGTGATTCGAAGTGCATTGCATGAGGTGATTTATCTAGTGGCACTTGTGAGTCATTTGGCCAGTGGATTTCTTATTACTCTTGGAGAGTACCATCTCCTAGCTAGCTTGGAGGTTGTTGGAGGCATTTGGAAGAGTTGGTGATTGTTCTTGCCCACCTCCGGTGTTGATTTGTGAGAGGTCTTGAGCTTTCCTCGGTGGAGCGCCAAAAACTACTCTAGTGGAATGCGCGTGTCATTGAGTTACCATGCTTGAGAGCGGTGTCTTACGGTTCCCTTGAGAGGGATTGCCCTGAGAGGAAAGTGGCTTGGGAGCACACCGAGGAACCTTCTAGATATCTTCTAACCTAGTTCTGACTAGTTTCTGGCGTCATTGCCTTGAGAAGTCAATAAGCATTTCTGGCGCCATTGCCGGGAAAGTAATTGGAGTAAAGGTTTTGGTAGTTAGCTTGATATCTACTAACCTAGCTGTGACTAGTTTTTGTGGGTAATACATTTATCATGAGCCCAGGGTGCCTGATCATTCTTGAACAATCAAACCACCACCCTGCCATCGTGTAGATAGATATGTGTGCACACTAATTCTGTGCAGATGGAGAAAAGGTTGTCCTCAAGCTGAAGAAAATCATCATATGTGTGATGGAGTGACTACATTACATCATCTGCAATTCAATCACAAATTGTGAGTGATGAATCGATCAAGGTATGAGAGAATCAACCTAAAAACATTTTATGCATTCTAATTTTATTTTCACCACTGCATGTTTGTTAATTTATCACCCGTTTAAACTTTCTTCAAAACCATGGCATGTTTGATTGATCATATTCATTCACCCGTTTGTATCACCTTGCATATAAAAAAACTTTGGTTCTCTAATTCATCAATCAATGGTCACACATCCATTTGAATCAATCTCAAATTTATCATTCACATAATACCTTTATCTATGCAAGTATGCTTTGGTTTAGAAGTACTGATCCTACTTTCATAGGATTTTTAAATTAAGCATGTGCTTAGGTTAATTATCCTACCTTAATTAAATTAAACATGGTGTTGAGTTTGATTATTGAACTAAAACTCCTTGTATAGACATTGGTTCTGTATCTGGACTAACCCCTGCAGGAAATTGGCAATTTAAGTGGGTAACATCTTTGAGATAAATTCAATGGAGAAGTCATGCTCAATTGACTTAAAACAATGAGCCCTTGCTGACAGGTAAACCGGTATGTATCCCATATTTAATTCTTGCATAATGCTTTAGCTCGTGCATGTTTAGTTTCAAAGAAAATTATTTCTTTTCCCTTCATGCATAATAAATTAGAACAACCTTATCTTATATTTGAAAAAAGAAATTGATTCTTAGCATAATAAGCGTGCAACCACACTCCTAATAAGACCTCCCTTGATATATATATGTCTTTGCAAACTAAATATTTCAAGATTAAAAAAAAGAACAAAGGGAATGCATGTCTAGATATTTGATTCTTGCTCTTGCCCTGTGCCTCAAAAACAAAACATAAGTTGTTCCCTTTTTAGTCTCACCTAAAAGGAAATTTTAATAAAAACATCCTTGTAAAAGTGAGAACCAATTGCATTCGATAGACTTTGTATCCTTCCGGTATGCTTGTTGCTAAACCTTGCAGGATGAACACAAAAGAGAGTGAAGGGTCTAAAACAACACGTCAGAACAAATGGAGCAAGACATCATTCAGTGATAGAGTACATTTCGAGGGATGACCAACATGGACACTAGGCTTTTAATGTCAAAGACATAAAATTCCTAGTGTGGGGGAGGCTACGCAATTCATGTATACCAACCTCTCGGCCTCCGCCATTTTGGCACACTGGTTTGCACCCCCTCGGCCACTCCTGCTTTTTGATCATGCGAAAGCCTAGTGTTGACTAGAGTTCATCTTAAGTGATGAATAGTTGCTCTATGATACTTTGCAAAACCCCATCATACAAACCTTTACCTCTTAATTTTTGAGCATGCAAAACTAGAGTTCATCTTAAGTCAAACGCTATTGTGGATTACACATGCTATAACCAAGTTTACGCTCTTGTGAGATTAGTTGTGGTCGTGAATAGAGTAAATCTTTTAACTTGTCTGAGGAATGGTTGAGACAAATTTGGAGTTTAATTTTGAAAAATCTAAAAACCTTGCCAAAAGTTCCTCGATGGTGTTAAAATCCTTACCACAAGCCATGTATATGTTCGCTAGATAAGAAAGCCCCACAAAAAGCCACTTGATTATTTTGAGCTTGGTTAGGCCTTATTGATCTAAGCAGAGAAACTAATCATGCTTCTTGATCAAGATCACTTACAGGTGCACCCCTGCTACTTCTACAGTGGACCCCCTGCTGTTTCCACATCGAAAATACGCAACTAGCTCCATACACTATTTGAGACATATTTTTGAAGGACATGTGCTACCAAAAGAAAAAAATTGAAAGAAAAGAGGGATATAATCCCCAAATGAGAGATGATACAGCGGAAGCCTCAATACCCATTGTGAGAGGAAAAAAAGAGTGCTCTCAACTAAAAAAATGTCGAGCAAAAAAAGGTCTCTATCTTTGGCCTTGGTGAGAATTATCAAACACCATTGAGCGATCGAGTGTACCATTTGAGGAACTTAGGCATGCTTTTCTTTTAAAATCTTGAAAACCTCTAGAAAGAGTCTCAGCTTCACCAAAGCAAGGTAAAAAGTTTCTACCTACTGCTCTATCTTACTCTTGCATATTACAAGGTGAAAGCTATAAGCCCCATATGCCTAAGATTAATGGTGGATTTCTAACTCTAACCTGCTCAACTCAATAGTAGTATTGGTTGAGTTTTTGAAGGACGTCACATTGTAGCAACTCCAGATCCAACATGCTAAAGCCCACTTCTTTGCTTGGGAGGAGCAAAGGTTTAGTGTGGGGGAGCTTGTTGACGATCCTTAACTACCAATTTTGACCGTCATTATTGCATGAAAATGAGGACAACCAACAATACAAGTAGCGATTTATGTTTATAATTCACCTAGTTCCACTTGTACTTGAAAATTTTATTTGTATGCAGGAAAAATATCAAAAATGGATGAAAATGGAATAATGAAGGCAATGGAATGTGGCAGGGCTAGCAACCCAGCCAGGGCCAGGGCGCCCACCCTGGACTCAGGGTGCCACTATGACCGTGCCAACAAACTGACCCGGCCATGTCACCGATCCGCTACCCAACCAACCATCGAAACCAAGTTGGTTTGATCCAAGGGTGCTCGATGGATGTCACTTGGATTCATGGGCCCATTGTCATACACTTAGAGTACCAAAGTCAGTTGGAACCGACTCCAAACCGACTTACCGTGCATGCAACCAACTTGGGGGTGTGATCCATCGTCGTTGGATGCAAAGGTGGTGTGAATGGACGGTATGGCCAGGGCACCCACCCTGGACCCAGGGCGCCCGCCCCCGGGGTCACAGCAACCGACCTCCAGAGCTTATAAATAGGTCCCCCATCCTTCATTTGTAACACACACACCAAGAGAAGCTCTCTCTTTACTCTTTAATATGTAGCTCTATTAGTAGTCTTAGTGGGAGCTCTGCTTGGAGTCTGGAGAAGTCTTTAGGATTCTGGTATAACCTGTGTGCTCCGAAGTGCATGATAAATCCCTCTATTTCTTGGTACATCTACATAATCCATAGCTAGAGTTATGCTTGTTTAGAAGTAATGTGATTAACTACTTGATCATTTACTTATCTATGAGTAGACCTATTTTAGTCTAGCTAGTATACTAGATAGTAGATATAGGATAGTTCACTATCATTATCTTTAACCATTGCTTCCCTGTGGATAAATACGATACCCTGGAATACTCTTGGGTGAAGTGCTATAACGATATTCTTGCGCTTGCAGAATCTTCTACATGAGCATAAGAAATATCAACAGGCATTTCTGGCATCGTTGCAAGGAACTAACAAACCTGGTAGCAATGTTAAGAAATGTCAACACTCACCATCTAGGCTAGGCAAAACCACGGTTATCGCCATTTGTTTTACTAACAAGTTTTGTCTAGTTTTCCCCATTTGTTAAGAAATGCCAACACTCACCACTTCTTTAGGAATGCATTGGCATAGCTGCTGAGACATTCTTGATGGTGAAGGTGCCACACACCTCGAGGAAGTGTTGGAGATGGGCATTGGCGTCCTCATGCAGCTTCAGACAGAATGGATTTTCTTGCACCATATTGATAAGAGCAAGCTTGAGCTCAAAAGTTGCATCCCCCAAGTTCAGCTATGGACCTGTGGCAACATAGTCAGCTAACGACACAGAGTACTCAGAGATGGCCTTTTGGCCCATAGCTTCCTTGATGATTAGTGCAGGACTTCCTTCCTCGAGTGGATTTTGGTCCGAGATGAACCTCTGAGGTGGAACTTGATGGCATCTAGTTCTGCTCAACAATTGCTCAGGATCTTTAACAAAGTTTGATGACAATTGAAAACCGCTCATGCACCTACTAGTTTCATGATAACAAAAAATAAGATAGGTGAAGGGTAAGCCCCTAACACTAATTGATAACTAAGTTGATAGTAGACTCTGGATTCACTTTTATTAAAATTCCTAAGCTAACGCTTTCCCTAGCAACGGCAATAGAAATGCTTGTTGGCAAATCTTAGCATCACCTACCAAAGATTGGCCGGCACCAGAAATGCATGTGGGGTAAATTCTAAGTCTATTGGATAATTCTGCAAGCGCACAGAATGTACCGTTCTAGCACTTCACCCGGGAGTATTCCAAGGTATCGTAATTTATATTTTCCTAGGGGAAAGCAGTAGATAGGAATATTTAATAAAAGGAGACTGAGATCCTTGTGTCTACTACAACCTAGTATCACTAGTGTAATAGGGGGGTAAGTAAATAAATAGGAAGGGTAAGTAAATGATCACAACAATCCTAATCTAAATATAAATGGTAGAGACCTAGCTAGGTGGGAGGACAACGAGTGAGTATAGGACTCCTATGTATCTTACTTTACTTCTGTGGACCTAATCCTAATAGATAGATGACTCACACTGGACTGGTGCCTTACTACTTGCATGGTGGGGATAGGTGAGAAAGTAGGAGACAGAACTCCTACTAAAGCGGCTATACTCTTATGGGCACCCTATGTTTTAAGAACTAGCTCGAATGTGGTGAGAAAACCCTAATGCCATCCGAGACCTGTCACCTCTCGGGAGTGCACTCACAAACTGTCCGTGCGGACCAGCGGCAATCAAAGGTAAGACTAAGTCTGAGCACCATGCTCACACTTACTCCTACAAGTTTAGCTAACAATCAGATAGCTAGAGCCCCTATGCACGATAGGACAATGATACACACACAAGGAAGTTGGTTACAGGAAACCAATCCAGCTAAGGCAGCTATACTACTAAGACAAGTACACAACAAGACTATAAAAATATAGACTTGCACTCAATGAATACTAAGTAAAGTAAAGCAATAATAATATATTAATAAAAGGAAATTCTTACAAAAGAGAAAAAGGTACAAGAGCTATACCAGACTCTCCAGAAGATGACTCCAGAGACCCCGAGATTCAATCGACTCGATTCTAACTCCCACTCTAGACTAACTACACTACTCTAGCTTGGAGCATGATGTAGTGATTGATGTGGTTGTTGTGATGCTTTCCAAGGGTGGTGGCAGCCTCCTTATATAGGGGAAGGAGAGAGGGTGCCACATCATCGATCTGTGTGCTCCTCCTCTCTACACCCTTGGATGAACTGACTTCATAACAGACATAGATGGATGCTCATGATTGGACTTGATGCATGGCGGCATATAGGAGGTCGATTGGAGGCCAACCGACCTTAGGGCCCACAGGGTGTGGGTCGGCCGACCCCCTCACTGGCAGGTGGGCTCGGCTGGGTCTTCTAGAAGGTGACCCCACCTGTCATGTGAAGTGGCTCGGTGTTCTTCCAAATATTTGTCATGTTGCTTGCTTGCTTGTGGGTCCATCAATCCATGTGAAATGCGCTTGTGCCGTTGGATGAAGACATTAGTTGATCTGATGGCTGAGTTGCACTCCAATGAGCTTGACATGAATAATGCTCAAAACTGAGCTCAGGAGGAGCTCATAGGGGGGTTGACCGACCCCCTCATTGGGACCCACAAAGCTGGAAATTGTTGCTCCCTGAACACACAAGCTAAGAGTACAGGTGGAACTGATTATTGATAAAATATGCTCATGTTATGCTATTCTTCCTTGGAACTAACGCATGTTGATGGTGTTTTGAGTGGGTCTTTCATGGTATAATCACCATCAACAAGATCCCCCAAGCTTAACCTTTGCTCATCTCGAGCAAACCATCAAACTTAGCCTCGGTGGACCAGGTATTGTTACTATGCCCATATTTCAATAGTACCTTGTGCACAACAAATTTCTTCTCCTTGAATGGAAAAATTAGCTATAAAAACTCACCCATATTACCTTAGTCCTCTATGGGGCTTATGGCTTTCCTTTTTTCTTGGGCGGTTGAAAGATAGAACAGTTTAACTTGAGCACTAACTTTCTTATTCATAGCAAGTCTCATACCGGAGGTTTTACAATATTTTTCAAAAGAAAACTTAATGTTCCTCTTATGGTTCTCTCATGTCGCTCAAAAGGTGTATGATTCCTTACCTAGGGACAAGATAAGATTGCCTTTTCTTAATTCATCCTACTTTTAAAAAGGCTTATGTGGTGCTCAAGGTAGGGATAACAAGGAAATAGCATACTTACTTGCATATATTATGACATCAAAGCTCGGATCCTTGAAGAGAAGTGTCATACCCCCAGATCAAGATGTGCAAGTGTGTGGTATATGGTGGACTAGATTGCTCCTTTATTTGATAAGATCTCTCTCTATTTCTCTATTGAGACAGGGCTAGCATATTTTTTATGGACTTTCATGTGTCCATCTATATCTCAATGCTTATTTTTCCTAGCCCTTATCTTGTGTCTCATCTTTCAAACAATACTTATCTTGTGTCTCATCTTTCTAACACTTAGAGCATGGAGCAATCTATTTGGTGGGAATGGAATGCATGTTTGTGCGTACTTCTAGTGTAGAAGCAGCATCAATATATAGGGCGTGCATCTGATCTTGATCTTAGAGGCATGGAAAGTCTCTTTACAAGGCTCAACAAGACTTGACAACACTCAACACAAAGCAAATAGCCTATGTGAAAGGTTTTGAACATGTAAAGCGTATATGGTTGTGGTAGGAATTTCATCACCATTGAGGAATAATTAAGGTTTTGATCATTTTAAGAATAAATTCTTCGGTAATCAATCATGCTTAGAATAATATTATAGCAACTCTTATCTCACTATCTCATATCTCTCAACAAATTAGACTTAGTTCTAGCACTTGCAACCCACAAAGTTTTCAGGTTCATGATGGTTCAAGAGAGCTAAGTAATCCATACTTAAAGAAGCACTAAGTTGTAAACTAGACACTAGAGAAACATTGACAAAGTAACTACTCATCATTTCCATAAGGAGAACAAAAATACATGAAGCATATATTCTAACAACAAGTAAATATTTTTGGTATTTTTAAACTTTTTCAATTTTTTATGTAAAGAGGATAAATAATTAAAATGTAAAGGTTAAGATAGAATACTTACCGTAGTGGGGGAGAGGATCTCCCCCAAGCTTGGCTCTTGCTCACTATGGTGGCGGATAGTATTGGAACCACCCAGCCCAACGTTGTGCTTCCTCTTGCATTGCTTGCAGGTATTGGGCATTCTGTTGCGCTAATTGTAATGTTGCCTCTTGTTCAATGCACACTGCATCCATGTTGTTGATGAGGTCATCCATGTTTGTCCCTTGGGGGCGCCTCTGCCTTTGCCTTGGGCGAGGAGTGTCTTGTGGAAGTGGAGGCCTCCCCATGGACCCTGAAATGTCCATAGAGTTTGCCTCATCACCTTCTTCAACTTCTTCTTCTGCAGGGCGTGAGGGGCCTGCCTGGTTCATCTGAGTAGCTTGTGACATCCCTCTTGTCATCCTGTCCATCCCTGCAACATTTCATCTTCTCTCCTCTCGATCCAATTTGATGGTTAATGTCCTAAGATTATATAGCCAACGTCTCTCTCAAGGGAGAGGAACTTTGACTATATGGCCAGGATAAATCATTTTGAGTCCACCCTTTGGACCTTTTTTGAGTATACCAGATGTGATAAAAATGTCTTCGGTTATAACATCTCTAGGTACAGTAATATACTCAAAAGCATGTGTTTCCATCAAATCCCAAGTATCGGCTATTTGAGTAATAAAAGATGTGAAGTAAATGGGCCTTGCATGGTCAAAAGAACAAAGCCAAAAGTTTACTAGCAGTTTAACAGGAGAAACCTTAATCTTGTTTACCATGGCACAGAGCAATTTAAGTTCATCATCTTTTAAAATGCTTGCTACAGAGCCAGGAAAAAGAGTGATGTTAATCCAATAACGAAGAAATGCAAGGTTGGATTATGAATATGGTAAACAGCAGTAAGAGAGCAATCATCAAACCTAGAAATGGCTTTCCAGAAATTAGCTCTATCAAAACCATGAGTGGCAATGTCTAAATCAAGATGGCAATCTGGATCACATCCTAAAGCAGTGTTTAACATACTCCAAGATAAATTAAACACTTGCCCACACATGCAGAAAGTTACCCCATCATTGGTTAGATTTAAGGGGCTCAGGAATTCTTAGGTTAGCAATTTTATACCGAGTTCAGGAACTTCCCAAAACCTCCCCAACCAATGGCATTAAAGAGATCATTGAATTCTTTGGTCATACCTGTGCAGTCTAGAAGGGCCGAAGCAATGATGCTCGTGTGGTTGAAGGATGTTATACCTTTGCAACTCTTCATGGTTCATCTCAAGGTTGCTCTTGGGTGCAACTGCTCTCTATGGAGGCTCATAAACTACCATCGAATGGTAGCTTTCTTCCTCATCTCTTCTCTCTTGGGCTCTTTCATGGTGAGAGCCTTGAGCAAAGCTCTCACCCCTCTTGGACTTCATGAACCAGTTGAGGAATCTTTTCTTCATCTTCCTGCACAACTGAGACAACCAAGCTTTTCCTACTACTACTACTATGCAAGAGTGAAACCAAAATATTTTTAGGTTTTTGTTTATGGAAGACTACCACTAAACTTGAGAAAGAATTTGCAACAAAGGAGAGAAGAAGAGAGATTGTGAGCTTGAGATGATTTTGGAGGTTTTGTGTGTGGAGTTGAGCTCACAATGCAGGGCTATTTATAGGGGGAGAAGGGCAACTGGTGGACCCCAAAAGTGGGGGTCGGCTGACCCCCCAAAGCACTTTCAAGTTTGAATTTGAATCCTGGCTGGGAATCTAGGAACCACCTATAGGAACTTTTCAGAAGGTGCCCAAAGTGGGGGTCAGCCAACACCCTCCCTAGGCCCCCTAATACTTTAAACAGTGTGTCATCAAGTGTCTGGTAAAGTTAAGTCTAGCTGTGGACCAAAAGTAAAGTGCTTTTCAGAGATTCCCTTGCCTAGTGCTTTGTGAAAGAGAAAAGATAAATGGCAAAAGTGGAGATATGTCTAAAGAGATTCCCATAGACCATGGGGACACTGAAGCATGTCTAGATGTCCACTTTGCTGTCATGAGCTGGTGGTGGGGTCCCAAAAACATCCAACATGAAAAAGAGTGTTTCATGTCTAAAGTGATAAAGCAAACGACCATCACTTTTCAGACTTTGGCTATAGTGGCACGCATAGGATTCCTAGGTATGGCAAATGGAAGACAACTGACTGCAAGAGGGTGCAAGGTGGGGGTCGGCTGACCCCCACTTGAGAGCCCCAGGGGCACCCCAGTGTAGAGCAATGACCAATGCATCGAGCCAAAGTGAAAAGTGCAGGTGTGGGCCCACTGGTAGGGTCGGCCGACCCCACCCTGAGTGACCTAGCAGCTCAAAACTTTATTGCAGGTTATTCTCAAGATTTTATTCTTTATAACTAACTGTTTTTGTCAAAGTAAAATATGCAAATTAAAACTAGGATGTATTAACAAAAAAATGTAGAAATTGAAATGTAGAAAAATAAATATGGGATAAATACTGATTTACCTTACCAGCAAGGGCTCCATGTTTTAGGTCTGTAGAGCAGGACCTCTCCATCTTGTTCATTCTTTAGGTGCTTCGGTTGCTCCCGGAGATGGGGAACATGATTGCATCTCTTTCTCCCGCCATATTTGCTTACCTTTGCCTTGTGGTTTAGCGGGTTCTTCCTTCTTCAGTTTGGCCTTCTTGGCCGACTCGCTTTTCTTGTTGTTCCTTCGGCACAGGTAATAATGAGTCTTGTTTTTCAGTTTTTCGTCCTTCACCTACATGTTAGCTTGATAACCATTGAATGGACATTTTATCTTCTTCCCTAGGAATGGGAAATGAATCTGGCCGGATCCCACGTAGATGATCGCATTAACTATGTTGAGGAATGGCCTTCCCAAGATGATGGGTACTTCATTGTTGGACCCCATTTCCAATATGATGAAGTCGGTAGGGACGTACTCATCTTGAACCTTGACTAGTATGTCTCTTGCTAGTCCCTCAGGGAATCGAATGGTTTGATCCGCCATATGCAAATGAATAAATGTGGGGTGCAAAGGCCCCTCTAATAGATTATCATAAGTTACCTAGGCCATGATGTTGACACTCAATCTAATGTCGCAGAAGACGTTGTGGAAGATCTGTGGTCCAATCTCGCAGGTGATGGTCGGTAGGCCTGGATCTTCCTTGTTGGCGATGAAAGGTGGATCAAGCAGATAGCCTAGTTGTTGCATAGTGGAGGCTTACCGAACCTCTTGGTTACTAACTTAACACCTTCAATTGGGTCCTCAGGTCTCCCTGGGATCTTACCTTGCTCGAAGGATGGGACAGCTACTGCTATCTGAGCTAATTATGTTTCTAATATTTTATTAAAGCTCAATTGATTTTTCATGGCAGTTGTAAAGCTATCCATTTTATCACTTAAGTTTTTCAAGAATCTTATCATTAGCCATCATTTTCTTATTAATACTATCATTGATTTTAGTTTTCCCTAAGCCAAGATCTCTTAAAGAAGGTTGTACCATAAGAATTATTGAAATTATTGTTGTAACCGTTACCTTGGTTTCCATGGTAGAAGGGGCACGAATTCCATCCTTGTTGCTGCTGTTGGGGTCGGTACCCATTGTTGTTGTTGTTGTTGATGAAGCTCACTTCCTCCTTTGTTTTGAGACAATTGTTTCCCGAATGATCTTCTCCTCCACATACCTCGCACCATGGGTCGACTTCAACAGCTCGTGCGGTAGCGTGGGATTGAATGGCCTCTTGTTCCTTCTTGGAACCTTCTTCTATCTTCTTCATCAAGAGGTCTATTTTTGCTAAGAGCATGTCCACCTCATTGAGGGCGTAGACACCTCTCTTCTTTGGCTGAAGGCGTTCCTCATTCCATCCTGGGTTGGTGACCATCTTCTCTATGAGGTCCTTGGCATCCTTGACATTATGTTGCAAGAATGCTCCTCCTGCGGCTGCATCAAGGTGACTCCTAGTCAAACTGGTCAGGCCATGGTAGAAACCTTGAATAATGAGCTATTCTTCTATCCCATGACGAGGACAGGCATGAATGTACTCCTAGAGATGCTCCCATGCTTCGGGAATCATCTCATCTGCTTGCTGTTAGAAGCTTGAAATCTTTCCACGAAGGGTGCTGGTTTTGCCCATCATGAAGAATGAAACATCCTCAATTTTCCACAAGGGAAAATTCACAAAATGATGGATATAATGATAGCCCAGGAGGTCAAATCATCAATTATTCAATAACAGTTGATTACAAAGCCATACATCGAATAAAAGCATATAATAGAGGGGATTACATAAATTATTACATCGCCACATGGCGGAATCAACAGAGTATCTAGCATCCAGAACAGCTGTGCAAGTAGAGGGATATTGCGGAAGCATCGTCTTTCACCATCTTGAGCGTAGGCATAAGACCATCTAATCCTTGAGCCCCTCATCGCCGTAGGCGTAGTTCGGCCCACCTGCCAAATAAGTTTCAGTATGATTTGTACTGGCCATCGGCTCCTACCCTATGCTCTGCTTATGCTTTATGGTAGGTGGATGCAAATGGATATAATCAAGAGACCTATTATTTGGCTATAGTTTCCTATGCAAGTATCATTAATATTATATAATAATTGTTCATCAAATTTTAATCCATTCCCATCCCACGACACCATGCCATCAACCATCATCCTCTCAACTCACTCAACAACCATGCTCACACGTGATGGAAATGGACAACTCCCTCTCATCCATGCCTAATCGGCCAACATGCCATAGGGTAACAACAACAACAACAACCACTCAGGGGAGGTAGAAAGGACTCATCTCACTACTCAAGAGAAGCGTGGGTCACGGGATAGCCATACCGAGGTTGCGAACTATATATAGATTCGAATCAACTCTGTAGAGAGTGTACACCTGTAACCGGCTAATGCCGGCCATCCACAAGATAACCATCATTAGCGCTCGCAAACACCTAGGCTGATAGCAAAATGACCATCTAACTATGGCGGTTCCACCCTACCTGTCAACACTGGGACACCCCAAGTCCTGCTTGGAGTGGCTGAGAATGTGAAGTCATGTTCCTGCTCTCCGAGGGGCCGATGCTCGGAAGAGGACACATGAATGTCTTGGAAGGGTGTAGGGTTCTACCGTACCTTCCTACACTGCATACTCCAAGTAGTAGTGGCACTGCCCTAGGTAGCTGAAATCATCCGTCCTCGGTTCATCTGGGGAGAGTGGTGCGTACGAAGGGGTCCGTGGTTTCGGTCCTCAAGAGACAACAGGGCCTAGGGCGGACCAGATAGGATATCTCTTCAAAACAGGGCCATCAGTGCCCTCTGCCTCAAAGGAGTCTCGCTACGGGAACCTCGTTCCACAAAGGCTCTCGACCCCGGGATCTCCTCAAGTCACCATGTACCCGCCATAAGTACTCAGATCACAGGGGTGCCCAGGTCACACCCCCTCAGCAAGACTCACTCCAAAAGCTCGTCGTAGATCCTATCCAGTCGACTCAACCCTCACCAGACAACCCTCTCACGTTATATTACCTAAAGACACCCATACAAGCACCAAATCTGGCATCCCGAGCCGAATCCACCCAAATCCACCATCCGCATCATATCTCTAAATATAATGCAAGTGGAAAATAAGTAGCAAGTGTCAAGCATTGCATAGCGTGTCTATCCTATAAGAGGGTGAGCAGGGTGAAGGTTACAACAAGGAAAAGGCATACAAGTATCTACCATGCAATCCTAACATAGATTATCAGAGCATTATTGCAAAAGTAGAGCACTAGCATTCTATTATGTTGCATGTGTAATAGGATCTACGAGGTTGAGAGGGACGTGGCACCTGAATAGCTATCACTCGAGTCCTTCGTCAAGTCCTTGGCGCTCTCCTAGTCCTCCTCTCCGATCAACTCCTTCGCGAAAACTAAAATTGAGACATAATGGTCACGGGAGCGACCCCTATAGATCAATCACAAAGAGCCAAATGAAATTCGATAACTCCAAATGCAATCATACATAAGTCTATGACGTAGAGCTCATTTTTATGAAAATTTGGACACTTGGTTTATAATTTTTGGAGTTCGTATGAATTAGTTATGAATTTTACAAGATTTAATCATATTCTAAAAAAGAACCAGGGACCGACACGTGGCGCGGCGGTCAATAGCAAGGACGCAGGGGTTGATGTCATGCTGACATCAGCACTGACGTGTGATGAGGACATCAACACCAACCATACATCCACGCCGTCCACGCCAACACCAGTACCTATTGCTGGTCCTCTTACTCATGCTCGTGCTTGTCAACTCAACCATCAAGTAAGTTCATTCTTAAACTCTCGTCCATCATATTTAGACAATGGAGACAAGTGCACTTCTGTGTTGCTCAGGAATGATGGAGAGGATCAACAAGAGAAGGTGCGACTGCATTCAGAATGCGAGGCAACACCAGCTCAAGGGTTGATTGCATATGGGAAGCATGGTACCTTAACAAAGGTGATTGGGGATCAAGTCCATGTGTCCACAACGTCCTCCATCAGGCTACCATGTCACTTCTAGAGCAAGGAAAGCAAGAGTCCAAACCCAACACGATTTGGGAGTTGGATTCGGACTGCAGAACAACCCTGACTTGTGTGGGTCACCACGGCTTCATACGGACTCCAATTGGGACGTTTTGATACTTGATGGAAAGATTATCAAGTCTACTTTCATATGGATCCAGTCTCATGTTGATATCTTCTCAGAGTCAAAGGCAATGATGCAAATAACGCCGAGAGGTTTTTCTGTCCTCGTGTCACCTGATTGTTGCCCGATGGGCCATGTATCAAGTGGGGCCCAATAGGGGCGTGTCCTAGGGTTGTGGGATGACTCCTGCCAGGACAAGGTCGCCCTCTACCCTCTCTTATACCTCCATAGCCGCTACAAACAGATTGGGTTTTGTTTACATCAAGTTTAGCCGTCGCTACTTGCTTGTAGGTGCGCGTGCTGATCCAGCCGCCCATCTAATTGTCTTCGAAACCCCACTCATAATAAGATTCAGTGTGAAACCTTCAATTTGATCTTGCCAATTCAGTGCTTGTTTACTCGTTCTTGCTAGTTCTTCGATTGCTTGCAGGACGGGAGCCCTAGTGGCTGGTTGTCGCACTCCACAAGACCGTGATGGCCTTTGGATGTGGTGTATCGGTCGCTAGGGCGCAGTCTTGAAGGCTGTAGTCAGGTCGTGAATGTCATCTCCATCCACCAATCAAGTTATCTCACGCCTCTCATCGAAAGATCGTTCCCAAACCCTAGCGGGTTCACATCAGTTGGTAATCAGAGCAAGGTTTACCGGTGAGAGATTTTCAATCGTTGTTTTATTTTTCCTATAGTCCAGAAAAGCCAAAAAAATAGTAGATTAGTTTTCCATATTCCTACAAAACCTTTGTGCCGTGGCTAGTACTGGTTAGTTAGGGCTTGTTGAGTTTGCGTTTGCTTCGGTTGTGTCCAGTGCTGGTTCTAGTTCTAGTCTTTTAGAGTTTTGAGTTCTTGTCATGTTTTGGTCAATATCGGTCTTTTACATCTCCGCTGCCATTGCCACTGCAAATATTACTACCATATCCATCCTCGCTATTCTCAATCAAGTTTTGTTCACATATAAAATAATTTCTGAGTTGCTAGTTGCATTCTTGTCACCCCTGAAAAGAAAGAGAAATACATACTAAGAGTTTTTTTTCTAAAATCTGATTTGCCAAGATTCAGATTTGTTCTAGTTGTGCAAAGTGAAAAAAAGAACAAAAAAACAATAAAGAAAAGAAAAGGAGAAAGAAAAGAAGAGTTGAGGAAAAGAAGGGGAGTGATTCCTTCTTGTTTGAGCAAAAGAAGGCGAGTCATTCCTTGCTGTTACGTGTCTTTTTCCTTGTTGTATCGTGACTTCGTTTGTGTCCAGGCTCACGTCTCTAGCACAGTCTAGCCTAGGACCAGCATAGCACCACCGTTGAATGTTTATTCAGCTAGCTTTTATAACTAACGTGGTGCTAGTTCGTTCCTTGTTTCAGCCACCTATAGCTCCACATATTCTACAGCTTGACAGGTCTTGTTGCTGCGGCATCGATACACTTCATTCCATTGCTGCGGACTTATTGGTAGTCGATTCCTCCTGTTGAGCAAGGTAAGAATTGGTAAGAACTTGTCTAACAGGTTGACAGGGAGTGCCTTGCTGTAGCCACATCCTAATAGATATAGGGCTTTTATTTCTTCACCTGTTTTCTTGTCTCCATTTTGTTTTGTTGAACCATGACAGGATCAGAGGACGGTGATGAGATTCCACGATCTCCTCATACCAAGGGCATCATTCAACATTTTACAAGGCAAGTGCAGCTACATACAGATGGACTTGATAACGATTTACAAGTAACCAATGACAAGATTGGGCAATTGGAGACAGCCCAACTTACCACCTCCAACAAGCTTACAGGGTTGGAGGCATCTGTGGCTCATATGGACAAAAGCCTTGCTGCCCTTTTGCACCGTTTTGATGACTTCCACACAAAAGATAAAGACCGGCATAATGATGACAAGAAGGATGAAGAGCAAGTTGAAGATAATTATGATGAAGATTATACTGGTGATATCGAACATGATGATCGGGATGCTTGTGATCGACATCGTCTATCCTATAATCGTAGAGGTATGGGTGGTCACCGTCGATGTGAGGTACCTAATAATAATGATGCTTTCAGCAAGATTAAATTTAAAATACCTTCTTTTGATGGTAAGTATGATCCTGATGCATACATTACTTGGGAAATTGCCGTTGACCAAAAGTTTGCATGTCACAATTTTCCTGAGGATACTCATGTTAGAGCTGCTACTAGTGAGTTTATCGATTTTGCTTCAGTTTGGTGGATAGAACATGGTAACAAAAATCCTAATAACGTTCCTTGAACTTGGGAAGTGTTGAAACGAGTCATGAGGGCTAGATTTGTTCCTTCTTACTATGCACGTGATATGTTAAATAAGATGCAGCGATTAAGACAAGGTGCTAAAAGTGTAGAAGAATATTATCAGGAATTACAAATGGGAATGATGCGTTGTAACTTACAGGAGGAAGAGGAATCTGCAATGGCTAGATTTTTGGGTGGGCTAAATCGTGAAATCCAGGACATCCTTGAATATAAAGATTATACTAACATAACCCGTTTGTTTCATCTTGCTTGTAAAGCTAAAAGGGAAGTGCAGGGACGATGTGCTAACGCAAGGAATAATATTTCTGTAGGTAAAACTAACTCATGGCAGCAACACACATCTACAACTCCGTCTACATGTACTCCTACGCCATCATCCAGTGACAAGAGTCGAGCTGCCCCCACCAATTCAGTTGCGAAGACAATGCAAAAGCCAGCTGTGAGTACTTCATCCATGGCATCGACAGGTAGAACAAGCAAGATACAATGTCACCGGTGCAAGGGATATGGGCATGTGATGCGTGACTGTCCAAACAAGCGTGTTATGATTGTCAAAGAAGATGGTGAGTGTTCGTCTGCTAGTGATTATGATGAAGATACACTTGCGTTGCTTGCGGCTGACCATGCAGGTAGTGAGGAACACATAGAAGAACATATTACTGCAGGTGACGCGGACCACTATGAGAGCTTGATTGTACAGCGAGTGCTTAGTGCACAAATGGAGAAGGCGGAGCAAAATCAGCGACACACTTTATTTCAAACCAAATGTGTCATCAAGGAGCATTCGTGCTGCATGATCATTGATGGAGGTAGCTGCAACAACTTGGCAAGCAGTGATATGGTGCAGAAGCTTGCCCTCACCACCAAACCACACCCGCATCCCTACTACATTCAGTTGCTGAACAGCAGTGGTAAGGCAAAGGTAACTAGACTTGTGCGACTTAATTTTTCCATCGGATCATACAAAGATATTGTTGAATGTGATGTTGTGCCTATGCAATCTTGCAATATTTTGTTAGGTAGACCTTGGCAATTTGATAGAGATTCTATGCATCATGGCAGATCAAATCAATATTCTTTTCTATACCATGATCGGAAAATTGTGTTGCATCCTATGTCTCCTGAAACCATTATGCAAAATGATGTTGCAAAGGCTGCAAAAGCGATGAGTGAGAGCAGTAAAAATACCAAATCTGTTGTTTATGACAAAGATGAGGTAAAACTGAAAGGACGTTGTATGCTTGCTACAAAATCTGATATTAATGAGTTCAATGCATCCACCTCTATTGCTTATGCTTTGGTATGCAAGGATGCTTTGATTTCAATTGAGCATATGCAACGTTCTTTGCCCCCTGCTGTTGCTAACATTTTGCAGGACTATTCTGATGTGTTTCCAAGTGAGATACCAGCGGGGCTGCCACCAATACGCGGGATTGAGCACCAAATTGATCTTATTCCTGGTGCATCTTTGCCAAACCGTGCACCATACAGAACAAATTCGGAAGAAACAAAGGAAATTCAGCGACAAGTGCAAGAATTACTAGATAAAGGTTATGTGCATGAATCTCTTAGTCCTTGTGTAGTCCCTGTGATTTTAGTGCCCAAGAAAGATGGAACATGGCGTATGTGTGTTGATTGTAGGGCTATTAATAATATCACTATTCGATATCGACACCCTATTCCACGATTAGATGATATGCTTGATGAATTAAGTGGTGCTGTTATGTTTTCAAAAGTTGATTTGCGTAGTGGGTACCACCAGATTCGTGTGAAATTGGGAGATGAATGGAAAACTGCTTTCAAAACTAAGTTCAGTTTATATGAGTGGTTAGTCATGCCTTTTGGGTTAACTAATGCACCTAGTACTTTTATGAGATTAATGAATGAGGTTTTGCGTGCTTTCATTGGGAAATTTGTTGTCGTCTACTTTGATGATATATTGATTTATAGCAAATCCATGGATGAACACCTTGAACACTTACGTGCTATTTTTAATGCTCTACGTGATGCCCGTTTATTTGGTAACCTTGAGAAGTGCACTTTTTGCACTGATCGAGTATCATTTCTTGGCTATGTTGTCACTCCATAGGGAATTGAGGTTGATAAATCCATGGTGGAAGCTATACAAGGATGGCCTGTACCCATGACAGTCACACAAGTGCGGAGTTTCCTAGGTCTTGCTGGTTTCTATCGCCGTTTTGTGAAGGACTTTAGCACCATTGCTGCACCGTTGAATGAGCTTACGAAGAAGGAAGTGCCTTTTTCTTAGGGCAAAGCACAAGAGCACTCCTTCCACATGCTTAAAGATAAGTTAACACATGCACCTTTGCTCCAACTCCCTGAGTTTAATAAGACTTTTGAGCTAGAATGTGATGCCAGTGGAATTGGATTGGGTGGTGTTTTGTTACAAGAGGGTAAACCTGTTGCCTATTTTATTGAGAAATTGAGCGGGCCTGTTCTGAACTATTCCACTTATGATAAAGAATTGTATGCTCTTGTTTGAACTTTAGAAACATGGCAACATTATTTGTGGCCCAAAGAGTTTGTTATTCACTCTGATCATGAATCTTTGAAACATATTCGTAGTCAAGGAAACCTGAATCGACGGCATGCTAAGTGGGTAGAATTTATTGAATCCTTTCCTTATGTTATTAAGCACAAGAAAGGGAAGGAGAATATCATTGCTGATGCTTTGTCAAGGAGATATACTTTGCTGAATCAACTTGATTACAAGATCTTTGGGTTAGACACAATTAAAGACCAATATGCTCATGATGCTGATTTTAAAGATATCTTGTTGCATTGTAAAGGTGGGAATTCATGGAATAAATTCATCATCAATGATGGGTTTGTGTTTAGAGCTAACAAGCTATGCATTCCAGCTAGCTCTGTTCGCTTGTTGTTGCTGCAGGAAGCGCATGGAGGTGGCTTGATGGGACATTTTGGAGCGAAGAAGACGGAGGACATTCTTGCTGGTCATTTCTTTTGGCCAAAGATGCGACGAGACGTGGAGAGGTTCGTTGCTCGCTGCACAACATGTCAAAAGGCTAAGTCACAATTAAATCCACATGGTTTGTATATGCCTCTTCCTGTTTCTAGTTCTCCTTGGGAAGATATTTCTATGGATTTTGTGTTGGGATTGCCACGGACTAGGAATGGGTGAGATAGTGTTTTTGTGGTTGTGGATAGATTCTCTAAAATGGCACATTTCATACCATGTCATAAAACTGATGATGCTACACATATTGTTGATTTGTTCTTTTGAGAAGTTGTTCGCTTGCATGGTGTGCCAAATACAATTGTTTTTGATCATGATGCTAAATTTCTTAGCCATTTCTGGAGAACTTTATGGGCTAAATTGGGGACTAAGCTTTTATTTTCCACCACTTGTCATCCCCAAACCGATGGTCAAACTGAAGTTGTGAATAGAACTTTATCTACTATGTTAAGGGCTGTTTTAAAGAAGAATATTAAGATGTGGGAAGAT
This sequence comes from Bothriochloa decipiens, assembly GCA_023333625.1. NCBI lineage: Eukaryota > Viridiplantae > Streptophyta > Magnoliopsida > Poales > Poaceae > Bothriochloa > Bothriochloa decipiens. The sequence continues at coordinate 28,109,636 of CM041645.1, forward strand.
TGTTTGCCTCATATCGAGTTTGCTTATAATCGTTCGTTGCATTCTATGACAAATATGTCTCCCTTTGAGATTGTTTATGGCTTCTTGCCACGTGCTCCTATTGATTTAATTCCTTGCCAAGTTCTAAAAAATTGAATTTTGATGCTAAGCAACGTGCTGACTTGATGCTAAAATTGCATGAAACCACTAAAGAAAACATAGAGCGCATGAATGCTAAGTACAAATTTGCTAGAGATAAAGGTAGAAGGGAGTTGATTCTTGAACCTAGAGATTTGGTTTCGTTGCATTTGCGAAAGGATAGATTTCCTGCATTGAGAAAATCTAAATTGATGCCTAGAGCTGATGGTCCTTTTAAAGTGCTCCAATGAATTAATGAGAATGCATATAAGCTTGATCTTCCTACAGAGTTTGGGATTAGTCCCACATTTAACATTGCAGATTTGAAGCCTTTTTGGGTGAGGAAGATGAGCTTGAGTCGAGGACGACTCAAATTCAAGAAAGGGAGGATGATGAGGACATCAACACCAACCATACATCCACGCCGTCCACGCCAACACCAGTACCTATTGCTGGCCCTCTTACTCGTGCTCGTGCTCGTCAACTCAACCATCAAGTAAGTTCATTCTTAAACTCTCGTCCATCATATTTAGACAATGGAGACAAGTGCACTTTTGTGTTGCTCAGGAATGATGGAGAGGATCAACAAGGGAAGGTGCGACTGCATTCAGAATGCGAGGCAACACCAGCTCAAGGATTGATTGCATATGGGAAGCATGGTACCTTAACAAAGGTGATTGGGGATCAAGTCCATGTGTCCAAACTTCCTCCATCAGGCTACCACGTCGCTTCTAGAGCAAGGAAAGCAAGAGTCCAAACCCAACACGATTTGGGAGTTGGATTCGGACTGTAGAACAACCCTGACTTGTGTGGGTCACCACGGCTTCATACGGACTCCAATTGGGACGTTTTGATACTTGATGGAAAGCTTATCAAGTCTACTTTCATATGGATCTAGTCTCATGTTGATATCTTCTCAGAGTCAGAGGCAATGATGCAAATAATGCCCAGAGGTTTTTCTATCCTCGTGTCACCTAATTGTTGCCCGATGGGCCATGTATCAAGTGGGGCCCAATAGGGGCATGTCCTAGGGTTGTGGGACGACTCCTGCCAGGACAAGGTCGCCCTCTACCCTCTCTTATACCTCCATAGCCGCTACAAACAGATTGGGTTTTGTTTACATCAAGTTTAGCCGTTGCTACTTGCTTGTAGGTGCGTGTGCTGATCCAGCCGCCCATCTCCTTGTCTTCGGAACCCCACTCATAATAAGATTCAGTGTGAAACCTTCAATTTGATCTTGCCAATTCAGTGCTTGTTTACTCGTTCTTGCTAGTTCTTCAATTGCTTGCAGGACGGGAGCCCTAGTGGCTGGTTGTCGCGCTCCACAAGATCGTGACGGCCTTTGGAAGTGGTGTATCGGTCGCTAAGGCGCAGTCTTGAAGGCTGTAGTCGGGCCGTGAATGTCATCTCCATCCACCAATCAAGTTATCTCACGCTTCTCATCGAAAGATCGTTCCCAAACCCTAGCGGGTTCACATCAACGTGTGGGTCCGGCGGCTGGAAGGCAAGGGTGACGTCATGATGACGTCAGCACTGACAGGTGGACCCGATCAGCGGCTGACAGGTGGGTCCCATGGTCTATGGTCAATGTTGACCGGTCAACAGTCAATGCAAACCGGGCCTAGACTGGGCCTCGACGGGCCTAGGTAGAGCCGGTCTTGGGCCGGGTTGCGCCGGCCCGGCCCGGACACGTGTCGGCCGCTGGGAGTGCACACGTGGTGGTCTGGGCCTAACTGGGCTCCATCAGTGATCTTCGTCTCCATGAGCCAGGTCCATGGTGGACTACAGACAGTGAGGCCAGGTGGTCTATTCTTGTTGGTCCAGCTGGACTGGTGGACGTGGTCCACACAGGGCAGGGAATTTTCCCCATCTTCCCGTCTCGCACGTGTGGCGGCCGGGCGTGGCGCTCGCCGGCGGTGCGCAGCGGCGCGGTGGCTGTGGGCAGCGCATCTGGGCAAGGCAGTGGTGGGGCAGTGCATAAGCAGCACAGAGGTGGTCTGCGGGCGCATGCGGGCTTGTAGTGCCCCCTGCTCACTGGCGCACGCGCTGCGACGGCGTCGTGCGACATAGCCGCGGCGATGGGGCGCATCCGTAGCTCAGCGGCTGCTTTGACTAGTGCTTTGGGTTTGCGAGGCCAAGGTGAAGGTGGCAAGATAGGTTAATTTGTTCACGGGCCTTCTAGCGATGCAGGCAGCGACGGCGGATCGACGACTGTGAAAGACGATGGCGCGACACAGTCCGACGGTGCTTAAGCAATTGGCCTCCATCTTCCTCCCGTTCCTACCGTGCAGAGCAGCTGGGAGCTCCAGAGGTCTACTCACGCGGCTAAACAGGTACGGCGGGGCGCGCATGGCAAAAATCGCCATGGCGGCGCTCCGGCGGCCAGGAGCTCATGGTGGCTAGGGCTGCAAAGATGCGTGGACCTACTGTGGCCATTGCCATGCTCTGACATCTTGCCAAAATGACATTCTAGACTATGGCACGTTCGTCAATGGAGTTAATGAAGAGAGGGGGCGAGCAGAGCAGTGGGAACGCGGGGGTCGTACTAGCGGCGGCCATGGCAGAGTGGGGCATGGTGGGCTTTCTCACCTTCCCGTGGCGGCGAGAGGTGGCTGAGCTCGGCGATGGTGCGCGTGGGGACGAGGAAGCGGAGCGCAGCATCACGGTGGTCGAGCCGGGGTCCTTTTCCTCTGGTGCGAACGGCAAAGGCGCGTGTAGCTCCAGCCTCGGGGTGAGGTCGCGTGGCGGTCCGATGCTCGGGGTACGGTGGACGGCATGATGTGTGGAGGCCTCGACGGCAGTGCGTGGCTCTGCGTGCTGCAGCAGACAAGGCCATGTTGAGGCAGCAGTAGTGGGGCGGACAAGCTGGTGTCGCTCCGACGGCGCTGCATGGTGTTGGCGTAGCTCTCGCTCACTCCTCTGCTTCCTTATCCCTCTCTCTCTTGGCTCAATGGTGGAAGCGTGGGCTTACCTGGTGGTGGCCGCGCGATGGGGAAAACCCTAGAGGCATTGGCGACCTCCATTTATAGCTGGCGCGGCCATGGTGGGACGGCGAGGATTGAAGGTGTTCATCGAACAGTCCTGCGTGGCTCCCAGCTAGGGTTAGGGTTTCGAGGGAGCGTGGTGTGGCCAGGCGGCTAGACAAACGGCATGGAGCGTGGCCATATGTGGGCGGACAGCATCGGGGCGCCATGGCCATTTCTGGTGCATTGGATGGGATGTCTGGTGGACAGAAGTGGCAAAGGAAGGGGCTGACACCTCGGACCCGTGCGTCAGCGAGTAGAAGTGAGTGGTGTGGCACTGGTGTGGTACGGGCAGGCACGCATGCGGCTTTGCATCCTGCTGGGCTGGTTGCTGGACTGGCTCAGCCGCTCGGGCTGCGGCGCTGGAGGAGCGGGCCTGGCCAGGACGTGTGGCGCAGAGCGAACCGCGGTCTTGGCTGCTGTGGGCTGTGTGAGCAGGGCGGGGTAGGCCAGCCTGTTGGCTAGTTGGGCCTGGCGAGGGTGAGGCAGTAGGCTGAGCCTGATGGCCATGTTGGGCTGGCCGGTGGCTTGGGCTGCTTTGGCCATTTCCTACTCCTCCCCTTTTTATTCTATCTCCTTTTCTATTTCTTTTTCTTGACTAAGCAACTAAACAAGCCATGATCCTATGTTAGAGAGGTTAGTGACCATGGTGTGTACACCATGGTGGGTCCCCTAGGGTCTCATGGGTAGGTTGGCACCATTTCCAAGGTTAGTATACATACATACATACATACATGTGGTAAAAGTTAATTGATTTTATTAGACATCACATAAAATCAAATAAGATGCAAATCAAATTCTTGTAGTTAAAATGCAAATACTCAACTAACATTGGGTGCTACTTGTGCAACTAAAGGATGGTTTCCTATATGACACACACCAAACATTGGATACTTTAGAAAATTTTTGATAGTTTGTGTTTTTGATTTTTGGATTTTTGGGGTTGTTACAGTCCTACCCCCTTATGAGAATCTCATCCTCGAGATTAAAGGTATAACCTCCTTTCCATGAGGTGGGGGTAGAGCTTTCTTTAGTTCTGACTTCTTCTGAGTTGCTTCTCTTCTGGTGGAGTCTCTCCATCGAACTTGCACGGTGGTGGACTAGTGCTTCTGTTTTTCTTTAGGTCCCTTTTCAAGAGACGGATGGTGTACTTCCATGACGTGCTGAAGATCACATGCCTCATAGGGTATTGTTTGCTTTTGCTGTCTCAGATCGCGTTGCTATGATATATGAAGTCACTGGTGTACTCCAACGAGTTATCCAGGCAACTCTATCCTGTAAGCGGGCTTGCCTACCAATCTTGTGTGGTTTCTCTTATCCGGAAGTTAGCTTTCTTATCTCCTAGGAACTGGGAGTTCCTTGATGCGAGGAGATTTTTAAGGCTGGCATTGCTCCTGACTGCAACTCAAGGTTTTTATGTCCATTGTCGGGACAACTCTTCTAACGGTTCTGTGAGTGCCCTACATCCCTTTGCACTTGAGCGATCCCTCCTTTGGCCTCACTGTTGGTAGCAGGTCCACAGGTTTATCTCTTTCCTTCTGACCACACACTAGGGGTGGTTTTTGAGTAGTCCTCCTTGCGAGGCCTTGAGCGGTGACATCTGGAGACTGATTTGGCACGTATTGCTGAAGGAGAGCTTGTCTTGGACTAAACCTTCCTTCCAAATTGTCCATATTGGGAAGCACAAGCTCAAAGCTTGTTTCCAAGGATTTGATTTACCTCTCATGTTTGTCCATTGATCCGGGGTGGTAAGCGATGCAGTAGTCCCGATTGAGTCCCCATAGCTTCTCCCAAGGCTTCCCATCAATTGGACGTATACTGAGGTCCACAATCATATGCTATGATTTTTGGGGCTCCATGCAACTTGAGAAGGCTTTTCGACATATGGATCTGCTAGAAGTCCAACTCTGGTGTCACTCTTGACTGCCAACAAGGTGAGCTATTTGGGTTCAGGCGATTTATTATTGCTCATATAGTAGGTCCTTTGGGGTTCTAGGATAACCCACGATGGATTCCATAGCCATGCCATCATGATTCCATTCAGGCACCTCAAGTGGCTTGGAGATCCTGTGCTCTGATTTGACGTGTCTGTATATGCTACTCTTTGCAGCATGTACTGCATCATTTGTCTTCATATGCTTCCACCAAGATTTCCTTTTCAAGACTGCATACTTCCTGGTGCTTCCAGAGTGGGCGCGATACTTGAAGTCATGCCCTTCTGATGGGGTCTCATTGTGCATGACAGGGTTGGAAAGCGCTTAGATTCTGTCCTTGAGCCAAAAGGTGCTTTGCTTATCCTGACTTAACCCTAGGCACTTGTTGTGCTTCTTGAGCTTATATATCCTCTTCAGGGTTGAGAAAACTTGTTTGTCCTCCAGTGCGTCCATTCAGACTCTTTGGTCTTCTTTGGAAGCCTGATCCTGGGGCGAGCTTTCTTGGATAAGTTTTCGATGAATCGGTGGTGGTGACCGACCGATTACATGAAACCCCTCACAGTGGTTGCATTTTGTAGTTGATCCCACTTTTTCATTGTCTTCATGTTGGATAGGTCAATAGTTTATTCTGATAGCATTGAGTACATGGCCTAGGAGAATTGACCTATTCAAGCCAGACTCATACTTGCTGAACTTGGCATAGAACTGATGCTTTTGTATCTTCTCCAATATTATCCTTAGATATTGCTCACATCTGGTGACATGAGTTTCCTCTGGTATGTCTTCTTCATTGCTTCATCTAAGGTCAACTTGGTGAAGTACTTGGCATTATGCAGCCAATCTAGCAGATCTCTATCCTTGGCAGGGGTACTTGTTCCTGATGGCACGACATCTTGTTTCCTTGTTTCCCTTTGTCGTAGAGGGTTGCATTCACCCAATTGGGCCTACATCGATCCATGTGCTTGCTTGCAAAGATCTTTTCCAAACAATAAAGTATTGCTTGTGCATTCTAGGGTAGCCAGATGAGCTTAGCTACTGGGGTACCCTAGAGTAGCGGTCCTTATACCCTACTTCTCCATGGGTGGAGGCATCAAAAAGGACTAGAACTGAGGGGATCCTCATATGGCAGTGTGCAGGTGAAAATCTTATGCAGACTTGGTAGTAAGTGCATAAAAAGATACAATACCAGATTTAAAACAAAAATTGAAGCGTTACCTATGTCGGGGGTGTCCTTAGCAGCTTGCTTGGCGAGATGCCAACGGGCGGTTCTTCGAGCACTGTGGTTCATGGCACTCGTGGTGGCCTCATCCTTGTAGGGATTCATAGCTGGTGAGGCATGGTCGATCTGTGGGTAGTTGGCAACTCTGTGGCCTTGCTGGTCACATCCGTAACAAGCGATAGCCATGTCACTTGTAGATGCGGGTGTGATGAGCTCCCTTTCTGGACAGTTAACAGCCTTATGGCCCTTTTGGCCACATCTGAAACAGGTTACCCCGTCGAGGGTTGTGGTGACTCTTGCACTCTAATCTTCTTCATTAGGGATGTCTTCAGCAGAACTATGCTTAAGTTGCCAGCGGGCAGCTCGCGCATCACTACGAACCTTCTTGGCTGAACCCTGGATCCTCTTGAAAGGAATCATGGCTGGTGATGCAATGTCGACTCTGGCATAGTCGATAACTCTATGGCCTGGTTGTCCGCCTCCAAGGCAAATGAGAGGAGCGCCACTTGTAGATGTGGGTGCCGTAGCTCTCTCTCTTGGACAGACATGGATCTTGTGACCAAGATGGCCACATCCATAGCAGAAGAAGGGTACCTCTATTGTATGAGTGGTTGCAGTAACCTTCCATGTGTCAAAATGATGAAGGGGGTGTCTCTTGAAGGTGCTGCTTGTAGGGAGATCATGCATACGCGGTCGTTGCTGGACCGGTTGTGATATGATTCCTCAAGGTGTCACTTCCTACGGACGAGCATTCCTGTCTCTGTATGGGTCTTCTCTAACCTCATTGCCTCATTGATGGCTTCTTCAAGGGTGTGGCAAGTCCTCCTTGTGATAGCAAGGTGGTAGGGAACCTTCAATCCCCGAGTGAAGTAATACTCCTTATCCTTCTCGGTGGCCACACTTTCAGGGTGCACATACCGCATCTGGAGAAAGAAGCGGGTAGCATACCTGTGGACTGTATCTTTTCCCTGCTTGTTGCCTTGAAACTTTTCTGCCGGAGTCTCTTCTGCTTCTACTGGCACATGGCGCTCATAGAAGGCCTTAATAAACTCTTCCCATGAGATGTTGATGAGATCTTGGTGAGCAGTGCTAAATCCATTCCACCATGCTTGGATGTTACCCCTGAAGTGGTGGGTTATGATCTTGACCTGATCCTCCTTGGTGTAGATGGTTAATCTTAGCCACTCAGTCATGTCATATAGCCAATCCATGGCAGTGACAGGGTCATTGATGAGACAATTGAAGGTAGGAAGCTCCAGCTAGCGTGCGCTAGCCAACTTCTGCTAGAATTCTTCAGTCAAGTTTCCTAGGAGGTGAGTCTGCTGAGCCAACACCCTAGCCAAAGGTGGTAGGGGTGGTGGAGAGCTCTCCTCAACATGGGTCCTGACGGGTGGCAGAGTGATGATCCGATGTTCTTCCTTCTCTGGGGCGAATCCAATGGGGGTCCTGTGTCCCATGTTGCTATGACTACTACCGCATCCATGGCCTATGGCGGGCCCTGGGAGTGGTGCGTGGTGGCTCAGATGTGTTGATTGGCGGGCAGACATCCTACTTCAAGATCACCAGACTTAGGAACAGGTGCAAGTGATATGAGTTATTATCAACTTTGCTAAGTAATTTAAATTGATTTAATGAATTTGAAACATTTTATCTATCCAACACTCATTCAAAGAAGCAATGAAAATCCATAACGTGCGATTAAAATTCAAGCATCCATTACATCAAGTTGGTTACACGATGATGTCTCTAGCAGCTACACTAAGAGACTCACGGGAATTTTCACACTACGCACAGGTAGGCTTCAAAAGGGGAACAATCTACTCTACTTCAGAAGTGAGTCATGTCTTCCTAGCCATTGCGGGGCTGTCTTTAGCTGGGTTACTCTGCGTCAGCTGCGGATCACTACTCGGGAGTTGAACCTGGTGGCATGAGGGGGAAGGTACTAGCAGCCATCTCCTAGAGCTGTGCGTCGGTCTTGAGCATCCTCTTCACATACTTGCGGGCTTCTTCCCACTCTGGAGTAGGTTCTGACTCAGGCACGGGGCAGGCATCCATGTTGTGGCTAGTGGACCCTACTTTGAACTTCTCGGCAAGAGGCACCTTGCGACAGTGGGCAGGCAGCTGCATCTGTACCTGCTCGTACTGCTGGATATGACGGGCATCAGACTGCTTCCACTTCTCCAGCATCGCTCTCACGACATTACGCAGATACACACAACCTTTCATGTACCAGGCAAGGTGTGTCATGTTGGACTAGCTTCACTTCTTTAGCTAGGCCAACTCTTCCTCTTGAGCCGTCACCTTTGCTTCCAGCTCTATGACCTGATGCTTGTAGTAGCGCTTGTCACCTTCCAGCACTAGAATGAGCTTGTCCTGGGCAACCATGTGTTCCCCTGCGATTCTGAGCATGCGATCATGCTCTCTACTCCATATGCTCTCTTTTCGGTCTCGACCAAATGACCTATGTCACCTCTAGAAAGATCAAGGGCTTGGGGTAGTAGGTGGAACGGCCTATCTTGAGGAGTTCATAGGTGTCTCTCATCACGATCCGGAGGGCGGTGCGTGCAGCAAGCTGTGCAGTGTTGGTGATAGTCTTGTCCATCTTACGAATGATGAAGGGCTTCAGTGCAGGTACCTCATTGCACTCAATGATCTAGATAGTCACCACATAGCAATCCTCTGGTCCATTGGGTCCTATCTTGCGGTGGCAAATCCAGTGATAGTTTGACTTGGGGACCCCAAGGTGCTAGAGCGTCTTACGCAGGACCTTGGCGTAGTCTTGCTGGTACCTCTCGTAGAAGGGGATCTCCACAAACCTCTCCATCTGCACAGAGCCGGGAAAGAAGTTAGAAGGTGAGTAAGAGACCAGATGAGCCAAGCATAAAAGCGTTATACAAGGTCATTATATAACTGAAAGTGGTTCAAGATCTCCTAATCTATCGTCCAACCCTATGGGTCTCGTCCTAGGGTCAAGCATGGCTCTGATACCAACTGAAACATCCTTAATTTTCTGCAAGAGAAAATTCACAGAATGATGGATATAATGATAGCCCAGGAGGTTAAATCATCAATTATTCGATAACAGTTGATTACAAAGCCATGCATTGAATAAAAAAATACAATAGAGGGGATTACATAAATTATTACATCGCCACGTGGCGGAATCATCAGAGTATCTAGCATCTAAAATAGCTATGGAAGTAGAGGGATATTGTAGAAGCATCGTCTTTCACCATCTTGAGCTTAGGCACGAGATCATCTAATCCTTGAGCCCCTCGTCGCCGTAGGTGTAGTCGGGCTCACCTGCCAAATAAGTTTCAGTATGATTGTACTGGCCACCGGCTCCCACCCTATGCCTTTCTTATGCTTTGTGGTAGGCGCATGCAAATGGATATAATCAAGAGACCTATTATTTGGCTATAGTTTCCTATGCAAGTATCATTAATATTATATAATAATTGTTCATCAAATTTTAATCCATTCCTATCCCACAACACCATGACATCAACCATCATCCTCGCAGCTCACTCAACAACCATGCTCACATGTGGCGGCAATGGACAACTCCCTCTCATCCATGCCTAATCGGCCAACATGCCGTAGGTTAACAACAACAACCACTCAAGGGGAGGTAGAAAGGACTCATCTTACTACTCAAGAGAAGCATGGGTCACGGGATAGCCATACCGAGGCTGCGGACTATATATAGATTCGAATCAACTCTGTAGAGTGTGTACACCTATAACCGGCTAATGCTGACCATCCACAAGATAACCATCATTAGTGCTCATGAACGCTTAGACTGATAGCAAAATGACATCTAACTATGGCGGTTCCACCCTACCTCTCAACCCTGGGACACCCCAAGTCCTACTTGGAGTGGCTGAGAATGTGAAGTCATGTTCCTGCACTCCGAGGGGTCGATGCTCGGAAGAGGACACATGAACATCTCAAAAGGGTGTGGGGTTCCACCCGTACCTTCTTACACTGCATACTCCGAGTAGTAGTGGCACCACCCTAGGTAGCAGAAATCATCTGTCCCCGGTTCATCAGGGGCAAGTGGTGCGTACGAAGGGGTCCGTGGTTCCGGTCCTCAAGAGACAATAGGTCCTAGGCTGGACCAGATAGGATATCTCCTCAAAACAGGGCCATCAGTGCCCTCTGCCTCAATGGCATCTCGCACCTGGGGCCTCGTTCCACAAAGGCTCTCAACCCCAGGATCTCCACAAGTCACCATGTACCTGCCACAAGTACTCAGATCAAGGGGTGCTCAGGTCGCACCCCATGTTATATTACCCAGAGACACCCATATAAACACCAAATCCGGCATCCCAAGCCAAATCCACCCAAATCCACCATCCGCATCATATCGCCAAATATAATGCAAGTGGAAAATAAGTAGCAAGTATCAAGCATTGCACAGCATGTCTATCCTATAAGCGGGTGAGCAGGGTAAAGCTTACAACAAGGAATAGGCATACAAGTATCTACCATGCAATCCTAACATAGCTTATCAGAGCATTATTGCAAAAGTAGAGCGCTAGCATTCTATTATGTTGCATGCGTAATAGGATCTACGAGGTTGGGTGGGACATGGCACCTGAATAGCTGTCACTCGAGTCCTCCATCAAGTTCTTGGCACTCTCCTACTCCTCCTCCTTGATGAACTCCTTCGTAGAAACTGAAATCGAGACATAATGGTCATGGGAGCGACCCCTTTAGATCAATCACAAAGAGCCAAATGAAACTCGATAACTCTAAATGCAATCATATATAAGCCTATGACGTAGAGCTCATTTTTATAAAAATTTGGACACTAGGTTCATAATTTTCGGAGTTCGTATGAATTAGATATGAATTTTACAAGATTTAATCATATTTTAAAACAGAAAAAGGGCGATAAAACCTCAGGCTGACACATGGCATGACCAGGGACTGACACGTGGGCAGTCAATAGCAAGGACGCAGGGGCTGATATCATGCTGACGTCATGCTGACGTCAGCACTGACGTGTGGGTCCGGCGGCTGCAAGGCAAGGGTGACCTCACGCTGACGTCATGATGACGTTAGCACTAACAGGTGGACCCAGTCAGCGGCTGATAGGTGGGTCCCACGATCAATGGTCAACGTGGACTGGGCCTCGACGGGCCAAGGTAGGGCCGGTCTTGCGCCAGATTGCACCGACCTGGCCCGGACATGTGTCGGCCGCTGGGAGTGCACACGTGGTGGTTTGGGCCTAACTGGGCTCGGTCTGTGATTTTCGTCTCCATGAGCCAGGTCAATGGTGGACTACAGACAGTGAGCCTAGGTGGTCTATTCCTGTTGGTCCAGCTAGACTATTGGATGTGGTCCACACGGGGCAGGGCATTTTCCCCATCTTCCTGTCTCTCGTGTGCGGCGGCCGGGCGCGGTGCTCGCTGCCGGTGCGCAGCGGTGTGGTGGCTGCGGGTGGCGCATCTGGGCAAGGAAGTGGCGGGGCAGCGCATAGGCGGCGTGGAGGCACTCTACGGGTGCATTCGGGCTTGCGGTGCCACATGCTCGACGATGCACGCGCTGCGGCGACGCCGTGTGACATGGCCGCGGCGGTGGGGCGCATCCGTGGCTCAGTGGCTGCTTTGACTAGTGCTTTGGGTTCGCGAGGCCAAGGTGAAGGTGGCATGAAAGGTCTATTTGGTTGCGGGCCTTCTAGCAAGGCAGGCAGCAATGGCGGATCAACGACGGCGAAAGACAACAGCACGACGCAGTCCGGCGACGCTTGAACAATTGGCCTCCATCTTCCTCCTCTTCCTACCATGCGGAGCAGCTGGGAGCTCCAGAGGTCTACTCGCGCAGCTAAACAGGCACGGCGAGGCGCACGCATTGAAAATTGCCACGGCGGCGCTCCGACGGCCAGGAGCTCGCGACGACCAGGGCTGCAAATATGCGTGGCCCCACTGTGGCCATTGCCGTGCTCTGACATCTTGCCAAAATGATGTTCTAGACTACGGCACATTCGTCGATGGAGTTAATGAAGAGAGGGGGCGAGCAGAGCAGTGGGAACGCGAGGGTCATACTGGCGGCGGCCATGGCAGAGCAGGGCGACAATGGGCTTTCTCACCTTCCCGTGGTGGTGAGAGGCGGCTGGCGCTCGATGAAGGTGCGCGTGGAGACGAGGAAACGGAGCGCACCGTCACGGTGGTCGAGATGGGGTCCTTCTCCTCCGGTGCGGACGGCAATGGCGCGCGTAGCTCCGTCCTTGGGGTGAGGTCGCATGGCGGTTTGGTGCTCGAGGTACGGTGGACGGCGTGATGCGTGGAGGCCTCGACGGCGGTGCATGGCTCTACGTGCTGCAGCAGACAAGGCTGCGTTGAGGCAGCAGCAGTGGGGTGGATGAGTTAGTGGCACTCCAGCGGCGGTACACGGCACCAGCGCAGCTCTGGCTCACTCCTCTGCTCCCTTATCCCTTTCTCTTGGCTCAAAGGTGGCAGCGTGGGCTTACCTGGTGGCGCCCGTGTGATAGTTGAAACCCTAGAGGCACTGGTGACCTCTATTTATAGCCGGCGCGGTGATGGCAGGACGGCGAGGATTGAAGGTGCCCATCGAATGGTCCTGTGCGGCTCCTAGCAAGGGTTATGGTTTCGGGCGAGCGCGGCGTGGCCAGGCGACCGCGGTCTCAGCTGCTGTGGGCTGTGTGAGCAGGGCAGGGTAGGCCAGCCTGTTGGCCAGTTGGGCCTGGCGAGGGTGAGGCAGTAGGCTGAGCCTGATGGCCATGTTGGGCTGGCCGGTGGCTTGGGCTGCTTTGGCCATTTCCTACTCCTCCCCTTTTTATTCTATCTCCTTTTCTATTTCTTTTTCTTGACTAAGCAACTAAACAAGCCATGATCCTATGTTAGAGAGGTTAGTGACCATGGTGTGTACACTATGGTGGGTCCCCTAGGGTCTCATGGGTAGGTTGGCACCATTTCCAAGGTTAGTATACATACATACATACATGTGGTAAAAGTTATTTGATTTTATTAGACATCACATAAAATCAAATAAGATGCAAATCAAACTCTTGTAGTTAAAATGAAAATGCTCAACTAAAGGATGGTTTCCTATATGATAGACACCAAATATTGAATACTTTAGAAAAAATTTTGGTAGTTGGTATTTTTGGTGTTTGGATTTTTAGGGTTGTTACAAATAACTTCTTCAGGAATGCATTGGCACACTTCTCCTAGGTGGTGACTTCACTCTTGTTGGCATAAAATCATTACTTTTCCTTCCCCAATAATGAGAATGGGAACAGGTGAAGACGGATGGCGTCTGCTGAGACATTCTTGATGATCAAGGTGCCACACACCTCGAGGAAGTGTTGGAGATGGGCATTGGCATCCTCATGCGGCTTCCCATAGAATGAAATTGCTTGCACCATATTGATAAGCACAGGCTTGAGCTCAAAAATCACATTCCCAAGTTCAGCTATGGACTGATGGCGACATAGTCAGCCGACGGCGCAGAGTACTTAGAGATGGTCTTTTGGGCCATAGCTTCCTTGATGATTGGTGCAGGGCTTCCTTCCTCGAGTGGATTCTAGTCTGAGATGAACCTCTGAGCTGGAACTTGATGGTGTCTAGTTCTTCTCAATAATTGCTCAGGATCTTCAACAAAGTTTGACGGCAATTGAAAACAGCTCATGCACCTACTAGTTTCACGATAACGAAAAACAAGATAGGTAAAGGGTAAGCCCCTAACACTAGTTGATAACTAAATTGATAGTAGACTCCGGATTCATTTTTATTAAAATTCCTAGGCTGATGCTTTCTCCGACAACAGCGCCAGAAATGCTTGTTGGCAAATCTTAGCGTCACTACTAAAGATTGGCAATGGCACAAGAAATGCCTATGTGGAAAATTCTAAGCCTATTGGGTAACTCCGCAAGCACACAGAATGTACCGCTGTAGCACTTCACCTAGGAGTATTCCAAGGTATCATAATTTATATTTTCCCATAGAAAAGCAGTATCTAGGAATATTTAATAAAAGGGGATTGAGATCTTTGTGTCTACTACAACCTAGTATCACTAGTGTAACAGGGGGTAAGTAAATAAATAGGAAGGGTAGGTAAATGATCACAACAATCCTAATCTAAAGATAAATAGTAGAGAGCTAGCTAGCTGGGAGGACAACAAGTATAGGACTCCTACGTATCTTACTTTACTTCTGTGGACCTAATCCTAACAGATAGATGACTCACAGTAGATTGGTGCCTTACTACTTGCGTGGTGGGGATAGGCAAGAAAGTAGGAGACAAAATTCCTACTAAAGCAGCTATACTCCTATGGGAGCCCTGTGTTTTAAGAACTAGCCCGAACATGGTGAGAAAACCCTAATGCTACCCGAGACCTGTCACCTCTCGGGAGTGCGCTCATGAACTGTCAGTGCGGACCAGCGGCAATCAAAGGTAAGACTAAGTCTGAGCACCACGCTCACACTTACTCCTATAACTCTAGCTAACGATCAGATACCTAGAGCTCTTATGCATGATAGAACAATGATACACACACAAGGAAGTTGGTTACAGGAAACCAATCTAGCTAAGGCAGCTATACTACTAAGACAAGCACATAACAAGACTATAAAAACAATACACTTGCACTCAGTGAATACTAAGTAAAGAAAGAATAATATATTAGTAAAAGAAAAGTCTTACAAAAGATAAAAGGTACAAGAGCTATACCAGACTCTCTAGAAGAAGACTTCGGAGACCCCGAGCTTCACTTGACTCGACTCTAACTCCCACTCTAGACTAACTACTACTACTCTAGCTTAGAGCTTGATGTAGTGATTGATGTGGTTGTTGTGATACTTTCCAAGGGTGGTGGTAGCCTCCTTATATAGGGGAAGAAGAGGGGGTTCCATGTCAGCAATCCGTGTGCTCCTCCTCTGTACATCCTTGGATGAATCGACTTCATAACCGACATAGATGGATGCTCATGATTGGACTTGATGCATGGCGGCCTGCTGGAGGTCGGTGGGAGGCCAACCCACCTTGGGGCCCACAGGGTGTGGGTCGGCCAACCCCCTCACTAGCAGGTGAGCCTGGTTGGGTCTTCTAGAAGGTGACCCCACCTAGCATGTGAAGTGGCTCAGTGTTCTTCCAAATATTTGTCACGTTGCTTGCATGCTTGTGGGTCCATCAATCCTTGTGAAATGAGCTTGTGCCATTGGATGAAGACATTAGTTGATCTGATGGCTGAGTTGCACTCTAGTGAGCTTGACTTGGATCGTGCTCGAAGCTGAGCTTAGGAGGAGCTCATAGGGGGGTTGACCGACCCCTCATTGGGACCCACAAAGCTAGAAATTATTGCTCCTTGAAAACATATGCTAAGAGTACAGGTGGAACTAATTATTAATAAAATATGCTCATGTTATGTTGATGGTGTTTTGAGTGGGTATTTTCATGGTATAATCACCGTCAATAGTACCGTCTCCTAGCCGGCTTGGAGGTTGTTGGAGGCATTGGGAAGAGTTGGCGATTGTTCTTGCCCACCTCCGGTGTTGATTTGTGAGAGGTCTTGAGCTTTCCTCGGTGGAGCGCCAAAAGCTACTCTAGTGGAATGCGCGTGTCATTGAGTTACCACGCTTGAGAGTGGTGTCTTGTAGTTTCCTTGCGAGGGATTGCCTTGAGAGGCAAGTGGCTTACAAGCACACTGAGGAACCATCTAGGTGTTGGTCGACACAACGGGGACTTAGCTTCCGGGTGCACAAAACCTTGGGAGAAAAATCATTATGTCAACATTTGTCTCTCGGTGATTGGTAGCCATATTGTGATTGTTGCTACATTGATTCATTGGTTATCATCTTGGTAATTGGCAACATCTTCACTTCACTGTCAGTATTGAAATCACCATCCTATCTCTTACATTACTTTCTAGTATATATATATCTTGTGTAGCTTGTGTAGAATAGTTTTCTAGCTCGCTCACTAGTATAGATAGTAGTGACAAAGCCTTTGATTGATTTAGAGATCATACATATACTAGAATTGTTAATAGGAGGCTTGCTCACCATCTAGGCTAGGCAAAACCATGGTTATCATCATTTGTTTTACTAATAAGTTTTGTCTAGTGAATTTGTAGAAATTTTAATAGGCTATTCACCCCCTCTAGCCATCTAAGACCTTATAGCTTTCTGCTACATGACCATGTCGTTCGGCCTTAAGAACACCGGAGCTACCTACCAACGGGCCATCCAGGCTTGTCTCAACCACGAGATCGCCAACGACCTTGTTGAGGCATACATAGATGATGTGGTGGTGAAAACCAGCCAATCTCATTCATTGGTCAAAAACCTCAAATGGACCTTCACGGCCCTCAACGATTTCAAGTGGAAACTCAATCCCAACAAGTGTGTCTTTGGCATTCCCTTTTTCAAACTTCTCAAGGCTAAAGAGAAATTCAAGTGGACGAAGGAGGCCGACAAGGCCTTCAAGCAGCTCAAGGAGTAGCTTGCAACTCCCCCAGTACTCACGGTCCCACAAGAAGGCGAGGAGCTTCTCCTTTACATTGTAGCTACAACAAACATGGTCAGTACCGTGATAGTGGTTGAGCGTGAGGAACCCGGGCACATCTATGGTGTGCAGCACCCAATCTACTACATTAGCGAGGTTCTTAACGAATCCAAGAAACATTATGTCCATGTTCAGAAGCTTCTCTACACTCCTGATCACCAAAAGAAAGCTTTTGCATTATTTCCAAGCCTACTCGATTACGGTGGTCACCGAAGCTCCACTCCGGGATATATTTGCGTAACAGAGATGCCAGCGGCCATATTGTTAAATACGTGCTAGAGCTCTCTACATTTACTCTGAAATTTCGCAGTCGCCAGACTGTCAAATCTCAGGGCCTGGTTAACTTCATCGTAGAATGGTCGGATATCAACCTGCCCCTGGCCGATGCAACTGCCAACCACTGGCGGATGCACTTTGATGGTTCCTTGATCATCGATGGTGCCGGAGTAGGTGTCTAATACATCTCTCCATCCAAGGACACACTCTATTATGTTTTGCGCATTCACTTTAAGGCATCAAACAATGTGGCCGAGTACGAAGCTGCCCTGCACGGCCTTCGCATTGCAGTTGAGCTAGGCATTAAATGGCTCCTGGTGTATGGAGATTCTGCTCTGGTCTTCTGACAAGTCAACAAAGAGTGGGACCTTGTCCATGAAAAAAATGGATGCTTATGTGGCCGAGATTCACAAACTGGAGAACAAGTTCTATGAACTAGAGTTCACTCATATTCCTCGCACTGAGAACACAGGTGCTAATGAGTTATCCAAGCTCAGATCATCCTGGGCCAAGGTACCTCCCAGCATGTTTGTTAAAGATTTGATTAAGCCTTTGATCCCCAATCAGGCTTACGATGCACCTGCACCCAGTACTGCTACTAACCAGCTTGTAGCGGCCCTCCGTGGCAAAGCTGAAGAGGTTGAGCAGAGCTACCTCGACCAGCAGGTATCTGACGACGGTAGTGAGCCAGTTGAGTAGGCAACACCTCCCCAACCCGACCGGAGAGAGCCCTTTGTTAGATACCTGAATGACCACCTTGTTCCGGCGGAGAAGATTGAAGCCCAACAGCTGATGTGCAAGGGTAAGGAGCCCAACAGAGCCCGTGCCTATCTCATGTTTAATGGCGAGCTGATGTGCAAGGGTCCAAGGTCCATGATTTTCTAGAAGTGCATCACCCAGAAAGAGGGTAAGGAGCTTTTGAAGAACATTCACGCCAGTACTTGTGGTAACCATGCCGCATCCCGGACGTTGGTCGGCAAAGCCTACCGAGCAGGGTCTACTGGCCTATAACTGTCACTGACACGGAAGACTATGTATGCCAGTGCAAAAATTGCCAGATGTTTGCCAAGCAGATTCATGTTCCTGCACATGAAATAAAGACCATCCCAGTTGCTTGGCCATTCTCATGCTAGGGACTTGACATGATCGGTCCCTTCAAGAAGGCTCCTGGCAGCCACATATGCGTTTATGTGCTCATCGACAAGTTTTCCAAGTGGATTGAGTACAAGGCCGTCAAGGAAGCCATAGCAGAGAAAGCGGTGCAGTTCATCGATGATGTCATCCACCGGTTTGGCGTACCCAATACCATCATCACCGATTTGGGATCCCAGTTCACCAGTGATGAGTTTTTTGACTTTTGCAATGATAATATCATCAAAGTCAAATATGTGTCCATTGCTCACCCTCGAGCAAACAGACAAGTGGAGTGAGCTAACGGTATGATCATCGATGCCTTGTGCAAATGAGTAAACCAGGACAACAAGGATCTCAAAATTGGTCGGTGGCTTAAGGAATTGCCTGCCATGGTCTGGGGACTGCATACCCAGCCTAGTCGCAACACTGGAGTCTCCCCATACTTCATGGTGTTTGGATCTGAGGCTGTCCTACCAGCTGAGGTCGCTTTTCTCTCACCACGTGTCCTGCACTACGATGAAGAGGCCTCCAATGAAGCTAGAGAAGTAGACATCATTGCCAAAGAAGAGCACGCTCTCGAATCTTGTGCTCGTACGGCCAAGTACCTAGCTTCTGTGCATTGTTACTATAACCGCAATGTCAAAGGCAGGTTGTTCGTGGTCAGCAACATGGTGTTACAACGAATCCAGAACATAGATGGTCTGCACAAGCTATCATCCAGATGGGAAGGGCCATTCAGGATCAAGGCTGTTATATGCCTGACATCTTATCGGTTGGAAACGATGAAGGGTGTAGAGGAAGCCAACTCGTGGCACATCGACCACCTCATACGCTTCTATTCAACTCCTATTTTTTCATTATCCAATATTTTAATGAAGTTACTTCTTTTTTGTACTCTTTTCCCTGACATAGCTCTATATTTGTGCATACATTTATTTTACATGCGCCCTGCAGCACCGGCCGCAGCCTCTGGCACTGGTCGGCGATGACAACAGACTCGCTGACAGGGTCAGTGGGGTGCTCCCCTCCTCGGAAGATGGCCCTCAGCACTAGCTTAATGTGGTCAGTCATTGTCTTGATCTTCCCTTGGAGAGTGGCATTGGCATCCTCCAATACCTAGAACTAGGACATGTGACATTCCCTGATATCTACAACACAAAGCAAGGTGGTAAGCATACACTGGTCCGCCCAGTATGCAACAGACACAATCAACATGGCTGGACTTACCAGTCAGCTACACAATTTGTTCCACGTCCTCTTCCACCTTCTCCTCGGCGGCCTCATAGCCCAGCAAGGTGGCGATCTCCTAGGCCATCGCCTCATTCTGGTTGCTCAACCCTATAACAATGCATATAAGTATGCAACTGACTTCAGTGAGCCTGGTGTGATTGGAGAACTCACTCTCATTGTCCACCTCAAGATCCTCCACTCTGTGATGTAGGGCAGCCAAGTCTTCCCCGTGCTGGACCTCCCACTGCTGTACACCCTGGCCTGTGCCTCTATCTAGGACTTCGTCACCTGGAGAGTTTTGCATTCCTCCCATATAGGCACAAATGGTTCGATGGTTTTGCCAAGCTGAGCACATGTCTCCTGCAGGGACTGAGCATATCAGATTCTAACATGAAATGGCTATTCAAGAAGCATGTATAAAATTTCCAATAATTTTATCACCTGGACTTACTTTGACCTGATTGAGCAGCACCTTGACAGCGTCCTGAACTCCCGCCTCCACGTCATCATCTAGGATCTCCTCATATGACACAAAGTCGCCTCCCACCTTGCATGTGGTGTACATCCATTGCTGCAGGATTTCTGTGCAAGGGAACCGAGGTGGCACTCTGGACACCTCCTTCACCACATTCGGCGCCGGTGCACTAGACGACCCCACCTAGTCTGGAGCACGATGGGGTGGATGACCCACCGCAACCATCCTCCTTGGCACTATCTGCCTTCCCAAAGGGCCTGCTGGTGGAGCAGTGGGCATGGTCGGGGGCGCCAAGCTGCTTGCGGCCGTCGCCTCTCCTGCAGACTGGGCGGTGTCACGGGCAGGAGCCTGCTCAGCAGCCAACGGAGGCATGGTTTGCCTGGACGAGGCATGCTGCCCTGTCTCCGACGTAGTACGGCTGTTCAATCATCACACATACGAGATCAAAATAATGGGTAATACCAGAATATACATCCAGAGAACAAAGCTAAGAAGCAACGACACGACACTTATGATGGTGCTTGCCAGAAGCCTCCCCTGAATGGTGGGGCTGCTCCCCTGCTAGGAGCACCTGGGGTGAAACATCCTCAAATTTTCCACGAAGGGAAAATTCATAGAACGAATAATGTGAAAATATAATCTATCACATTATTATACAATAGTTGACAATCAAATCCATACATCGAAACTTGATAAAGGAGTACAATAATAGGGCTTACATTATTTATTACATCGCCACATGGCAGATCTTCAGAGTATAAGCATCCAAAACAGCTATGGAAGTAAGAGAACACTTGTGGAAGGATCTTCATAAACCATTTTGAGCATAGGCATGAGACCTTCTAATCTAACATCACTGTGCAGTAGGGAAATCAGCACACCGCCAGATGTGTGCAGGCCATGGTCACCACCGGTGAGCTTTAGTGGAAACAAAAATAAAAGGATCTGGTGATCCTATAGTTTGGCTGTGGGTTTCCTATGCATGCAAGCAGTAATCAAATTTAATATAGTGATAAATCAAGTTTTAACTCATTCCCAAACCCATTCATACTCATCCATCCACCATCCCATCCATCCTAGATCCATTACCACATCACCATCACCACCACCATCCAGACTCACTCTCAGGTCGACCAGGCCAACTCCCTCTTGGCCTGTCTCAGCGGCCCACAGCCCACAACCTAGGGCTCACGGCCGAAAGTATCTCTCAGGGAAGGTAGCACACTCCTCTTACTACTCGACAAAAACATAGGTCACGGAATGGCCATAACCGAGGTCGCGGTATGCGCATAGATCGATCAACTCTGTAGAGCGTGTGCACCCGTAACCACCAGATCGCCATCATAGACGTGTGCTCACCTAGGCTGATGCCAGACGTTCTTCTAACCTGGACAATATCATCCTGCCTCCCAGCCCTAGAAAGTGACAGCTTACCATACACCCTGGGACTAGGATCAACACCACCGGGCCACCAAGTGGTACTGTCGAATAGAATGTAGCTGGCCTCCATACCATTCCCCCTATCACCTCACATCTCAGCAGTATGACATCGTCTAGACTAGTTGAACTACTATCCCTTGTGGAAGCAAGAGTGACTGGTGTGCATGTAAAGTCCGTGGTTTCGGTTCTCTTGAGACATCAGTTCCTAAGTGGGACCACATAGGATGTCTTCATGAAATGAGGTTCTCCAACACCCTGCCTTCCCGATGGCTCTCCACACAGGGTGTTCCCACGCCACGTCGCCTCCTTCCGAGGTCTCTCCACATGGGGTCTTCTCATGTTGCATGTACTCGCCACAGGTACCCTTCGTGGAAATGCTTAGGTAGCATCCCCGACAAGACTCGTCTCAAGACTCATCCCAAGACTCATCGTAGATCCTGTCTAGTCGACTCAACCCTCGCCCTACACCCTTCAGTAAGTTCCACCATAAACCCAGATACGCATCATCAGCTCACCAAGTCCATCAGATCCAACAAGTCCATCAAGCCTGGCATCCCCACCAGACCCTCCTAGGGGTTCATCACATCACATCACATCACATCAAAATGTAAGCGAGTGAAGTATATATAGCAGTAATGGCAATAAGCAGGTGTCTAATCTAACAGTGGGTGAGCAGGTGAAAGTTTATGACAAGGCAGGGGCAATCAAGTAATATATCTACCATGCAAACCTAGCACAGGTGTATCCATTGCAGAAAATGTAAAGAACTAGCAATTCTAATTATTAGTCATGCATAATAGGATTTCTAAAAGAAGGTGCTGCCATGACACCTGTGATGTTGAGGTAGTAGTGGTACAAGTCTTCTTCCTTCAACATAGTCGTTCAACAAGGCCTCCTCCCTCGTGTTTGTAGACTCATCCTCAGATCGCTCCTCCAATGACTTCGAAATCAAGACTTAATAGTCGCGTAAGCGACTTTTGTAGAATTCACAAAGAACCAAATGAATACCAAAAAGATCCAAATGCACTCAAACATTGCATAAATAGATAGAGCTCAATTTATAGAAAATTTGGATACATGGATCATATTTTTCTAAGCTCGTATGAATAAGTTATGAATTTCCGAAGATTAACGTATATACTAAAAAAGATAAAAGGCTCATTAATCCAGGGGCAGACATGTGTCGGCATCTAGTTGGTCCATGTGAATAGTGGGGTCGAGTCGATGTGGCGTTGATGTGGAAGGTGGGGTCCGGGTGATGTCACGATGACCTCAGCATGATGTCATTGTTGACTTTGGTCAACATGTGGGTCTAGAATGGGCCGAGTAGGGCTAGATCAAGGCCGAACGGGCTGGATACGGACTAGGTAAGGCCCGCCATGTGGTAGCGTCAGGTGCCGACATGACATCAACTGGATCTAGACTCGGCTCTTAATGGGTCAGGTCCACGACTATTGGTATACGGTGCATCGGTGTACGTGGGAATTCCCCATCAGTCCCTGGTTCATGTACACCGGGTTCACGAGCCAGGATGGCTGGGCTCCCTGGTCCACTGATCTGGCAAACGGTGCGCAGTGCTTGGGGGCCCTGTTGTCAGTCCCATGCTTCATGTGAACCAGGTTCATTTTCGTCTCCATGGTGCCCATGCAACTCATCCTCTTTCTCTGTTTCTGCTCCACCGCGATGGCACAGCTCACCGATGACGGCGAGGTCGCGCGCTCGGGTTGCAGGGTGGCCTCTGGTCTTCATTAACTTGTGATATAGCATTGAAAGCCCACAGCAGACTTGGCTCGGCTAGCAGGGGCTTCGATGAATCATCCACAGTGGTTGCCTGCAGCAGCAACGGCCGATGGACGGTGAAGTCTTCAATTCCAGCATCACGGTGGTCCTCGGGCTTCATTAACTTGCTCATCTACTTTATGTTGGCATGGAGAATCGATCAATGTACCCAAAGGCGGTAGCTGGGCACTTGGCGAAGCTCGGACCCGACGATGGCGGCGTAGTGGCCATGGTGCATGGTGGCCACAAAACTGGAAGGCGCTCCAGGTGGTTCTTTGACTTCCTCAAGCAGCAATTCGGTATCAGGAGGCTATGGAGAGCATGAAGGTGTCCATCATGGCAACCGCGGGGCTCTTGTTCTTCCCCAGCCACGGTGCTGGCAGCGGTGACGCAACGACGAGCAGTAGTGCAGAGCGAATAGCACATCCAGAGCGAGTCTCGGGTTTCATTAGGTAGCACCATGGCTTTGCGGTAGCATGATGGTCCCATCCATGACCAGAAAGGCACCAGACGGGCACTTGACAGGGCTAGCCTCAGCGGGTGGCTGTGCAACAGCGGCGACGCAAGGCGGCAGTAGGCTATCGCGGTGTGCACGACTCGAATTAAGGCACGGGAGTGCGATTGGAGTCGTCTCGCACCCGTCCCGTATGCTGACAGCGACCAAAACATGTGACAGAATCCGTGCGTGCTCCATGGCACACGTTGGTGTTTTGGCCGGCGGCGGCGTTCATCAAGGTAGTATGGGTGGGCGCTAAACGGCCTCATCTTCTTCACGGATGTGATCAGTGCGTCGAGGCATCCACGTTGGTCTACCAGTGAGGCCATAAGGCACGGTGGCAGTCGCTTGTGGCAAAGGCGCATGGCAACATCAGCGAGCACGGCCTCACACGGCATGACAGTGGGGCTTAGTGTGGCTTCGTTAACCAGCAGGTGGAGCTATGTGCATTAGGAAGCTCTCTGTCGGCCAGCTAAGGCTCCGTAGAGTAGCCGGTGCGGCGCTCAATGGCGGCGGCACGGCGGTGCTCCGTAGGAAGCCGCAAAGGCATGGTGACAGGTCAAAGGCCCTCGGCTGCCTCCTCCCATTGCTCGCGTGTGTGCATGAATACAAAAAGGAAAAGGGCTCGGCCTACGTGCTCTATGTGAGACACCATGGCCAAGTGAAGCATGGGTAGCCGGGGGTTTGGAAGGAGCGGTGATGTCGGCGGTGCTCACCGGTGACGGCGGTACTTCTCTTCACGGTAGCTCCAGTGCGTCAAGGAAGTAGGGCATCTTTATTCCCAGGATCACGGTACAGCGCGACCTCCTCGACTCCAGCGACTCCGTCTTCTCCAATTCCAGCGGGGCATACTTCTTCTCCGGTGGCGGCTCCTTCCTCCTCCTTGCTTCTTCTTTCCCCTCTTCTTCTCTCGGCTTGGCGGGTCTTGCGAGGTGCTACAGCAAGGTAATGTAGTCGTACGGCACCGTCCTTGCTCTGGTGGCTTGATGATCAATCGACGGTGTACTGTGGCTCCGCCCTCTCCTTCTTCTCCTCCGGCGATCTTCCTCAACTCCCTCCTTCTCCGTTCCCTCCTCCTTCTCCGATCGGTGTGGCGTGGTGTGTGTGGTTGATGGCCACCAAGTGGCAGTGGGGTGATGGAAAGCCTAGGGCTCCAGTGCAGGTACTTATAGGCCAGGGCATCCAGGATGACATGGCGGACGGTGATGTGAGTGTGGGAGTGATAAGGCGGCTTGAGATGGCACGAGTGATCACTATCAGCTTCGTGTGGGCTCCATATGTCAGTGGCGTGAGGCCAATTCCGCCTTCGCAGCCAAGGCAAGTAGGGAGCAGGCGCGCGGCAAGGGCATATGCTCTGTCACGGCCGTTGGTGCGCTTCGATAGGGGTCATGCGAATTGCGTGACCCTATGGGTCCCACGGGCATGTAGCTGGTGTGCTCAGGAGCGTTCGATTACTCGAGGGTAGAATCAGAGGGCCAAGTTGGATGCCGTGGTGGGGTAGCTTGCTCGGTGTGCATGCGTTCACACGGGAAAAAGTAGGGGAGGGAGCAGGTGAGAGCTATGATAGCTAGGGTCCATAGAGAGGTCACCTGTCATTGGCTACGGGGGAGGAGGCAATAGCACATGGTGTGCTGTAGCTGCTGCCTCAGGTTTCCTAGGCCGAGGCATCATGGGCTGCGTGGGCTGGTTCGGTTACTGGCTTCGGTGGGGAGAGAGAAAAGGGAAGGCAGGCCGGTTGGGCTGCTACCATGGTCATGGGCCGAAATGGCTTTCTCCATTTCTTCTTTATCCTTATTCCTTTTCTATTTCTATTTTCAAATTATTTCTTGCATGAATACATGTATGCCATATATATGAGGTTTAGGTTCATGGAAAAAGCATCATGGTGGACATAATAGATCATAGGGCTTATTAGGGTATTATTCCAAGAGCCAAATCACATGTTTATTAGCAATGCAACATGGAAGTATGTTATGTAATAATTAAATACAAGGTGGGGAAAAGTGATACTCGTGTAAGATCATCAAACAGGGATACATGTGTATATTTAAGATGCCAATCATATGTGGCTTAAGAAATATATTAAGACACATGTGATGGAGTTACGATGCAATGCTTAGTATGACAAGCAACAAACATGGGTTTGTTTCAAAATAATTTTGTTGGTTGCATTTTTCGGTGTTTGAAAATTTTGGGTTGTTACATGGGGTACCACCTGTCGCCCCGCTACCGTATCCGAGGACTTGGCCTGATGTTGTGCTGGTCCCGCCCATCCCGGTAGGGCGCACTGGTGGAGTCGGCTCCTTGCTGTCTCCCAGTGCCCTGGAGACGAGGCCGCCTCGGCTGGCAGTGTCGCCACCCTGTGTGATGTAGGTGGCAGCGATGGTGGTGGTGGTGTAGATCCCCTCGGCCTGCTCCAGTCGAGTCGTTGAAGTAGATTCCCCTTGATAAGGGGGAGGAGGTGGTGGTGGTTCGTTCCGCAGTGACCTCTTGGTCGATGGTGTCGTTGTTGAGGGCCTTGGTGTCCCCTCCGTTGCCTGGCACTTCTTCTGATGCTCCCTCAGCGTCATGAAGTCATTAGAATCCAATGAGTCCGGGGTGGTCAGGGCACCTCTCTTCTTGCTCTCCCCTGCTCCACCATCCAATTCAACTTGCCCCCGGACAGCAAAGTGGAGGGCTTTGTCTTCTTGGTGGCTGTCGACATTGACCGCTTGCCCGCTGCTTGGCGCCTTGCCTGGGCAGTGGGGATTTCATCTTCATTAGGGCTAGAGTCATCCATCATCTCTTGCCCTAATCTGGTAGTACACCTCTGCTAGCTGGCCAGTGCCTCCTCCTGAGGCCATGGCTCCACCGGCACAGCGAAGAAGAATACTGCTCGGTCCTGTTCAAGCAGTGTCTGTTTGTCAGACCACAAGATGTTATATACATCACAATCAACAAACAACGCATAATACAATAGAAAGCAATGTCACTGACTTACAGTTGGTGGTTCATTGGCTATGTCATAGGGGTGCGTGCGCCCCACCGGGTAGCTGGTCTCTGGGCTGAACTTCTCAAAGAGAGAAGACATCCACTAGTTCAGTGCCTCTAGTGTTAGCTTCTCTCATGTCTCCCAGGATGGTTCGCATCGTCCGGTGTAGTCGAATAGATGGTTCACCCGTTCCTTGCACGATTGGATCCAATGCACCAACAACATCCCGGCCACCAAAGGACCATTGACATGCTCATTGTCAATCAACTTCAGCAACTCCCTCACCTGATGCATTTCTTCCAGAGATGGGGAGTCGGACCACTTGGGATGAACTCTGGTACCTGGTCCACATCACAGGGTACCCTCCTTCCCTCCACATCCTGGCTGATGTAGAACCAGTGAGTGTTCCAGCTCCTCATGGCTGATTGATGCGGGATGTCCAGCCATTGGGTCTTCGTCCCATCCCGTAGGCGTACATAGCATCCCCCAGCGATCTGGGACCCCCTGGTGTCAGCCCCCTTCATCCTCAACAGGTAGAAGTGGTGGAATAGATTGAAATAGGGAGGGATTCCCAGGATGCGACAAAAATGGAAATCGACAGGATGGATTTGGGGTCAAGATTGAAAATTGAGATCCCCTAGAAGATGCAGAGATCCCGCAAGAACCTGTTCACGGCTGCCCCAATCCCCGTGTCACATAGTCCTCTAAGATTATGATTTCCCCATCTAGGGGTCGAGGGGAGACCTCACCTCATGGCTCGTGCCACACCTCCATCTCTCATGGTGGAAGCAGCCCCTCGTCAGCGAGCCCCTGCAGTGATTCCCACGTGGAGGTCGATTGCTGCCAATGTGGCCCGAATCTGCCAGATTCGATCGCCTTTGCTGCCTTCTTGGCTCCCTTCTTTGCCATCTCCCTTTGTGGGTAGCGAGTCAATGGATGGGCAGCGTGTGGCGGTGGTGTGGATGCGCTGGATCCGCCCGACTGCTGAGCGTGGTGATGGACGAAGCAGCGGTGGTGGGCGGCGCAGCGGTGGCGACGGTTGCAAGAAAGCAGACAAGGTGGAGCGCTTGAGAGACTTGGATGAGTGCGGGGTAGAAATGATTGCGATGTGAAACCGTGCCCCCCCTGGCGTTGGCCGTTTATTTATAAGAATTGGATGATGTCATTTTGACTTCTAAGTTTGGACTTGCTGACTTGTGT
Organism: Bothriochloa decipiens; assembly: GCA_023333625.1. Lineage (NCBI taxonomy): Eukaryota > Viridiplantae > Streptophyta > Magnoliopsida > Poales > Poaceae > Bothriochloa > Bothriochloa decipiens. The sequence goes on from CM041645.1 coordinate 28,137,463, forward strand.
GGACTCGGACTCTTTTATTCCTAGTGGGCCATACTGATCCCCGAGCAAGGATGTGGGCCATAGGATTTTATTCCCCCATGCACCTTTCCCTTTTGTCTTGTCCTAAGTCTGCACGTGCCCGATAATCTTGGGATCCAATCCCAGGGTTTCTTTATATACTTCTTTCTAAATTTGTTCTTTACTTTTATTCCTTAAAATCTGGGGACTGTTTTTATGGGTCAAATTTTTTATTTCCCATATCTAGGGACTGCGTGGTAGTTTCCCACCTAGTGGTGCTTACAAACCATGGGTTCTCAGTGTCCTCGACCCGATGGAGCCTATGACCTATCTCGGGCACACCTGAGGACTGTGTGGCAGTTTCCTACCCAGTGGTGTTTACGGACCATGGGTTCTGGGTGCCCTCCACCCGATCAAGCCTGTGACCTGTCCTAGGCACGCTTGGGGACCGCAAGTCAGTCGAAACATGTCTAGTCCTTTAATACTAGTCATGACTAGTTGGTGTTGTATTTGACTTTTTCCTTAAAAAGCTCAGTACAACATATCCTATCTTCTATCGAGCTTGGGGACTACGTGGGCCCATGTCACCTCACGATGACTTGGGCTTATATTGCTCTTGGCTCTAGAATTTCCTATAGGGGTATTCAGCATTAACTACATCTAGCCTGTGTTTTATTTGACTTTTTCTTTTAAAAGCTTAATACAACATATTATATCTTCTATCGTGCTTGGGGACTATGTGGGCCCGATCACCTCGTGGTGACATGGGCCTACCTTTGTTCTTGGTTCGCTGCCCTTATTTCTACGGATAGTTCATGTTAGCATTTTAGTGATACTTTGTTTCACGTGTTAACATGGGCCCACATCTCAGGACGTGGAAAGAATTTTTCTTTTTCTTGGAACACCATGCATCTTTCGATAGATCACCTTCCTCAACGGGAGTTGTGGTCGGGAGCAAACTTACGAACTGCTTAGGAGAAGCCTGGATGATGCTAACTGATTAGCGTCAGTGCTGGTCAGGACTACGTGGTCTGCATCTTCACTGCTCGGTGTCACGTGGTCTGCATCTTCACTGCTCAGCGTCACGTGGCCTGCATCTTCACTGCTCGGCATAGGTCAAATGGCGACTCCGTCAAGATACATGGTGCTTGGGGACTAGCTGTGGGGCTATAGACCCCTGTATACCCTCGCAGTTAGGCTTTGGGCTACTCGGTCCAAACGGCCCAGACCAGAAGACCAAGGCTGGTCCATCATCCTCCTGGTTAGTGGGCCAGACGATAAGATTAAGCCCCATGGTCTGCTACCGCCCAGGTTGGTGGGCCACACAGGTGCTGAAGGCTGCTTGGCGTGCAAGCAGTCTTAGTCGGCTAGATTTGTTTGTGTTCTTCAAGGATACGACACAATGTAACCGACCATAGGGAAACCCTAGATATGTAACCATGTCCCCCGACTATATAAGGTGGAAAATGACCCCCTAGAACACATCTGAATTCATCTCATTATACTCCGGTACTCATCAATACAGCAGCAGAGACGCAGGATGTAGGGTATTACGCTTCCAAGCGGCCTGAACCTGGATAAACCCTTGTTCGTCTTGGTTGTTTGTCTTGCATCTCACATCTAGATCGTAGGTCTTAGCGCTCCCTCACTGTAAATCTACTACCTTGGGGTATCCCGTGGTAGACTGCTGAGGATATATCGTCGATAGGGTCCCTCGCACAGACATCCCCACCTAGCGCATGCATACAACGTGCAAGCTAGGGGAGAATGACTTTGTTTCCTCCCAGGAGATCCCTGACAACGACACGGAGGCAGGCATCCAGGACGCCGTGGAGGTGTTACTGGACCGGATCAAGGTAAACCCAGCAACAATTGCTTGCATATTATGCTTTTGTACCTTAGAGTAGATAAGCTGACCAATGCATGGTGTGTTCAGTCCCTACAGAAAACCAACTCCCAACGGGGCAGGACAATCCACCGTTTCATCGAAACTTGGGAGGAGTGAAAAACTCTCTAGGTGGCAAATGCCTAGCTGGAAGCGTTGGCCAAAGTGTATCAAGAACGGGAGGTCCAGCACAAGGACAACCTTGCTACCCTACGTTGAAAGGTGGAGGCCCTGGAGGCAAACAATGAAAGTAAGTTCTATAATCACACCAGGCACACTGATGTTTGCTACATACTCATATGCATTTTTGTAGAGTTGAGCAGCCAGAATGAGGCGATGGCCTAGGAGATCGCTAGCCTACTGGACTAAAAGGGGGTCGTCGAGGAGCAGGCGAAAGCAGACCAAGCGCAGATTACACAGCGGACCAGTAAGTGAAATAACTCGGGGTCATTTTTTATCGTCTACAGCATATTGGATGGACTAGGGTGTGCTACATGATCCAGTTCAAGGTGCTGGAGGATGCCAACGCCTCTCTCCAGGGGAGGATCAGGACGATGACCGACCATATCAGGCCAGTGCTTAGAGTTGACTTCCGAGGGGAGGAGCACCCCATCAACCCTGTAGGCGAGTCGCTTGCTGTCGCCGACCAGTGCAGCAGGCTGTGGCCATCATTGTAGGAATTCATCACAGTGGCTGGGCGCTATGTGGCCGCCATCATGCTCACGTGGTTCGCGCCTACAACCCAGATGTGGAGTTGTCGGACATCGAGCGTGGGATCCCTCTGGTGGTTCTTGATGAAGAAGCCGAGGAGCTCCGAGCCTCGTCTGGCCTAACCACCACTGCCATCGTTAAGATATGATCTTGATTGAGGACCCTGTAGCAGGTGGTGGTGGTCAGTAGGCAGGAAACAATGTATTTATGTTAAAACACTGTTTGTAAGATGTGTCGAGCACTGGGTGCTCGGAAACTTTAGCCTTTTGATGTAGACAAGTAGTCATGTTAAGCGGATGATAAAAATATTGTAGTTTTAGATGCATGATATGCGTAGTTCATAAGAAAAGTGTCGACAATTAAGTTTTTCCCCTGCCCTCAAAGCAACTAACTTCGTAGGTGACATAGGGATGCACTAGTGAATGGCGTAGGACCACCAGGATCACTAGGTACCTAGTACCATTAGAGAGCAACTGCCGAATCTCCTAGTGCCATGTAGTGCGAAGCTATAACACATCGTAAGAGGATCAGAGCAGTGCCTTGTCCAGCCGTTCTTGGTGGGCAAGAGACAAAGTTTAAATATGACTTATGTAGGGCGCATGCATGACAGATAGTGCACGCATGCAGAGCTGTAACAGGAAGGAAAAGAAAATAAAGGACTTTATTAATTCTTGAATAAAACAACGAAATAAGGTACATATCTTATTCTACGGGTAGAATTGTATGAGATGTTCGATATGCCATGAGTTGTCCTCTTCGACACCCTTCAATGTCTCTAACCAATAGGATCTCGGGCGTGTAACAGCCTCAATCCTGAACGGCCCTTCCCATCTAGGAGATAGCTTGTGAAGACCATCTGTGTTCTGTATTCATCGCAGCTCATGGTCATTGGCATCCACTTCTCTAGCGTCGTTGGAGGCATCTTCATCATGGAGCACAACACATGGTGATTGGAAAGCAACCTCCGCTGGTAGGACAGCTTCGGATCCAAACACCATGAAGTATGGAGCTACACCTATGTTGCGACTGAGCTGGGTACGCTGTCCCCAGACCACAGCAGGCAATTCCTTAAGCCACTGACCAGGTTTAAGGTCCTTGTCATCTCGATAGACCCGTTTGCGTAGGGCGTCGATAATCATGCCATTGGCTCGCTCCACCTGTCCATTGGCCCAAGGATGAGCGATGGATACGTATTTGACTTTGATGCTGAGATCGTCGCAGAAGTCAAAAAATGCATCACTGGTGAATTGGGAGCCTAGATCAGTAATGATACTATTTGGCACACCAAATCTATGGATGGCATCATCAAGAAACTGCACTGCCTTTTTGGCTGTGGCTTTGTTGACGACCTTGTACTCGATCCACTTGGAAAACTTATCGATGAGCACGTAGACACATGTGTGACCGGCCAGGAGCCTTCTTGAAGGGGTCGATCATGTCCAGTCCCTAGCAAGAAAAAGGCCAACCGACCAAGATGGTCTGGAGTTCATGCATAGGAACATGAATCTGCTTGGCAAACATCTAGCAATTTTTGCAGCGGTGCATGTAATCTTCTGCGTTAGTAACAGCTGTCGGCCAGTCAAACCCTGCTCGGTAGGCTTTGCCGACTAGCGTCCGGGATGCAGCCTGGTTACCACAAGTGCCCGCGTGAATATTTTTCAAAAGTTCGATGCCATCTTTCTGGGTGATGCATTCTAAAAAATCACGGACCTTGGACCCTTGCGCATCAGCTCGCCGTTGACCATGAGATAGGCACGGGCTTGACGAATCAGCTGTTGGGCTTCAATCTTTTCCTCCAGAACAAGGTGGTTATTTAGGTATCTGACAAAGGGCTCTCTCCAGTCGGGCTGGGGAGGCACTGCCTGCTCGGCTGGCTCATTAGTTGGTGGTTGCTCACTATCATCGTCAGATCCTTGCTGGTCGGGGTAGCTCTGCTCAACCTCCTTCGCTTTGCCAGTGAGCACCGCTATGAGCTGGTCGGTAGCGGGACTAGGCGTGGGTGCTTCGTGAGCCTAATCGGGGATCAAACGCTTGATCAAGTATTCGACAAATACGCCAGGGGGTACCTTGGCTCGAGATGATCCGAGCTTGGATAGCTCATTGGCGCCTGCGTTTTTGGCGCGAGGTACAAGGATAAACTCCAGCCCATAGAACATATTCTCAAGCTTGCGTATCTTAGACACGTAGGCATCCATCTTCTCATGGACAACATCCCAATCCTTGTTGACCTATCGAATGACCAAAGTAGAATCTTTGTACACTAGGAGCCATTGTATACCCAGCTCAACTACAATGCGGAGGCCATGCAAGGCGGCTTTGTACTCAGCCATGTTGTTGGATGCCCTGAAGTGGATGCGCAAGACATATCAGAGCGTGTCCTTGGATGGAGATATGAAGTAGACACCTGCCCTGGCACCATCGATGTTCAAGGAACTGTCGAAGTACATCCGCCAGTGGTCGGCAGTTGTATAGGTCGGGGCAAGTTGATGTCCGACCACTCCACGATGAAATCAACCAGGCCTAAGATTTGACAGTCTTTCAATTTTGAAATTTTAGTGTGAACACATAGAGTTCCAATGCGTATTTGACAATACGGCCGCTGGCATCTCTGTTATGCAGGATGTCACCAAGTGGAGCTTCTGTGACCACCATGATTGAGTAAGCCTGAAAGTAGTGGAGGAGCTTTGTTTTGGTGATCAGCAGCGCGTAGAGCAGCTTCAGGACATGGTTGTAATGTTGCTTGGTTTTGTTAAGAACCTCACTAACATAGTAGATTGGGCATTGTACACTGTAGATGTGCCTGGGTTCCTCGTACTCGACCACCATCACAGTACTGACCATGTTGGTTGTAGAGGCTATGTAGAGGAGAAGCTCCTTGCCGGCTCGTGGGACTGTAAGTACTGGGGGAGTCGCAAGGTACTCCTTGAGTTGTTTGAAGGCCTGGTCAGCCTCTTCCATCCACTCAAAATTCTCTTTCACCTTGAGAAGCCTAAAAAGGGGAAGCCCTTTTTCGCCCATTCGTGAGATGTAGTGGCTTAGGGCAGCCATGCACCCAGTGAGTTTCTGTATGTCTTTGATGCACCATGGTGGTTGTAGATCCAACACAATTTAGACCTTCTAAGGGTTGGGGTGTATGCCATCCTGACTGACCACGTTGCCTAGCAGGATCCCAGAAGGTACGCCAAAAATGCACTTGTTAGGGTTTTAGTTTCCATTGAAACTCATTAAGGGCTGCAAAAGTTCATCGGTGGATATCGACCAATGTATAGGATTCCCTGGTCTTCACCACCACATCATCTATGTATGCCTCGACAAGGTCATCGACGATCTTGTCATCGAGGCAGGCCTGGATGGCCCACTAGTAGGAAGCTCCGGCGTTCTTGAGGTCAAACGACATCGTCGTATAGCAGAAAGCATCAAAGGGGGTAATGAAGGCAATCTTCTCCTGGTCCTCCTTCTAGAGTATAACCTGAGTAGCAATCTAGGAAAGAGAGTAACTTGCAACCTATAGTAGAGTCTATGACCTTGTCGATTTGAGGGAGATTGAAAGCCTATTTAGGGCAGTGTTTGTTGAGATCGGTGTAATCAACGCACATTCTCCATTCATTACTCTTTTTGAGTACAAGACCGAATTGGCTAACCACTCTGGGTGATACACCTCTCTGATAAAGCTAGCTGCTAGAAACTTGGCTACTTCTACCCTAATGACTTCCTTATGGTCATGAGCAAACCATCACATTTTCTGCTTGATCAGCTTAGCAGTCTTCGAGACGTCAAGGTAGTGCTCGGCCTTTTCCCTCGAAACACCTGGCATATCTGTGGGTTTAAACACAAACACGCTGATGTGGTCCCGAAGGAACTAGATGAGCGCATCTTCCCATTTAGGGGTAAGGGTAGCCCCGATCTTAGTGGTCTTCAAGGGGTCGCCCGGGGCGAGCTCAACCAGCTTGTGTTGCTTGACCATGTTGGAAGGGCACCAAGCAGAATCGACTAGGACCTAGAGGTCCGCCAGGGGCACTTCCTTGACCTCCAAGCTGGTGTGCTCCAGGACGTGCTTCAGCTCCTGAAACTCTGTGGCTATGTAGGCGTCGGACTTCGACTCCCGAGCCAGGAAGACGTTGCCGCGCAGTAGAGGACGCCCTGCTCGGTCGGAAGTTTGAGTACGAGGTACCCGTAGTGAGGAACTGCCATCAACTTGGCAATCCCTGGTCGGCCAAGGATGGCGCGGTAGATCCCCTCAAAGTCAGCCACGATGAAGTTAATGTGGTTGATGTGAATGTGCTACTTTGTCTTGAACTGGACGGGCAAAGTGATCTGTCCCAAGGGGTATGAGGGCTTGCCCAGCATGATGCCCCAAAACGGAGAGTTGTAGGGCTTGAGGTTCTTTGGCTTTAGGCCAAGCTTCTTGAAGGCTGGGTAGAACAGGTGTTGATGCTCCTTAATGTCAATTTTTAACCATCAACTATTGCCTGATATGATATAAAATTATTCACAAAGTATGGTTGTAGGGTTTGAAACTAACAAGTTCCATGAGTATTAGTGTTCTTATTTGTTTTGTAGGAGATTGAATTTTTCACTGAATAAAATACCTCAAATGTGAATTAAAGGACATCATTACGAAGGCCTTGTCGAACTAATCAAAATAGATATATTATTTTCTATATTTGGAGCTCGGGAAAAAAGATATTAATTTTACAAATAAAGAGAAAGCCTTCCATCATAGAGCTACGGATTAATTAGGCCTAAATCAGAATTTGGCACATAAGGCCTATGTGCATTTTAATGAGATATGGTGGAAAGGTTTAGTACCACATCACTAATCCAAGGAGGAGGGAAGGCCAGGCGCCCCAATATATACAGCCCAGGACCCCTAGGCGCCACACAACACCATCATGGAGAAGAGCGGTGTCCCTTGAATGGATAATCTCTCAACTCTAGAGAATTAGGGCTAGAGTTTTCAATATAGTAGATTAGTTCTATATGGGAGTTAGGGAGAGAAGATCTACACCTCAGTTTTGGAGAAGTCTTTAGGGTCTGGTATATCTTTGTATCTCATCTTTATAAGACTTACGCTTTAATATTTATTCATCTTCTCAATTTACTTTTATGCTCTTTTATAATATGTTTAGTATAATTGTTATACCTTAGCATGGGATCTTCGCTCGCATTGAGTGCTCTAGTTATCTTAAGTGATTAGAGTAGTAATTTATAGTGTGGACATGGTGTCTAGACTAGAGGTTACCTGAGATTGCACCCAATCCCACGGATTGTTGTGGTAGCCCCTGGATCGTGACAGTCCTGATGGCCGATGTATTCCACCACGTTTGGGTTGGTATTTGTAGGACCGTAGCCAGACCTTCCTAGCCCCCTTCTCATCTCTTTCTATGGCTAGTGCTCTAGTGTCCTGAAGTGCTAATGTGTGATTGCTATATCTATCTATCCCCTATTATCATAGAACAAAAGTAATAGAGAAGTATTTAGGAACGTGTCCTCTCACTTTAGCTATCTACTCATTTATCATACAATTCTCTTGCGTGTGAATATTATTGATACTTCCTATCATATATCATTTATCCTACTTTAGTCTAGTTGGTTTATTAAGTTAGTAGATACATGATGGTAAATTATCAGATTCTTTAACCCTAGCTTCCCTGTGGTAAAATACAAATAACGATACCTAGAATACTCCCAGTAAAATGCTAATTGATGTTATGTGCACTTGTGGAAATCTTTCATATTTTATTTACACTTAACAAATGTCAATAAGCATTTTTGGCGCCGTTGCTAAGGAAGCAATCGGTGATAAGATTTTTGATAATGATCTTGATATCTGCTAATTAAATGAATCACTAGCTTTAGTAGGATTACCCCTTGTTCTATTGAGTGTGGAATAGATAGGACATCAGAAAAAGGATTACCCCTTAATTAAATGCAAGATTCCACAAGAAAAAGAGAAAAAAATAATAAGAGAGAAATTGAAGAACCAAGGATTAAAGAAAAGGTCGTCGTCACAAGGATTCAACTCACATCTCAGGTGACGGACATTGAAGCTACACCACTCACAACCATCATGTGAGTCATGGTAAGTATGATCAAGAAGGTGAGATAGTCTTGCTCATGGACTTTAAATTTTATGAGTAGTTATCGTTTTAATTATTGCATCGCACTGCATGTTTACTTTTAATAATCCATGCATTCACTCCATCTAGTTTAATTTTTGTTTTCTCATATTAATTCCATAGCATGTTTAGTTTGTTGCATCTATGCCATTGCATCTTTATTTAAAAAAATCTTCACCATGATCATGCTTGTTTATCTCCATTTGAGTAAATCTCTATAGTGCTTTCAAGCTACCTTTGTTTGCCATAGTATATTTTGGTTTGGAAGTGCTACATATGGTCGTATGGGTGCTTCTAAAGGCTTTTAATTTAAGCGTGGTGCTTAGGTTAAATAGCCTTCCTTAATTAAATTAGACATGGAGTCTACTTTGGTTTTTGAACTGAAAATTGCTAGAGTAGACACTGGATTTTTCGTTGGACTAACCCCTGTAGAATATTTACAAAACCAAATTGGGAAGTCAAGAGATGAAACAAGGCACATGATAAACTCCAACATCTTCATGCAAAAGACACAGCTCATTAATCATAGAAGAACTGTAAGTATCAAAACTCACGTTGTCCTTTGCTACAAGATTACCTTTGCCTTGAACCATGCTAGAGTGCCATGAAAAAATGAATAAATAAATAAAAACATAAAATAAAATATAATAGTGGACAACAGCCCCTACATCAAATTTGTGCAATCCTTTGGGTATATGTCCACTAACATTTTGTAGGAAAAGTACAAGACACACATGGTAAGAACTTGCCAAACCACCACCTCAGAGAGCAAAGGAGACACCATATAGAAGATCTTCATTAATAACACTCACTCAAGGAAAGTGGATGAACAAGGCAACAGGTCATCATCGATGTGTTGAAGACAACCTAGCATCAAGTTTCCCCAAAATTCCAGCTAGGATGCCAATGAGAAGCAACATGCAAGGGGGAGGTCTTTGCTCAATGGACATAAAATCAAGAGCCCTCTCCGACAGGATGTTTCAACCATCACACTTGACTTCAAGTGTCAAGCGACAATAAGCTTCAAGCTTGGGGAAGGTAGAAGGCCGATGACTCCTCCAAAAGATGATCCAACAAAACTCTCCCAACTCACAAGCTTCCCTCGCTCTGGCACATTGGTTTGCAATCCCTCCACTCATAATTACTTTGTCTCTAAAAGTTTGAGACATGCAAAATCAACTAAAAGTCAATCCTTTAGAGAACAAGTAATGATGAGTAAATAATCTATGCTAATTCAAAATTTTTAATCAACTTTTCTATAGCATAAAAAGTGACCTAAGCTCGAAGACTTCACAACCCATGTTATTATATGTACATCCCTTCGGGTATGTGTTGTCCACTAATCCTTTATAGAAAAACAATTAGTGGAGCAAAATGGTCAAGATAATTTGAAAGAAGAGAAGAGGAAATAGATGGAGTGTAATCTAGAAATAAGATAAAATTCAAGATGAGAAAGTTGCAAGCAAGGCAAGCTTCAAGAAGAGAGAAAGGCCCATCAAAAGTTATCTACCTCTTATCAGATGGTGTCATCAAACTCCAATGATAAAGCTTCTACTCTTAATGCTTCATTTCAAACCACTGGAACGAGTAAAGAACATGGGTGACACCCTCCTCGGAATCACCATCTCAAGAGGTGCAACTATGGAGGTCTTCAACATTGAGATTAGACAATGCACCTAAGGAGAGGACAAGAAGTCTTGTTCGAAGGACTCAAATCATCAAACCCTCGCTAGGGAGGTAAACTTGGTAGTTATCCATATTTCCCTTTTTCATCATTGTATAAATTATTTTCTCTGTTAGCATGTTTACTTTCCCGCGTTAACATAGTCAACTCATGTTACAATTTTACTATGTTATATCTGCATTAGAAAAGAAAATAAAAATATTATTACATTGCATTTTAAAAATGGTAAGCCCCATGTGAATAATTCTGTGGCATGTAACAACCCACGGGAAAATCCACCATGGTGGTATAAAAATAAAAATAAATAAGCATTCATCTTCTTGCATTGTCTTTGCATCATAAATAATATAATAAAAATATTGAGAAAGAGATCCTGATTTTTGCTTGGAACAATAATCATACATGAACCTCTGGGCAACCATGACTTAGGTGGACAACCACTAATCCTTAACCAAGTTCCATGAGTTTTGTTGTCTATTTGAGCTCTATAGGATTTGAAGGATCAAGAACAACTAACAAGCAAGTGGATGTTCTATCCACTGTCGGAGTGCTGTCTCAACAATCACCAACATTGATAGGTACAACTCCACCGTCAGTCTGCTACACTTCAAGAGTGAACGACTATGTCAACAACCAGCTTAGGGGAGAGCATCCTCCGTGTATTCAGCTAAGTATTTCTTTCCCTCTACAGTTATTAGATTGAGTTTGCTTTATTTAAAAACAATAAAAAGATGCATAACCTTAAAACCAAATAAAGATTTCTTTTTATAATTATATATATTATTATGTGTTATCTTTAATTTGGAAATAAAATAAATAGTGAGAGTATAAAAAGGTTTGCCTGATGAATTTTGGAAATAATCTCTGAATATGAAAATAATGAATAGTTGTCCTGCCGTAATTCTTTTCAAGTACCTAGCTTTCAGTCTTGAATTCTCCCAAGTTTTGGAATAGATTATTTTGGCCTAAGATTTGCTCTGAGCTTAAAACTTATGGATAGCAAATTCTTAATCTAAGTCTAGGTGATTGACGGATATGATATGAGAAGGTATAAGCTACTATTTATCTTGTTGCTAGTGACACTAGAGTTCTAGAGATTTATCTTTTAAAAAATTTAAAAATGCTACATGATGAGTTCCTGTATGATGAGAGCTTAAATTCCTACCACAACCATATATGCATGTTTGTTAGTATAGGATAAACTTCCACATTTATTTACAGCTTTTATGCATTGAGTTTGGTCGAGCTGTGTTGACCCTTAGGAGCTTTTCGTGTGGTTAAAATTAAGAATTCACACTCACTATGCACCCCTTGCTACTTCTACTCTGGAAGTATGCACCACCATATTCCCTATCTAGATCCACTCAAATGTTCTACTCCTACACTGGGAATGAACACCAAAAAATATTCCCCATAGGTATTCCTTGTTTGCTAGCCAAATCCCACAAAGTAAATACTCCAAGTCGTTATCATTTTTTCCTCTCAAAAGTTCCATTGTATTAGAGAGTGGGCTATTAAAAAACAAAGTGAAATGAAAAAATATATATAAAAAAAGGAAAAAAGTGCGATAAAAAAATTATATATAGCAGAGTATGTTTGAGTTGTTTCTTGTCCACCTATGAACTCCACATATACTATTAGTGAGAGAGATAAGACACAATGTCACTCTGCTTTATTCCAAAAATACCACATATTGTGAGTGAAGGCAAAACACCATTGTTGCCTTGGTGAGAATCCACAAATACCATATATGACAGACTTGAGAGAGTCATACAAAGGAATCTTTGAGTTTTATTTTGAAAATCGACAAAAACTTCAGAATGAAGGTAGATCAAAGAAGTCGAGATATAGTGCTTGACTTGATTGTTCTATCTTTCAATTGCTCAAGACCTATGTGAAGGCCAAAAGCTCCATAGTTGAGGGTAAAATGAAGTTTGAAGTCAGAAAGGTTAGCTCTAATTTAGAGGAGAATTTTTATTTGAACGCATGTGTACTTTTGAGGCGTGAAAGCATTAAAGCAACTCCTAATCCACTATTGAGTTTAGCTTTTCTCAGGGATAAGCAAAGGTTAACCTTGGGGGAACTTGTTGATGCTCCCTAATGTCAATTTTTAACCATCAACTATTGCCTGATATGATATAAAATTATTCACAAAGTATGGTTATAGGGTTTGAAACTAACAGGTTCCATGAGTATTAGTGTCCTCATTTGTTTTGTAGGAGATTGAATTTTTCACTGAATAAAGTACCTCAAATGGTGAATTAAAGGACATCATTGCGAAGGCCTTGTCGAGCTAATCAAAATGGATATATTATTTGTTATATTGGAGCTCGGGAAAAAAGATTAATTTTACAAATAAAGAAAAAGGCTTCCATCATAGAGCTACAGGATTAATTGGGTCTAAATTAGAATTTGGCCCATTAAGTCCTATGTGCATTTTAATGAGATATGGTGGAAAGGTTTAGTATCACATCGCTGATCCAAGGAGGAGGGAAGGCCAGGCGCCCCAATATATACAGCCCAGGACCCCTAGGCGCCACACAACACCATCATGGAGAAGAGAGGTGTCCCTTGAATGGATAATCTCTCAACTCTAGAGAATTAGGGCTAGACTTTCCAATGTAGTAGATTAGTTCTAGGTGGGAGTTAGGGAGAGCAGAGCTATGCCTTGGTTCTAGAGAAGTCTTCAGGGACTGGTATATCTTTGCATCTCATCTTTGTAAGACTTATGCTTTAATATTCATTCATCTTCTCAATTTACTTTTATGCTCTTTAATAATATGTTTAGTATAGTTTTTATACCTTAGCATGGGATCTTCGCTCACATTGAGTGCTCTAGTTATCTTAAGTGATTAGAGTAGTAATTTATAGTGTGGACATGGTGTCTAGACTAGAGGTTACCTGAGATTGCACCCAATCCCATGGATTGTTGTGGTAGCCCTAGGATCATGACAGTCCTGATGGTCGACGTATTCGACCACATTTGGGTTGGTGTTTGTAGGATCGTAGCCGGACCTTCCTAGCCCCCTTCTCATCCCTTTCTATGGCTAGTGCTCTGGTGTCCTGAAGTGCTAATGTGTGATTTCTATATCTATCTATCCCTTATTATTATAGAACCAAAGTAATAGAGAAGTATTTAGGAACCTTGACCCGTTGTCCTCTGACTTTAGCTATCCACTCATTTATCATATAATTCTCTTGCGTGTGATTATTATTCATAATTCCTATCATATATCATTTATCCCTACTTTAGTCTAGTTGGTTTATTAAGTTAGTAGATACATGATGGTAAATTATCAGATTCTTTAACCCTAGCTTCCCTGTGGTAAAATGTAAATAACGATACCTAGAATACTCCTAGTAAATGCTACATTGATGTTCTATTATTTACACTTAACGAATGTCAACAACAGGATGTTCAGGGCGCTGCCTCCATCAATGAGCACTTTCTCGAACCGGACGCTATCAATCACCGGGTCAAGGACTAGTGGAAATCGACTAGCATCGGGGAGTTTGGCCCACATATCATTCCGGCTGAACGAGATGGGCTGCTCAGTCCACGACGGCACCCTAACATCAGTGATGAGGTCATCAGACTTCTACATAGACGCGATGGCCCGCGTCCCATGCGTTCTCTAGCCCAACCTTGTCACCAAAGATGACGACAGCGACGTTCTTCACTGGATCCCTGTAGGCGTGCTGTGGATTGGGATCTTGGGGCTCCTCCTCATCGATGTCGTCCTCATGGACAATGTATTTGGTCTTGGCCTTGGAAGCTGGGCGTGGCTTCTTGTTAGCGGTGATCTTGAGTGCGTCCGCTAGAACTCTACATTTGCCCAGCATATGGCCCTTGTCGGGGTGGCGAGGGCAATCCTAGCTAAGGACTTTGTCAAGCTCCTGCTTTTGGCCCTTTACCGCATTGACAGAGTCATTGTTGCGATTGCGCCAACCACCGTTGTAGCCCTCCTGACCACGGCATTTGAAGGAACGATTGTCATCACACTGGTCAGGGTCACGATTGCCATGATGGTTTCGCGGAGTTCTGGACGATGCTTTGGTCGACGATCCTGATCAGTGTCACGGTCCCGGTCATCATCTCGACGATAGTTGCGGTTAGAGGGGCTAGTGTCGCCTTCGTTCAGCCCGTCGTCAAGGTGGGTGTACTTGTTGGCGATGGCGAGGAGATCTTCCATGGTCTTCGGTTGCTTAAGAAGCAACTTCTTTTGGAGGTCCAGACCGCATGGATGGACCAGACCGGCAATGAAGAGGTTGACCCCTTCCTCCAGTGTGATGCCGGTCACATGATTCCACGTGTCAGAGAAACACCGGATGTACTATCGCAACGTTTCCCTTGGTTGATGTCGCACCTGCGCCAGGGCGTACTTGGTGCTCAGCTGAACGCAGGTTGGCTTGAAGTTATCAACGAACGTCTGGCAGAGCTAATCCCAGCTGTGGATAGATCTGGCGCGCTGGTGTCGTAGCTAGGAGGTAGCGACGTTGCTTAGAACCACCAGGAGGTAGTTTTCCATAACATACTCGTTGCTACTGGCTGCTCGGATAGCCACCTCGTATAGCATGATCCAGTGCTCAGGATCATCCTTCCCATCGTACATCTTGACATCGCCGATTTGGAAGCTTTTTGGCTAGACCACGACCTTGAGGCATTCTGAGAATGGCGCTGGTCCGTTCATGTGCCGACGAGCGCGGTAACGTTCATTGAGGTGGTCATGGAGGTCGAAGCCTCGACGCTACTCGACTTCCTGCTCGACACGACTATTATCGTCACGTCGCTAGTTGCCACGCTGGCGATACCCATGCTGGCAATTGTCCTGCTAATCGTCGCGTAGTTCATCGCGTAGGCCGTTGTCGTCGTTGCCCTGTCGAGGCGGCTCAGGCGGAGGGTTACGCCCTTCGTGGTTGGATGAATTGTCAGCACCTCCTTCGGACAATTGATTGCGATGGCTGCGGATGTGCTGCTGACAAGACCATCGAGATCGATATGACGTGGTCATAGATCCAGCCTCTCACAATCGGTTTACCTGATCCTCGGCGGCTACCAAGTGATCGATGATGGCATCGACCCCAGGAGTCCCCGGGGGAAGAGTCATTAGTAGGTGCCTGGCTATGGCTATGTTTTTTGTGGGAGTCTCATGGACGAGAGTGTCCCCGACCATGTCGAGTTCGTTGTAGAGATCGCAATAGAGATAATGCGACCTAGGGCCGTTCGTGCCATTTGCAGCGTTGTCTTCCTGCTGCTCCTGGAGCCAGCGCTAGTCATGATTGCGATTGCACCCCTCTCTGTCCCGCCTCTCCTGAGAGGTTTCATTCATAATAGGAGGTTCATTGTTGTTGATCATGAAGATTGTGCTGCCAAACCCAGGAGGGAACTTGGGGAAATCCAAGGTCAGATCTGGCGGGGAGGTCTGTGCTTGGTGTTCTGATGTGGCTGGGATTGCGTCCTCAACATGCTCCTCCATCCAGACCTCAGGACTCTCATAGTCAGAGAGGAGGTACTCGGTATAGTTGGAAGGGCCGGAGGGTGATCTCTCAATCTGGGCCAACAGATCAAAAACGTTGCTGCTCTCCTAGACCGTACCCGAGGAGGTCAGGTTGATCTCTTTCAGGGTCACCATGTTGACCACATGTCTCAGATCTTCGAGGACCAAAACCCTAGATGGATTGAGGTCCAAGAGGTGGTCATCACATCGCACGGGGCAACCTGCAGGTTCCTCGCAAAGGATGCGGCTGCGTTGTCCAGATGTGTTGAAAGTCAACTCAACTGCTCGGAGCAGGAACACTCGGGCCCGTTGGTGCTGGACCAGTAGGCTGTGGGTGCTACGCATGGCATTCTCGCCTCTGCTATGCTCAGGACGTAGTCCGATTTTAGGTTGGACGAGGTGGCCGATCAGTGCGATTTGGGAGGCCGCGCCGACGCTGGTGCATGTTGATGAACTCATCTACCCTGACTGGAGGTGGAGCACATGCAGCAGCCAGATTTGGATCTGGCCGGTGTTGACAGCGGACCTGGTCGACAGGCCCTTGCCGCTGCTACTAGTTGGGAGGCACACCTCCTCGATGAACGGGAGGCGGAGTTCAGGCCGCGGCCGGACTAGGATCCTGGTGACACGGGGGCCAGCTTGGCTCAGGTGACCCTGCCAACGTGGTTGATTATGGAGGGGACCGCCCTGCTGACGAGCAGGGGTGGCGCTCGAGCTGCAGGCAGATTTCGATCTGCACGGCCTGAGAGGCCAGAACAGTTCATACGCCCATGCCGACGTGGAGGGACAGGGGTGAAATCTAGATCTTCGTGAAGCCACACACGAGCAGACTCCACGTAATCTAGGATCTTGACCAGGCCTGCACCCTGCCGATCAATCATCTCGATCAGATTGGAAATGTCGATGTGCCTCCTCTAGTAGCGAGAAAGCTGCCAGTTCGCCGCTGGCGTGGCCACCATCTCCGCAACCGTCATGGGCGGTGCGGATGACCCCGGGGGCGGCCCCGAGATCAGAGTTGTCAATGAAGCGGTTGGCGCAGTGGGTGCTGGGACCAGCTGCGCCGCAGACGATGCTGGGACCGGCTGCGATGCTCCCGTGAATGTGATGGACGTCGTTACGCCGGAGGTCCAGGTGAACGCCCTGACGGTAAAGGTGATGCCCACCTCGAAATCCATGTGGGGAAGGAAACCATCTGGCACGCCTCAAGATCTAATCACGCACCCCCTACCTGGGGCGCCACTGTCGACGATATCTCCTCGGCAGTCTACCACAGGACACCCCAAGGTAGTACATTTGCGGTGAGGGCGCACTAAGACCAACGAACTACCTGTACCCACCTTCCTATGGGAAAATATAAATAAGGATACTCTGATAATAATTTTGGGTGAAATGTTATAATGATAGATCCATGCGCTTGTGAATAATTCTAAAAGGTTAATATCTATCCTATGGCAATCCTTATGTCGTTGCTAGAGAATTAATTCTAGTAATGATATTAAGACCTGCCTACAAAAGGCGTTTCTGGCGTGACCGCTGGAGATGTGTTCCCTACCTGTCTCTTGGTGTTTGCGCTAAGAAACGCCAACACAAAGCTCTCGCCACCTTGTGGTGATTGTGGACCAATGGTTTTCAGGTTTCTCTTGATCCTAATGCCACATGCTCCATCCTGCTCAATAGGTGGGGACTGCGCAAAGCTCTCATCACCTCGTGATGACCGCGGACCAGTGGTTTTTAGGTTTCTCTTAGATCCTAATGCCACTGCTCCATCCTGCTCCATAGCTGGGGACTGCGCACAGCTCTCGCCACCTCGCAATGACTGCGGACCAGTTATCTTCAGGGGTACTTTTCTTAAAAGCTCGGTACAACATGTTTCATCTTCCATCAAGCTTGGGGACTACGTGGGCCCACGTCACTTAGCAGTGACTTGGGCTAATTCAATTAAATTTTTTGGGTACCAGAGGTGTGACCCCCTACCCTTTGTGGCCTTCTCTTGTTGGCTACTTTACACAAATGACGCGAAGCATCATATGCTACCATGGGCCCACGTCAACAGACGTCCAGTGCTTTTTTCTTTTTTCTTGGAGCAACATGCATCTTTCAACAAGACCTATACTTGATAAAAATGGTGGTCGGCTCCTCATCAACCTGGTCGGTGAACCAGTACGCTCCTGTGGTGCTTTTCGTGACTGGTCGGCAAGCCAACCACAAGCCTCAACAGTCCGAGTGACTGGTTCAACCATGCAAGATTTCAAGCCTCACTGGTCGGCAAGCATCAAGACGGTGTTTCCTCAAGATAACATGGTGCTCGGGGGACTAGCTGTGGGGGTATAGACCCATATACCCTCATGGCTACCTTTGGGCCTGTTCGAAGATGGTAGCCTAGCCCATAAGATGAAGACGTGCGACACATGACGTGCACCGCACGATAATAGGCTACTTTGCTTGTAACTCTGTCCCTTCGAAAGGAGGGACATGGACCCTCTCAACTCAAGTTGATTCAGATCAATACAACCGAACAGAGCACAAGACATAGGGTATTGCGTTTCATAGCGGCCTGAACCTATATAAATCGTTGCTTCTCATGCCTCTGTTCACATCTAGCTCCTAATCTAAGCGCACCCTCACCGCTCTTCTACTGTTGTGGGTGTCCCCGTAGCAGACTATCGCCGATATTTTGTCGACAAATATGCAGTAGGTCTTAACTTCATAAGAGTGATGGGTGCTTTGGCTACAACCTCGTGACTTTGATGTTAGTGGACTGGTGGGTGGACAATGAGGTGGCTATAGGCCTCTAGGGTGGCATGGCTTTACCACATCGCAGAGAAATAGGTAGTGTGTCTTAACTTTATATGAGTTTAAGATTACTAGAAGAATGCTCCGCGTGTTGATGTAGAATCGCAAGTCAAATTGTACGGAAAGTTACTTATATCAATAGATAAATATCATAACACGCATTAGTGGTTATTTTTGGCACTTTGACTTGGACAACTAATACAAAACAATATATATTTGTAAATGATATAGTTTGTTGATGTCAATAACTTGAGTGAAGACATAATTACATGTTATAGTCGGACGTGCCCATGTATGTTGAAGTGGACACTTGTATGACAAGATGGCCCTATTTGTTTTATGGAAAAACCACACTAAAAGTATATTATTTGTTGATTTATTGTGATAAGAAAAATACTATATCATGGCCGATAAGTTTAGGTGCCTATATATAAAACTTACAATAAAACGAGAAAATCACCTTTTGTTTTTCTTTTAATATGCATGTATCATTTCCTATAAGCATATTTAAGATTTATTTTTTAAAAGGGTTTGACGGGGTCAACAAAGGGTTCAGATCATAACATCCCCTTCCCCTTTGATTTTGGCTTGCCCTCAAGCCAATATAGAGAAACTTTCATGAAAGATCATAATGCCACCAGCAATGACCTTAGAAAAAAGCATCTCATCGGGTCATCCAATGACGAATCATCCACAACGTAGCTTAACTACAGGCACTACACAGGGACAAGCATGTACGGAGTATGCATGCATCAGGCCTTTTTTCGGAATTTTGTTCCGCCTCCGGCCGTTTAAGTACCAACGGTCGGGAGGTGCTTTGGATGCAGGCGAGTAAAACTAATAATGGCCCACCAGGCTGAGCAACTGCGCCGCCGCCTCATTTTGGATTTCGAATCCAATTCCAAAAAACCCATCTTTTAACTCCGCCGCCGCCTCGGCCTCCGCCTGTTCCCCAAGCCCCGACCGTTACACGGGATTCTCTTTCCCTTCCCCTCGTCGTCTTCCTCGCGTCTGCAGCCGCAGATGTGCCCGTGCCTGTGCCTCCCCAGGCGGCCATACCTCTGCAGCTGCGCGCCCTGGCTGGCGTGCGCCTCGGCAGGATGCGCCGCCCGCGGCTCCCCATCAACCCCCGGCACTCCCCATGGGGACCGAGCCAGCGCCTCCGGCTGGGGCTAGGCTCGTGCCCGGCGGCGGCCGAGCTCGTCGAGCCGTCGAGGGTCGTCCTCGTGTCCGGGGCGGCCGAGCTCTCCTCCCCCCTCTCGCTCCACGCCGACGCCTCCGCACGCCTGGCGCTGCCACCGGTGGACGCCTGTCCTCAACCCTGACTTCTCCGACACCTGCGAGGTCGACATCGACAGCCTCGTCGTCGTGGGCGCCGCCCTCGTGTCGGCCTCGCCCGAGCCGAGACGGAGGAAGAAGGAGCGCAGTGCGTCTCGCCGTCCTGCTCCTCCTCGTCGCTGCCTCGGATTGGGCGCGCGGCGGCAAGTCGCCACGCAGCTCGTCACCACGGACCTCAAGGCGTCGTTCCTGCTCTTCCAAGATAGCTACGGCGCGTTCCTCGCGGCACGGAGCGGCGTGGGTCTACAACCTGGGGGTGCAGATGGAACGGTTCTACCTCGCCGTGCTCCACGCGCCGTCCAAGACCTGTGTCTGGGTCGCCAAACACGCCGCGCCCATCACCGACCACCCCGCGCCGCCGCAGCTCATGGCCAAAGGGATCTCCATCGAGGACCCCAACGGCACCACCATCTGGTCCACCCCAGTGCGTGAGTAGATCATGCCTTTATTACTACCTCAGTTTCCTTCTTTTTATACCAAACAAATTGTGTAGTGGATTACACAGAATTGCATACTGGAGTAATGGTTTGGCATACCCTGCTACCCCTGGGTCCATGAATCTTAGCAACTCTAGTTTGCTCCAGTAGTCGGTTTGCTCTCCCATCAGATGAACCCAAGCCTTCCATCGTCCTCTGAATCCAGTTAGTTGTGATATTCATAGGGACATTGTTCCTAAGAAACATTAACTTTGAAGGTCGCTGTCATCCCTCTTTTTCCTGTACATCTTGTACGGTCGCTTTTCATTCTTAATGAAATGGCACTCGATTCCCTGCGTCGTTTGAGAATAAAGTTCCTAAGAAACATTAAACTACAACTGAACTGTTCTGTTTCTGTTATTTATAAAGATGCTTTGCTCATGTTTGTTTATCTTCCCTTATGCTTCTCTCTAGTACGCATGTATAATTTCAGTTCAGTTTTTTTTATTTATAAAGATGCTTTGCTCATGTTTGTTTATCTTCCCTATGCTTCTCTCTAGTGCACATGTATAAATGTTTTATACATTGGCATCAATCCTATGTTTGTCTATGTACTATATTATCTACGGTGTTCAATAGCTTCATCTCAAGAGACATTTTTGCTAACTGAATTGCAGGTGTGGAAATTCTTCATTACTTTTACTGATGTTCTGGGTCTTTGTTCAGTTGCACTTGATGAGTTTGTTCAGTCTCTTCATGATTATGTAAGTTCCTTTTCCTCTGGACATCTGTATGTTTTTCATTTCTTTTGTTTGCTGGTAGAGTAATGGTAAAGGGAGGAAAATTGAATAAATAGATATGTTGGTTATGTTCTTCACACTTTCTGACAGTGGTAAGATCAGGCACAAAGAAAGACACGTGGATGTGATCAAAGGTTATCTCTGGCTTGGGCCAACAAATGAATAAATATTAAATTGGACAGGAGTGGATACTCAGCTCTCCTGCCTGTTTGAGAAAATTGAATAGGAGTGACCACAATCCTTATGTTTGTCTTAGTTCCTACTAGTGGTCCTATAACATTTCTTTTTTCAGATTTGATATTTCTTGTTGGATTGCATTCTATGACCGTAATTATCTATACTGACATTAAAGTTTTAATACATTGCCCGGTCATAGTATATCAATTTGAAAATTTAACTTTGTATTTACTGAATATTATAAATCAAACTTGGATCTCAGTGGTCAAAGCTGAAACAATTCCAAGTCTAGTCATGAATTTGGTTGACTCAGAATTTGCAAGGGAAAGTTTTTTCTTAGTTTTTTTTTGTTTGACCTCATTAGGGTTCCTTGCTTCATTTAAGGTGCTGCATAATTAAAACCATGATACATGGAAGGTATTCTTGCCAGTGTGTTTATATATTCCTTTATAAAACTTTTGTAGCCTTTGAAAAATTAGTCACTAGGCTTGGAAGCTAGCATCTTCTGAAGTAATATGCTGATAATCTACAATCTTTTTATAGGATTCAAGGTTGTTGGGGGAACTGCATGTTGCTCTGCTGAAATCCATTGTAAAGGACATTGAGGATGTTGCTAGAACTCCATCAATTGCGCTGGGGGGTAAATCCAGGAGTTGGCCATCCACAAATTGTTGAAGGGGTGGGTATATATTTGTACATGCATATTTGATGGTAGTCTCGAGTATTACATTCCTTTTCTTTTCATCCTGTCCATTTCATGTTTTTTCTTAATATATATTCTTTAACAATCATGTATCTTTCTGGTAGGCATATGCCTGGGGATTCAATATACGTAGCTGGCAATGCCATCTTAATCTTCTTACATGGCTTGAGATATTAAGACAGTTAGCTTTATCTGCTGGTTTCGGAGCCCAATTAAAGAAAAGGATGGTAGAAGATTCTTATTACCGTAATGATAATGAGGTCTGTGCTCCTGTACATCCGACCTGCCT
Organism: Bothriochloa decipiens; assembly: GCA_023333625.1. Lineage (NCBI taxonomy): Eukaryota > Viridiplantae > Streptophyta > Magnoliopsida > Poales > Poaceae > Bothriochloa > Bothriochloa decipiens. The sequence goes on from CM041645.1 coordinate 28,159,873, forward strand.
CTAAGATGATTTCAGGTCAAGGTATCTCTTAATGCAATGCATTTCTCACTGGAATCAATAAGATATTTGAATTCTGTTATAATTTTCTCCTTAACTGATACAGTACCTTGTAAACAAATGGGCAAGTGAAACTTATGAAATTCAAAATAACCTTCTGGATGATGCCAGCAACTAACCAGTAATACATAGCTTTGTCTTATTTTGTTTGAGGTCCTTCCAAATTTTAACCTACACATCAATTTATGCTACTAGATGACCATGAGTCTGGTAAATTGATATCAAGAAATGATGAGTTATAATCACAATTATAGATTGATTTTAAAGGTAACCAGTTTGCTTGTTTGTAGTGATTAGGTTGAAGATCAAAAGTCAAAACTGAATAAGTATTGTTGAATGTACTGGAAATCATGATATTTCTCATGAAAAATTAAACATATATCTGAGCCATGTGTATAAAACATATATCTGAGTTTACACCAAATTCTCAGTTTTCTGGATGACAAGAGAAAAACATATAAAAGTATTTTTACAAGGTCGATGCAAAATTTGTTGCAGGGTCATGATGGTGAGACTGTTATATTGACACTTCGAAATGGTTCAGCAGCTGTGAATGCTGCTGCTAAGATGAAGGAAAGAGGTTACACTAATCGACGTAGAACCTGCCACCGTCTCACTCCTGGAACTGTAAAATTTGCTGCTTTCCATGTGCTTTCTCTTGAAGGGAGTAACGGTCTCACAATATTGGAAGTAGCAGAAAAAATTCAGGTACATACACATATATGTATCTTCAATTCCCTCCCCCCTTAAGTAGTTATCTTCATAAGAAAAAGATATATGAGGTCAGGTGACATATCCATGTATAATGCAGGCCAAAAACACATATTTTTTTTCATTATTATACACTAATTTCAAGTTCCTGTCTATATGTATTGCAATTCATGCTTCCAGTTCTATACAGCCAGCTCAAATTAATGGTTATTTTTTATATTAGCCACCTATATCTTGGCTTCCATGTAAACTTCTGAATTTTCCTTCAGATGTGTACAATGTCAGACAAGTATGGACACTACTGAACATTGGGTGATTCTCAGTTAACTAACTTATTTACTAAATTGTCGTGATTTCAGTTATGTCCACCGATAATGGAAGAACACTTTAATAATAGGCTAAATTTGGAATGTGGTTGGTTTAGGCAAGAATACTATATACAATGCCTTGTTTCACCTATCAGCTATGCTCACGCAAAAGACAAATATGATTTGTTGCTGAGTTTATTTATGCATGATTTTAGTGCATTCATGGTGCTATCTCTATAGTAATAATAATAATGAAAACAAAATAAAAAGAGTGTATACAAAAATTTCTTTAGTAATTCTTTCTAAAAGCTGCTAGTAAAATTTCTTTAGTTGTTCTGTTGTAATTCCTTTCAAGTACCTAGTTTTCAATCTTGAATTCTCCCGAGCTTTAGATAAAACTGTTTTAATATAAAGATTTACTCTGAACTTGAAACTCGTGGGTTGCATATGCTTGATATAAGTCTAGACAGATATGATATGAGAAGGTCTGAGTTGTTGTTTATCTTGTTCCTAGTAACACTAAAATTCTGGAGAATTTTTAAAAAAAATATTTTGCACAAATCTTTCCCCTCTCCCTGGACGCTCAGCGTGCATTGTTCATGGCACTTTTTGGGTGTCTACGTGGAGAGCAAACAAAAAACAATGGCTTTCCCAACATGGTTACAGTTACAGTGGAAGGTTCGACTACCTTGGGACTTTTCTAGAAGGTCCGAAAGCAACAACTTGGCGCATGGTGCCCGCGACAAGTCACCGCATCACGAAACACACGACGGATGCTGAATGTGTCGCCACTGGGGGCAGTGGGAAGATGGCATGGGCCACTCCTAAGCAGCGAGGCGACCATGCCGCTCGCGCTTTCTAACATTAAAGCGACACACGCTCCAGGGGAGACTATAGAAGAAGAGCAAGAAAGGGCTACCTAGTGCAACACAAGTTGCACCAAGTGTGCAGCCTCTTGCCACCCTGGAAGGTGACAACAAGGGACCACAAGAAAAACACACAATGCCAGTGAGGATTCACCTAGCTACACAAAGGTGAATGGCTACCCTGCAAGTTCCTCGGTTTGAAGCAAAAAAAAAAAATAGAAAAAGAGCAAAGTAAAAGGTCACCAAAAGATGTGGCCTTCAAGCTCAATCATCAAGTTCAATGTCAAGCGGAAGGCGGAGGTAGTCATTCACCATCCTCGGCAAAAGTGATGGCAATTCCTCAGCCATTACCGAAAACCAAACACCAACTTAGCCGTACCTACGCCTCCATGTTAGAGAGTGCGAGTAGGCTGTGGTTAAACTCAATGCAAGGGAGTCCTCGGCAAGAATTCCCTTCACCCCAGTGGAGACACCAAAGCGGAGGTTTACACATTCAAGCACACTATGGGGCGAAATCGCTGGTGCCATGTTGCTATGGTTACGCAATCGCGCCCAATGGTTAATGTCCCCTGGTTGTCCTATCTCAAGCTGCTCATATAGCTAATGCCGATGGGAGAGCCAATATTTTTTTAAAAAAAAATATTCCAAAAACTTATAAAACTCCGAAACAACGGTAGAACAAAGAACTTGACACATGGTGCTTGACTTGATCGTTCTATCTTTCATTTGCTCAAGACCTAAGTGAAGGCTATGAAGCCCTATAGTTGAAGGTAATATGGATAAGTTTGAAAGTCAGGCCAGTTTATAATAATCCAGCGGAGAATTTTGATTGAACGCATATGTACTTGTGAGGAGTGAAAGCATCGAAGCAACTCCTGATCCGCTGCCCCCTCCCCCTCCATTATGGGCATATGCATGGATTATGCAACTTGCTTTAGGTTGATATCTTAGTTTAATAGCACTTTCTTCGCTGGCCTGCATTTTTTAACGTCAATAGAAGTTCAGAATCCTTGCTAATGTTTCCTGCTCCCTGATTTTGATTTAGGAGAGGGCAGCTTCATCCCAGTTGGAAGCGGGCGATACCAAGGGATCGATCCTGTGATGCAATGATTAGTTTCAGGTTTGTAGTATCTGCTTCGATGTATATTAGGTTATTAGTGCTTTAGATCAATAACTTTTTATATGAACTTTTATCTTGCTTTAAATTTTGCTTCTGTAAGGTAAGAGAATGTTATTTTTATTATTGTTGATCTGGGCTTTGTGACAGCACACATGTTTCTTTAGGGGTGAGGTGTGTTTGTAATCTTGGGGGTTATGTGTGGCTTGTAGTTGTAGGGTAATTTGTGCACTGTAGTTGCTGGTAATGTACATCAAGTATTATTTTTGTTACAAGTTTTTCAATCCTTCTCGAATGAAGAGAATAAGAAGACACAGATAGACTAATCTGGCAATACAAATTATCCTCTCTAAAATGAGAGAAAATTGATCTAAGTTCTATTTTTGTTCATTGTATTCCAGTGAAATTCTAAAACCTCATCAACTCTTTGTTCTTGGTATATAGGTCATGTCTTACAACACAGGATCCAAAACTGCACTGTCAAAAATTAAGGCAGCATTGGGGTTGGTCATTGGCTTCCTAGCTGACCTAGTTAATTTTATTGTTACTGTTTTTAGTAACTGATTTTTTAAGTTGTATATCCTAGATTGTTCCTGACCCAGCGGTGATGGTATCCTTCCCTATTGCTGGTGGTTGCCGGTGATGCGGACAATGCAGCTCTTGTTGCATGGACTACAACGCCCTGGACACTTCCAAGTAACCTAGCACTGTGTGTCAATGCCAACCTCATGTTTGCAAAGGTTGGTACTTTGCTGTTTTTGAACCCTAGTTTTTTTTTCATTTTGTAATTTTGGCATGCTGTCTTCCTATTCTGCTGCATGTCTATAGGTCACCCCAGTTTGTTAGATCCTTACTGTTCACACACTTCTCTACTTGTAAATTGCTGTTTATTACATTCCATTGATGACATTTACTGTGTACAAACAGGTTAAAGACAAATCAAATGGAGCAGTATATGTTGTTGCAGAATCTAGGCTTGGGCAGTTACCAGTTAACGCCAAAACTTCAGGAAAGAAGTAGGCACCTTCAAAGGGAAGCACTGCTTAAGCTGTTCAGGATGGTTTGGACAATGAATCATATGAGCTGTTGGCAAAGATTCCTGGGGCATCCTTGGTTGGCTTAAAGTGAGTAATCTTTTAAATTTAGATCAATCTTGTAGTTGGACTTGTTTCCGTACCTTCATGTTAATGTTATTTACATTACATGTATCATCACTTGCCAGCACTTCAGTGTTAGAACTTGTGAACTAGAATTTCCAATTCTATTTACTCAAGTTGTAACGGGAATACAAAGGTCTTCCTTAGATTGCTTCCTGTTATCCTTATGTTACTGGTTTGTTTTCTGAGCTAAGTTCACAACTCCATATAGCTTTGGACCTTGGACATCCATCTGCAATTTTAGAAAATATTCTGCATTTGAATGTCTCATTGATATAGCTAACTTACTCCAACAACAGTTCCACTCCAGAGTCTACTGAAGTATTGTAGGTTTTTACATTATGCATTTACCAAGCACTACCACTCTCCAATCTGAATTCCTGAAGATTGTTTGAGAATATCAAATTCATGTGATAGCAAAGAATTATTGGAGTATGTATCTGGAGCATTTTGGTTCTTATGGCTGCTACTTTTTTTTTCCTGGTTACAGATACTCTTCTATTTGATTTTTTTCATTCAACTTCAAGAGACCGCATTTAGAGTGATTGCGGACAACTATGTCACAGATGATAGTGGAATGGGTGTTGTCCATTGTGCTCCTGCCTTTGGTGAAAACGACCATTGTGTTTGCCTTGCTGCTGGGATATTTGAGGTTGGTTTTGTTTATTTTTCTTTAATTCATGTATATCGTCATGAACTGATGTGCCGCTAAGGCTAAGGTATTCAGGGTTGATAGATATGGGAAAATCAGTAAACCAGCAATATCCTTTTCAAAAACTTGGGGGAATCGCCCTATCTAGTTAATTAAAATGATACTATCAAACTAATGATGATGTCAGTAGGAAAAATTTGGGAAAGGGACATGGTAGTGCCCTGCCTCCACCCTTCACCGCTATTCGATCGGCATGCGGCAATTCTGAAGATACAACATAAAATTGAATGCCTCAACACTCATTTTTCCTAACATCTCCTCTCTTTAACGTATACCTCCCTCTTCTTCCCCTAAAACATCTGTGAAGTACATACTATGTGCATTTGAATTTGAATCTGATTATAGAGATAGAGCTTAGTTTGGTATTTTCCTAATGTTCACAATTTACTTGAATTACCTTTTTGCCACAACATTGTTAATTATCATGAATGATATACTTGTAATGCTTCTTTGATTGATGCAAACCATCTCTTAGGTGATGGGATGCAATGGTTCTATCTGATTTCTTGTTCTTATTTCCCAATCTGGAAGAATCTGGTATGACTTTGTGCTCTTTTTGTACATTGTATCTCTTGCCAGCTGTTCGTGCTTATGCAAGCATGACCTTGCTTTATTATTTTTTCTTGCTATTTTTATTCTTTCCGATGCTTCACATGCAGACTGCTAGACTTGTTGTCACCGTTGATGACGATGGGTGCTTTATTGAAAAGATATCTGATTTTAAAGGGCGATATGTCAAAGAAGCCGACAAGGATATCGTCAATGCTGTTAAGGCAAGTTGATGTTTCAGTTTTCCATTAACTAATATCTCATCTTAGTCTTTAAATAACCTTTGCTTCTAGTTGTCCAATCAGCATTCCTTTACCTACAGATTTCATACACTTTTCTGATAAGATAAATGCTAAAATATTTCAGTTTCAATGCTAATATGATCCATTAATTTTTTTTATTTTTCCTGAGGATTGATAAACAACATGAACAGGTTAAGGAAGACTCATTAGTAAAGGGATTATTGAGCCCTCTTATCCATTTCAGTTTCATACACCCCTCTTATTTATGGCTGTAGCAAGCTGGTAACCTTCTATGCCTACTGTGCATATATATTTTGTCGATATGCCGATAATTTATGATTTTGCCATTCAGCTTGATTTCAAGTTAGTACCAAATTACCAATGCATCTTCTTGTTCTGATAACCTGACAAGCCTAACAACTTATCTTACCACATGTATTGATCACTATGATTTCTTCACCATGTTGTAGTGAGCCGTATACACAATAAACCATCCTTTTGAACCATTTTCGTTTTCTTTATACCCTAGGAATATTACCATTAGTCCATTAACTTTATATGAGTTTTTCCTTTTTGTTTGTGGCTCATGTTTGGTTTGTTCTCCAGCCTATGCCAACTTGGTTGGGAGTAAATTGCTTTGTTATTATTGTTGTGTACGTTACTCATCTCATCTGCCCTTTATTTTCATTATGGTCTTCCTTCTGCAATACTTGTTTCTATTTGAGGGATGTAGCCTGAAAGAGATTTGTTGTAGGTTTGTCAAGTTTTAGAAGATTGACCAGTTGCTGCAATGTAACAAGGAGACATAGTGGGTGCCTGACAATGTTAAGGTATTTTATGGCTTTCTGCTCCTGATAGTGCCATGATGATGAAACCTTGTATGGAAAAACGCAGTGTGAGGCTTCCCTCATAGCCCTTAACTGTGTTTTGAGACTTAGAATTTAGATGGCTATGAGGATATCTCACAGTTATATCTCCATGATCCTTCTGTATTTTATGATGGAGATATATTGCATGGAGCTCCCTCCGCCCCAAAATAAATGCACATATCACACTTCGAGGAGTCAACCAATTTGAAATTTGACCAAATATGTACAAAAAAGCACTAATGTTTGTGATACCAAATAAGCATCATTAGACTCACTGCATATGTTTTCATAGTAAACTGCAATGTTTTTAAGGCGTCGCTTTGGCGTCGCCTAATCGACAAGGCGCTCCAGGCGAGACGACTCGCCTCAGATTGGTATGGCGTCCGCCTTACGACCATGGCGTCCGGAAAACGTCGATTTGGTGTCCGATTCGTCCTAGACCAAGGAAGGTGGGCGCCATACGGGATGCTCTGTTCGGGTGGCGAGAAAACGCGGGAGAGCACAGGAGAAAGGACGGGAAAAAGAGGAGACGCGTGGGAAAAGGCAATCGCGCGCGCAGAGATAGAGGGAGACGCGCACGGGAGAATTAGATGCGCTGGAGAGAGGAGCGCGGAAGAAATTGGAGAGCAGAGAGAGAGGAGAGCGGAAGAAATTGCAGAGCAGAGATAGGAGCACTCGCCCACCCGCGCGAACCTACCTGCTTGCCCGCGCAAACGCGTTCGCCCGCACCGCCGCGAGAAGCTGCTGTCGCCGAGCATCTGCCTCCCCCTCCCCTCTTCCTCATCCGCGCGAGGAGCACCCGTCGACGGGCTGCTGCTTCCCCGCCGCTTCCTATGGTCCTCCATCCGCGCGAGGAGCATCCGCCGGCGGGCTGCTGTTCGCCGCCGCCTCCTCTGGTCCTCCATCGAGCAGGACACGAGCCGCCGCCCCTCCTCTGGTCCTCCATCGAGCAGGACACGAGACGCTTTTACAGTCTTCCCCGAGCTAGGTAACTCTGCTCTTCCCTCTGGTCAAAACAGAGAGGTGCGGCAGCAGCGCAGCGCAGCGCAGCGCAGGAGAGAGACGAAGACACGCTAGGGCTACCAGGGTGAGGGGCACATGGGCTGCTTGGTGCACGTGGGCTGGGCCAGACCATTTCTCACTCCTCTCCTTTTCTTTTTCTTCTTTTTTCCTTTCCTTTTTCCTTTATATCTTCATCTTTATACTGTTCTGGACTGCTGTTTTAATATTTCCTTAAATTGGTAAGGCGTCGCCTCGCCTTACGCCTTACTCGTTTAAGCGTAAGGCGGTAGTCACTCGCCACGCCTCGCCTTAACGCCTTGAAAACATTGGTAAACTGATTTAGAGATACAAATGTCGATACTATTTTTTATAAACCTAGTCAAACATAAGATTGGTTGAATCCTTGGATGTATGCTATGACATGGGTCAAGGCTTAACCAGGCTAAGTAGGCGTAGCAACTAGCAACTAAATATAGTATCCTGAAATTAGGGATTGTAGTTTTCTGAAGATAAGATATAACAAAGAGCATCAGATTACTCCCTCCGTTTTGGTAGGTGTATTTTGTTTTGTTAAGGGTGAGCCTTTGGCCCACTAATTTAAGCGGAGAGATACTTAGTTTATTTTCAGTGATTTTCTGCTGTACTTGTCATGCCCTTCTAAGGAGTTGTATGAGTCGCCTACACTGCTTATTCTTCTTGATATAATGATATGCAGCTGTCCGAGAGTTCAAGAAACAAAAATATGTGGAGGTTGTAGTATTTGAGTATTTACATTTGAGTCATTTGATTGCTAGTAAATAATCTAGGTGCATCAGTTTTACCAATGAAGAATGTATTATTGTTCTATCTTTCCACGAGCTCTGCTACAAGTCTGAAAATGCACTTCTTTGCTTGTTGCAGCTATCTAATTGCAAGCTTTTAAATTCATAAGTATCATCTAAAATTCACTTGTGGATAATTGTACCAATTGATAAAACCTCCACATCATCTGGATATTTTTGTAAATAAATGGAAACCAGCCTGGATTGTCTTTAAGGTAGTTGTAATAACAAGGAGGGTTTTGATAATAGCATTTCCAAGAGTCCACATAATATTTGATATCCGCTTTTCTCATATAGTGTCCCTAAGCATAAATCCACCGTAAACCACTTTTTCCTACAGCAGTTTCCCTAAAATCAACAACCTTTTTTTTTAATTTTAAGATAGGGTGGAAGGGGAGTGATTTTGAGGTAGGACCTAGGAGGATGATTTAGGGTGCCACTAAATTTAGGTTGTTGGGTAGGAGTACTGTTGGAGATCTTTTGTGCATAAACCTTATTTTTTACAATAGCACATGTTGAATATAGGCACTTTTTGAGATGCTCTAACTGAGCTAAATCCTGTGAAGGTGTAGCTAGTTGTTGCAATTTTTTAGGAGCTCTGGGAATCATCTTAACTTGTATAAAAAGTTTCCATGGTAACATAACATCCAAATATGTGTCTGGAATTTCAAGAACGACCAGATTGCTGCTGATGGTATGTTTTTCCAGTCATTAAAACCCTACGAAGACTAGAAAGTTGAGGAATGTGGCAGGCAGTGTTGTCGTTTATTCAGAAACTAGGTCTGGCATGCACTTTAGAACTCGTGTTGGTGAGCATTAAATCAATATTTTGGTTTACATTAAAAAAATCAATATTTTGGACTAACTCGTCATTATGATAGTCCAACACAAAGCCCCAACAATCTTATTCCCAATGATTGAGATTGGCCAACATGTGATTTGTACTTGTGTATCTTAGTGGATTCCATTTACTTGTCTTGGGATAGTGTACTTCACAATCATTTTCATATGAGCTTGGTCTGTTCTTGGCTTAGATAAGGCAGTGAGTTCTGTTTTTGTCCTAGTGTTTCTAATACTACTTCCTGTTGTCATGCCGTTTGCAATAGATACTTAGATACATACCTGACCTAAAGTGTCATCATGAAATTGTTTGGAGAGTTCATGTGTTTTGACAACACATTTATGGCGAAAGATTTCTGTTTTAACTTGCTTTATTCTTTAACAGTGGTCCTGCAACAAAAAAGACGTCACTACTGGCTTGACAGTGCGTCACTACTGGCTTGAAGGTGCACGTGATTGGGCTGTTAGCAGAAGTAGATTCTGGGGTACTCCACTTCCATTGTGGATAAGTCAAGATGGTGAAGA
>CM041645.1:28169658-28239919 GCA_023333625.1 Bothriochloa decipiens
TTGAAGATTTAAAACAATGGTTAATCGGTTGCATTCTCTTGTTCTTTGGTGCTTAGACATTTCTTGTGGCTAACAATAGAGACTTGTTTCAAGATTATCCTGATATCACTCTAGACTTGTCCTAGTAACCTTTGATTTTTGTTTCTAAGTGTGTTATCAAGATTCAAGTGCAAAACGTTTGCTGCTAGTAATCTGTAATATGACTAGCTGTTGCAATTTGGTCTCAAGAAAACAAACTTCTGGTGTTTTGATTACTCCCTCCAGTCGGTAACACATGTTATCTCCTAACAATATTAGTTGTCTTTAGGAGAGAAATGCTTTCTCTTATTTGCTTAGATTGCTGTATTATTAGATGTTACCTTAGCTACACTGATGTTGGTAGCTTCCTTTTGATCTTTGAATTTTGATTGAAAGCAGTGATGTGTAAGGGCATCCGCAGTTAGATCCAATCCATGGGAATAAAAAACCAGCTGATCTCTCTGCCTCTCCTCTCGTGTCAGCTCATGACTGCCCCTTTCTTTCTCTCTCTCAACCTAGCTGGATGCCTTCTTGCTCTCTCCCATGGCTGCCCCCGTCTCCCTCCCCACCATGGTAGCCCCCTTTCCCCACCCCACCTAACCAGTGTGAGAGGGAGGATGAGGACAGCTCCGGGCAGATGGAGGATGCAGTGGTCCCCGACCCAGCTGGTGCGAGGATGCAGTGGTGCGATTGCAGCTGTCACCGCTATGGGATCTATGTGACCACTCCTCCACTCAGGAGGCAAAGATTTGAAACGTGAGAGAGAAGCATGATTTTTTATTCTTTGGGAAGCAGGTTCTATCCAAGGGACCGAGTTCTCTCCGCCCATTGCGTCCGCTCCAAGATTTCTAAAACAATGAACCTAATCTCTGTTGGGTTGTTAGGTTACATCTATTTTTGCCCTTTCTTAATCAGAGCTCTTCATTTTTAAGAAATTCCCTTTCACGGGCCCACCTTATGTGGGAGCTCTCTGTTACAAATGTAATATGGCACAACTTAATTGATTGTATTGAGGCCTGGAGGGGACTATATATAGATGTACATGGAGACACATGACCTAACCCTAGACATAGGAGATTACATTACTGCCCTTACTATTATTATATACCTTAACACCCCTCTCAAATGCAACGTGAATGCAATGGCGTTGCATTTGCAGAGTTGGATCTACACACTAGACTTGAAAAATAAAATAGACGAATTACATCCAAAATCCAAAATAAAGATGTCGTCAAAGCGTGCAACTCTTGAACATTGTCGATGTTGAAATGATCTCCTCCACAAGAGGGTATTGCCTTCACAACATGTACTTCAGCAAATACCTCAAGTCTTCACAATTCAGTACATCAACTCTTCAAATATGAACCTTGCTTTGGAGACTTTGAACTCGACGAGAATAGTGAGATATGTCAAATCAAGCCAAAGGAAGAATAGAGAGATCAGTACTCCAAAACGGCAAGCAGTGAGATAGAATGATGATGATGACAAATAAAAGGCCATTGGTTATGAAGTGTAGCAAAATGGCTACGAAAGAGACCAAGAGAGCATTGTCGCATCGATGATGATGTTGATTAGCTAAATTGACGGGACTTAGCTAACCATGAAACAAAAAGAAAAAAAAAAGGCTGATTTGACGAATTTGGTGGACACGCACGTCATGGACGAACTGTATGGAATACGATTTGGATGGACTCAATGCAATGGAATTAAGAAATAGGCCTCAATTAACCCCAACAAAGTGTTGTGGCTCCTCCTCCTGCAGTCCAAATTCCTTGAATCTGCTTCTTTACTGGCCAGCTTCTCCTACTTCGCATCTTCGCTGGCTTCTTCTTTGCCCTCTCCAGCTTCCAAGTCCTTCTATAAATAAAAAACTACCGGCCTTATCTCTTCCCCATCTTCCCATGCTCGTCCCGCAGCACGCCGCCTCCGCCCGCGCCTCCGCCGCCTCCGCGCCTCTCCTCCCCACTCCTCTGCTCTCGTGTTTTCTATCTTCCGACGCTCCCTCGCTTTCCCTCCCCATGGCTGCAGAGAGACGACGCCCATGGCACCGCACCGGCTACGGCGGGCCCCGCCGCTGGCTGCCCCCGCACCCCCGGCGCCGCGCTGCCGGCGAGCGCTCCCACTGGGCTGGCCAGCGAGTGCGCCCACCGGTGCCCGGCGCCCTCCCGAGGTGGCAGCGCAGGGCGATGGCGCCCTCCCGAGGTGGTAGCGCGAGGCGATGTCGCCGCTCGCAGCCAGCGCGCTGGCACGGGCCCTGGGGCCCGGAAGCCATGTTCCTCTCCCTCATCCTCCCGGCGAGCTCCTCGATGCCTCCTTCCGTCGGGGCGTGTGTGCTCTTGTGGTCAGCGAAACCCTAGGTATGGCCCAAACCCTAACTCTGGCCAGCGCTGCATCCCCTTCCCTAAAGTCCCTCTCCTCAATGCACAGATCTTGGCCCCCCTCCCCTCTTTGCTGCAGCGAGCTAGCTCGCCCAGTGTCCATCGTCTCCTGCGGTTCTCTTGTGTGCAGAACTGATATCCTTCCATGTACAATGATGCTTAATTGTTTCGTTCATGTTATCTACTGAATATTGGGGATGGAGCAATCATGATCCTTAGACGTAGGCAATGGAATTTTGCAGTGCTGATTATATAATTATTTCATTCTTCCATGAATTTTGCCATTTTCGGTGGCTTCGGGCTAACAATGTCGTTGGATTAGTTGCACAGTTCATCCATTTGTTAGTGAGCATACATTCATTGTCAATGATGTCTTTGCTTCATACAATTTATCTGTTCTCTTTTTCTGAGCACACCCCATTGCCAATGAAACAGTTGCGATTGAGATTACTAGCAAGTTTAGTTTATGATTTAGTGAACTGTAGAATTCACTTATATTTTACCTCCTGCCATTGAGTTTTGAAAAAATTATCACAGCTATACATTTCTGATTTTTCTATCTATTTTGTATTAAGTATGCAAAGAATCAGATGAGCAATATTTGGATTTATGCAGAGGTGCAGCTACAAATATCAGTAGTTGTAGTTTTTGCTATTTGTATCATTCTAATTACCCTCTTGTGAATTCTATCCATTTTTCAGATAACGATTCACCTTCTGTTGTAGTTTTTGCTATTTGTATTATTCTAATTACCCTCTTGTGAATTCCATCGCTTTTTTCAGATAACGATGGACCTTCTGTGAAATATTTCCCAAAGCATATGGGTTCTTCGAGTCTGCTGTTCAACATGGTCTTCCTAGGATATCTCCACAATATAGGTGAGTGCAGGAACAAGGCAGGTACCATGTTAAATAATTGTCATTCTACACAAGAAAATGTTTAGGGCCTCCGTCACTTTGACTGCAGACTCCATGTTAGTTCATGTGAATGGTTTATACATGATGCTTATTGCCTTGGCTGCCCCATGTGTTACTCAAGGTGCCTAATTCTTATTTACCTCATGATGATTTTCATCTTCTTCTCTTTAAACTATCATGGCTGATTGTCTTGACTTTTCCAAGAGAATTATTAAAATTGTATACTGTAGAGCGTCATCGTTATTGTTGATTGTTCACTTCTTTATTAGTTCAATCTGCCACATTCCTATTCATGTCTACGCTCATTCCAGATATACCAACTCACATATTTGTCAACAATTTAACTGTCTTATCTACTGGTACAGAATACTCCCTCTTTGCACTCAGCTAATATTCATTCAGCTCCCTTTTCAAAAAAAATATCCATTCAGCTAATGCTCCCTTTGCATATCCATGTGGTCGATATTTTTTTTCCATATGCATTCAGATAATGCTCCCTTTGCATAGTATCTGACTGAAGTATGCCTTTGTAGAGTACCACTAATGAATGTGTCTATGCCTTCTGAATGGTTACTGATGCTATTGGATTGTTCCTCAAAGGTGTTTTGCCTGGTAACTCTTTCCTTTCTTAATTTCTAGCTGGTAAATGGCGCCCTACGGAGTACTAGATTGAGGCAATAAAACCGTACAATTTCATATTATTTTTTTAAATGCTCTATTGGTATATCAGTGTATGGTTGTTTTCTATAAAATGTTATGCATGACCTTCTTATACAGTTAACACTTTCCCTGGATGGTACTAATGATTGCTTGCTTCTTGCAGAATGTTGTGCAGGACAATGAGCCCCTTTGGTATTGGACATATCACCTATCAGACATCAATGTTGTTCTTTAATCTTAGCCTGTGAAAAACATTTTGTCCGCATCAGAGCCTAAACAATATAATGTATGCCTCTTCCTTTCTTCATGATAATGATTCACCTCCTGATCATGTGCTTTCCTAATCTCATTTAACTTCTGATTTGTCCTTACCTGAACCGTCACATTGTGGTCCTTTACACCTTGATTTTGATAAGGTTTGCATTTACGTGCATTTACAACAAGTATTGCACTCATATGTTTTTCCTGTACACTGTGTTGTGGCAACCGCTACTTGGGAACAATTGTAGATGATAACATTCAAATTGTTAGGTTTTATTAGACTCTGCTCCCATAAATAGGTACATACATGGTCAGTAGGCTATTATTTTATAGCTGCAAGTGAAAAAATCTTCGTTACAGTTAAAAAATGCCTTACTTTTCAAGCATCATGGGGGTACATTTTTTTCGTTCACTCAGATTATAAATGCTCATAGATACCATGCTATATCTCATATCAATTCAATCACCATATTTGTAACTGCACAGACGCACGAAAGCGTGTGCCTTGACAGTATTTCCTAACATTAGCTACCGCACGGGGCCACGGGCGCGCCAAGGCGCGCGCAAACGATACTAGTATACTATAGGAGCAGCAAGCAGCAGTGGTGATAGCTAGAGTTGAGGACCAGGCCACTGAACAGGGCACCACTGCAACAAACTGCGACGACCCCAATCTGCACGGATGAAGATTGCGGACGGGCGGATCCCGCGATGGGGGAAATCAGCGCGTCGGAATTGGCCTGTGGGCGTCTGACGAACGCGGTGACAGGCCACACCGCAGCTGAGATGGCGGGTATGGATGGCCGTGGCTGCTGCTGCATGACTGAACTGGATGAAACATAAAGAAGGAAGAGAAAAAAAATCAAAGATCAACGAGACTGCCCCAGGAACAGAGGTCGATCTTCCTGGGGGCAGCGCAGCGAATGGAAGGGTGGTGGCTGGATCGAAAACCTAGAGCTATGATACCATGTTACGAATGTAATATGGCACAACTTAATTGATTATATTGAGGCCTGGGGGGGGATTATATATAGATGTACATGGAGACACATGACCTAACCATAGACATGGGACATTACATTACTGCCCTTATTATTATTATATACCTTAACACTTTCAGCACTACGTAGTGCCTACACGTGTTCAGTTTTGAAATGGTTCACTAAGCAATTATGGTTGTTACCCAGGTTTTTGACTGCTGGTTCGAGAGTGGGTCAATGCCATATGCCTACATTCGCTATCCATTTAAGAATCAGGACTATTTGAAAAGAACTTTCGTGGCATTTTTGTTGCTGATGCTTTGGATCAAACCTGTGGATGGTTCGTTACTCTCTTTCAGAATATTTTTTGATACCTTTTTCAGAATAATATAGAGTGGTATATTAGTTTCATTAGTCAGTGATGATTATTATATGCTATATGCGTGTAAGGATCCTGAAGGATCAATCAAGTGATAAGGTCTATTTTCTTTTCGTTGTGGCAACTGAACTGAGAAATTACATTACCAGGGATACGCATATATACACAACATAGTGGTTCAGTTTGTGCGTGAACTGAAACCAGAAAGGTGGGTTGCTGAAATGCAGTCTACCTCTACTATCCTAGTAGCAAGATAAGCCTGCTATATTTACTAGCTAGAGGACACAATGGCCTACCAAAAGTTTGTGTCCTCACTACTAGAGTCTAGTGTTCCCACTGCAGCTTGACTGCTGTTCAACCTTTCAGACTTGGTCTGCAGTTTCACATTCCTAGTCATCAAGCTACAACCTTGACCGATATTGGTCTGCAGTTGCAGATGCAAGACTAGCGGCAAATTATTCAACAATTCTTCCCCTAATCTTGCTGCTGTTGCTTTATTTCCACCATCCCAATCTTGATCCTTAGCTGCATGAACCGAAGATGTCCGAGTGGCTTGGTGAGGATGTCTGCGAGCTGTTGTGCGGTTCGACAAACTCCAGAACAATTTGTTCTCCATCGACACAATCATAGATGAAGTGAAAATGTGTGTCCATGTGCTTGTTGCGGTTGTGGAGGACTGGATTCTTCGCAAGGGTGATGGCGCGTCTGTCCACCATCAGGGCTGGCGGACAAGCTTCCTCACCGGTCAGCTCGCCTAGCAGCCGTCACAACCAAATAGCCCTGCACGCTGCCATGGCTGCTGCAACATACTCCGCCTCACATGTTGACAACGCCACAATCTTTTGCTCGAGCGACTGCCAAGCAATGGGGGCTTTTCCGACGACCATCAACGTGAGCCTCAGCCCACCTTTGCTGCCTCGCTTGGGGAAGATGATCGCTTGATCAAGCGACAACCTCTTCACTGTCGTCCAGTGATCTTCACGCGGGTTCTCCGAAACGGCTGACGTACCCAACCGCAAACGCAATGTCCGGCCGGGTATGCGTGCAGCACACCGATGATGCTTTGGTAGCGCGTCGCGTCCACCTTCGCAGTGGTGCTGTGTTTGCTTAGCTTCAGCCGCTCCTCCATTGGAGTCGCGCACGGCTTGCAATCAGCCATGCCACTGCACTCCAGCAACTTTTCCACGTTGTTCCACGTTGGCCCAAGGAGATGTGCTCCTTCCCCTACCTCACCTGAATGTCGAAGTACTAGGAGAGTGCGCCGAGATCACTCATCTTGAAAAAGCAGCCATCTCACGCTTGAAGCCATCAGTGTCCTCCGCATGTGCTCCACATACACGCCGACGACGAGCTCCTCCTTCCCCGTCGCCGCGCATAGAGCGCGTGCTCTGTTTTTCAGCGCGTGAAGCCAAGTGCGCCCAATGTGGCGTCAAGCTTGCGGTCCACGCCCGTGGTGCCTGCCTTAGCACGTACAGAGCCTTGCGCAACAGCAGCACCTTGTGCTCTTCTCCCTTCACAGCAAAGCCCGGAGCTTGCTTGACAAAGACCGCCTCCATTAGCTCGTTGTTTAGTAAGGCTGATTTGAAGTCGTTGGCGGTCCTTAACGGTTATTTTACATCGCCAATTAAAGAACAAAAGGGGCGAATTATATATTTACATACGCATATACATTTATTATTAACCCAATTTCACTTGTATTTGGAAAAATATTATTTTACAGGAATATATATAAAAGTACAAGAAATCATATTCAAAAATATGCTTTTCGGAAAGCGTAAAATCAAGGAATTGGGGAGAAGCCACGTCAGGGCCAAACTAGGCCGAGTGCACCACATGGGCACGGTCCAGGCCCACTCCATAACCGACTATCCAAGGTCGGTCAGGGGGTGGCACGAACCAGGGGCGCGTGCCCCTGGCCTGGCGCGCGCCCGAGCTAGGTGGCCAGTCGGGCCCAGCCTTGGCATGGCGATTCCTGCTTTCCATCTGAGGCTCAGGCGGTTGTGCACTTGACGAGATTGCCCCCGAACCACCTTCAGCCACGTATAAGAAGAGGAGGAGAGCACACCCCTACACACACACCATTTGGAGCACTCTACCTCTCTCTCTACATTTGTTCTTTAGCTTAGTAGTAGTAGATGGAGCAAGGTTAGAAGCTAGCAAGGAGGGCTTGTCTCCTGGGAAGCAAAACTAGTCTTGGTAATATCTCTATGGAGAGTTCTTCCCTATTCAAGTTCTCTACTCTTATATACATTTTCGCATATGAACTAGAGTATAGTCTTGAGCATGATATATTCGATGACTATGAACTAGACTATAGTCTATATGAGAATTGTTCATCATGTTTATACATGTTCTTCATCGTTCATATGATATGCAAGAACGATGATGATGATGATAGGAATAGGGTAATGGTTTGATATTCCTTCGAGTTTGCCTATGTCCTAGCTCGTCCATTGTAACACCCCGAATTTTTGACCTGTTTGAAAATCACTAAAAATTTGAACCTTTTTAAAATTATATGCGTAGGTTTATTTTATGTTGCCAGTAGATTTTACAAAATAAAATAATCTTGCTTCAGTGATGTTGTGTTGTATGTTTCCCTTTTTGTTTGTTGAACGTATGGTGGTAATTTACCTTGATCTCATTTGTATCCTGTTGAAATCATCATCAAATGACTCTTGTATAAATTCTGGGAAATAGAAATGGAATATAAACCTTCTCGGGCTCAAACTCCCTCACTCTCTCGCGTGGGCCAACACATGTCCACGGCCTAGGCAAGGCACAGCAGCGATAGCCATTCTCTCTCTGTTCCCACGGACGAACAACACCTCCGTCTTCTTCCCCGTGAATCCTGCATCCGTGCTCGCCGTATCGGCCCCACCGCGACCCCATCTCGACGTGGGGAAAGACGAGCACGCGAACGCCAGCTGGACACGACTCTGAGCTGTCTCATCACCCTTTTTTTTCCTCCCTGTGCTTAACTGTACGACCAAGCTACAGGACGCCCAGCGCAAGAATCCCGCCAGTGCGATGGACGCGACCGCACGAAGCACCGACCTCACCGGAGCAAGAGGACGAGACGGCGACCAGCTCAGCTCCCGGATAATTCTCGGACTTGACCACGTGCGCTCGGACTCACAGAAAATATCGGGCCGGCGGAGAAATATCGCCGCCGTGCAGCACCGTCATTGCCGCCTATAAAAGGGGCTGGCCGGTGAGTCCTAGTCGCCATCACCACCACTACGAGCTCCGTAGGAGCCTGGAACACACCTCCTCCCCCTCCATTCTCATCCAATCCCATTTAATCCCATGTCTGCCGCCGCCACCGCCATTGGAGCTGAGCTCCTGCGGAACTTTACTGGGAGCTTTTCCGGCTAAATTGGAGAGTCGAGAGGGTGACGACTACCAGGAAGGCGAGGACCCGGACTACGTGGGATCGGAAGGCGAGTTCGACGAAGACAAGTCCTAACTCCCCCTCTCTCCACCATCGTCATGTTATACCATGTTTATTATAAACTTGACTTTATGATATTAAGAATTATTGTGATTTATGAATAATTGTGCATAACGAACTGAGCTATGTGAACATATGAGAGGTTAATGAAACCAAACTTGTTTGTGACGGAAGCGAGTAGGGTAATTTATGTGGTATAAATTACTCTGGTAGGTTCGCCTGTGTGGCTTCCTATGGGAGATACTCGTTTTGGTCGTATAAGGATCGGTTCATAGGCCATCTCACCTAGTCTGATATACGTACATCCACATGTCTATATGGGTAGACCTGATCTCACACCCCGTTAGGTACAAGTATGATATCCACTAGGAGGCCGGCGTGGCAACGGACTAACAGGAGATGACACGATTGCTGAGTGATCTTTCGTGGTCTAGTCGGCATGGATGCTGAGTGATCTTCCATGTAAAACTTATTGTAGTGCCATGTGCGAGCACCTTTTATTGAAAACGAGATGCTGAGTGATCATCCCAATGGATGTTGTGTGATCATCCAACCACTAAGGATTTTGGGATGCTGTGTGATCATCCCTAAAGCTGTGTGGGTTTCTGATGAGGACATGGCCACGTCAAGTACAAGCCAAGGAGAGGAGGATGACCAGCGAGGACGTCCAACTCATCGTCTTCCTGGTGGAGGCCCAGTCCGGCTGAAGTTGGAGTCCATCTCGGGCTCCAAGAGCAGTCCTGGGTAATTTGATCGCCCTGGACTCATACGGACTCCGTTTTCGACGATTCAAGTATAGTTGGAAAGATAATTTGATAAGCTAACCAATGGAAGTGGTCCCACATCAAAATTCATCCTGAGTCAACGGGAATCGTCGAAACAACTCAGCGTTCAGAATCTGCCAGGGTGCAGCGACACCGTCCTTTGGTCCGTTGGGCCGTGTATCGTCTTAGAGCCCACTAGGGGGCGCGTCCAGCAGGGGTGACGTCCAAGACTCTTTAAGTAGCCGCCACCGCTGTCGTTAGGGTTGGGTTTTGTTTAGTTCTTGATTTCCTCGTGGAAACAGACATTGCTATTGCACTTGTTAATCGCGTAGATTCACTTGCAATCCAGCCAGGGCCCCTGTTCTTGATCTTATTCGCATGTTGGCGCGTAGCTCATTCCAATAAGACTTGAACTCCTCTTCATATTATTAAGCTTCGTATATATTTGCAATTTCAGATTGCGTTTACTTGTTCTTGCCGGTGTTCTCGATTCGCTTGCAGGAAAGCCTTCTCGGCGAGGTCAATCGCGTGCGCGTGGTTGATAGCCAACGAAGCGGTGGTGTAACGGTTGCAGGGGTCCGAATCAGTCTTGGTTTGAAGCCTAAGATCGTGAACGTCGAGTCTCCATCAATCGACTTATCATACCTTTCGGAAGATCGGGCTCATTCTCATCAGTTTCGACCCCTGAGTAGGTCGTAGTGGAATTATATGAAAACCTGAGGTCGCTCCATCCGGTACGAGATCTTGTTAGGCCTGTCGTACCACTAGCTATGGTTTCGGCTACGTCTATCATGTGGGGAAATTTGTACCCCTCTGCAGAGTGTATCAATCCTATTCGAATAGTCATGTCCTTAGTAATGGGCAATCGCTAGGATGAGGTCCCCTTTTGATAAGATCTTTTTATTACTAAATATGCTAATAATTTTTAAATGATTTAATACTAACCCGGAAACTGGCGAGAATGGTGATGCTCTCCCAGGGCCCAAACCCCTTTTATTAAAATCATGTTACCATCTCTACCATCCATCCCTTGTTGGCACTTGCTAAGTACTTTTTGTACTCACCCCCTGTTGACTCATAGATAACGATCCCGAGGAAGACTACGACTTCAACGAGAAGGCGAACGACGAGGACTAGGAGGCACGCAAGGACCTATCGGAGATGCTAGAAGGATGTACTAGGACATAGGGTTTCGACTGCGCTCAAGCATGCCTATGGAGTAGTGTCTATCGCTTCGTTGTAGTTTTCATTGTAGTAGCTACCACCCCATGTAATAAAACCGTCGCTTCACGGCAATAGAATATCGTTAGTTATGTAAGGCCTATGGCTATGTCATCTGAACATTCACTATTGTAAGACCTTATTTCTAATATTAATAAAGCTCGGATTTTATATTATATAAATATATCTATGTACCATTTCTGTTTGTGTGCGTATTTGTGCATGATCCTGGCGCAAATATGAATACTTTTTGACTCTTAAATTAGGGGCCGAATGAGTGGTATCAGAGCCGAGCTTGACCGTAGGACGAAGCCCTAGGATTGGACCACGTTAGGTTATAATAACTATAATAAAGTGACAGTGATTATTTTATAACTGTTGTTTCTCATTTGCATTGCAAGAAAATACATACATTTATGTAATAACATTTATGATAGTTTTTGCAGCAAATGGAGGACAACTGGATCCGTTCGGAC
The DNA here is from genome assembly GCA_023333625.1 of Bothriochloa decipiens. Classification (NCBI taxonomy): domain Eukaryota; kingdom Viridiplantae; phylum Streptophyta; class Magnoliopsida; order Poales; family Poaceae; genus Bothriochloa; species Bothriochloa decipiens. Next base: position 28,181,167 of record CM041645.1, read on the forward strand.
TGTATGACCATTGAAGGCTTTCTACAGCTCCTTTGGGAGACACCCCAGCGCTTGGGGTATACTGATCCTCCTACGTACTATGGTCGTGAATACGAGGAGGAAAGTATGCTCAGATGTGAGGTACACCTGCATGTTCCAGAACATCCGCATTGCCTAGGAATTAAGTCTCGATGCATCCAAGTTATTGGAAAATTATTGGAAATATGTCCTAGAGGTAATCATAGAGATGATGATATTCCGATTGTATCTATGACATGTATTAAGTGTTCATTGAATATCCATTATAGACAACTTGTGTTGACTGATAATTATGTAAATTGTTTGTGAAACTCAATTACTTGAATGGTTATTCTAAAGTTGCCCCTGTTCGGCGTTCTTGTGAGAACACACTTGAATATTAGACTAGCACATGTATTAGTTGATGGCTATGTTTCACAAGTCATGGATATGGTGATGTGAAACTAATAATGTGGGCACATGTGAGATATATAGGCTGGACTGGCCTAACTTGAGAAAGTCTCTATTCACATCATGTACGTTATGTCCTTAGACCTGAGATTGTGGTATGTACTCAAGATGTGAAACGTCCTATTTAGGGACTGTCAAACGTTGCTCCGTAACTGGGTAGTTATAAAGGTGGTCTTCGGGTCGTTGGGAAGCATGCTATGAGACATAGACAGTCAAGATGAAATTTGCCACTCTCTACGTGAGAGAGATATGACGCTTGAAGAGATGTTTCGCACGCAAGCCAGGACTAAAAGGTTCAATGTCTCTAAGGCGCTTGCTGAAACCAAGCTTGTAGAGGGCGCAGCAGTCGGACCACACGTAATCAAGATGGTTGGTTACACTCAAAGGTTGGAGAAGCTAGGCTTCCCAATCGGCCAAGAGTTGGCTACTGATTTTATTCTCTCATCTCTTCCGCCAAGTTATGAAAACTTCATCTCGAACTACCATATGCATGGGGCGGAGAGAGGTTTGAGTGAATTGTGTGGCATGTTGAAAACAGCAGAGACCGACATCAAGAAAGGTACCGGTAGTAGCCAATTGTTGGCGGTCCAGAATAGGCCTCGGTTCAAGAGGAAGGGCAATTCTTGGAAAAAGAAGGGCAAGGCTAAAGATGAGATCTCTAAGCCAAACCCATTTGCTGCCAAGGCTGGACCATCTGCAAATTCAGATTGCTTTTACTGTAAGGGGAAGGTCACTAGAAAAGGAACTGCAAGGAGTACTTGGCGTCCTTAGAGAAGGATGGCAGCGGTAAAGGTATTACTGCGAGTGTACTCTTGTTGTTCACGTTACGGACATTTTTCTCGCTAACTCCTATATCAATTCTTGGGTATTTGATACCGGATTGGTTGCTCATATTTGCAATACGATGCAGGGAATGATAATGAATGATAAGAAGTAGAAGTGTTAAAAAGGGAGAGGTTGACTTCCGCGTGGGCAACAATGCAAGAGTTGCTGCGTTGAACGTCGGGATGATGCAACTTCACCTGTCGTCAGGATTTATCATGGAATTAAATAATTGTTATTTTGTTCTGAGTTTAAGTCGAAACATTGTGTCACCTTCATGTTTGATGAAGGATGGTTATTCTTTTACGAGTGAAGACAATGGTTGTGTGATCTCCAAGAATGACATGTTTGTGGCTTTTGCATCCATAGTGAATGGGTTATTTATTTTAAATCTTGATGATGCACCTATCTGTAATGTTAAAGCTAAAAGGCCTCGGCTTAATGAGTTAAGTCCTACGTATATGTGACATTGTCGTTTGAGTCATATAAGTGAGAATTGCATGAAGAGGCTCCATGCTGGTGGGCTTCTAGCTTTGTTTGATTTTGAATCTTACGAGACATGTGAAGCTTGCCTGCTCGGCAAGATGACCAAGGCATCTTTCAAAGGTTTTCCTAAAAGAGCGTCTGACTTGTTGGAACTTGAAACATCCTCAAATTTTTCACGAAGGGAAAATCCACAGAATGGATAATAATGTGAAAAATATAAGCTATCACATTATTATACAACAGTTGATAATCAAATCCATACATCGAACTAGATAAAGGGGGTACATAAATAGGGCTTACATCATTTATTACATCACCACTTGGCGAATCATCAGAGTACAATCATCTAGAACAGCTGCGAAAGTAGAAGAGCGTTCGTGGTAGGATCCTCATCAACTATCTTGAGCGCAGGCACGAGATCATCTAATCTTTACATTTTCAACATCACCGCGAAGCAAGTAGATCTACACACCGCCAGGTATGTACAGGTCATGGTCAGCACCGATGAGCTTTAGTGGAAAGAGAAAACAAAGGACCTGGCGATTCTATAATTTGGCTGTGGGTTTCCTATGCATGCAAGCAGTAATCAAGTTTATAACAGTAAGTCAAGTTTGTAACACAAACACGTCCCACACACACACCTCCAACCACCATCCCATCCATCCCAGATCCATCACCACATCACCACCACCATCCATCACCATCAAGACTCACTCTTAGGTCGACCAGGCCAACTCCCTCTCGGCTGGACTCAGCGGCTTGCAGCCCTCAACCTGGCTCACAGCCGGAAACAACTCTTAGGGGGAGGTAGAACACTCCACTCACTAGTCCAATGCAAGCAGAACACAGAAAAGGTCCATAGACGATAAATCGGCATATGTATCGATCGATCAACCATAACACTCTGCAGAGGTTTCACTAATCCACCAGATAGCCATCATCGATGCACGCGCGCACCTAGGCAGATTCTGGGCGCCTACTGCCATAGAACGATGCCATCCTACCTCTCAGCCCTGGAACACCCTTAGAGTGGCTGATACTTTGAAGAGTCTATCTCATGATCCCATTCCCGCAGAGCATCATGATCGTCTCAAAAGGGTGTGAGACATCATCATGCTCCTACCTTCCTGACACACGCTCATCTGATAGTAATGGCATCGATCTATCCAGCGGTTTGGCCATCTCGCCCCAATGGGAAGCAAGTGGAAAGCAAGAGGTTCCTATGATCAGGTTACCAGCGCAACAGTTTCTAAGTTTGACCAAGCCAAAATGTCTTCTCCAGGGTTGATCTTTAACGTGCTACCATGACACCTTCGTCTCGAGCTCCACCCCTCAGAGTCTCACACCCAAAGATTCACCCTCTCGAATAGGGTTTACCCGCCACAGGTAAGTAAGCACAAATGCCCAGGTTGCACCATCGGCAGGGCTCGCTCCATAAGCTCATCGTAGATCCCAGCTTGATCGACTCAACCCTCGCCCTACTCCCTGCCGTAAGTTGCAGCCCCAGACCCAGATACATCATCATCAGCTCACATACCCATCCGATCCATCAACACACGCACCAAGCCTGACATCCCCGCCAGACCCCCTAGGGTTCATCACATCGCATCAAAATGTAAGCAAGTGAAGTATATATAAACATAGCATAAGCAGGTGGCTAACATAACAGCGGGTAAGCAGGTAATAGGTTACAGCAAGGTAGGGCTTATCAAGTAATATTCTACCATGCAAACCTATCTCAGGCATAAGCATAGCATAAAAGTAAGCACTAGCAATTCTAGATATTAGCCATGTCTTCTAGGATTTCTAAGAGAAGGTGCTGCCATGACACCTTCGCTGTCGAGGTAGTAGTGGTACGAGTCTTCTTCCATCAACATAATCGTTCAGCAGAACCTTCTCCTTGGTGTTCGTAGCCTCCTCCCTCGGATTGCTCCGTGTTCGACTCTGAAAAAGAGACGTAATAGTCACGTAAGCGACTCCTATAGAATAGCACAAAGAATAAATGCTAGAAATAAAGATCCAAATGCACTCAAACATTAGCTCAAGACGTAGAGCTCAATTTATAGAAAATTTAGCGCTAGTTTCATATTTTTCTAAGTTTGTATGAATTAGTTATGAATTTCTCAAGATTTAACCATATTCTAAAAAAGAAAAAGGGCTGTATTTATCTAGTGCTGACATGTTTCAGCCTGAGAAAGGGCCATGTGGCACTGGCGGTCCAACAGTAGATGACATGGATGCTGATGCAGGTGATGACGTCATGCTGACGTCAGCAATGACAGGTGGGGTCCACATGACGTCATTGTTGACGTCATCACTGACTGGTGGGACAGGCTGACGTCACTGCTGATGTCAGCGTCATCAGGAGTTCCTTTGGGTAGCGGAGCATGAGGCTCTTTCTTGTCGAGGTTGAATCCCTGGGTCGTCATATGCTGGCCTTGATCACTATCCATGGTAGGACTAGGTGAGAACGTGATTCGGACACCCTGTTGCAAGATTTATAAGGGTCAAGAACGTGATATGTATTAATAGCAACTTAATATAGTTGCTTAGATAACATACTTGATTTAAAACATTTTTAATCTATCTAACACTCAATCAAAGAAGTATAAAGACTCATTAAATGCGATAAGATCCAAGCATTCATTACATCAAGATATTACATGGCGATGTCTCCAGTTGCTACACTAGAAGACTCGCGAGGACTTTCGCACTACACGCACGTAGGCAACAAAAAGGGGACAGACTACTCTACTACGCCGGCGAGTCACGTCGTGTAGGTCATGCACTCATCAGCTAGGTGGTAACTGCATCATCTTAGATCACCTCTAGGGGGTTGATCTAGGCTTCACGATGGGGTAGAAGGGGTAACCATCCATCTCTGGCGGCTGAGGACCAGTCGTGAACAACTTCTTCACGTAAAATTGGGCCAATTCCCATTCTGGCGTAGGTTCTGCTTCTGGCACGATGCAGGCATCCATGTTGAGATTGGGAGACTTCACCAGGAATGTCTCAGTGCGAGGTGCCTTGTAGAGTTGGTCAGGTAGCTAAGACTGTATCTCCTGATACTCCTGAACACGACGAGCATCAGATTTCTTCCACTTCTTGTAGAGCTTTTCCACCAGCTCACGCAGGTACAGGGAAACCTTCATGCACGTTGTCAGGTGAGCTGTGTTGGACCAACTCATCTCCTTTAGCTTGGCAATCTCTTCCTCTTGAGCTTTAACTCTCTCCTCTAATGCCAAGACTTGATGCCTGTAGAGGCACTTATCACGCTCAATCACTTCGATGAGCATATCCTGGACAAGTAAGTGCCTTCCTGCAACCCTGAGTGTTTCGTTGTACTCCTTGGCCTAGGTGTCCCTGGCCTTGATCCACTGTTCCATTCTGTTCTTGGAGGGATCGATGGCACGGGGCAGCAAGCGGTATGTTCCGATCTCGAGGATCTTGTAGGTGTCACGCATCACTAGCTGAAGGGCAGAGCATGCTGCAAGCTGTGTGGCATAGGTGACTATACTGTCCATCCCACCTGTGACGAGGGGCTTTAGCTTGGGCACTTCCTCGCATGCAAGGATCTCGATCATCATGTAGTAGCAGTCCTTTGGTCCGTCAGGTCCATTTTCCCCTGTGGCAGGTCCAGATACAGTTCTCCTTTGGGACGCTAAGAAACTCTAGTGTTTCATGCAGGGTGTCGGCGTAGCCATCCTGGGCTTCTTCAGAAAAGGGAACAAGTGTATATTTCTCCATCTGCATTCAAGTCCAGGGAGCAGAGTCAGCACATCAGTTAAGGAGATAAGCTGTGCATGGAGGAGTAGGTAGACAAAATTCTGTAAAAGCAAGGGGAGGTCTTTGTCATTTTCTTGCTTAGGTAATGAGATCGTTCTGTGTGAGCAGAAATGTCATTCGACTTTTATCCCATTGCCCTATGGCACTGGAGGCGTCAAGGGCGTAGGGCAATAGACAGTAGGGGCCATGCTCGAGGAATTGTGCAAACATTGCGTCTCAGGCCAAAGGGTAGCAGTAGTGGCAAGTTGTATGATTGCAAAGGTGGTTTCATACATCTCAAAAATGAGAAAGACATTCCTTCATTATGGAGAATCTACAGGATCATTTTTGGAGCAGATATTGATTCTTCTACGCCCTACTTGGTTGCCACGCGTCTATTGTAGCTTTTTCTTCAAAGACTGCAAGCTTCTTCAAATCTTCTTGTAGAACTTGGGCGTATCCACTCTGGTGCTAGACATAGAAAGGGTATGATCTCGAAGGTAGCCTTCTGCGTCTCGTCCAAGAAAGGGATAGCAAGTCAATTAAGAGAGATAAGCCACGCACAAAATTGTGCTAGGTCGGTATATAACTGAATGAAGGGCTGGTTCATCCTGTTCTATCATCCAAACCTATGAGGTCTCGTCCTAGGGTCAAGCATGGCTCCAATACCAACTGAAACATCCTCAAATTTTCCACGAAGGGAAAATCCACAGAACGGATAATAATGTAAAAAATATGAGCTATCACATTATTATACAACAGTTGATAATCAAATCCATACATCGAACTAGATAAAGGGGGTACATAAATAGGGCTTACATCATTTATTACATCGCCACTTGGCGAATCATCAGAGTACAATCATCTAGAACAGCTGCGGAAGTAGAAGAGCGTTCGCGGTAGGATCCTCATCAACTATCTTGACCGCAGGCACGAGACCATCTAATCTTTACATTTTTAACGTCACTGCGAAGCAAGTAGATCTGCACACCGCTAGGTATGTACAGGTCATGGTCAGCACCGATGAGCTTTAGTGGAAAGAGAAAACAAAGGACATGGCGATTCTATAATTTGGTTGTGGGTTTCCTATGCATGCAAGCAGTAATCAAGTTTATAACAGTAAGTAAAGTTTTTAACACAAACACGTCCCACACACACCTCCAACTACCATCCCATCCATCCCAGATCCATCACCATCAAGACTCACTCTTAGGTCGACCAGGCCAACTCCCTCTCGGCCGGTCTTAGCGGCCCACAGCCCTCAACCTGGCTCACGGCCGAAAACAACTCTCGGGGGGAGGTAGAACTACTCCACTCACTAGTCCAGTATAAGCAGAACACAGGAAAGGTCCATAGCAATAAATCAGCATATGTATTGATCGATCAACCATAACACTGTGCAGAGGTTTCACAAATCCACCAGATAGCCATCATTGATGCACGCGCACACCTAGGCAGATTCTGGGCTCCTACTGCCATAAAACGATGCCATCCTACCTCTCAGCCTTGGAACACCCTTAGAGTGGCTGATACTATGAAGAGTCTATCTCATGATCCCATTCCCGCAGAGCATCATGGTCGTCTCGAAAGGGTGTGAGACATCATCATGCTCCTACCTCCCTGACACATGCTCGCCTGATAGAATGGCATCCATCTATCCAACGGTTCGGCCGTCTCCCCCCAATGGGAAGCGAGTGGAAAGTAAGAGATTCCTATGATCCGGTTACCAACGTAACAGTTCCTAAGTTTGACCAAGCCAAGATGTCTTCTCTCGAGTTGATCTTTAACATGCTACCACGGCACCTTCATCCCGGGCTCCACCCCTCAGAGTCTCACACCCAAAGATTCACCCTCTCGAATAGGGTTTACCTGCCACAGGTAAGTAAGCACAAATGCCCAGGTTGCACCATCGGCAGGGCTCGCTCCAGAAGCTCGTCATAGATCCCAGCTTGATCGACTCAATCCTCGCCCTACTCCCTGCCGTAAGTTCCACCCCCAGACCCAAATACATCATCCTCAGCTCAAATACCCATCTGATCCATCAACACACGCACCAAGCCTGACATCCCCGCTAGACCCCCCGGGTTCATCATATCGCGTCAAAATGTAAGCGAGTGAAGTATATATATAAACATAGCATAAGTAGGTGGCTAACATAACAGCGGGTAAGCATGTAACAGGTTACGACAAGGTAGGGCTTATCAAGTAATATTCTACCATGCAAACCTATCTCAGGCATAAGCATAGCATAAAAGTAACCACTAGCAATTCTAGATATTAGCCATGTCTTCTAGGGTTTCTAAGAGAAGGTGCTGCCATGACACCTTCGCTGTCGAGGTAGTAGTGGTACGAGTCTTCTTCCGTCAACTTAGTCGTTCAGCAGAACCTCCTCCCTAGTGTTCGTAGCCTCCTCCCTCGGATTGCTCCGCGTTTGACTCTGAAAAAGAGATGTAATAGTCACGTAAGCGACTCCTATACAATAGCACAAAGAATAAATGCTATAAATAAAGATCCAAATGCACTCAAACATCAGCGTTGACCAAGTCAACGGTCAAACTGGGCCTTTAGTAGGCCGTTACTAGGCCGTTAATGGGCCGAGTGGGCCGGATCAGGGCCGGGCCGGGCCCGCCATGTGTCACGTTCTGATTTGTCCACGTCATCCATCCTGATCCCAAACAGGCTCTGTCCACCGTTGTGGTCCACGGTGCACCAGCTACAACTGGGTCCCACTGCAGCCTTTGTGGTTCACATGGACCACGTCCATGGTCTTCGCGTCCAACTGATCCCCTCCTCTGTTACAGCCCTACGGCAGCGCTGCTCGCCGACGGCGGCGGCGACGCTCTTCAATCCGGCGTCGCAGCTGTCCTCCGGCCTCATCTTCTGGTTCCATGGCTTCAGGGCGACACGACGAGCTCGATGGAGTCTTTCAAGGCAGCGGCTTGACTCTAGGCGGCGCTGCGTAGGACGGTCGACGGCTCGTCGGCGGTGGCTTCACGGGGCCAAATCCAAGTCCATGCTGTGCACAGGAATGCGATTGGGGTCACCCATCGCCTTTCCAAAGCACCGGCGGTGACCTTAGCCCACGACAGAGCCCGCGCGGGCGGCTACGCCCGCGGTGGAGCTCTGGCGTGGCTGTGGTACGCGGCACGACGCCCTGGAGAGCATCTCGGCCTCCATCTTCTTGTCCAGCTGATGCAGCACGTCACGGTGGTCTCAGCGTCGGCTTCTTGTCCTCCACGGTGGCCGGTGTTGGTGGAGTACAGCGGTGCAAGGCGACACTCTGGAGGGGCACGATGGTGGCACGACAAGACAAAGTGACGCATAGACGGTGCTCCGGCGAGGCAAGCACGAAGCTTGGGTGTGCACGGTGATCCGCGGGTCGAGGCAGTGATGGATCTAAGGACGAAGTAGCGCGAGGTATAGTGGTGCGGTGGCAAGACGGCCTCACCACGGCGGCTCAAGGCCGAGCGACTTAGCAAAACAAGCGGGCGTGCGCGCATGTGAGCAAGGCGAGCAAGGCTCGGCCTCCGCGTCTCTGTGCGAGACGCCATGGCCGAGAGAGAAGCAGGCTAAGCTATGGAGGTGGAAAGAGCGGTGATGTTGGTGGCGCTCACCGGCGTTTGTAGGGGAAAGGGAGTTGTGGTACCAAGTCCAACGGGTTGGCTCGTAGTTCTACTACTTGATCCTCACTCCAGCAGCACCACAGCAGCTCCCACATGGCGGTCCTTCCCTTCTTCCCCGGCGCGATGGCTTCTCCTTCTCCGGCACGGTGACTCCTTCTCCGGCGGCGGTGACTCCTTCCCTGCCTCCTTCTCCTCCAATTCTCCCCCTTTCTTCTCTGGAATTGAGGCGGTGGTGTGGTGAATTGGGTGCCGCAGGCGGCGGTGGGTTGCTTGGAACCCTAGGCACTCGGGTGCTTGCTTTTATAGAGGGAGCGGTGGTGGCAGACGGCTTGGCGGCCGGGCACGGGCGCTTGCACGGCCAGGAGCGCTCCACGTCGCTCCTGTTCGGCGGGGCTGGGTCATCAGCGGGTCGTTGCGGTAGCTTCGCGGCTAAGGATGCTGGCGCGGCGGGCATCCTTGGCATGTGCGCCCGGGTGCTTGGGCGCGCGAGGGAAATATCCCCGCGGCTGTGGGCATCACTCGCCAGAGCCTATCGGCTCCTTGTCGGCTAGGTGGCAGGCTCACGTGACGTGAATGCAGGCTGAGCGGATCAGGCGACTGGCGCTCTCGCATTGCCTTCACGCGATCGGCGCAACGTGGGAAAAGCAGGGGAGGTCGGCTGACCTCCGCTTGGAAAGCATAACAGGTGGGTCCCATGGCGGAACCCACTCGTCAGCGGCTGCGGCTGGGAGACTGCCGTGGTGCTGGCGCCAGGTGGCTTGCTAGGCCTGCCGATGGGCCGGCCTGCGCGGAAGGGAAGGGAGAAAGAGAGGGCAGGCTGGGCCGGTTTGGTTGACAGGCCGGATAGGCTTTCTTCTTTTCCCTTTTTATTTATTTTTCCTTTTCTTTCTGTTTTTCAAAATAAATTATATATACACATATATACATTTATGTGATATGCCATTTGTAAATAATCAAGTAGTGGGCATACAAGGCCCTTGTATTGTTGGGGTATTATTCTCCTAATATTTGTTTATGAAGTAAATAGATATTGTTGTTCCTTTTTAATTAGCATCACATAATAACCTCATATAAAATCCAAATCACATGTGGAATTATAATGCATCATGCATGCTTGTCTATTGCAACATGAAGACTCAACTAGAGAGATATTGTGCTATAACATCTTATATTGAGCTATAAGATGCATTGGATACAAGGTTCCACTGAGAGATGTAGAGCAGGATGTGGAGAGTTAGAGAAATATGATGGGTAAATTAGAGAAGGGAGAAGCTCTGGGGGTAGTCCCATGAATTATGTGTACAAGGAAACACATGGGTGATTGTCTAATGTAGCAAATAGAATCACCTAGTGAAACATAGATATGAGACATAGATAGGAAATCAAGAGGTGCATTGGGTATGTGATTCCAATGTAACAAGATGAAAGGTTTTAGAGGAGCATGATGGGGAATTGAATAAGAGGGAAGTTTTAGAGTCTAGTCTCATGTGGCATATGTATAAGAGTACAACATGGTACTAGACTTATGAAACAAAGAGGTAAACAAGTGGTACATTGGATACATGATTCAAATATAAAGGCTCTAAGCAAGGTGAGGTAAGTAGATAAAAAGAGCTCTAGAGTCTAACCTTGCGCAACATGGGTACAAGAGTGCTACATTGAGGCTTAACTCATGACACAAAAGGTGCTATACAAGGGTGCTATCACATATGGCTTAAGATTATATTAAGTCACGTGTGATGACGATGTTACTTAGTGTAGCACTACTATATGTGCCGGGTGTAGAAAGGGTAGGGTTTCCTACATGACAAGCAACAAACATGGGCAAGTTTCGAAAAATTTTAGTTGGTTGCATTTTTTGGTGTTTGTAATTTTTAGGGTTGTTACAGAACTCATACATACTGATGTGTGCGGACCACTGAGCACGATAGCCAGAGGTGGATTTCAATACTTCATAACTTTTACTGATGACTTTAGTAGATATGGGTATGTCTACTTAATGAAGCATAAGTCTGAAACATTTGAAAAGTTCAAAGAATTTCAGAATGAAGTAGAGAATCAACGTGGCAAGAAGATTAAGGCCTTGTGATCTGATCGTGGAGGCGAATATTTGAGTCACGAGTTTAGCAATCATCTTAAGAGTTGCGGAATTGTTCCACAACTTACGCGCCCGGAACACCACAAAGAAACGATGTGTCCGAGCGTTGTAATCAGACTTTGTTGGACATGGTTCGGTCTATGATGAGCCGGTCAGACCTACCTTTATCATTTTGGGGATACGCTCTAGAAACAGCTGCTTTTACATTAAATAGGGTACCATCTAAGTCCGTAGATAAGACACCATATGAGATGTGGACTGGTCGGCGTCCCAGTTTGTCTTTTCTAAAAGTTTGGGGTTGCGAAGCTTATGTCAAACGGTTGATATCTGATAAGCTAGCACCTAAGTCGGACAAGTGCTTCTTCCTGGGATATCCAAAGGAAACTTTAGGGTATTACTTCTATAACTGATCAGAGGGCAAAGTGTTTGTTGCTTGGAACGGTGTCTTCCTAGAGAAAGAATTTCTCAAAGGATATAGGAGTGGTCGAAAGGTATATCTTGAAGAGATTCGAGATGAGTCATTAGTGAATGACTCGATAAGTGATGCTAATGTAGCAGAACAAGTTGACATACCTGTGGTCGGTACACCACCCCAACCACCTGTGGTCGGTACATCCCAACCACCTATGGTCGGTACTCCACCCCAACCACGAAGATCAGCAAGACTTCGCGAATTGCGTGGTGATCTGTTGTTGTTAGACGATGACGAACCTGCAAATTATGCGGAAGAAATGACGGACCTAGATTCCGAGAAATGGCAGAGTGCCATGAGATCCAAAATAGATTCCATGGGAGACAATCAGGTTTGGAACTTGGTTGACCCGCCTGATGGGGTTAGACCCATTGAGTGCAAATGGATCTTCAAGAAGAAGAAGGATATGGACGAAAATGTTCATGTCTATAAAGCTTGGTTTGTCACAAAGGGTTTTTGGCAAGTTCAAGGGATTGACTACGATGAGACATTCTCGCCGGTAGCGATGCTTAAATCTATTCGGATCATTATAGCAATTGCTGCATATTTCGATTATGAGATATGGAAGATGGATGTTAAAATAGCCTTTCTAAATGGGTATTTAGAAGAGGACGTGTATATGATACAGCCCGAAGGCTTTGTTGATCCTAAAAATGCTGGAAAAATATGCAAGCTTAAGAAATCCATTTATGGGTTAAAGCAAGCTTCTCGGAGTTGGAATATTCGTTTTGATGAGGTCGTCAAAGGTTTTGGCTTCCATCAGAATGAAGAAGAACCTTGTATTTATAAGAAGGAAAGTGGGAGCGTTGTTGTGTTTCTGATCTTGTATGTTGATGACATATTGCTGATCAGGAATGACATTCCAATGTTGCAATCCGTAAAGACTTAACTAAATAATAGTTTTTCTATGAAGGATTTAGAAAAAGCAACATACATCTTGGGCATTAAGATCTATAGAGATAGGTCAAGAAGGCTAATAGGATTCAGCCAAGACACATACATAGACAAGGTGTTGAAGTGGTTCAACATGGAATAGTCCAAGAAAGAGTTCTTGCCTGTGTCACATGGTATGCGTTTCAGTGACAAGCAGTGTCCTTCCACTGATGCTGAGCGCAAGCGCATGGGCAATGTTCCATACGCTTTGGCTGTTGGTTTCATCATGTAGGCCATGATATGTACTCGCCCAGATGTCGCATATGCTCTAAGTGTTACGAGCAGGTACCAAGCTAATCCAGGTGAGAGTCACTAGACGCTGGTTAAAAATATTCTTAAGTATTTGAGAAGGACTAAGGATGTGTTCCTAATCTATGGAGGTGAGGAGGAGCTCGTTGTAAACGGTTACTCTGATGCTAGCTTCCAAATCGACGCGGATGATTCACTCTCTCAATCAGGTTTTCTGTTCACAATAAATGGTGGTGCAGTAAGATGGAAGAGTTCCAAGCAGGATACGATGACCGATTCTACAGCAGAAGCGGAGTACATTGCGGCTGGTGGAGCTGCAAAGAAAGGTGTTTGGTTGAGGAGGTTCCTCATTGAACTTGGTGTGTTTCCTAATGCGTCGGGCCCATTGAATTTACATTGTGATAACAATGGGGCGATTGCATAGGCTAAGCAACCTAGGGATCACCAGAAGAACAAACATGTACTTCAAAAGTTTTCATCTCATTCGACAGTTTGTGAAACAAGAAGAGATCAAGCTATGCAAAATACATATGGATTTGAATATAGCAAATCCTTTGACAAAGGCTCTTCCACAACCTAAGCATGAGGCGCACATGAGGTCTATGGGAATTAGACATCTTAGAGATTAACTCTAGTGCAAGTGGGAGATTGTTGGGAATATGCCCCGCGCTTTGACACTTTGGCGCCGGCATCATCTGAAGCGGGCTTGCTTCGCTTCCTGTGTTTGATTTAAAGGCCTGCACTCTCAAGGCGGGCATGTCATCCACGGCTAAGGACAACGGGTCCACCATATTCCCGATACGCTTCGGCTCCATTGGAGGTGAAATACCCGGTTCGTCCATGAAACAATCTTGGACGAGGAAGCCAAGAATAAGTATCTAAATTCAAACTCGAAGGAAAACCAAGGCGCGCATAGACAAACGAGGCAGTGCAGAAATAATAATAATAAAAATCCAGTAGTTCAACGATCAGATCCCAACCATGTCATCTGCCGAACGTAAAAGAGATGGGTCCTCATGAGTGAACTTTGTGCTCTTCTTGATGGGCTTGGGCCGAAGAAGCCCAACCATCTTCCGGCCGACTGCAACAGCGCGAGATTCCCTAACACTTTGTAGCCTAAGTGCACCATGCTTTCGCCATTCCGCGCGAATGGTGCCATGGGCTAGTGGAATGTTATCGGCTGTCCCTTGTCCACACTGGCCATGACCACGCCCGTCGAGTCGACCGCCATCGCATCCCGGTGCTGGGTCCAGCGAAGTATCGATAATAGCTTCGATTCTTTTTCCTTTTCTTTTGACCTTGGCAGCTAGGACTGGCCGGTCCCCATATGTAACTCCCATGGCGTCGAGGCGCGGTTCACTCGGCGCGTATGACCCATCTGAATGCGAGCTTCATGTTCATCCTTATCATACGAGTCGCACAGGCGATTCGCAAGAACCTCAGTTTTGGGACACGATGTCTTCGTCACTCTTGTAACCCTTGGGCCACTCAAGTCTCCAAACGGGGCCCTTATACCCCCCTTGCTCCTCAAATGCGTCAAAGCGAACATCACTGCTCAACGGCCATTTATCAGAGCATATCATTTCCTTAACCAAGTCTCAGCTGGTCTGACGGTTAGCGATGCGCTGGTATGATTCGAGCGCCTAGGTGTCACCGGCGGTTGGAGTTTGAAGTGGAGCTCGGCTTAGGCCCATCATGGGCGACATTACCGAAGCTAGGACATGAGCCTTTGGTAAATTTTCTTGTACTGCCTTTTCTGCAGCCTCGTCCGAGCAAACGCGAATATAAAACCAATAGTCTTTCCAGTTATCCCACTTATTCTTAAACGAGGGCACGATGCACGAATCCTTCTTGTTGAGGGCTGGTATGAAATTATATGACCCATATTCGGCTCTAACATCATCAACTCCGCCAAGTTTCTCAACTTTAGAATGATGATGGGCATCGTGGAAGCGGCTAAACATGTCCACGCTCAATTCGCTTTCCATCATTTTCATAGCCATGGCAAAGACGCTAAGGCGTGTAAACGCGTTCGGAGTTAGATGGTGAGTCTGCAGATGATATCGCTCCAACACTTCACCAAGAAAGGACTCAGGAGGGAATCGAAGCCCAGCCTTGAAGTAATCTCTAAACGCAAGGTATTCATAGGGTCGCGGCTTCGGTATAGTTTCATCCTCGCCAGGACCATGGCAAAGACTCCTCTCGAACGCGGTAATGAGCCCTGATGATGCGAAGTTGTCAAGGGCAGCTTCGTCAATTCTAGATGGGTTAAGGCGGCAGGTCCAGGCGGCGTGTTTTGATCTTTTTCTCGGACGGCCTGATTCGGCATCGCCACTTAAATCATGACTTCCGCCCGCCTGGCTGCCTGCACCTTCGGTGCAACCTTCTACATCAACATATGCCAACTGAGCCTTGTAGGCTGTGAGTTTCGAGGTTAGTTCCGGATCCTCCTTTGGACACCGAATTAGAGGCCTCATGGTTATTAGTAGCCGACGTGCTCAAGCTGTCGTTAGAACTCGAATCTGACACTGAATTCGAGCTTGAACTATCGCCAGACCCAGATTCGGTGGTAGCCTCGACTCCACCGGTGTTAGAATCGCTCATATCACCCGAATCGAATGCAAAACACAAATTCGGCGAACTAAATAAGAAGAACAAAAGAAATAAGAAAAACATCACTCGCAATAGCCGAATGCGGTGAACTGAACAACGACACCGGGAAATGGAGAGGCTTACCAAAGCTAGCCGAGGCAGAGGACTGAATCAGCGATGCCGAAGCTGAAAGGGGTGTGGCCCACGGCTAGGGTTTGCCGAAGGGGGAAAAGTGAGAACTGGTTCCCCGGGAGGGCCTTTTATACCCGCATCGACCAGCGTCCGTTGGAACATCAACGGACGCGTCGGCTTGTTAATCGAGGTAACCCTGGACGTTCGATACAAAAAAAAATAAAAAAAATATCGGCATCGCTGTTTGGGACGGCGTCAGTCGGATATCGACGCTTCGTAATAAGAATGATGCACACGTTCGGTGCCTATAGGAAGAAAGAAGATTGGAAATGCATCGAGCGCCGAGCGTGAGACTCGACAGCGAGGCCGTAAAAGACGCGACCCGAGCCGAAGCCCCGGGGCGCGTCGAAGGGCTACTGTTGTGGGTAGGGGAGAAATTGGGCACCCCATCCCCCCACCTCGCCGTCGAAGCTTGACGGAAGCGCCAACCGTGTGCCTGGTTTGGTCTCTCTCCCCCGAATCTGAGAGGGCAGGGAGTACAGACCGAACCGAACAGCGGGCGTGCGACGCGGAGTGCGAAGCCGGCGATTGGATGAAGAAGAGAGGAGAGGTTCGGGGCACCGCGCAGCGGGACCCCGAACATGCACGCGAAGCTGAGACCTCTTCAGCTTCGCAGGGGCATCAGGCATGGAAACTGGCGCTACTAGAGCCTCGCGACATCGTCATCTTTTCGGTCAGGCGCCGGCTGGTTTCGATGGTCGGTTGACTCCTGAATGAGTCAGGCGAAACTTGATTCTTTGTGTGCAGGAACATCTGGCCCGGCAGGGGGCCATGAGAACTCGACGCGTGTCCGGAGGCCACGCGGTCGCCCGCGAGAGGGGTCTACGGCTAATGGCGTGTTTGGCCCTAGCCGGCATAAAGTATCAAATGACAGGACGTTTCAGAAGGGCAAAATAGTCATGCAAACGCCTACGGGCAAATATACAAGACGCTCCGTGTCAAGCATGTAAGAGAGATCGGTCCCGTGCACTTCAGTCGGGGCTGAGTTATTAAAAAGTGCATACCTTTCTTGTATTCATGATTTTTCTAGCGAAATTCGATATTCCGATTCGGGTCCAATAGGAGGGGACCCTCCGGGCCTGAATCAACAGTGTTCGAAAAAGTATCAAACTGCACCCCTTGCAGGCCTAGTTTGAGATAAATACATACTATGCATCCAAACAAGGTCTTATGAATCTATCCACTGGTGAAGCTGATCCATGTCAAATTGGCCAGGTCCAACTGCCCGTCCTAAATCAGCCCTTCCTCTTCACCCAGCACCTCAGAGCCGACCAAAACTCAGAGAAACGACCACCTGCCCCACTGCTAGAGACCTCCACGCACCAGCACGCGGCCATGGCATGGATGACTCACGTGAAGGTGAGCGAGGCAATTATAGAGATTAGAGAAGGGTCAGCTGAAGTCACAGATAACGCACTCCAAAATACAGCACACAAATATTATTCAAGCGCTACAGAATGTCACCAGTCCCTACGCATTGTTGTGTCACCCTGTCGTCTGAAAAAAAAAACTATTACATTGCACCCCTGAGAACGCAAGACTACCAGCTACTGTCTAATAACAAAAGGAGCAAGCCCCAGCCCTGGATACACGACACATACAATGTAGATGCCAAGTTGCCTACACCTAATACTGCGTTCACCGCGAATCTACCAGAGTCGAAATTAGACAAGCAGTAGCAGTGTGAAGACTGGATTGAGAATTGTAGCATCTGCTCAGCTTAAAATCAAGAGTTGTCCAGAATCCAAGACGCTCAGTAAATGCCAGGAATGACTCTGTATGGTACTTTGTTGCAGTACATCTTCCAGTACTTCCCATACCTGCATTTACATATGTAGCTCACATCAGATTATGCATTAGGAACATCGAAGTGCTGAGTTTTGTAGCTAAGTACTACCTTCAATAAAAAAATAAATTAAATTGTTAGATTGTTTTATGGTGGTTGAGTTGAGTTTAACTTTGATCACTATTTCCTATTATAATGTAGTTGTAGCACTGTATCTAATAATTATACGAAAGCATTTTTCAAGACAAACATGAAAATATGATGTGTTTCCACATATATAACCGACTAACGGTTGGAAGTTCCAAGAGCTTGACTGGATATTGGACTCAGTGTGTCTACCATCTATGACTAAAGGTAGTACCACAAGAATTAACTCCTTTTTTTGATAGAATCCGTTCTAAATTGTAGTTCACTTTGGACTTTTTTTGGTGCTATATTTTGCTATGTATCTAGACATGTTATTTATCTAGATACATAGCAAAATGCATGCAAAAAAAAAAGTCAAAGTGAACTACAATGGAACGGAGAGGGTACAAGG
The DNA here is from genome assembly GCA_023333625.1 of Bothriochloa decipiens. Classification (NCBI taxonomy): domain Eukaryota; kingdom Viridiplantae; phylum Streptophyta; class Magnoliopsida; order Poales; family Poaceae; genus Bothriochloa; species Bothriochloa decipiens. Next base: position 28,199,191 of record CM041645.1, read on the forward strand.
ATATTTCAAAAATGAGCACTTAACAGTTTTAACAGCAGGATCGTATGCCAACGGTAACTGCAAAGAGTATAAACATTCAACTGTTTTTTTACTAGTCGTAATACTTACTTTGATGAGCACCGGTCATCATCCCTCTTTGCTCGGTCAAACAATAATATAGTCAGAAAGATCACATAGAAGTATGGTAGGAACTGCAAACACAGAAGGACCAAGTTACAACAATCCTCACTAAACTTGTCATGTATCTCAATCATAATATGGACTAGCTTACGTGATTGAAAAGAGCTGGAACAGTCCAAAAAAACGCAGATAGTATCTCTGGGACATAGTGGAAGTGACGTGACAAACCCCACCTGTTAAAACAGAAAATGAAGTTCATATCAACAGCTCATAACTTTTCTTGAGATACACGTGCTTGTACAACTTTCTGTGAACCATATAACGATTCACTAACTCACCATCCAGAAGTCAAGAGAAGGCTGGTTTTAGTTTCTCCCTTTGTAGTCTGATAAGAGGCAACAATCTGAAATTTTTCATCAGAACAGTCCAGGTGTGAGAATGCAGCCTGTTATTTTGGAATCGATTGTATCTTAAATATTCCAACCTTAGATGGAGCCTTGCCCCAGACTGAGCATTTCCCATTTGTCCGTCGAAATTCTTGGCGCTGACGGTCACAATCATAGTTGATGTATATGCACAACATTCCAGCTAGAAGAATTGAGAGTGCTAACTGCAGAAGGATTTGCAGAGAACAAATTTTAATCCATTGGGACTAAGATAGTAAATATGCAGTGGATAGAAAGCAAACAGCAAATGAATATGTGGCTGGATCTACGTAGTTTAATAGAAGAGGTTACTCTCAATGAGGAGGACCAAATTAGATGGGCTTACTCCTCAAATGGTTCATATTCGGTTCAATCCTTGTATGCAGTAATTAACTGTAGAGGAGTTTTCCCTGAGTTTGTTCATACTGTTTGGAAACTTACAATACCCCCTAGGGTGCAATTTTTTTCTATGGCAAATTTCTAAGAGCAAGATTTTGACTCGAGACAACTTACAGAAAAGGAGAGAGCTTAATGATTTAACCTGTCTGTTCTGTAGTGAAAATGAAACTGTTACCCATATTTTGTTTGACTGTATTGTGGCAACTAATGTGTGGAAACAGATTTCTGAGATGGTGGGGATGGAGATTGGTGCAGATTATGAATCTGTAGCCAAGCTCTGGATTGCCAATAAAAGGCACATGGTGACTAATGTCCTTACATCGGCTGTAATGTGGACTTTATGGAAATTGCGCAATGAACTTTGTTTTCAGGGGATAGTATGGAGGGGGATGAAGATGGTGTTCGGGAGAATCACCAAGATGATAAGAGGATGGTTGCCGCTGTACAAGGAGGAGCCTGGGAAGCTGCTGGAGGGCCTAATCTCGCGCCTGGAGGAGTTGTCAAAGCAACCAGCAGCGATCACATGGAGACCAGTGGAGGCGTCGTCACAATCGGCTCTATTAACTGCTCGACCTACAACAAGTGCCAGTGATGCGCCCGCAACAAGTGCCAGCGATGCGCCTGGGAGTATGATTCCGGCCTCAGTGCCGTGTAATGAGCAACGCTCGATATTCTCACTGATGTAAAACCTTCCACCTAAGCGCCCGAGACTCGACCTGGACATTTTCTTTTTGCAATAAAAAGCAGGGGAAACCTTTTCTCTAAAAAAGAAAGCAAACAGCACATCAAGGTACTACAGTTTACAGACCAAATTATATCAAAAGTAAGGCATTTGAAAAGAACCTGGGGCCCCAAATTCACAGGGTGGTTTACAAGGTACATTCCAGGAGAAGTATATATGGATGGAACCCATACCAAGCATCCCCAGCAAATGTAGAAACCAGCTGGTGAAAGATCATATCAGACAAATCATGATAGTGAAACATGTAGATAATAAAATACAGAGGAAAATAAATAGCACTTGGTAAATGAAAAGCTATGTATTTAAAAAAACTATGACGATATTATCATCAAGCTATTTATGAGGGTTTCTTATGACCTATACCTATCTTTTCCTAGAACAATTAAGCTACAGAGAAAATGATGACTGCTGGCTATTTTTTCTTCCCCAGACCCCGCAGTGCGGGAGCCTACGGCATTGGGTACGTCCCTTTTTTTTTTTATAGTACGGTTTCATCAACTTCGCCTATGTTGATTGGAAGACTTTCTTGAGTCGTTTCAATATAGCCGGTTCCAAGCCCGGATAAAGGAGGGTTGTAAGGTGTTACCTGGGGAGTGTGTTGTCCCTCAACACAAGCTTGTAGTAGCGGATTTTCGCTTTCGGGTACGTGGCCACCGGGACAATCGGCCCAAGATTGCGAGAACAAAATGGTGGAAACTTAGAGGGGAAGCAGCATAAACATTTAAGGAGAGGATGCTAGATGAGGGGCCGTAGGAAGGAGAAGATGCTGACGACATGTGGCTAAAGATGGCCACATGTATTCAGAAGGTGGCTTCGGATGTGTTTGGCGTGAGTAGAGGAGAGGAGGATGAGGAGATCAAGGACAGGTGGAGAGAGTACTTTGACAAGTTGTTTAATGGGGAGAATGAGGGTCCTACCTTGACTCATTTGACGATATCAACAGACACTTCGTGAGGAGAATTCAGGAGACAGAGATCGGGGAGGCTTTGAAGAGGATGAAGAGAGGTAAAGCGATGGGCCCTGATGGTATCCCCATTGAGGTGTGGAGATGCCTAGGTGCCAAAGCGATAGTATGGTTAACTAAGCTTTTTAATCTTATTTTTCGGTCAAACAAGATGCCTGAAGAATGAAAAAGTATATTAGTACCGATCTTCAAGAACAAGGGAGATGTTCAAAGTTGTACTAATTACCGTGGGATTAAGTTGATGAGCCATACGATGAAGCTCTGGGAGAGGGTTTTCGAGCATCGTCTAAGAAGAGTGACAAGTGTGACCCAAAACCAATTTGGGTTTATGCCTGGTAGGTCAACCATGGAGGCGATTTTCTTATTACGACAGTTGATGGAGAGATATAGGAAGCAGAAGAAGGACTTGCACATGGTCTTTATTGACCTCGAGAAGGCATATGACAAAGTACCGAGAAATGTCATGTGGTGGGCCTTGGAAAAGCACAAAGTCCCAACTAAGTACATCACCCTCATCAAAGATATGTACAGGGATGTGGTGACGTGTGTCCGAACATGTGATGGCGATACCAGTGACTTTCCAATTAAAATAGGACTACATCAAGGGTCAGCATTGAGCCCTTATTTATTTGCTTTGGTGATGGATGAGGTCACAAGGGACATACAAGGTGATATCCCTTGGTGTATGCTCTTTGCTGATGATGTGGTGCTAGTGGATGAGACTAGGGCAGGGGTTAATAGGAAGTTAGAACTATGGAGGCATACGTTAGAGTCGAAAGGATTTAGACTTAGTAGGAGCAAGACCGAGTACACGAGGTGCGATTTCAGCGCGACTGGGAATGAGGAGGGAGACGTTAGCCTCGATGGGCAAGTGGTGGCCAAGAAGGATACTTTTCGGTATTTAGGATCGATGCTACAAAAGGATGGCGACATTGATGAAGATATTAGACATAGAATTTCAGTCGGTTGGTTGAAATGGCGTCAGGCTTCAGGCGTCCTCTGTGACAAAAGGGTGCCTCAGAAGTTAAAAGGTAAGTTTTATAGGACAGCGATTCGTCCGGCGATGTTATACAGTGCTGAATGTTGGCCTACAAAAAGACGACATATCCAGCAATTGAGTGTAGCAGAGATGCGTATGTTACAATGATGTTGTGGGCACACAAGAAGGGATAAAGTCCGGAACAACGATAATCGGGATAGGGTTGGGGTGGCACCAATTGAGGAGAAATTGATTCAACACCGGTTGAGATGGTTCGGCCATGTCCAACGGAGGCCTCCTAAGACGCCGGTGCGTAGTGGGATTCTAAAGCGGGTCGATAATGTAAAGCGCGGTATAGGTCGATCTAAACTGACTTGGGACGAGTCGGTTAAGAGAGACCTTAAGGAGTGGAATATCCCTAAGGATTTAGCCATGGATAGGAGCGCTTGAGACTAGCAATTAACGTGCCTGAACCGTAATCTTTCTCTTGTAGATTTTATATGTTCTTTGTTCCATGTCTCTTTTGGGTTTCATCTCTAACCTACCCCAACTTGCTTGGGATAAAAGGTTATGTTATTGTTGTGTATAGTAGGGTTTCGTCATTGTGTTTGGTTCACACTCCAATGAAATAAGATTCAGGCCCCATAGGCCATATTCAAAGGCAACAAGGCAAACTGGGTAAACCTTATCACTTGCCTACGTGTCATGGCATAACTAGACCCTAGTGTTTTCCTAGATGGCAAACAATTGGTCACCTACGGTTTAACCATTATTCAGGCCAAATAGCCAATTAAAGGGGCAAAACAGCCGTCCTAAGAGACAGGCAGCCAATTAAACAGAAACAGAGCACTACTGTAGCGTTCAAATGGGCTAAACGCCAGCTTAGGGGAACATCTTTGAAATAGAGTAGGCTACATAACTATCTAAACTCCTTTCATCAATGTTTTTTTTTTCAATTCATTCTGAAGTATAGGTCCCGGGTTCAAGCCCCAGCCTCTACATATTTGTGCAGGGATGGCTGCTGGCTATTTTCCCTTCCCCAGACCCCGCAGTGCCGGAGCCTATGGCACTGGGTATGCCCTTTTTTTTCATTCTGAAGTATTTAATATTTACAATCTGAAGGAGATCAAAATCTTTCGCTGGTAAGGAGAACATGCAGTGCTCACACGTTCAATGAAAGTGAACTGGTAATTAAAATTCTGATAAAAAAATATGCTCTATTTTATGTGTTATGCAAAGATTATATGTTTATGTAGGAACTGCGCCTTTGGATGTGGATGTACACCAGAAAAACCAATGTTAGAATTCCTGTTGAGGCAATTTCAGATGCCTATTTCTCTTAACAAGAAAGCTACCTAGTTCCTCGTAGGTTGTTTTTTAGTTAAGTTTGATATTTTTTTCTGTTTGTTCTGATGGAAAAGTCTCTGTGTGTTTGGACTGCAGTACACAACACATGGTCCTTGTGTCCTTGTGTCCTTTGTAAAAGCATCCTTAACTGCTTTTAAAACAGCAGTTAGCATCTTAGGAGCATCTTAGGACAGCATCTTGACTAGATTAGGACAGCATCTTAGACTAGCATCTTAGCATATGCTTGGCTGGTTAGCAGCCTATAAATATGTATCCCCAACCCCTCAGGTTGGCATCGCATTGTGTGAGAAATAAACCCAGAAAATTGCCTCAACTCTGAGTTCTCCAAGTGTGATCCTTTCGATGAGAGTAAGGATCCTGCTCACACCTAAAGCAAGGATCCAGCGACTGACAAGTGGTATCGGAGCCGTACTATCCTGTAGCCTGAGCATCTATTGCTCAATTCCCCAAAGTTCTCAGCCAGCAACTCCTGTCCAACCCCTTCCCCTTGCGGAGACGAGCTGCAGCAGTTCATCGAGGCCCTCTCCTCCCCACGCAGCAGCCCGGAGATTCCTCATGTCCACAGGTGCGTCTCAGCACTCGCTTGGCTCGAGCGCGAGGCGCCGGCAGCATGCCGAGCTCGCTGCGGCAGAGGAGCACGAGCGAGCAGCAGAGCTCGCTGCGGCAGCGGCCCGGAGGGCAAGGCTAGCGACAGCGGAGCTGGTAGCAGCAAGGGCGGAGGAGGAGGCAGCAGCAGCGGCAAACGCTGCAGCTGCGGCCACAGCAGAGCTCAAGTCCCTGCGCACCGATAGCTCCAGCGGCGCTGCCTGCGACGTAGGCATCGTCGACGTGGAGGCCGACGCAGCCAGGCTGGCGGTGGATGAGCGGACGGCGCGGTGGGCAGCCGCACAGCGCCGTGGGCGCAGCGGCAGCCCCGCCGGGAGGTGGCGCGACGGCGACGACACGGAGGAGCACAGGCGCGGCGGCGGCAGCCCAAACGGGCGTGGCTGCGCCGGCGACGCTCCCGGTGGACGTGCGCGTGACGGCCGCGTTCCGGGCGAACGCGGCAACCGCGATCCGCGTGGCGAGGACCTCGCACTAGAGGCTCGGTGGCTGCGGGAGCGGGCTGCCCAGCTTGAGGCGGAGGTGGAGTACGAGCACCGGCGCTGCGGACGGGTCGAGGAGGAGCACGGCCGTCACAGGCAGCGTGGCTGTCTCTCCCCGGACCGGTACCGTGGTCACCACGGGTACCAAGCTGTTGCTAGGGACGTTGCCCCTGGTGGTGGGTGGCCTACCCTCACCAAGACCAACTATGTTGAGTGGGCTGCGGTGATGAAGGTGAGACTTCAGGTGCTGCACATGTGGGAGGCAGTCCGGTACGGCGACGTCGACTACGACCAGGATCGACGGGCACTGAATGCCCTCATCGCTGCAGTCCCATCCGAGATGCAGTTCTCGCTTACCAGCAAGCGGACTGCCAAGGAGGCTTGGGACGCCATTGCTACAACACGCATCGGTAGCGACCGCGCCCGCAAGTCCACACTGCAGGCAATTCGCAAGGAGTGGGAGAACCTGACCTTCAAGCCAGGTGAGGACATCGATGATTTTGCTCTCCGTCTCAACACTGTTGCAGAAGTTGGTGTAGTTTGGCGACAACACCTACAGCGAGGAGAGAGCTGTCGAGAAGCTCTTCCGCTGCATCCCTGAGAAGTACAGGCAGATGGCTCGCTCAATGGAGTCCTGCTGGACCTCTCCACGATGTCGATTGAAGAGGCGATAGGTCGCCTCAAGGTCATCGACGATGATGAGCCACAACCCTTCTCGGGGCCTGCCACCGTTGGTGGGAAGCTCCTTCTCACCCGGGAGCAGTGGGCTATCGGCCAAGGTGACAAGAAGGGGGAGCCTTCTTCAGCAACAGCCGGCCGCAAGCGTGGCAAGCGCGACAAGCCACGCAAAGGCGTCCAGGCCGGGGCGCAAGGGCGTGCCGAGGGCGGCGCCCGCGGAGGTGCCCAGGGCGGCGCCGCCGAGAAGCCCAAGCCAGCACAAGATGACGCCTGCCACAACTGTGGCCGTGCTGGCCATTGGGCCAGGGACTGCAGACAGCCACGACGCGTCCAGGACCACGTCGCACAGGCAGAGGAGGAGCAACAAGCTCTGTTCATGGCACACGCGAGCTCCGAGCTACCTCCGGCAGCACCGGCTGCAGCGGCTGTTCTCCACCTCGACAAGCCCAAGGCACATGCCCTCCTCAGCAGCGGGTCCGGCAGCAGCAGCAAGATCGATGGGTGGTGCCTCGACACCGGCGCCACCCACCACATGACAGGCCGGCGGGAGTTCTTCTCCGAGCTCGACTCCGACGTTCGAGGCTCTGTCAAGTTCGGGGACGCCTCTGCCGTGGAGATCAAGGGCGCCGGCTCCGTCATCTTCGTCGCCAAGAACGGCGAGCACCGGCTGCTCACCAGCATCTACTACATCCCCGCGCTGATGAACTCCATCATCAGCTTGGGATAGCTGGATGAGAACGGCTCGCGCGTGGATACCAGGACAGCGTGCTTCGCATTTGGGATCCCCGTCACCAACTTCTCGCCAAGTTGAACAGGGGGAGCAACCGCCTCTATGTTCTTCACGTACAGGTGGCGCAACCCTTTTGTCTTGCAGCTCGGCGGGACGATGAGGCCCGGAGGTGGCACGAGCGCTTTGGGCACCTCAATTTCGAGGCCCTGAAGCAGCTCGGCAACAAGGAGATGGTGCAGGGCATGCCGTGCGTCGACCACGTGGAGCAGTTCTGCGACACCTGCGTCCTCACCAAGCAGCGACGGTTGTCCTTTCCCCGCCAAGCAAGCTTCCGCGCCAAGGAAAAGCTGGAGCTTGTGCACGGCAACCTCTATGGCCCCGTGACACCGGCTACACCTGGAGGACAACGCTACTTCCTCCGCCTCGTCGACGACGTGTCCCGCTACATGTGGGCTGTCCTCCTCGACACCAAGGGGGCAGCCGCAGACGCCATCAAGCACCATCAAGTTTTGCAGAGGAGTGCGGCCGCAAGCTTCGGGTGCTGCGCACGTATAACGGCGGCGAGTTCACGGCGGCTAGGTTCGCGAGTACTGCGCCGATGAGGGGATCAAGCGCCACTTCACCGCGCCGTACACCTCGCAGCAGAACGGCGTCGTCGAGCGCCGCAAGCAGACGGTTGTCGCCACCGCCCGCGCCCTCAAGCAGAGAGGGATGCCGACGATCTACTGGGGCGAGGCGGTGATGACTGCCGTCCATCTCCTCAACCGCTCGCCCACCAAGGCGCTTGACGGCAAGACGTCGTACGAGGCCTGGCACGGGCGCAAGCCGGTGGTGAGCCACCTCCGCTTTTCGGCTGTCTGGCGTTCGCCAAGGAGCTCACTCACGTCGGCAAGCTCGACGACCGGAGCACTCCAGGAGTGTTCATCGGCTACGCGGAGGGCGCCAAGGCCTACCGCATCCTCGACCCTGCGACACAGCGCGTCCGCATCTCCCGGGACGTCGCGTTCGACGAAGGGCGAGGCTGGACCTGGGACAAGGCGGTGGACGACGGCTCGGCTTCGACCCGCAGGGACTTCGTCGTCGACTATGTCCACCTGGAGGGAGCCGGGGGAGCTAGCAGCTCATCTTCACCGAGCTCGTCCTCCTCGGCAACCGGCTCGCCATCAGCTTCAGCGAGCCCTCCACCGCCTCCGCCACCAGCGAGTCCACCACCACCACCGGCTACGCCACGCACTCCTGCACCGGCTCCCCACTCTCCAGCACCTGCGCCGGCATCTCCAAGATCGGCACCAGCAGCTTTGGCCCGTCAGCGTTCGGTGGAGTTCGCCACTCCGCTGTCCGACGATGAGGACCGCGTCAACGCCTACCACGACGAACGAGCCACTACGCTACCGCACCATGGACAACATCCTCGGCGACCAGCCTGTCCCTGGGTTGGCGGTACACGACTTCGAGGCGGAGCTGCACCTGGCACATTGAGGACGGTGAGCCTCGCTCCTTCGCTGAGGCGGAGGGAGACGCGGCATGGCGCGCCGCGATGCAGCAGGAGATGGACGCGGTCGAGCAGAACCGCACTTGGGAGTTCGCTGACCCCCCTCGTGGTCACCGCGCGATCACCCTTAAGTGGATGTTCAAGCTGAAGAGGGATGAAGCCGGTGCCATCGTCAAGCACAAGGCTCGCTTGGTGGCACGAGGCTTCATGCAGTAGGAGGGGGTCAACTTCGACGACGCCTTCGCCCCCGTGGCACGGATGGAGTCCGTGCGACTCCTCCTTGCGCTAGCTGCCTAGGAGGGCTGGCGTGTCCATCACATGGATGTCAAGTCGGCGTTCCTTAACGGCGACTTGAAGGAGGAAGTCTATGTACATCAGCCGCCCGGATTTGCATTTCCCGGCAAGGAGGGCAAGGTGCTTCGCCTGCGCAAGGCCCTCTATGGCTTGCGGCAGGCACCGAGGGCGTGGAATGCCAAGCTGGATTCCACGCTGAAGGGGATGGGCTTCGAGCAAAGCCCGCACGAGGTGGCCATCTACCGGCGGGGCAGTGGAGGAAAGGCCCTGTTGATAGGTGTCTACGTCGACGATCTTGTGATCACCGGTACCAAGGAGGTGGAGATCGAGGCGTTCAAGGAGAAGATGAGGGCGACTTTCCAGATGAGCGACTTGGGCCCTCTCTCCTTCTACCAAGGGATCGAGGTCCACTAGGACAGCTCCGACACCTCTCTTCGCCAGACTGCCTACGCCAAGCGCACTATAGAGCTTGGCGGTCTCACCGGCGCATTGTGGGCAGCCTTCGCTACCTTGTCCACACGCGACCGGACTTGGCGTTCGCCATCGGCTACGTCAGCCGATTCATGCAGCGACCGACGACGGAGCACCAGCAGGCCGTGAAGAGGATCCTCCGCTACGTCGCGGGCACCTCCGACTACGGCTTGCACTACCCGAGGTGCCCCGGCGCGGCACATTTCATCGGGTACAGCGACAGTGACCACGCCGGCGACATCGACACGAGCAAGAGCACCAGCGGGATGCTGTTCTTCCTCGGCAAGTGTCCGATCAGCTGGCAATCGGCCAAGCAGCAGGTGGTGGCTTTGTCCAGCTGCGAGGCAGAGTACATCGCAGCCACTACCGCTGCTACTCAGGCTTTGTGGCTAGCTCGGCTGCTTGGCGATCTCCTTGGCAGAGACGTAGAGGCAGTGGAGCTCAGGGTGGACAGCAAGTCCACCTTGGCCTTGGCAAAGAATCCAGTTTTCCATGAGCGCAGCAAGCACATCCGGGTGAGGTACCACTTCATCAGGAGCTGCCTGGAGAAAGGGAGTGTCCGGGCCAACTACATAACACTCAAGACCAGCTCGCCGACTTCCTGACCAAGTCCCTTGGGCGAGTCAAGTTCCAGGAACTTCGCGCCAGGATCGGGATGGCTCAGATACCTCACAAGGAGTCACACAAGACTTAGGGGGAGAGTGATGGATAAGTCTCTGTGTGTTTGGGCTGCAGTACGCAGCACATGGTCCTTGTGTCCTTGTGTCCTTTGTAAAAGCATCCTTGACTGCTTTTAAGACAACAGTTAGCATCTTAGGACAAGCATCTTAGGAGCATCTTAGGACAGCATCTTGACTAGCATCTGGGACAGCATCTTAGACTAGCATTTTAGCATATGCTTGGCTGGTTAGCAGCCTATAAATATGTATCCCCAACCCCTCAGGTTGGCATCGCATTGTGTGAGAAATAAACCCAGAAAATTACCCCAACTCTGAGTTCTCCAAGTGTGATCCTCTCGATGAGAGTAAGGATCCTGCTCACACCTAGAGTAAGGATCCAGCGACTGACATGTTCTAGATATAGAGTATATTAAATTGTTGTTTCCATCAAATAGCGATAGACTTGACGTCTTGTGACATCAGTAGAGCAATTATATCATGTGAGCACTTCCGCACATGAAGATAGCACTTTTCAAATGAAATATTATTTTCACTTGATTCTAAAAACAAAATTTCTGAAAACGAAACAAATTGAGCATGTGTGCAACATTTACATAAAAAGCATTGCTAGTGGGGAAAAAACCATTTGAATTCCATGCCCTTTAGCAACAAAATTATTTCGCTTAAACCTGTGATAGAATTGTGTACCTCTATCATGAGCAATGTCCATAGTACACCAATATCCAGATTCCCACCAAAAGAACTTAGTGATATAGATCAACATAAGTGCAGTATTCACAAGCATAGAATCAGCAACTCTGCCATTCATTTCATACTGCAGAGCAAGTGTCCAAGGAATGACAGTAAGTCCAAAGGATAACTGCCTGATCTGATAGACTTACTTACCAAAAATTGTGTAACTAACATAAGAGAAGATATTATAAAATTCTGACCTGCTTTATGCAGTAAGTTACAGCAAGAACAGCCCAGGACATCATACCGAAACGACAGTTTGTGAAGACTTTGATATCAAAATACTTGCCAATCCGAGGGTACAGTTCCATACCCTGGAAAATTGAACGTTATAAGAATGGACCAACAAAAAAGCATGAACTTTGTTATCAATGTCAAACACAGTGTATATTTAACAACGCTTACCCAGTAGAAGTCAATTATCACATTCCCTGAGGATCCAGAGTCAGATGAAGATGGAGCTATATGACCCTAGAAAGGAAAGGAAAATGTTAATGAGATGAAACACGGTAAGCTAATGATACAAGGAAGCAAAGCTGATTTTTTTTTTTAATAAAGCTCACCTTTATGTAGAGAAAAATACAGAACACAAAGCTTCCAAAAACAAGAGCAGAGTATATCTCCCCCAAGTGATCATACACTATTGCAGGGTTAAACATACCAAACCTGACACAGAACTTTCTTTGTGTTAGCATCCGGTTTACTTGTGGACAAATTACACATCGGCAGACACAATTTAAGAGAATTTGGAAGGTTTTGAACTTCGCGTTGGCCTACGTTTTGTTGATAGCGAACACCGTCTTTAAGAAGAGAGAATCCCATCTAGTGACCTTTCATAGCGGACAACACCTGAGTCAGATCGACTTTATCCTTGCAAGGAGGGGGGATAGACGTGCTTGCTTAGATTGTAAGGTGTTACCTGAGGAGTGTGTTGTCCAACACAAGCTTGTGGTGGCGGATTTTCGCTTTCGAGTACGTGTCCATCGGGTCAATCGGGCCAAGATTGCGAGAACAAAATGGTGCAAGCTTAGGGGGGAAGCAGCGCAAACATTTAAGGAGATGATGCTAGATGAGGGGCCGTGGGAAGGAGAAGATGCAGATGACATGTGGCTAAAGATGGCAACATGTGTTCGGAAGGTGGCTTCGGATGTGTTTGGAGTGAGTAGGGGAGGCAAACAGGAAGCGAAAGACACCTGGTGGTGGAATGACGAGGTGCAAAGGGCTATTAGGGAGAAGGAGTGGTTCAAGCGCCTCCATCATGACAAGAGTGCAGCCAACATTGAGGGCTATAAAATAGCGAAGAGGACTGCAAAACGAGCGGTGAGTGTAGCAAAAGGTCAAGCGTATGATGACCATTATCAGCGACTAGGCACGAAGGAAGGGGAGAAGGACATTTATAGGATGGCTAGGATCCGCAAGAGGAAGACGAGGGACATCAACCAAATCAAATGCATCAAGGATGGGACGGATCAACTTTTGGTGAGGGATGAGGAGATCAAGGACAGGTGGAGAGAGTACTTTGACAAGTTGTTTAATGGGGAGAATGAGGGTCCTACCTTGGAGTTGGATGACTCATTTGACGATACCAACAGACGTTTCGTGAGGAGATTTCAGGAGGCAGAGATCGGGGAGGCTTTGAAGAGGATGAAGGGATGTAAAGCCATGGGCCCTGACGGTATCCCCATTGAGATGTGGAGATGCCTATGTGCCAGAGCGATAGTATGGTTAACTAAGCTTTTTAACCTCATTTTCCGGTTAAACAAGATGCCTGAAGAATGGAGAAGTATATTAGTACTGATCTCCAAGAACAAGGGAGATGTTCAAAGTTGTACTAATTACCGTGGGATTAAGCTAATGAGCCATACGATGAAGCTCTGGGAGAGGGTTATCAAGCATCGCCTAAGAAGAGTGACAAGTGTGACCCAAAACCAATTTGGGTTTATGCCTGGTAGGTCGACCATGGAGGCAATTTTCTTATTACGACAGTTGATGGAGAGGTATAGGGAGCAGAAGGACTTGCACATGGTCTTTATTGACCTCGAGAAGGCATATGACAAAGTACCGAGAAATGTCATGTGGTGGGCCTTAGAAAAGCACAAAGTCCCAACTAAGTATATCACCCTCATCAAGGATATGTACAGGGATGTGGTTACGTGTGTCCGAACATGTGATGGCGACACCAGTGACTTTCCAATTAAAATAGGACTACATCAAGGGTCGGCATTGAGCCCTTATTTATTTGCTTTGGTGATGGATGAGGTCACAAAGGACATACAAGGTGATATCCCTTGGTGTATGCTCTTTGCTGATGATGTGGTGCTAGTGGATGAGACTAGGGCAGGGGGTTAATAGGAAGTTAGAACTATGGAGGCACACGTTAGAGTCGAAAGGGTTTAGACTTAGTAGGACCAAGACCGAGTACATGAGGTGCGATTTCAGCGCGACTAGAAATGAGGAGGGAGACATTAGCCTCGATGGGCAAGTGGTGGCCAAGAAGGATACTTTTCGATATTTGGGATCGATGCTACAAAAGGATGGTGACATTGATGAAGATGTTAGGCATCGAATTTCAGCCGGTTGATTGAAATGGCGTCAAGCTTCAGGCTTCCTCTGTGACAGAAGGGTGCCTCAGAAGTTAAAAGGTAAATTTTATAGGACAGCGATTCGTCCGGCGATGTTATACGATGCTGAATGTTAGCCTACAAAAAGACGATATATCCAGCAATTGAGTGTAGCAGAGATGCGTATGTTACGATGGTGTTGTGGGCACACAAGGAGGGATAGAGTTCGGAACGACGATATTCGGGATAGGGTTGGGGTGGCACCAATTAAGGAAAAATTGATTCAACACCGGTTGAGATGGTTTGTCCATGTCCAACGGAGGCCTTCTGAGGCACCGGTGCGTAGTGGGGTTGTAAAGCGGGTTGATAATGTAAAGAGAGGTAGAAGTCAACCTAAACTGACTTCGGACGAGTCGGTTAAGAGAGACCTTGAGGAGTGGAATATCCCTAAGGATTTAGCTTTGGATAGGAGTGCTTGGAGACTAGCAATTAACGTGCCTGAACCGTAATCTTTTTCTTGTACCATTTATGTGTTCTTTGTTTTCATGCCTCTTTTGGGTTTCATCTCTAGCCTACCCCAATTTACTTGGGACAAAAGGCTATGTTGTTGTTGTTGTTGTTGGAAGGCAAATTGGAAGCAAACTTCATTAGTTCCCATGCTTATAATAACAAAAAGGATACATAAAAATGCAAGAGGGACTGAGAATATAAAAAGAAAAGGCAAACCCAGTGCCGGTAGCTCCCACATGAGTCGGGTACTTTGGAAGGGAAATACGGGCAAGCCTTTCCCCTGCTTTTGACAGAGAGGCCACTTGAACCCAGGACCTTCCAGCTAAGTGGGGAAGGCTTTCACCACTGTGCCAGGCCTGCCCTTCGGGGCTGAGAATATCAAAAGATAGAAAAACTAAAAGCACACATACAAGGATTATCAGTTTGATGACCACAAGGTCAAAGGTTCTAGAACCTTATTTTTCTCTATTTACAATATGGATGAATAGCCAATATGTGTGATAGAGTGTTGATAGCAGGTAAATCCTACAATGCAAACATTTATTCATTTCATGCATGCCCTTCAACATCTCTTGAAAAGGAAGAAATGGAACAAGTTAAAATTACACAAACAGCAGGTCGACCAAAGAGAAAGATAGCCTTACCACCACAAACCGAGGTAAGTAATCAAGGTCACTGCATATGCTTGTAAGCCATTTGCCTGACAACAGAGAAGATGACAATATTTAAACAAAATGTAGGCTATAAGGCAAAAGGTAGCAGTACTAAAAGTGCACTGTCCCAACAGATAACCAGTCAATAGTTGTCTAATGTTGTTGTATTTAGTACGTAGTAATTAATAAGATAGCAAAACCACGAATATAACAACAGATACGAAATGGACAATGTTGGACAGTACGATTTCAGAGAAGGGATCAAGTTCACACAAATTGGACACCAGGAGTGACTGCACGGACCTTGTAGACCGGCACGTTGCCGGCAGGCGAGATGGGCCCTTGGAAGCGCTTCCCAGGTAGCAGCAGCTGCAGGACGGCCTCGAAGAGTCCGAAGCCGAAGATGATCTTCCATGCGACGAGGGTGGGCATGGGCCAGATGGCCTTGAGCCCCTCGAGCACGCCGTGCTCCCTGAGGTGCTCGTAAGTCCGCACCACCGATCCGTCCGCGTGCACCATCGTGTACCACCTGCGCGGCACCGAGAAAATCAATCATCAACGGTAGTAAACAGACGAATCGTCCTCCCCCTCCAGAGAAATTGCTAGGGAGCGACGAGACGAGATGAGACTTGGGATTGATCCGAGCGGCGGGTCAGGAATGCGGGTGCGATTGGGAGGAGCAGGGAGAGGGGAGAGTAGGGAGGCGCACTCACAGGAGGATGACGAAGGGCGGGCAGAGGGAGAGGAGCGAGAGCATGGAGGTGTAGGTAACCAGCGCCGAGTGCACTGTGGCCGGTGGCGCAGGCGCGGCGGCAGCCGCGGTCGACTTGGCGCCGGCGGAGGAAGGCTTGGGCTTGGCCATGGCCTCCTCGCGATCTCGCTGGCGCTGCGGGGTGTGAGATGGAAGGAGGTGAGCAGGGAGGGGAGGCGACTTGACTGGGAAAAGATCTTTGGAAGGGAGTGACGGGGTGTGTGCTCTGCTCCTCGATCCCGATCTGAGGAGAGGCGGCATGCCGCTCACGTGCGCCACGCGAGAGCGTGTCTGGTTTCTGATGAAGCGTTGGCACCGGTTTTTCCACTAACAACTGCGGTGCGCCGGCGCTTGTCAAAACCTGCGGCGATGTGCGGCATGAGCATTTGGCTCCGCACCGTGCCCGCACTTTGCGGCTCCGTTTGGAACTTTGGAAGCGATACAAACCGGCGTGTAACGTATAGGATGGTGCAAAGACATATCCGGGTTCATTTACGTCAACAGGACCACGTTTGTTTCCTTGACCATTTCCCTGTATCGTCTCGTGCTTTCCACCTCTTCATCCTAGCTTCCCCGTCTCCTCGAGGCGAGCTTCGTTTGTAACATCCCTAAAAATCCAAACACGAAAAATACTAACTATCAAAATTTTTTTTTAAAGTATACCAATGTATGGTGAGTGTTATACAGAAAAACATCACATAGTTGCACAAGTAGCACCTAATGTTAGATGAAATATTTGCATTTTAATTATAAGAGTGTGATTTGTCTATTGTTTGATTTTATGTAATGTCTAATAAAATCAAATAACCTTTTATCACATGTATATAATTGTGTATACTAACCATGGACATGTACCCCACACCACCATGAGACTCTATGGAACCATCAAGCCCTTGTGCCATGACACTAACTCATTAGCACTAACCCTTTTTGCTAACTAATCATAGCATGGCTTGAAAACAAATAGAAAAGGAATAAGAAAAAGGGGAGAAAATAGAAAGGCCAAAGCAGCCCAGCAGCAGCATCAGCCCAGCTGACAACCACCAGGCCGGCCCGACCCCGCGGCCCAACTCGGCCTCGCTCGCGTTGCTGCCTTCGCGGCCCAGCAGGCCAGCGAGCAGCTCGGCCAGCCGCCCGCGCGTGCCCCGCGGCCCACCAAGCAGCCCACACCGCTGCCGTGCCCAGCTACCGCCCCGCGCCCGCCTGCTCCCCGCACGGCCGACCCAGCAAGCCAGCCGGCCCAACATGGGCCTGCCAGTGCCGCGTGCCCGCTCGCTCTCACTGTCCCGCGGGCCCCGTCCGTCAGCTCCTACCTCTTCCCACAAATGGCTGCCCGACGTCCCGTCCGCCATTCCAGAAGTGGAACGACGAATCTCCGCCGTCCGCCCGCGCACGGCCGCGCTCCCCACCATTCGTCGTCTCGCCGCACCCGAGAAACCCTAACCCTAAACGGTGTGCGCCCCTGACCGCCCGATGGGCATCTCCCGTCCCCACCGTCCATGGCCGGCCGCCATGGCTATATAAGTCGAGCTCGGCACACTAGGGTTTCCCCACGCCCAGCCGCCCTTGCTGACCATCCTACTCGCACCCGTCTACGTTAGAGGAGTTGGAGGGGGGAAAGAAGAAGGCAGGGAGGAGCCGGACCAAAGCAGAGCGCCACCACCGCCGTCCACGTCCGCGCGCCAGAGAAGCCCGGCGGACCCGCTCAACCCCGACTTGCCTCCCCGACGCTGCGGCTCTACTACCTCCCCACCAAGCCACTACCTTGTCACCGAGCCTCGCCGCGCGACCGCGTCGACCGCCGCCAGGAAAGCTCGGTGAGCTCCACTTCCATGACCAATGGCCAGAGCACCCTCGCGTTCCCACAGCAACACCTATCTTTTTGTGTCGTTAACTTCCCCATCATGGGCGCCGTAGCCTAGAACGCTTATTCAGCAACATCTGAGGAGCATGGCTCGACCACAGTGAGGCCATGCCACTTTGCGGGCCTTGGTTGCCAAGGCTTCGGTCACCGGAGCGCTGCCATGACCTCCGCGGTCGCGCGCGCCTCGTCGTGCCCCGTAACCGCGCTCGTAGTCGCTTGGAGCCACGCCGGGTAGGAGGAGGAGAAGATGGAGGTCAATTTGGGGCCACGCCGGAGTTTTGCCACCACCGACGCCATTCGCCGCCGCCAGGTCGCCGCTGTCGTCCGCTCCGCTAAGAGCCCCACAACCGAATTAATGTGGTCTGCCACCTTCGCCTTGACCTCGCGGATCCGTTACGCGAGTCAAAGCTGCCTCTCCGTCGCTGCTGCGCCCTGCTGCCGCGTCGTTGCTGTCCGCCGCCACCGCCATGCGCACGCCGACGAGACCGTGCCCCGTGAGACCGCTTGGACCGCACCGCTGCATCGCACCGCATGCGCCTTGGCCTCGTGAACCCAAGGCGCTAGTCGAAGCTGCTCCGCGCACGTTGCTGCGCCCCGCAGCCGTGCCTGGCCGACGGCCATCGCCGGAGCGCGTACGCCGGCAAGCCTAGCCCTGCGAACGCCACCGCAACCCCACTAGCAGCTTCGCCCTACCTGTGCGTAGCCTCGGCCACCGCCTTAGCCCGCCGGCCGCTCGAAGCCGCATTGCCGCCCGCCGCCGGCGAAGGGCCGGCCGTTCCTGGCCGCGTGCACGCGAGGAGGGGAAAGGGGAAGTTTTCCCCGTATGAACCGAGTCCGCCACGTGAGCCAGCTGGACCAACCACAGCACGCCACTCAGCCCCTATGTCTATGGTCCACTGTGGACTGGGTCCACGCAGCACCAGCCGGACCAGGCCGTGGACTTGGCCCATTAGGAGCCCAGACCTGCCACGCAGCCTACTCCCTGCTCGACACGTGTCCGAGCCGGGCCGGCCCAACCCGGCCCAGATCCGGCCCTACCTAGGCCTGCTGAGGCCCGGTCCGCGTTGACCGTTGACCAGTCAACATTGACCGTGGGTCCCACCTGTCAGCCGCCGATCGAGTCCACCTGTCAGTGCTGACATTAGCATGACCATCCCACCGCCAGACCCGCGCATCAGTGCTGATGTCAGCATGACGTCAGCCTCCGTGTCCCTGCTGTTGACTCGCTGTGCCACGTGGACCAACCAGGAGACGCCACGTGTCACGCTCTAATTAGCCCCCTCCTTTTTCTTTTTCTAAATATGGTTAAATCTTGTAAAATTCATAACCTCTTCATACGAACTCCAAAAATTATGAACTAAGTGTCCAAATTTTCATAAAAATGAGCTCTACGTCATAGGCCTATGTATGGTTGCATTTGGAGTTATTAAATTTCATTTGGCTCTTGTGATTGATCTATAGGGGTCGCTCACGCGACCATTATGTCCCGATTTTAGTTTTCGTGAAGGAGTTGTCGAGGAGGAGGACTAGGAGAGTGCCAAGGACTTGACGGAGGACCTGAGCGACAGCTATTCAGGTGCCACACCCCACCCCAACCTCGTAGAATCCTATTACGCATGGCATAATATCTAATTTGCTAGTGCTTGTTTATGAATATCACCTGATGATAGGTCGCATGGTAGAATTGCTTGATGAGCCTTTACCTTGTCACAACCTTACCCCTGCACACCCGCTGATAGGCTAGATGCATGCTTATTTATCTATGATGCTTTACTTCTACTATGCTTATATCTGTGATGTGATGCGTGGTGGAGAGTATGGTATGGTATATGGTTAATGCACGTGGTGCCACTTTACTCGAGGAGAGTGCTGCGTGTGTCTTGGGTGTGCGGTGAGGGTTTGAGTCGATCAGACAGGATTCTACGATGAGCCATGAGGGCGAGTCTTGCCAGGGGTGTCTTTTGGGCATCCCTATGAGAGGTATCTATGGCGGATACAATATGAGTTATATGGAGATCCCGGGGGTGAGAGCCTTCGTGGAGCGAAGACCCGGGTAGGAGGTCCTATTTTAGCACGGACTGTTTTAGTCCCTATGAGAAGATAATCCTTCTGATCTCCCCTAGAACCTGATATCTCTTGAGGACCGGAACCTTGGGACCTACGTGCTCACCACTCGCCCTTGTATGGGCGGGGGACGGGTGCCTGACTAGTTAGAACGGTGCTACTACTACTAGGTTGTTAGCAGATAGTGTCGGGAGGTACGGGCATGGAGTCCCACACCCTCTTTAAAGCCGAAAAGTTACCTTGGTGGCCCGGGTAACTACGCCTTATAGTCTCAGTGTGTCAGTGTACCTATCGGTGTTCCGGTGGTACATCGGGGTGTCCCAGTACTGAGTGGTAGAGTGGCATCGCACGGGTTAGAAAGCAGCCGGAATCAGCCTAAGCGAAGCGCATCATCGACGATGGTGATCTTGTGGTTACAGGAGTACACGCTCTACAAAGTTTTGAATCTATATATACTCCGTGGCCTCGGTATGGCCTTTCCCTCGACCTACGCTTCTCGAGAGTAGTGAGATGAGTCCTTCTATTCTCCCCCTGGTGTTACCCTTTCGGCTGTGAGCCGCTGAGACAGAGGGAGTTGGACCTGTCGACTGAGTGCGAGAGTGTGAGATGTGTGTGATGTGATGGGATGGGAAAGATGTGTGGATGGGATGGGTTAAAATTTGATGAACTATATTATATAATATTGGTCACTACTTGCATAGGAAACCACAGTCATATATTAGGCTTCTTTGATTATATCCTTTGCATCCCACCAAATACTACATAGCAAAAGCAAAGCATAGGGTGGGAGATGTGGCCAGTACAAAACGTACTGAAAATTTAGATCTAGGTACGGATGATGGCTTGCCGACGCCCCTGAAGGACGAAAGGATTAGATGGTCTCGTGCCTATGCTCAAGATGGTGAAAGACGATGCTTTCGCAATATCCCTCTACTTCCGCAGCTGTTCTGGATGCTAGATACTCTGATGATTCTGCCATGTGGCGATGTAATAAATTATGTAAACCCCTCTATTGTATCCTTCTAATCGATGTATGGCTTTGTAATCAACTGACATTGGATAAGTTGATGCTTGGACCTCCTGGGCTATCATTATATCCTTCATTCTGTGTATTTTCCCTTCATAGAAAATTGAGGATGTTTCATCGCTCGCGAGCCAGGACGGCGCGCGCAGCGCGAAAACACTGGGCGCGCGCGAGAAAACTTGGTGGGAGATGGATCCATCCGCCGATAAAAGGGTGCTCACGGTTCTGGAGTTAGGGTTACCACTCCCATTTCTCTAGTCCCCTCCTGCCTCCACTCCTCTAGTGAGACCTCTGCATCCCGCTTTCGGTCTGTTTCTCGTCGGCGTCTCCCTCCGGTGACGGTTCTGTCGTTGGTTCTCTATTGCCTCGACTGGTATACCTTGCCTTACCCCTCTTCCTCTTTCTCTGATTTCGCTATGTGCGATTTTGCCTAGGGTTCATGTTCTTTTTCTCACTCGTACCCAGAGATCTGTGAGTTCATGATGCAAACTGGTAGTTCCTGACTCAGATCTGTTTGCTTTACTATGATTCTGCTATGGATTTTAAATTGGTTGATGATTATTACTGTGTCCTGCTAGATTAGGTGGTGGAGGAGCACCTGTTGGTGCTGTAGGACTGTCTGTCTATGTGCCTAGTTCAATGAACTCTGAGCTCGGTGCCTAGGTCAATGATTTTGCCTGTTCTCTGGTTGATTAACTGGTGGAGGACCACCTGTTGGCGTGACAACCGTGTCTGCCTATGTGCCTACTTTGTTGAACTCTGAGCCCGGTGCCTAGGTCGATGATTAGACTTGTTTTTGCTAAACTCGGCACTGGAGGAGCACCATAAGTTGTGCAACCGCGTCGTGCTTTTGTGAAATATTGAAGTGTATGCTGTTACTTACATTGTAGTAGTGGTGGTTTATGTTTAGCCCATGCTTCAATTTTCACGTGATGATAAATGACTTTGTTTACAGTGTGGTATTTACACATCATCCTTTGTGTCATCCTGTCAATTTTTGCTACATGTATCATTTTTATGAGGGCACGTACAACGCAAAGGGTGCTTAGATGGAAAGAGAAAAAAAATAAGCGCCCTGCATGCCTACAACGTACAATTTTGTTTTATTATGTTTATGCAAGATTCCAAAAATTGATTGTACTGGCTGCTAAGCGTCTCGCATTGTACACGGCCTGAGACCTAGGGCACTGAGCAATGATGATCACTTTTCTATTACCATCACTGCTCCTATTTGTTCAACTAAGTTCCTGTTATTCTTGATGCATCATATCATTTTTTGAGACCTATGGCACTGAGCAATGATGACTATTTTTCTGATAGAATCACTACCGCTGTTTGTTGATCCATGTATACTTAATTCATGCTACATTATGGGTGCTTGTTTGTTAGGAATGGCAGAGACTGGTCACCTCATCCATAATATTGATGATGCTGATGTGCTTATGGGGGATCAATGACCCACACAATGTAGAGCCCTTGGCAGAGGTGCCTAATGCTGGTCCTCAAGCCCCAATGGTCCTATGCATTTGACCCTATCCTTTCTAGTTTCATGCTTAGGAGGTTCCATGACCTTCTAGATCAAGGAGGTGCATGTTAGGCAGGTTGCTGGCATGCTATGTCAGTGCAATAGATTTACAACCATCTGCACAAGTGGAGGCAAAGGTGGTCAAGGTTACTAGGCTTAGGGACCTCAATGGTGCTCTGTGGAATGAGGACCTGCACATGATTGTTCTTGATGAAGAGCACCTCTATGGCCACACTATGGTAGATTTCTTGATTCATTTTGATGCACTTGCATATGTAAATTTGGAATGTAACATTTTATTTGTTGTCTTGTGTAGGACCACCCTGTAGATGCAAAGTTCCTGAACACAGCCATAGAGAACTTTGTTCAGATGGAGGCTATCTTTGGAGGTAGTCAGGCCACTGGTAGGTATGCTATGGGTTCCAACGAACCATTAGGCACTAACATGGGACAAAATGATGATGACAATAGTGGGGATGGCACTGACCATGGCAAGGCCGATGTTGAATCATCCAATGCTGTAGAGAAGGAGGCCCTTGAGGAGAAGGAGAGGGAGAGAGGAGGGTGTTGGCGGTCCTTAACGATGATTTTATACTGCCAATATTAATCCAAAAAGGGAGAAACTTAATGATTCTTTACTATTGACTGAATTCCACTTGTATTGCAGAAATATCACTTTGCAAGATTTATAACCAATTGCAAGAGGAATTATAAAGAAAAGGCACCTTCTAGGAAAGCATGAAAGCCAAGGGGAGCAGAAGAAGCCCAACCGAAGCACTTCTGGGCTAAAGCCACAACACCACAGCGGTATAGGTCCACTCCATGACCCACCTAGCAAAGGTGGTGGCAAAATAAGCCATAAGTGGGTCGGTCAACCCTCCCCCGGGTCGGTTCGGGCCTAGCCACCTAAAGGTGGTACACTAAAAGCAGAGGAGGATGGTGCGCGCCGGGGTTTTCCAATCCTACCCCCTAAACCGACCCCCACCTGCTATAAGAGAAGGGGAGGAGGCACCCCCAAGACACACACCTCACTTGGACACACCTCACTTGGAGCCACCGCACTACCTCTTCTTGTAATATTCTTAGTCTTGGTAGTATTTTGGAGAAAGGCAAAGCTACTTCGAGGGCTTGTCTCCCTGGAACAAAAGAGCAACTCTTGGTATGAATACTTTTAAGAGTTCTTCCATATTCAAGTTCTATCTTTTATATATCAAAGCATATGAACTAGAGTATAGTTGTTATCATGTTATAATCTTGATATATGAATTAGTATATAGTTTACATATCATAATCTTAACATGTTCAACTATATGCTTAACCATTCATACGAAAAATATATGACAGAGTAGAGATGATGCTTCGTTGTAGCCTTCGGGTTTGCCCATGATCTAGCTCATCCATCCGTAGGGTGGGAGTCCATGGGGGATATGGGTTGTTCCTTAGTATGTGGGCATGGTGCCCGGGTGCACAGGAACCTTTGGATATGATGGCATGCCCCGGTTGAGGGGTAGGCGGCAGGGAGTGACCTAGTCCTGTCCATCCCTTGTAATCCCCCGTGTTCGTATGTCATGTAGGAGTTCATAAATGTCCGCATCGACTGGCAGACCAATTGCCAGGATCTCCCTGTCTATCTCATGCTTAGCTCTGATTCTAGTCATATATGTTGTATGATCATTAACTTGTTCTTTGCATGGCTATATTAGAACATGTCTGCTCTACTTAAGAATATTCTTTCATTCTTTGTTTGCCCCTTATCCCTAAGGTTGGCCTGAATTTGTGTCACACTATCTCAAACCTACCATGACTTACCCCTGTATTGAGCTAGTCTATCATACAGTCACTTTTACACCATGCCTTCCTATGGGAAAATATAAATAACGATACCTGAATATTCCTGGGTGAAGTGCTACAATGATAATTCCGTGCGCTTGCGGACTTGTTCTGTAAACAATCAAAACTATCGTTGAGGTATTTCTTGGCGACGTTGCTAATTCTAGCAATGACGTTAAGAAATGCCAACAAGCATTTCTGGTGCCGTTGCCAGGGATATGCTCAATGCCTATTTTTGGTGATTGCGCTAAGAAATCTCAATAGAGGGAAGAGGAAGAAGCTGAGCCAAGAGGAGGCTGATCTTATCACTGACATGGTGAAGGTTGTTGCATCTGTTGGTGAGACTCTTGAGACTCCACTGCACAATGAGGTGCATCAGGACCTCTATGGGTGTGTCGTGGGCTGCCCTGAGTATTCTGTTGAGGCCCTGATGTTTTCTCTTGTGTACCTCCTAAAGAACAAGGCAGAAGGCCTTTGCTTTGTGCAGATGTTTGAGGAGCATAGGGTCCTATGACTTAGGAGCTACCTCAGCACTACCTACTTTCCATAGGTACAAGCTATGTTGGCCCCTCCTCTTTTGCATATACCCATGCTAACTGACCTATGCTGCTTTTGGCAAGTTGAGTGGCACTGACCTCTGAAGGTGCTAGGGAGAACTGTTGGTGCTTGGGAGAAAAACTAATGTTGCTAGGCAAAATTGATGGCGCTGGGCAAAACTGAGGCCCGTGATGTTATTTTCAAATATGCTATCTATGGTGGTAAGGTCACCAAAACCATACATGGGTGACCACAACCTTGTCCATTCTAGCATACCAGACACAACCTGGTGTACACGTTTGTTCATCAAAATGGTCCATTCGGGCAACCAAGCACATTGAGCCTCATCCTGTCTAAAACACCATTTGACAACCAAACACATGCGAGTGCATGGTTTCAGCTGGCCACAAAACAACCTATATGGCCTCTCCATCCGGGCACAAATCGTTCTGGCAACAATCACCCCCTAAGTGTACTTGGGTTGTTTGGACCAATTTGCTGTGGCAAAAGATACTCCAAACTTTGCTGCTAAACTTTAGGGCAAAACATTTAGTGCAAACCATATCTTTGGTGCAATTGTGAAAACCCATTTGTAAAATATATATAGAAGTTTTCAAGCATTTTGAAACTATATACACCAATACTGCATCTATATATATGCATTGTCACAAACATTTAGCTTCACACTCATTTTGTAAAAATTCATATATGCTTATGCATTAGAGGAAAAAAATTACAAAAGTTTCGTCCTCTAGTGCATATGCAAGTGAAATTTATTATTTTCATATGAATTTTACAAAATAAGTTTGAATCCTAATTTTTGTGACAATGCACATCTATAGATGCACTATTAGTATACAAAGTTTTATGTTTTAAAAATTCCTAGGTATGGTTTTAAATGGGGGTTTCATGGATTGCACCAAAGATGTAGTTTGCACCAATTATTTTGCTAGACTTTAGTCCTTGTTTGGATATTTGGATCTTTACAAAAAATATTAAAAGTATAAAATAAGGTGGCCTTGCACACTTCCAACGTTTTTAGAGTGGTTTTGCACCACTTGAGGTGCAAATGGATTAAACTTTAGCCCCCTTAGGACAGCTCCAATGTGAAATCGCTTTTGCTATGCAAACTTATCAAAAAGTGTAGATGGTGCGGTGTTCAATGTGTGGAGTTCGGTAGTGTTGAGACCAGAATTTGTTAAAGAGTTTTGTTTGTGGGTCCAACGATGAAAGACAGCTGGTTTGAGTGGATCGACTATTTGAAAGAAGATCGACAAAATGGATGACGTTAGGTAGAGATGGTTACGAATAAAGCAAGGCATGTTAAACTCTAGCGAAAAAAGAGAATACTTAGAGTCTAAGTTATGTGTTATTTTAGGTAATTATCGGTGTAAATTTTAGTATTCTTAGAACAATCCGTGTTAGACCTAGAGTCTACTTCTCGGGTTACAAATACTAAAGCTCCGGCTATTGTAAAATAATTCAATCAATCAATACAATAACCTTTTTGCCCCCCCCCCGCCCGGCCACCTCTTAGGAGTAATAGTAACGTAGATTCCGATAAGATATTCAATAAGCAGGGCTACATCGGTTAGGTCTGACCTCTAGTTTGGTTGTAAGTATTAAGTATTGCCACAGTTTATATCTCGTTTGTACGGCTGCATTGATTGGGTCCAAACTCTGTAAATTTGATATAACCTAGTTATTGGTTTACATCTTACCCATAGCTGCATTGGTTAAGTTTAATCTCTTGCGAGTATGAATCTAAGCTATCTTGATCTTTATCTTGCTTAGTTTAGACTAATCTCTACACTGAGTTTGGTAAAAAAAATCATAGTTCTCGGCTCTATTAGACGTGGCAATATGACAGTTCATTAAGTTATCGATATTATTCATTTTTAATAAATTATTGGTCATAGCAATATCTTTTGCCCGACCAAGATTGATAGATTTGGCCTCATATCTTATTGAATTCGATCGTCTTTCTATGATGATTGCTTATTCTTGCTATGATGATCTTTTTTGCTATACATCGACTAAATTATGTCGACCTTAATCGTTACATGTAATGTGTTCGAGATATTTGTCTAATCGTGAATGGATCTAGGGTTAAGATATGTTTGATCAATTGATCTGGTGTTATTTGTTAAGGTTGCATTTATGGACCCTACTAGCAATAATGCTAGACCAGGTTTGCTTTGATCTTAGATTTATTCGTGGTTGAATGGATAAACTCGTTCATGTCTCAAGGACCATGTGTCGGCTAAATAGCCGATATAGTTATGCTTTCACTTGCAACATGCATATGTAGATCTATTTAGATATTATTCAATCTAGCAAGCTTGTTAGATTTGTTGAGGTCCCCTAGCCTTTAGACCAGGTTAATACAAATTTAATAAATTTTAAAGATAGTTTGCTAAGCCTGCTAGACTTTAGACCAGGTTCGGTAGATTTGCTGCTATTTTAGTGTTTCGAGCTAGATCTATTTATGTATTCTGTTCATTCTTTTTTCGTATCGATTAAGTTAGATGAGCTAAACGAATTGTTCTTTTCACATACATCTTAAAAAGGTGTTTTACCTTATTCTATACTATTTATTCATGTTATGTACATGAGTTGACTTTTTAGTCAATGTCCTTAATTATCGGCTATATTATGACCACATATTTTGGAACCGTCTGACAACAAAATCGGCATGTTCCACATTAAATTTTTCTTCTTCTTATCAATTACAGGGTCAAATTGACTGACACACTAAGGTTCGAATTTGATCTAATCGAGCGCACAAGCTCTTCTGCTTCACACGATCTTGCAGTCCTCCGAACTATGCTGTGCACAATACGCATTTTTGCGTCAATAGGTAGGACCCACCACTCCACTCAAGCAAGGAGAAAACTAAGTAAAAAATTCATTTCTCCTTCTGCATGTCAGTTTTACTTCGCGGAGATGCCCATAGACTTCTCATTGATGCAATAGATAATTATTTATTCGTCACGGTTCAATTTGTCGGCGGTATGCCAACTTTGATTCTGACACATACGTCACCATGATGTGCATTTTCACGTCCTTGGTTCGCTAACTCACTTCTAGCTCACCTGTTTGCCATGGGAAATAAACAGGGCCAATTCTCATGAAATTTACCGTATTATATTTTAGTCCACGAAAAACCCCTTAGAGCTTACATGCACTTTCAGTTGACTTTGTGTGGGAGAAGGAAAGGTCGGATGAAACGGGAAACCATGCGAAAATCAAATAGATGAGGCATTTGGACAAATACCAAGCACAAAATACCTATGCATATTTGTGGGTTACCTATATGCAGTTTAGATATAAAATAGTTAGAATTATTTTCTTTCCGCCAAAGTCTTATTGTGAAGTTCTAATTGAGGTACTTTAGACTTTTAATTGATAAAACATGTAGTAAAAATCTCCAACTCAGTCATACTCCCTCCAGTCTTGTATATCTGGTGCATAGGCATTTTTCATTTTGGCCATATTATCTGGTGGGTGAGGATACCAATAATAAATTAATTATTTTTTTAGCAACAACCGTGGGGCACAGCCCCTGGGAACAAAAAAAAATTAATTAGAGACAACAAGTACAAACTTACAGGGTTCTAACGAGCGGTTAGAGAAAAGAGAAAAAAAGTGGCAGGGGGTCAATAGAGCAGGGAGCCACCGAAAGAAACCGGAGAGGAAGGAGACCGTACAACTATCATCTAGCCAATCTGAAGAGGGGAAGAGACTGAAACTGGAACTGAAACTGAAGAAACTACAAGGCATTACAAAGTATTGAGCCACTGCAGAATGGAGGAGTGGAGGCTGGGCTTAATTCTTATTAGGTGCGCAGAAACTTCAGCTTTGAAGGAGGCTTTCCATAATGCAAGGTTGGGTGTCTTGTTTTTGAAAATGGACCCATTTCTCTCATTCCACAAGTACCATGCTTCTACCAAGAAGATCTCCATGAAGAAGGGTTATTGGAACTCCTGTCGAGCAATATAGAGTCATTGATGGATGCTACCATTCTCCTGCCATGTGATACCCAAGGCATACCACCTACTGACTGCCGAGGAACATTCAAAGAAAAGGTGATCAACACTTTCATCAATCCCATCCTGGCATAACACACAATTGTATCCACCACTTTCATCAATCCCATCCTGGCATAACACACAATTGTATCCACCCTGCAAGAATTTCTTTCTTCTTTTTAGAATGTTCCTAGTGTTGAGCCTATATTTCAACAGGAGCCAACAGAAAACTTTGATATTTGGCACACCCATGGTCTTCTACACCCACAGTACTGAGACATGTGGTTGAATGGTTCTGAAGTGATACTGATAGAACTTGTTTGAGGAGTATTTCTGGTGACCCCAAATGAAGGTCCATTTGTCATTCTCATCTAGTAGAGAAGGAGTCAGAATAGTAAGTTCTTGTCGCAAATTCAGGATCTCATTGTGCGCCAGCCTAGACATGGGAATTTTAAAATAGTCAACCAGGTCCCCTAATTCTAGAAGAGCTTTGAGGGAGATTTTAGGATCTTTAGCATAGCCAAACAGGGAAGGATATAAATTAGAATGAATATTTCCATCAATGATGTCTTCCCAGAAACTAATTGTGCCTCCCTTACCAGGGATACAGAGAGCCACTCCTCTATACTGGACATGCAACCTGAGTAAATCTTTCCACTAAAAGGAACCTTTTTCTCTTGCAAGGTGGGGAACAACATTAGTATAGTACCTGTTCCAGATCATGCTAACCCACTGAATGCTTTCTTTCCTATAAAACTTGTCCAACTGCTTGAGCCGGAGGGCATCATTCTGTACTGAGGTTAATAACTCCCAAACCTCATTTAGATTTTGGCCTCTGTACTAACTCCCAAGCAGCTAGATTGTAGCCTTTGTTCTTGAAGTCATTCCTTCTCCAAAGGCATTTTTTCTATATTTATCTATTATTTCAATCACAGTCACTAGCAATTTCAGAGAACACATATAGTATGTTGGCAGGGAGGACATAACTGAGTTCACTAATTGGAGCCTACTAGCCCATGAGAGAAACTGAGAGGTGGCTGACATTCTTCTCCCAAATTTGCAGATGAGAGGGGCATAGTCTCTGACCTATGGCTTGGTAATCCCCATAGGAAATCCAAGTAAAGGGGAAAGTGCCTACAATGCAACCAAAGCTGCTGGCTAGGGAGTTTGCTTTGGCCTGATCCATGTTGATAGGAATCAAACATGATTTATCAAGCCACTGGACAAGGTGATCTTATGTAGGATTTCTTTTAGATGAGCCAGCTAGGATTCAATTCCTGGCATAATAAGTTTAGTCTCATCAGCATACATCACTAGAAAAGGGCATTCATGGTTTTGCGGGAATAGGGTATTAGATTTCCCAGCTGATATTCCTTATTGATGACATATGGCAGGAGGTTTGTAGCAACAGCAAAAAGTAGAGGGGAGAGGGGATCCTCGTGCCTAATACCTCTCTTGCATTTGAACTCTTTTCTAGCAGTACCATTCAAGCTAGAGAATAGAAGAGGTAGCTGAAGTGAGCAAGTCTTCAATCCAAGTGATCCACTTCTCTGGGAAACCTTTTGCCTTCAGCATTTCTATGATCAGAGAGTGCTCCACCAAGTCAAATGCTTTCTCAAAATCTAATTTGAGAATTATAATCTCCCCCTTGGAGTGGTGACATTGGTGAAAATACTCAAAATCCAGCCCAAGCAATCTTGAATGGTCTTCCCCTTAATGAAACCATACTGATTTTCATCAATTACCTACTGAGCCACACTCTGAAGCCTATTAGCAATGATTTTTGTAGGATTTTGAAGGAGCTGTTTAGCAAGGAGATAGGCCTGAAATCACAGACAGTTTTAGGGTTGTTGACACTTCTTAACGTCGCTACCTAAGATTGTTAGTTCCCGGCAACGGCGTCAGAAATGCTTACTGGTATTTGTTAGCGTCACTCATGGGGTTGTCAATATTGACACTAAAAACACGCGATGAAGGTTCTGTAGGTAGAAAAGGATTCTACAAGCGCACAAAACTATCATGTAGCACTTCGTCTGGGAGTACCAGTTGTCGATTTATTTATTCCCAAAGGAAAGAGGGGGTGTTGATGTATCCTTGGGTAGAGTATGGCGAGTTATTAGGCGAAGGGTAAAATGGATGGATGGAATGATAACTAAGGATAACTTAGACTCTAAGATAATCCCAGGGTAAATGAACGCTACTTCACTCTCAATGCGTGCATGCGGGTGTAATCTAGGTAACTAAGGTAGCTGAGTGGATAGAAAGATTGTATCTGGTAAAGAGGCGCACACGCTCCCAATTAAACAGGACACAACGCACCACGAGCCTTACGAATTATTGAACTAGTTCTAGCATGATGGATTACACAGGCGAATAGGCTATCACCACCTATTGCTTCCACCTCCGGAGACCTAGCCACACCTGCAGGTAAGTTATAGCCTAAGCACTGCGCTTAATCTGCAATCTTACTATCTCTACTTGAGCTCGAAGCAGAGACACCTTAACCAGACAACAGGACAATAATAGATAAAGATGACTATCACAAAGATAACTTGGTAAACCTATGCCTATAACCAAAGCATAACCTTACTACTAATAAATAGCAGGAAAGTAAGACTTGAATGTAAAGGCGTAAGTTAATGAAATTCTTGAAGTAAAGTACTTGTATTAAGTAGATAATGTATGATTACAAAGAAGTATACCAAACTCGAAGACTCAGGAAGACTCTTCTAGACTCCAAGGTGGGAACTTCACCCGACTCCTCTCCTCTTGCTAGCAGCTGTAATACCCGGTTTTAAGAACAAAACCAGATATACACCATATGTGAGTCCTAGGAGTTAATTCCCACATATAGCTACAAGTAAAGGGTAGTATCATTAAACAATGCTTAATAATTAACGTACTTAGGATAAGAGAGATATACCCTTAGGTAGCAATCATGCAAAAATACAACTCCAATCTGGAGGTAAGAACTCCACTTCACTCCACTGGATCCAACTGACTGATTGATCACAAGCCTAAACAATCTCCGATTCTGACCATCTAGTACCCATTCGGGATTTTTCCAAATATTGAAATAAAACAAGCGTAAGTACTTTCATACTAAATAAGTATAGCAGGGGTTTATGAGGCTCAAATAGCTGACACGGTTTAACTGCATTTAGCTTTTTAGTGTATGTCATATTTTAGCATTTAGCATTAAGGTAGTAGCAATTCCCATAACCACATGATTAGGTAAATATGATTAAGAATATGATGAAAACAACAGTATTAACATATAGCACAGTTTAGGTTGATGATCCATTCTATAAAAGTCTCCAAGGCCGCCCTGTCCGTGGGCACGGACGATATATCGACTTAAACTCTGCATAGAGGTGTAAACTTTTACTACGGGTCATGATCCTTAAATGCACGGGCTAGCTACTTCCCATAACACCAAGAACCATATAAAGCCATTCATAGGTTCGTCTAACAAGTTAGGGCCGTAGGGTCATCGAGTGTAGAAAACCCCTCTCCCACTATGGCACATCCTAGTTATAACATATAATGAAGATGCCGCCCTATACCCAACTCGTAGATCCTCTAACCTACTAGAAAAGGTCCTATGAATAACTAGTGCTAGAGCCATGTAGCCCCTGTAGCTGTACATTATGTCCCGGATGATCACTTACAGTTTATTAAAAACCATCTTTAGCCATTAGTTGCATAGTCATTAATCAAGTTACAAGATCATGGTTATAAAGCACTAGCATAGACTACCCATATGCAACATCCACAGTTATCAAGGTAAAAAGGTATTCAAAGCTAGGTAATCCTAACAAGGTAGCAAAGAGACACATGCATATGATTTTTAGTGTGTATAGTGAATAGGTAACAAGGATGGTCCCAACTATATTTGCCTTAAACTTAGATCCTTCTTCTGTAGTCCAACTTTCAAAGAACTTCTTCTTCTTGACCAACTTCTAGATCACCAACTTCTTATAGATCACCAACACAAAGCTCATCGTCTTGACAAGATCATAGAACACCACACAAGCAATCTACACAATCATACATGAAGCCAACAATAGGACTAAATTAGAACAATATACCAATCAGATTAAAATAGATTGAAAAGCTTTTAAAACCAGTCTATGCATTACTACGATCACACAGACGTAAAGATCACTGAAAATTGAGCTATAACGACGAAGATATGATTTTTCAAAAATTTCTTATAAACTAATAATGCATTAAATATGAGCTCGAAATTGAAAAGTCTATAAACTGAACTAATAGTGGCACTAATGCGTAGCTTACAAAATTATAAATCCAACGCAACTTGAACGGATCAAAATAGAGCTAAAACGAAGAAGTTACAAGCTTTTGAAACCAGTGGCGAAACTATAAATAGTTCATCTCGTACCTTGGCTTTGGGTACGGACGCAGGCAACACAACTCGCTTCTGTTAGCTGCTTGCGTGGGAGTTAGGTGCCTTGATCAGATATGTGCATGGCTCTGGTGGATTTGCCTCTACGTCATCAGGAGATTCATGGTATGGTGATGATACAGACATGAGCTTAGCTTGCTCAACGAGCTGGAGGGACAGCAGTTGGCAAGGATGCTGGTGCCCTAAGGTGGATGGCCGGCTTTGCTTCTTGACCGAGGACAAGATGAAACATGACGTTGATTTCTGGGGTTTCCTGTTTTGACGACCTGGTAGGCTGAGGGAACGAACGACGATGGCTTCCTGCATCTCGACAAGGGGCTCAGCAACAGGTCAGGGTTGATGAAGACTTGGAGAGACAGTTGACGGCGTCAACAGCGGCGCTAAAGGTAGGTTGGCAAGACAGATGATCGCTCCCTTGATTCGGCTATGGAAGGATAAAATTCTTATTTACTACGCAAGGGGTTTCCCAAACTAGGGCCTCCTCAATTGGTAGTTTTGAGGTGCTTTGCTCAAGAGTTGGGTATGTATATATAGGGTGGAGAACTCCCCACGTTTATACCAACTAGTAATATGGTACTAATTGATATTGCACCATCCACTTTTACTAATGAGCCTAATTAATTATTAAAGCCTATTAGTAAATAAAGACATGGGCCTGAGCGTTGAAATCAATGAGAGATTTTACAATTTTTAAAATTAATTATTTTTATGGATAAAATAATTTTAGAAAAGTCCAGAATTGATTTTTAAGCCTTGAAAAACACTCCGAAAACTCCAAAAATTTGAGAAAAAATCTCAGACATATTCTAAAACATGAGCAACCTAAATAAAGTATTTAGAGCTCATGATAAGATAATTTGGAGCATTCAAACATTAGATCATGCTCATAGACAAGTGGGAATAAGTTCTACAAGGATTTTATAGAGATTGATTGACGAACAAGGGACTGACAGAGTGATTTTGGGTTGCAAGAAAAAGACTTTAAGAAGCTCCCAAAGAAAGCTTAGGCAGAGAAGCAAGGAATTTGATTACAAGGAAAAGACATGGATAGGTTGGAACAAGACAAATGACTTACTAAACATTTTAAAATAGATTTTAAATCTTTTTTTAGTTTTGGTCAAAACCAAACATCACAAAAATATTTAAATGCACCAGCATGTATACACAACCATGTTTCTGAACCTATGACAAATTTTAATTTGATAAAAATATTAGCTTTCCTATATTTCATGAGCACACACATTTAAAATAAATCATTTTACTCTATTTTCTTAAAAGTGTAAAATTTAGGGTGTTACAGCAGCTACTACTCTTGCTAAACTAGAGCTAGAGCTGGAGCTAGAGTGAGAGAGCACTAGCACTATAGCTAGAGCTTCTTATTGGCTTCTAATGCTTGTGCTTGTAATAATGTAGTGATGATTGCTTCAATGGCTGAGGTGCTCTTTATATAGTGATGGGGGCACCCTGGGATACTTTGTAGGCTGAAGGAGAAGTCGGTTTGCCAGCACCGCCAAGGTGGGCGCCTTGGGCCCAGGGCGGCCACCCTGGCCAGGTGGGCGCCGTCCACCTATCACCGCCTCAAGATCAAACAGCCGTGGATCATCCCTTCAAGTCGGTTGCATGTTGCTTGAGCCGGTTTTGAGTCGGTTCCAACCGACTTCACCACTTGAGTGTATGAGGATGGGCCCCTGGATCCATGTGACCAAACTCGGGAGTCCTTGGATCAAACCGCCTTGGATTTGATGGTTGGGAAACATGGAGAGGTGTTGTCGTGAATCGGTGACGTGGCTAAGTCCGAGAGCTGGCACGGCAAGGTGGGCGCCCTGGCTCAGGGTGGCCGCCCTGGTCAGGGTGGGCGCCATGAGTCAAGGGTGGGCACCCTAGCCCTGGCTGGGTTGCTTGCCCTACCATGTTCCATTGTCTCCTTTTGGTCCATTTGCACTTATTTTTGGTATTTTTCATGCATACAAATATAAATTCCAAGTACAAGGGGAACTAGGTAAAATTAAAAGCAATTTTAGACATTGTCGGGTCATGTTGCCAAGTATTTAATGAAATGTTGATGGTAAAAATAGTAGTTAATAACCATCAACAAGCTCCCCCAAGCTACCCTTTTACTTGTCCTCAAGCAAAACATGCGGGTTGAGCATGGTAGAGTACAAATTATGAGAAAGACCTTATAATTACTTTGCAATAAACATGATGCAGATCCATCTCAAGTCTACTATATGGGGCTTATAGCTTTTTCACCTTGCGGCATGCTTAAGCAAGACAATGTAACAGGTAGAAACTTTTGTCCCTTGCTTTAGTTCAGCTAGAACTTCATCTGGAGGTTTTCAATATTTTTGAAAAGAAAATTCTTGCAAGAGTTCCTCAAATGGCACACTCAGTCTCTCAAAATAATAAAGGTGGGTGGTGTACTCACTTTGTGATTCTACCACTAAAGCTTTTGTGGAGTTTAGTAGGTGGTAAAAGCATGAGCGACTTGAATTTCATATATTTCTAGGCTAGACCTTAGATCACTAGGAGAACATAAGTCATGCAAAAAGGTCAAGATTGTGCAAGTGTAGAGATATTTGGTGGAACTCCTTGAGACTTGAATAGTTGCCTGATTTCAGGCGAAGGAAACATGGTTACTGTAATCTCTCTCTCTTTGTCTTTTTTTACTCAGCAGTTATTGAGGCTTCTGCTGTCTCTCATTGGGGATTATATCCCTCTTTCTCTCTCTTTCTTTTTTTTAAGTAAACCATGCTCCTCTCTAGGGATATGTATCCATAGTCTCATGATAATTAGGAGCAACATTGCGTATTCTCTGAGTGAGAATAGCAGGAGGCGGATAAGAGATATTTGGTGGTTGCACACTTCTAGTTTAGAAGTTGCAAAGGGGTGCACATGTAAGTGATCTTGACCAAAACAAAACATGACCAGCTTCTCTACTTAGATCAATAAGGTCTAACTAAGCTCAACACAAGCAAGGCACTTTTGTAGGTTTCCTATCTATAAAGCATGTACTTGACATGGTGGTAGGTATTTTTGAAACCATTGAGGAATGGGATTTTTGAAAAATAAAACTCCAGATATCCGTTCTAACTGTCCCTTAGTCAAGTTAAAAGAATTACTCTTCCTTATCACAACATATCTCATCATAGCATATGCCTAGTTATTAGCATTTGCAACCCACAATAGTGTTGACTCAAGTTGTGATCTTTTCTTCATGTGCAAAACTGAGCAATAATAAGTCAATCAAAACATTCATGATGGCAATGAGCTTCCAAACTAGTAGGCAATTTATTTAGAAGATATAGGCATGTACAAGTATGTATAAATAAAGTTTCGATTAGATGCCTACCTTAGTGGGGAAAAGGAATTTTCCCTCAAGCTTGCCTGGTTTGTGAGGATGGAATGCCTTCTTGTCGGATATTTCTTCTTTGTTTATTTATTACGATGATTAATGCAAAGTCTAACTCACTTGATTTATTACTTTATTGTAAAACACTTTTATTACATATATATTTATTGTTTTATTATTATTATTATATATTTTTTTATTATTATATGTATATATATTATTAATGTTTTTTTTATTATGCATGACATAAAGAAGAAGGTTGTTTATTGCTTCTATAACTCTAATTACCCTTTTTTATTTAAGGAAAAAGCATGACAAAATATAAAATGCATAGTTGGAAAGGGAAATATGCAATGCAATTACCTTGTGATTCACGGATTTTCCTTCGTGGTTTCTTCTTTTATTGTTTCTTCGTGTGTAAAAGCTTCAGGTTCTTCTTGACTTGGTGGTGTAGAATCAGCTTCCTTATTCTTCTTCGGCTTCCATTTCTTGTTGGTTCGCTTTCTTGCCTTAGCCATGCCCTTGGATTTTCCTGGTTCTGCGGCATGCTGTGGAGGTGCTTCTCCTAGCTCGCCTCTTTCTTCCTTCTTGAGTGTCCCTGTGCTCCCAGGTATTGCTGGTTTGTGAGAAGATTCTTCAATTGTTTATTTCTTCTCGGGCTTGTTTTCCTTCTCTATTGATGCCTTCTTGCCAGAAGGGGAGGATGCTGTGGATGACAGCTCTCCCTTGCGTTGTTCCTGTGGGCCTTGCTTACCTGTCTTGCTCCTTTTGGATTCTTTTCTTTTGAGTCTTTTTATTTGCATTTCGTTAGAAGTATCCAAAAAGCCAAAATGTTCTTTTCCCTTAGGGAGATGGAAATAGATTTGTCCACAACCCACATATATACAGGCATTAACAGTGTTTAGAAATGGACGTCCTAAAATGATAGGTGTATCTTCTCTATTTCCCATGTCTAAGACTACAAAGTCTGTTGGCACATAATTACCTCTAACTTTTACTAGAACATTACAAGCTATCCCTTCTACATATCTTACAGGTTGATCAGCTAGTTGTACATGGAGGGATGTTGGGGCCAGGTGTTGGTAAAATAATTCATCATATTTTTCTTTAGACATGATGTTTATGCTAGAGCCAAGATCACAAATTGCATTATGAAAAAAATGGTTCTGAATTGAGCAGGTGATAACAGGACTACCAGGGTCACCCTTTTTAGTCATATTAGTATCTTCTACAACAAGTGTTCCAAAATATAAAATAATATCATATTTGGCAGTAACAAGATTAGTGGTTTCAATTCTTGGTTCAGGTTGACCTGGCATTCTTTTAGAAGTGGGAACAATTGCTGCTAATTGTGCTAGTTGACTTTCTAACATTTTGTTAAAACTAAGATGATTTTTCATAGCAGACAAGAAACCTTCTAACTTAGCATTGATATTTTCTAGCATTTTATCATTAGCATGAAGTCTTTTATTAATACTCTCTATCATTCTTCCTTGACTATACACAAGATCTTTGAGAGAAGGCTAGTTATTACCTTAGTTGTTCGGGCGCTATGGATAACCATCATTAAAATTGTTACCTTGAATGTTGGGGCGCTGATTCCATCCTTGACCTTAGGATCGGTACCCTTTGTCGTGGTTGACAAAGCTGAGGTCTTCATGGGTTTCGGGACAATGTTGTCCAGAATGACCAGATTCTCCACATACTTCGCACGTCATGCTGGAGTCCAATACTTGCACGGTCTCCTGAGTGCTCACCTTCTCACAACTTTCTAGCCTTTTGGCTAGTAGGTCCACCTTAGTTGCAATCATGTCAGCTTCTTTAAGACTATGCATACCTTTCTTTCGGGGCTGTAGGCATTCATCGCTCCATCCTTGGTTGGACACCATCTTTTTGATTAATGCCTTCGCATCTACAACATTTAAAGAAAAGAATTCTGCACCAGCGGCAGCATCTAAATGACTTCTGTCGAGGGGGTTAAGGCCATGATAGAAGTTCTAGATTAAAAGCCAGTCTTCCATACCATGGTGTGGGCAAGTAGCTATGTATTCTTGCATACACTCCCAAGCCTCAGGAATTAACTCATCAGCCAACTGCTAGACGCTAGAGATCTTGTTGCGCAGCGCATTGGTCTTGCCCATAGGAAAGAACTTGACTAAGAATGCATTGGAACACTTGTCCCAAGTTTCTACGGCTTCGTGGTTAGAGTAGAACCATTTTTTTGCCTTTCCCAACAAGGAGAATGGAAACAGGCGAAGATAAATAGCATCTGGGGTCACTCCTCTAATTGTGAAGGTGCTACAAATCTCCAAAAAGTGTTGGAGATGTGCATTAGCATCTTCATAAGCCTTGCCACAGAAGGGGGCTGGATTGCACCATTGTGATTAATGCGGGCTTCAACTCAAAATGAGTGTTTGCATTAATGACGTTGGGTACGGTGGCCACATTGGTAGCAGATGGGGCAGAGAAATCACGGATGGTCTTGTTGGCCATGTTTGTGGAAGAAACAGGTGAAGAAACAGAAATAGGAATAGGATCGCTAAGCTTAAAAGCTAACCGCGAAATAGTTCGACAGACTCTAGTCCGATGCACCAGTTGCCTTCCCTAGCAACGGTGCTAGAAATGCTTGTTAACACTTCTTAACATCGCTACCTAAGATTGTTAGTTCCCGACAACGGTGTCAGAAATTCTTGGTGGTATTTGTTAGTGTCACTCACGAGGTTTTCAGTCCCGACACTAAAAACACGTGACAAAGGTTCTATTGGTAGAAAATGATTCTGCAAGCGCACAGAACTATCATGTAGCACTTCGCCTTGGAGTACCAGGTGTCGATTTATTTATTCCCAAACGAAGGCGGGGTGTTGGTGTTTCCTTGGGTAGAGTATGGCGAGTTATTGGGCGAACGGTAAAATGGATGGATGGAATGATAACTAAGGATAACTTAGACTCTAAGATAATCCTAGGGTAATGATCACTACTTCACTCTCAGTGCGTGCACGTGGGTGTAATCTAGGTAACTAAGGTAGCTGAGTGGATAGAAAGATTGTATCTGGTAAAGAGGCGCACGCGCTCCTGATTAAACAGGACACAACACACCACGAGCCTTACGAATTACTGAACTAGTTCTAGCATGATGGATTACACAGGCGAATAGGGCTATCACCACCTATTGCTACCACCTTCGGAGACCTAGCCACACATGCAGGTAAGTTATAGCCTAAGCACCGTGCTTACTATCTCTACCTGAGCTCAAAGCAGAGACACCTTAACCAGATGACAGGACAATACCAGATAAAGATGACTATCACAAAGATAACTTGGTAAACCTATGCCTATAACCAAAGCATAACCTTACTACTAATAAATACCAGGAAAGTAAGACTTGAATGTAAAGGCGTAAGTAAATACTTAATGAAATTCTTGAAGTAAAGTACTTGTATTAAGTAGATAATGCATGATTACAAAGAAGTATATCGCACTTGAAGACTCAGGAAGACTCTTCCAGACTCCGAGGCGGGAACTTCACCTGACTCCTCTCCTCTTGCTAGCAGCTACTACTCTTGCCAAACTAGAGCTAGAGCTAGAGCTAGAGTGAGAGAGCACTAGCACTATAGCTAGAGCTTCTTATTGCCTTCTAATGCTTGTGCTTGTAATGATGTAGTGATTGTAGTGATGATTGCTTCAATGGCTGAGATGCTCTTTATATAGTGATGGGGGCACCCTAGGGTACTTGTAGGCTGAAGGAGAAGTCGGTTTGCCAGCACCTCCAAGGTGGGCGCCTTGGGCCATGGATCATCCCCTCAAGTCGGTTTCATGTTGCTTGAGTCGGTTTGGAGTCGGATCCAACCGACTTCACCATTTGAGTGTATGACAATGGGCCCATGGATCCATGTGAACAAACTCAAGAGCCTTTAGATCAAACTGCCTTAGATTCGATGGTTGGGAGATGTGGAGAGGTATTGTCGTGATCGGTGACGTGGCTAAGTCTGAGAGCTGGCACGGCCAAGGTGGGCACCCTGGCTCAGGGTGGCCACCCTGGTCAGGGTGGGCGCCCTGGCCCTGGCTGGGTTGCTGGCCCTGCCATGTTCCATTGCCTCCTTTTGGTCCATTTGCACTTATTTTTGTCCTGCATACAAATATAAATTCCAAGTACAAGTGAAACTAGGTAAAATTCAAAGCAATTTTAGACATTGTCGGGTCATGTTGCCAAGTATTTAATGAAATGTTGATGGTAAAAACAGTAGTTAATGACCATCAATAAGGGTTATCTTTTTTGGGCACTAGGGTGCTATAGGAGGTGTTGATGCTCTTAAGATTAGCCTGATGATGATAAAATTCCTGACAAAGATTATAGATATCAATCCTGATGATGGTTCAGGCTTTCTTGAAAAACAGATTGTTGAACCCATCTGGACCTAGGCTTTGTCATTTAGGAGATCAAG
>CM041645.1:28239929-28267684 GCA_023333625.1 Bothriochloa decipiens
TGGGTTGGATGTGGATTTGCAAGTCAAATTGCATAGAGGTTTCCACTGATGAGCCTAGCCTCCTTTTAAATTCTTAATAGAAGAGAGCACTTTTTCCCCCATGATTGCTTACCAATCTACTTGTGCCATCCGTGATTTGGTTGTACCTTTCTATAGCCCGAGCATGGAAAATTTTTGTGTTTTCATCCCCAAATTGCATCACCCTCTAGGTATACCTTTGTTTCCAGTATGCATTCTGCATGGCTAATAATTTCTGATGTGTCTTTTAATGACAGATCTAAAGATAACTTCATGAGAGAATAGACATCCGATTTCCTCAAGCTTGTCAAACAAAGCAATGGTCAGATTACAGTTGTTGGTGAGTCTAGAGAGTTTGAAGAGACTCTTAGACCACTTTTCAAGATTCTTCTAAGCAGTTTGAATTTAGCACTGATTATGTGAGCACTATTGATTGCTCTAACAGGAGGAGACCAGACATTAGCAATCTGCTCTAGACACCCAGGGTGATTGTTGACAAGAGTTATACCATATTTTTACCCCATCAAAACCATCAAGAAGACATTCTTTCTAGAAGGAAACAACTAAACACATAGTGACTAAGGTACAAATAACTTGGTTCCACATGTACTTGTCATTATTTGGTTGCAGGCGTGCAGAACAGGTATTTTTTAGTATATCCAAGCTTTTGGAGACAATGTGCAAGAGATGGGCACAATGGTGGGGTTTGCCGACCCCACCTTGGTCACACCAGATCCTTGCTGACATGCCATGGTCCATGACACAATCCCAAGAGTATATTATCACCCTTGGATCACAAGTGTGTTCTCTCAACGGCTCATAATCAGCTCACATGGATCCATGGACCCACATCTCCATCCTCTGAAGTGATCTAGGGGTCCCACCACTTCATACCCACTCTAAAGGAGGTAGAGAGGGTCCACAAGGAAGGGGGATGGCCCCACCCATTATAGGGGGGTCGGCCAACCCCCTTGTGGGGCCATCCAGCCACCCTATTTTCACCACCGACATAAGCAACCTTCTAGAAGATGGAGGCCAGGCCCACCTATCATTGGGGGGTCGGCCGACCCCCACCTAGTGCCCAATTAGGTCAGTCGGCCCCCCACCACCTTGCTGCATGCCTCCATGCAGGTGCTTCATCATGGAAGTCCATCTAAGGCAGTTGTAAGATGGTTTGATCCAACGGTGCACAATGGAGGTCACGCGAATCGCTGACGTGGTATTGGAGTAGCCCCTATTCCACCTCCCACTATATACCCCCCATAGGCCTTCACTTTAGAGCATGAAACATAGGAGAGAGCCACTATCTAGTATCTTTAGCTATGCTAGTAGAGGGAGAGTGAGGAGTCTCCAAGGAGGAGTCCCAGCCTATCGGGAGTCTTCTCCAAGGTGCGCCTCAGCGGATGCGAGCTTCTTGTAAGTAATTCATCTGAGTCTTTTTTAGTATTTGATATTCTGGTCTTAGTACTCTAAGTGTACGATCTTGTTACTAGCACAGTATTTTACTTAGTAAATTGCTCGAGTCTCTTGCAAGTATTAGAGTAGTAAGATTAGTGTAGACGTGGTGTCTGGACAACATCTTGCCAGTGTGAGCTGCTTGTCGCACTGTAGGACACCTAGCGCGAGAGTGACAGTCCTCGCTACGTGTGTTAGGCAAATTGACATTGTGAGAGTAGGGCTGAATAAGGTAGTCACGTCAGTGAGGGAGGAGGTGCAAACCTCTTTTACTTGACTCGTCATTTTGTCTATCGCCCCCAGTAAGTGAGGAGGTGGTAAACCTCGTTATACTTAGGATACCATGACCAGATATCTTTATTAGTTCACTTCATATTCCCCATGGAAAATACGATACCTGGAATACTTCCAAAGGCTACATTGATAACCATATACCTGGAATACTTCCGAAGGCTACATTGATAACCATACTCTTGCGGTATATCCGTTTGCCACTTCTGGTGTCAACAAACTTTCTGGCACCGTTGTCGGGGAACGGTAGTTGTTCTAACTTAGAACCAAGTCATCAAAGTTATGCTTCTGTTACCTTTCTTTTCTTTTTGTTCTTTGCAAACCATGAACCAAACACCCATCTCTCATCTCGCCTCTCCAAAGGGCCTAGTTGGGAGCCACCACCATCATTCCATCCTATTCTTTCACCTAGCTATGAGCTTCGCCCTAGTTTCATAATTGTGGTTTAGAAATAATCTCTTCCTAGGGAAGAAGATGAAAACCCCTATACTCTCTTACGTGATTTTGAGCAATTGTGCTCATGTCTTCTTATTGAAGCATGACACGAAATACCTTGAAATGGAAGCTATTCCCGTTTTCTTTGACGGGGATAGCTAAACATCGGTATGCTCGACACGTAGAGAGTGCGCATAGAGAATGGGAAAGCCTTTAATCCTAATTCTGCTTAGCTTTCTTCTCTATTTCTCATGTTGCTCATCTTCGAAGAGAGATCCTAATCTTCCAACAGAAGGAGGAGTCTCTCCATCCCCAAGCAAGAAGTAATCTCGATAGCCGAACCACCGTCAATCCCATCCAGAGATTCCGCCATCGATCCTAAATAACAAATACCACAAATATCAAAGGAGGAAGAAATCCATCCTCTAAATCACTCCTTCGATTTTGAGGCTAAGCTTTTAGATGATCTTGCTAGTTTTAAGAATGCCATCCAGGAGAGATCTCTTTAGAAACTTCCCAAATCAACACCATTTTATGCATCGAATTCTTAAGTAGCACATTGGAAAAACCCAGGATCTTGGATGAACTTCCAAAAGGAATGCCAACTATGCTCATAGAAGGAGAACCGAAGTTCCTTAAAGTAAATTCTATCCTCTCTCCTTCTATGCCCAATCTGCCATATCCTTTGAACCCATCTCTAAACTCATCCTTGATCCTAATGATCCCAACAGTGCTCTTTCTCATTCCTCATTTCCACGTTCAAAGTTCATCAAAGAATCACCTACTCCAAGCTGAAAAACATTTTAGGCTCCCGAATGGTCAAACCCTTGATCATTTAGGAGTTCTTCAAGGCGTACCTGTAGTGATTGATGATCTAAAGACCTCCCTAGATTCCCACATCTTGACCTTCCTAGACTCTCCTTTCATCTCACTTCTATCAGAAGGCTAATTGAGCAGATCTTGGGGAATGCTTTAGGAAATGAGAAGC
Organism: Bothriochloa decipiens; assembly: GCA_023333625.1. Classification (NCBI taxonomy): domain Eukaryota; kingdom Viridiplantae; phylum Streptophyta; class Magnoliopsida; order Poales; family Poaceae; genus Bothriochloa; species Bothriochloa decipiens. The sequence continues at coordinate 28,243,117 of CM041645.1, forward strand.
TTGGTCATAGAATGGCAAAAAATATCTACCTATTTGGACTTTCCAACCTCTTAGCACAAGGGTAGAATCCAATCCTATTCTTGATCCAAGGGGTGAGCTTAAGATGATTCCACAAGCAACCGTGACATATCTAAGTCTTGAGGAGGTTTTGGAATGTCATGAAAAGGAAAGTGCTCGCCCACTCCTTGAGATGGAGAATTCCATCAATGCACATAGAAGTTATCCTTTGATCCTATCATCAAGTCCTTGCTCATTTGAGAAATCTCCCAACTCGATCTTTCTTCCTACCACTACCAAACAAGAGACCTACAACTCCTTCACTCTTCTTATGTTCAAAATTTTTGTAGTAGAGGTTGTAGATGCTTTTGTTCATCATATCTCGTAGTGGTATGAATTCTTGCAGTTAGGCCCCACAAGTTTGCTCCAAATTAACATCATGCAACTTGTGTGCCTAATTTGAGTAGGTTAGTAAGACTTGTGGTTTCACTGGTGTGTTGCCACTAGTAAAACCCCTGCACTTGATGTTGTCTTAGTTTCCATGACTTAGGGCACACCTTACACCAAGTGTGGGGGGTCACTTGACCCCCTAAAACACATTTGGGCATTGAAGGACATCTCAAGCAAAAAGCATCTGTGTAGGAACACAACATTAGAGGTAAGAATGCACCAGAAAAGAACCAAAGTGGCTGGAGCCTACAAGGTGGGGTCGGCCGACCCCACCATGGGCCCCTCAGCGCACCAGTCAACCTCCACTATGCTGAGCCATACTTTTTGACTGGTTTGTCACTTTCCCTCTCTTGTTTAGTGCATTCCTCTTACTTTTGTCTTCAACCCTCTAAAATAAAATAAAAGAAAAAATGCTTCTCTTGTCTCTAGTAGAATGAATCTTGTTTATTCTATCTTGCTTCCTTTTTCTATGTTAGCACACTTTGGTTTGGTGTATTAATTAATCATACCTCCATAGTCTTTTTAAAATAAGCATGGTGCTTAGGTTGAATAGACTACCTTAATTGAACTTGACAAGGTGTTAAGCTTGATTATTGAACTAACCATACTTGCATGGAGCTTGGTTGCACTTTTGGACCAACCCCTGTAGCAAGAACATCGACATACCCTATGGGTAAGTCATAAGATCATTCATGGAGACAAACTGAGATCCTCATCGTTAAAGGTCAAGTTGTTTGCACAAAGAGAACTTCGATGCAACTAAGAAGGATCAATGCTGCAACTCATCAACTTCAAGGTAAGTGGCCACCTTCTTGAAGTTTTCCATGAGCATGATAATGATAGAAGAAGTTGACATGTTAGAACTCATCATTGCTAATGATGCAACAAGACAAAAACCTGCATGTCTTAACTTCTTTTCATTTCTATATGGTTTGGCCAATAGATTAGAATGTATAGACCTATGCTAGTCTCTAAGACAAATTTGGTCCTAGGAAGCCTCCATAGGGGGGTCAGCCGACCCCCTCTTAGTGGCTAACCAAGCCCATGTTTGGCCAAACCATCTCTGACATGTGGGAAAGTAAAAATCTAGAACCTGTTCACTTTGAACCTTCTAAACAAGGGTCAGTGACCTAGGCATAGTACCCACTTAGGTCCAAGCTAGGCCAAACCACTTCTCATCATTTGAAACTGTAGAACCCAGACCTACTCGTTCTGAACCCTTCAACTGAGGGTCGGCCAACCCCTACTTGACACGTTACAAAAATCTCAAGACTGGTTCTACAATAAGGAGAGTTTAGGGAGAAGTTTGAACACTTGGTTCCACTAAGAAGGGGTCAGGTGACCCCTAGTTGGGGAATCCAGCCTGACCCTTTTGAACCAAAGTGTCATGCCAACACTTAGAAGCTATCCCCAGTGCAAATTTCGTAGAAACAAGGGTTGTGACCTTTGGCAATAGCTCCCTTTGACCTCTCCTCTTCTTCTTCATCACATTTCTCCTCATCTTCAATTCAACACCTTCTAGCCTCCTTTATGTCACCCAAGTTACCTAGAGTAGCTTCACCGTGGCCCCCACAATGCACAAATGTCATTAGTTCCTTTAGTGAGGGCCCTTTCAATCATGAGGGAGACCTGTTGAAAAACCAAAGGTCACCATGGAGGCCATTGTGTTCAAGGAAGAGCCCTACCATGCCTTTGACACCCACCAGCCACAAGGGTAGTTGGCGGTAAGCTGCGACAAGGGAAGTCATTTTGTTCCCTTGTTCACCTCAGAGGAGAAGAAGTAGTTGTAGAACTCCATGAGCTCATCCAAAGGCCATCCAATAGAAGGTTAGTCCTCCATAATCAATGAGCCATTGAGGTGTTTTGAGGATGACTATTTGAGAAGAGAGTTATGAAAGAAGTCCTTAGTGCATTTTACAATTAGTGACAGCAATGGGGCACAAGGACCACCTCCTTGACCTCACGGATATTGTAGGCACATAGCTAAGTTCAATCTTTATCATTGTAACATGTGCCTATGATCCATAAAATAAAATGAGCACAGTTTCATTCTGCTGGTGTATTGCCACCAGTAGGACACCTGCACTTGATGTTTCCCATGTCTTTGCAATTCATGATGCTCAAACCCATGTGTGGGGGGTCAGGCGACCCCCAACTACGTCCCTGAAATTTTCTTAACATACCATGGTGTCGCACATGGCCTGACACGCTGGCTCAACGAATTTTGACCCAAGTAGGGGGTCGGCCGACCCCCTCTTTGGTGGCCAATGGGAACACAAGTTTGCAATGGGAAAGTCTATGTGGGGTTGGCCAACCCCACCTTGGAGCCCTGGACCCACCAGTCAGCATCCACTCATCATCTACATGCCTCCTGATTGGTTTGCCACTCCTACCCCCCTCTGTTCTTTCATTTTTACTTTTATCTTTTATTTGCTTTCCTTAGATGAAATAAAACAAAAATAAAAACAAGAAGACTTGCATCTGAAAAGTGACATGATTTATGACATTAAAAGGGTAAAAGCATCACAAAGTGAGCATCACAAAGAAAGCGTCACAAAGTCTAATTCTTGCATGTGCTTATACTTGTGGGTCACATATCTTGATAGGATATCATATTGACTTGGTTGTTGACAAATGTGATATAGTTCTTAGGTCATGATTCACAAGAGTGATAGTCATCTCTAGGCAGAGAGTTCCCTATACGTGTGTTAGGCAAGTTAACATTGTGAGAGCGGAGCTGAATAGGGTAGCCGCCTCGGTGAGGGAGGAGGTGCAAACCTGTTTAACTCAACTCACCATTTCATCTATCGTCCCCAGTAAGGGAGGAGGTGGTAAACCTCGTTATACTTAGGATACCATGACAAGATATCTTTGCTAGCTAGACCTCTCCATCCTATTATCCTAGACTCTTCGTTTCATCACTAGACGACCTTGAGCCTAGTTAGTTCACTTCATGTTCCTCGTCGAAAATACGATACCTAGAATACTCCCGGTGAAGGCTACATTGACTACTGTACGCTTGTGGTATATCCGTTTGCCACTTCTGGTGTCAACAATGATGGAACCAAAAGTTCTCAAATCTAAATACATTGGCTTTGGGGATGCTTGTACCAATCTGAATTTTATAGGGCATATGATCAGAGGTGACTCTAGCAAGGGGTAGGACCAAGGAGGAGGGGTATTGGGTTGTCCATGCTATAGAGGTGAAGAACCAATCAGTCTGCCAGAAGTGGAATTTCCTGCATGTTACTCCATGTGTAACTCCTCCCTTTTATAGACAATACAATGAGGCCCAGATGGCTAATAATGTTACTGAAAATTAGTGTATCTTTGAAATTGCCTCCTGGCCTATTTCTGTTATCAGCACATCTATAGAAATTAAAATCTCCAATGAGGAGCCATAGGTCATCATCATCAATATTTATCCTGTATAAACAGTTGACAAAAATATCCATATCAGGCTGCCTGCGAGGACCATACACTACCACTAGAGTTCAGGACTCAAGAATATGAGTAGATGTAATAGAGATCTTGATGGCAAACTGTTGCTTTTCCAAGGTGACTGCAGAGAAAAATTTTGAGGCCTAGCAAACTAGAATTCCCCTAGAGTCTCCATTAGAAAGATAAAAATCAAACTTATCAAACTTTTTGGGAGCAAATTTTCTAATGAATTGTAAGTTAAAAGAGGCCTTCTTAGTTTCTTAAATGTAGAAAATATTAGCTTCACTTTCATCAATTTTATTCCTAATAGGATCCCATTTGTCTTTGTCATTTAGCCCTCTAACATTCCAACACAAGATATTCCACGATCGATTATCCATTAATATATATAGAGGCAACATAAGCAAGCATTATGGGGGCACAACCACCATAATATAAGGTAACACCAAAGCAAGTAGCTAGATAACAGGTGACACAACACCTTCTAGTACATAGAGCAAAGGAAAATATAAATATAAAGCCTCATGGGGCAAAAGCTAGCATCATGGTAAGGCGTAATTGATCAGTCTTTAGTAGCACGCAATAGGGTGGACATGTTCAACTCCACAGGAGGAACTCCACAGAAGCTTCTACTGAATTCCACCCGTGTTGAGGCATGAATGGGTTCAACATCCGTCACTTCCCGATTTTTTAGGTCAGAGTCGAGGCTCCTTGTGACGATAGCAGCTTTAAGGTCTTCAACTGTCAATGTGGAGACAGATTTCTTGGCCTCTCCCTTCTTTCTTCTTGGCTCATTGTTGAGCTTGAAATGAACATGCTTGACATTCTTCTAAATTAATATTAGGTACCTTCTGACCTCATCATCAACAATTGGGGTTTTGCCTCTGCCCTTCCTCTTCCTAGGAGTGAGAATGGGAGCAGAGCTACTTTCTCTATGTCATCTTCACCTTGGACAGGCACTTTTTCATTATCTAGTTCCATTTCCATGACCACATCCGGGTCATGTTGTTGTAGTTGCACTAGTGGAGATTTGGCCTTTCATGATAAAATTCCTTATGATAATTCTGTTATAGTCACCGAAGGGTGGTTTCCATGATGTTTTGGTTGCTGTTTGCACCAAAATTTGGACAGGCAGGTGCACAGATGAAGTTTCTCGAAGAAGACTTCACCAGGAATCGGCTAAATGCCAAGAACAGCTATTTATTGGAGAATTAGCTAAATCAGAATGAATCGGCTAATGGGGATCAGCTATCTAGAGAGCCTATGAGCCACATAGACTCCAATCCAATTCAACAGAAGACAGCGCATTGACGGCACAGGACTCTACAGGACGGAATAATAGGGCCCAAGTTATCAATTTTTAGTAATTCTTAGTCTTTTTCTTATTTTTCAAGTCGTATTAGATTAGGACTCAATCAAAGCCCAAGGTATAAATATGTAAACCCTGGCACCTTATAAACTCTCTTAACAATCAATACAACAATCTTTTGGCTTTGGCTAAAACCCTTAGAACTAGGAGTAGCTTAGGTCTCGGCGAGTTCTTCACGACTAGGCTACATCGGCATCGACCGGCATCTGGTTTGCTATAAGTACCGTCATGGCTTGTGTTTGTGTTTGATAAGGCTGCATCGGTCCGTCCGACCTCTTGTTATGCATTGACACAGCTAGTTATAGGCTGTATTAGGTTTGGCACCCTAATAGATTCATTAAGTTATCGATGTTGTCTGTTTTATATTGTTTATTTATTTATAACAACATCATTGCCCAACCAAGATTGGTAGATTTAGCTTATATCTTTCTCAGATTTAATTGTCATCAATGATCATCATGTTTATTTTCTTGCTTTGATGGTTGATATTGTGCTTACATTAGCTAGATCATATCAATCTTGTTCATGACTTGTGGTGCGTTCTAAGGTATGAGTAGTTTTATGGTAAAGCTTGTTTGTATTTTCTAATTTTAGTAGCTGCAATGGGTTAATTCACCGATCTCACTAGGATGGATCAGTTAGTGGGTTTTGTTTTAAGGTTGTTCGTACGTCTAGTTCATTCCCATGTCGGTATCGACAAATTAGCTGATTTACCAAAGCTTTATCCATAACATTGCGTGCATGTATCTATTTAATGCTAGTTGGTTTGTTGATCTTGCTTGGACGAGACTTGGTCCAAAGATTACTTAGTCTGAGGATTTCAAATTCACGGGTTTAGTGGATCTATTAGTCTTAATCTGGATTGTTGTAACGCATGCTGGATCTTTATGTATTGTATCGATTAGGCTAGATCAGCTAACGGCCTTGTGCATTCTCTCTGTATTAGAATAGCTGATTTAGTTAAATCTTTACTGTTTTAGTTATCTCAGCACGTATCATGAATGATTTATGCTTGTTCTTATTTTGGTTAATCATATAATGTCATGATCGATTACTTTAAGTCATGCATGTTTATTTACAAAATGCATGCTGGATGTTGACTTTCTAGTCAATGCCCTAATCAGATCGGCTATTCAGCCATACATGAGGAACTGTCTAGAATCACACTGGCAGGTTCCATAATTTGACTATTCTTTTCCTTCTTGTCAATTTCAGGGTCAAATTAACTGGTACGCCTCAGACTCGATTGACCGGATCAGCTGCTGGTGAAGTCGCAGGGATCGGAGAGATGCTCACGCTCTGGTCTACCTGGCTTGCGAGAGGCCGTTGACACGAAGAGTCATATTTTTGTGCCAACAGTCGCTTTGGTCACTGAACTATGTGACGATTTTTATTTCTATGACACATTTTAAAAGGTCATGGGAACCATCATGAAAACCCTGATGGAATCATCACAAAGGCATCTATGACACCGTTCACCACTGGATTATGATGGTTTCATGGATATCCTCGAGTTGTGACCACACAACTTCATCACTGATCCCTGCGCTGCTCGATTTGACTACCAGAGTCAGCGCCGTTTGCCTGCGCGCACTCATACCTCCATCCGCCATTAGCTCGCATGACTACTACCCCCATCCATCGTTAGTCGTTGGACCCGCCCATCACTCAGCTGGACACTTCGCCATCCAACCTTATGGGACCCGCCGTTACTCACCCATACCAAATGGACGCTGTTCTCCATCCGACATGTGGGACCAGCGTGTCATAGACCACATACTTCACCGATCGACCTGTGGGATCAGCGTGTCAGTCAGATGGGACACCCCACCATAGGGGACACATCTCTGTTCCCCTTCGTCGGCTGACATGTGGGATTCGTCTTTCATCGTTCTCTATCCGATGTGTGGGATCAGCGTGTCAGTTAGATGAGACCTGCAATAAGGGACCTATCCCTGTTCATGTGGGGCCACTGTTCCTTGACTGACCTGTGGGACCCCGTCTGGCACCCTTCTCAACCTGACGCGTGGGGCTAGAGCATTAGTTAGATGGGACCCGCAACTAGGGACCCTTCTGTTCATGTGAGACCGCTCTTCCTCGACTGACCTATGGGACCTATCTGGAACCCTTCTCAACCTGACGCATGGGGCCAGAGCATCAATTAGATGGGACGCGTGCAACTAGGGACCCTTCTGTTCATGTGGGACCGCCCTTCTTTCACTGACCTGTGGGACCCGTCTAGAACACTTCTCAACCTGGTGCGTGGGGCCAGAGCGTCAGTTAGAGGGGACCCACAACTGGAGACCCTTTTGTTCAGGTGGGAGCGTCCTTCATTGACTGACCTATGGGACCCTTGTCTGGTACCCTTGTCAACCTGACGTGTGGGGCCAGTGCATCAGTTAGATGGTACACGCAACTTTGGAGACCATTCTGTTCACGTGGGACCATCCCTCCTTGGACCTACCACAACTGACCCTTATCTACTCACGTGAGACCACCCTTCTCTGAAGGAAGTTTAATTCACCAAAAAAGGCAGGGTTCTCAGGATTTGAACCCGGGACCTAGCACAAAGGGGTGAAGGTCTTTGCCACTACAATAAGCGGTTGTGTGTGTTCTCGACTCTTTGGAGCATTTATATAACATTTATGTGCTCATGGATCCTTGTTTGTTTATATATATATGATATATATATGGGATATGTCCCCTAAAAGTGGAAAAGTATCTATCTGTTGGACTTGCAGCAGAGTCGGAGGCAGCAATAGAGGATCCTAGGGTGTGTTGTGGTGGCTCCGGCATGCATTTGGAGGTAGGCGGTGGGGCTTTCTAGGTGGAGCACGACGACATTGGTGTCTGCATCGCGTGTGTGCCACGGCAGAGGTGTCAGATCTGATTCACAGGTCTCCTTTCTCTCCTTTTTACTATTTGTTTCTTCACTTCTATTTTGCCTCAACATTGATCTACTACAGTACTTGGGGATTTTGCTTAAATATATCACCTTTGATGCATATCGCCATATCCCTTAATTTTAGATAGATGCGGGATGGGGAATGATTCTGATAGTCCCTGTAGCACATGGCTATTGGATTTGTTAGGAGGCAGCAAATCAGTGCCACTAATCTTTAAGTTGCACTTGTTACTATGCATGCCAATGATGGTCACTAGCACTTGCACTTATAAAACTGAGGTAGCCTGTTTGGGTTCTGCAAATTCAAGATGAAACCCTGCTATGTTGTGTTCCACGATCGTAGGCGAGGTGTTTTCCATAGCTGGGCTGACTGCTAGGACCAGGTTCATGGGTTCTCTAGTGCTTCATATAAAAAGTATAACTCCTATGAAGATGCAGTTGCTGCCTTCAACTCAAGAGCAAACAACTCAAATCCACCCTTGGCTGGTGATGATGACATCTGTCTTCAAAACCCAATAGCTGCTCTACCCTCTTTCTCCTTCAAAACTATTGTAATAGTCTGCCTCGTTATCTATGTCCATAAAATATAGAAGAAGCTGAGCTCGTTTACTGATTGTTAGTGTGATTGTTAGATGTGATTTAGCTAAATTTGTAATGGTACTGTAAGTGTGACGGTTAGACTCGGTTTAGCTGAAATTGTAATGGTTACAGCTCCATTAACTGCTATCCTAGTTTGATTTATATATCTATGTGCTTCTATTCTAAATTTTGACAAGCTCATACCATTGAAAATGTTAATGGTTGTTAAAGTTGCTTTCCTTTGGACTGCAGGAGACCTGCAAGAACATGGATGCAGTGGATTAGCTTAACGAGGATCTTGTTTTTGAGATAATTCGCCGCCTCCCCACCCACTCCTTGATCCGCTGCAAATTGGTTTGTAAAACCTGGTTTCGCCTCATCTTGGACTCTAATAACCAAGAGAAACTACCCTAGACTATGGCCGATTTCTTATTTAATGGTGCTGCTGGCAAACGAGACTTCATCATCATCACCGGTGGGCGCCCCCCTCCTTCAAACTCTTGCCTTTCATAGAGGAATTAGTAGCTGTATTAGATTCCTACAACGGGCTCATCCTTTGCTGGTGCCTTGGGGGTCATGGATATTGCTACGTCATCTGCAACCCAGTGACTGAGAGGTATGAGATACTGCCGCCTATCACCCATGTTGTTGGCCTTGTAGTTGGCCAGGCTCACTTGTGTTTTGATCCGACAGCTGCCTTGCACTTCCATGTGATTGAAGCTGTACATGGTGAATACCATCAGTGCGTAGGTTTGGGGATCTACTCATCTGAAACTGCATCATGGACCTATAAGGAATCAGAATGGGCTGAGGGTACTGATGGGATTTGGTATAGGTATAGAGCACCAAGTGTGTTTTTTAACGGTTGCCACCACATTATGGGGTACTAATAATGGCCTATAAGGAATCATTAAGGCTGTAAGATATTGGCAGGAAAGACTTGGAGGAAAATCAATTGGCCTTGTGCATCAATCTTAGGGTCACTTTTGTGCAATTAGTCTTGATGGTCCCAATGATTTGTTGCTTTCATTCTAGTTCCTTTAAGACTATGGTACTGATAATTGGATATTGAAGCATACTATCAGCATCTTGGAGCTATTTGGAAGCATTGATATTAGATTTAGGGACTATGGATGGTGTAATGTGGAGTATTGGGTCCACCAAAATGGAACATGATTTTCATTGTAAGGGAGGATAGAGCAAAGCTAGCATATGACATGGACCGCAGAGAAGTCCATGTCATCCCTACTCATGAATTTGAGTATGTTACAAGTACCATTAGAGGTATGATCTTCTATAGACCATTATATATTCCTTATGTTCCCTTATTCTCGAATTCATTAAGAGAAGTAAAATAAGCCCAATTTAATGCTTATGTACCCTTATTCTCGAACATTATTGATGCTTATGTGTCCGGCCCAATCATATTTTATAAGATCGGACTTTCTTGCCTTCGCAGTATGTATAACATGTGAGCAATGTCTAGATTGGTCAAATCGGCATTGGTCGGACTTTCTGTCGTGTGTTGTATGTACAGCTGGTTCCGTCCAAGTTCAAAAACTTTGGAATGCGTTGTTGACCAACAACAGCATGAACACCAGCTTCAGCCATGTGGCATCGCACAGCTCAAACCATGTAACTAGGCCCCCAAGTCACAAGCAACATGTTCTATTCTCGTTCCTCAACACCTACCTCTACCAAAAACACATCGCCCGCCCATGGTGTGAATGTGTCGTGTCACAGCAATGCATTCCACTGCGAGTGCATCACTGACTGGTGAAGCAGCTATTTGTCAATACTGCATCCTACGAGATTAGATATACATGCGTAATAGCATTTCAACCCCTTGGCTCCTCGATCCATTCTTCATTATGATGCGGCAAGATTTGCTCCTCACTGCAATGTGGGAGCCAGCAGGTAGGCGATTGATGTTTTGTATCAGTGCATACTGATTGATACAACAATCAGAACTAACAACTCATCATTATTTATCCTACTATTGGTGTTTCATAGCGAAAGCAGCAAAGTCCGCAAGTGTACGGAAATACCATTGTAGCACTTCACCTGGTAGTCAACAGGGTATCATACATTTCACGAGGAACGATAAGTTCAGGCTAGATCCTAGTAGAGTTGCCCAGAGGTAGGAGGTAGATAACTGGGATAGTGAGGTTTTCTAATGGTCGATCCCTAAAAGGAAGGTAACCAAGACGCTATGATCTTACTTCGGGCACCGGAGCGCGCCTAGTCTGCCAAGCGATAGCAGCCTGTTCCTATACGCCGCACTCATACGTGGGGGATTAAAAAGGACAGATAGGACTAGGTCACTGCCCGCTGCCTACCCCTCAACCGTGGGATGCGAGGCAAACGAAGGTAACTCTAGCTTAGACACCATGTCTACGCTATTTGCTCTAGCGTTGGCCAAGAACTTCCATCTTTATCAGGAGTCCTCTACTAGAGCCCCCACCCAAAGGACGAGCAGCGAACCCGCAAGATAATAACGAGCAAGAGTAACTTACTAAAAGGTAAAGTACCAAAAGATAAACACGAACCTCTTAATTCAAGTAGTAAGATGTCACCGAGGTACAAGCGAGGAGGGAGCCGACAAGTCCGCCACTCCACCCCGAGGATGACGATGCTCCCAAGAGCACTTCACAGAACTCTCTACTCTTGCACCTCTCTCACTCCTTACTTTTGACTAGCTAGGGCTAAATACAATAGCTCTACTCCTCCTCTATAATGTAGCTTGTGGGAAAACTAAAAGGTACTTAGTTGTTTTTGTGAGAGGAGAGAGCCTAAACTTATATAGGGGACTGATAGGTTGGTTTCGTAGTGTGAAATTACCAACGCACCCCTGAATTGCCTTAGGGAGCATTAATTACACCGCCTGACCGAAGCTAGGCCCGGTTGTTGACCTGGCACGAGCGTGCGCCAGGCCAGGGGTGCACGCCCCTGGTTGCAGCCTCCCCCTGACCGACCTTGGCAGGTCGGTTCCTGGCTGGACTTGGGCTTGGCCCATGTGGTGCACTCATGTCAATTTGCTCCGGTTGGGCTGATTCCTGGTGGGTCTTCTTGTTTTGCCATGGGCTAATTTGATGGGTATTGAATATTGTTTGTTTTTCTTTATTTCTTGGCCCAAATTGGTGTATTCCATGAACAACCTACAAAACAAGTACAAACACCAAAACTATGGAACTTGTTAGTATAAAAGCCCTATTTCTATAGTTTTGGGTGTTTCCTATACTAATGTTGGCGGGGTTAGAAACGAGTTAAGAACCGCCAACAAGCTACCCCACACTTAGCCCTTTACTCATCCTCGAGTAAAGTTGAAGGACTAAGGTGGTTATATTCCTCCAAGAATTTAACCTGTATATAGATTATTCTGAGCTTCACCTGCATCTATGAACATTCATGGTGTCTACCATGTCATCATAGAGTGATTGAAAGATGGAATAGTAGAGATTTCAAGTCAACCTACTCTACTCCTGCTCAGAACTTGGGTTTTTAGAGTTTTTGGAAAGAAAGATAGGATTTCTCCTCGTATGATACTCTCAGGACACTCCCTTGAATCTTTCCTCACTAATGAGCTTTATTGCTTATCCTATCTCTAAGCAGGCTGATATCTGGAGTTTATGGGTATGGATGAGTTGCATACTTACCTTGCATATATTGCTGTGTCAAACCCCGGATCCTTGGAGGGAAGGTCATAGCCTTAGATTGAACATGTGCATGTGTGGGGAACTCCTAGTCATGCCATTCTCGTTTTATTTGGAAATCATGGACTTCCTCAATATTTCTTGTTATTCTTATTCTCTCTTTTTTCTTTCTTTTTCTTTTTCATGCCACCTCGGTATGTTTTCTTTCTTTTCTTCTTTTCTTTCTCTTTCCCTTCTCTTTTTTTTGTCTCATACCAAATGTGGTATGGAAAGAATCTGAATTTTTCTTATACTACTACCCATGATTCTTTCAGGACTTGAAGAGAAGGGATCATGATCAATGATTGGCGGAGCTTTATTTTGATGGAATGGTGCACAACTCTCAGTGTGAGAATTGGCGATTTTTTGGTGGATGGTGGGAATGCATGTTGTGCACGACATCTCAGGGTGAGAGTCAGCAATATTTTTGGTGGGTGCGAGTGGTATTCGATCTTAGAGCTATGAAACTTGTCTCACATAGATCTCAAAGCTTGATACAACTCAACACAAGAGTAAGTAGCTATAAGCTGAATATTGCGAATATGTATATAAGGCTCTAGTAGGAATTTATTTATTATAGAGGAGCATGCTATTTATTTTAAACTTTTATAAATAAATCTCAAGTCTTATTGCAAGAGAAAAGTAAGTCTCATATCATCCTACCATCTCGCATCTATCAATAACTTAGATAGAAATGGGGTCCCTACTAAAAGTTGTTCACATCATATTAGGAATTTTAGCAAGGAATAAAAAGCATGCAAGTTGTTTTCAATTGGTGAAATTAGGAGTGGAGCATCAAAGTTTCAATTGGTGAAATTAGGAGTGGAGCATCAAACTTCTTTTTGAAAGAAATGTGCAAACCGAAAAATATACCATTGATGTGTGTTTGCTTATTCCATTTTAGCACCTCCCCCCCACTTGTTTTTGTTCCTGTCTTTTGATCTTTCATGCAACAATATATATAACAAAAACAGGTGGAGAAAAGATACACAATCCAAATATATATATGTATATAATTCAAACTTTTGGACACAAGAGGCGCACAAATAGGCAATTAAAATATGAAGGAAAAATAAAGTGCGTGCTGAAAAATAAAATCGTGTGTGCGCCTAATTATTAGTAGAGGGAGGGGTGCACCCTCTACTTGGGAGTCTTGAGCACGTGCCACGTGTGCAGCGTGCGCCACCTTCTCCAGCTTGAGATTGAAACTAAGACAGAGGCTTCTAACCACTCCCACTAAATGCTTGTGCTTCATGTCTCTAGTCTCTATCTCTCGCTCTAATTCTTCTATGATGCCATAAAGCGCGTTCACTCTCTCATTGAGAAAGTTCAGCGAGGGAGGAGCTCTAGGTGGTGGCGTGAGGGATTTCCCACTAACGAAAACACGAGGTGCCTGCCTTGCATTCGCCCAAGGCACCTTTAGTGGTGTTCCTGAAGAAGCTCCATTGGATCTAACAGCACGTGCTTTGGAGGGGTTACGAATGACGTCCTTTCCACGTCCACCGTTGGGCTTGTCAACCCCTATAAGAAGAATAGAAGGGCTCCCAACAGCGGTGTGGTAGGAGGACGTGCCGCCTAAAGATGTTGCCATGGGATGTTTGCCCAAGGTGTCTAGAATTTCTTCCTTTTTCTCAGCCCTGAGAACAATTCTCAGGTTGCGGATCCAATCCGCGTAATTTGTTCCATTCAACTTATCTTTCTCAAGAATTGTACGCAAAGAAAATGGTTGATTGCGAGCGGCCATCTACAACAAAAGTAACGCAAAATACTAAGACAATGTATCCATGAAAGAGTAAATTATATCAAAATAAAATCTACTCCCACTAAAATCAATATCCCTCAATTGATACTTAGTGATTCAAGACCCATAACTAACAAGTCAACTAGTGAGCTTTAGCATCACTGCTAGAAGACTTGGTAGATCAGTAAGCAACATTTTGCTATTCATATCACATATGACTCTTGTTGTTGGGCAGCATCTCTATGCTACACTCAACCTACCCATGCTCCAAGGTCCCTAACCATTAGGATGACCTTGTTTAAGTAACCAAACCTTCTTGCAGTAAGTATCCGATATGAACCTGCCTAGTCAAGGAAAACCAGTGGCACCCTAATTTCATAGACCCACCACCGATTGTACAAGACTTATGATAGTGCAAGGTTTGGGGAAGCATTTAACTTAAACATTGCTGAGGGATCGTTCTACTTCACTACCGCATGCAATTAGACAAAAACATAATAGCATGTGAAAGTAGAACATAGTAAGAACGACATAACATAGACATGACTTGGTATAGCCCATTATTACTTTGGGGATCTCCATCTCCTTCAATCTGTGCATCATGGCGATCTCCATCTCCATGATTTGAGTATGCCATTCTTCAATGATGATTCCACCAAGACTAGCTACTACTAGCGCAAGTAAAATGAAATTACATAGTCATGGATAGATCATCACAGATTGGCACGTAGGACATTACATTAATTTTGACAATATGTATGTGGCTCCTGCCCATATTGTCCTCATAACATGCAAGCCATGAATTAAATACATACATGCATCACATACACATAAGGGCTATACCAGTCATCAATACCTGCAAAACAGAGTTATCTGAATCTGACATCTAATCTTGCAACGCAAAAAACTCTATTTTCATTTAGAGTTCGTCTCAATCCAAGTTACGGTTCAAAAGTTATGGTTGTTTTACCAAACAGCACTTTTCTCGGCAAACCGACGCCCGGCAGTAAATTCCATCTACCACTGCCGCACATCATATGTGCTTGGCACTTGACCTAGGGTTCAATTCGATCAATCTGATTGATCTCTAACTCGCCATGACTGGATTTACATGAATCACTTAACTCGGATGGCGGAATTCCGACCGGTACGAGTAAATCATTTCAAGACCAACACGGTAAGATGACGAACCAAGGTTAGAGACTCATCTACAACCACGCATATCTCCTTGGTGTCTGCATACATCGTCGGCTCGAAGAATCCGCACTGCCAAATTTTGGCTTGTGTGCAAAATACTCCATAATGGCCTCTGTACGGTGATGAATGGCATCTTTCAATGATTTGCTGCCCTTCTGCCATTGGTACACATCTCCTTAACAAGCCATCTGAACATACCCGATATAGGTATGGGTCATCCCAAAGGTGGCATCGGCTTTTGACTTCCAACTTCCTCATGTTCTCCCCTGGCGGTACATAACCTGCAACCATATAATTCACTATGTTTGCATACCATGGGGTGGAGTCCATCACCTTCAGAAGCATGTCGTCACGGAGGAAGTCATTGATTTCTAGTTCCTGCATGTTAGTGACTTGCATACACGATACATGATCTGCAACAGTATTCTCTACCCCTTTCTTATCTTTTATTTCTAAATCAAACTCTTGGAGTAAAAGAATCCAGCGAATCAAGTGAGGTTTAGCATCTTTCTTATGAGCAGGTACTTAAGAGCAGCATGATCTATAAAAACAATTATCTTTTCTCCTACAATGTAAGATCTAAACTTGTCTATAGCGAAGACAACTACAAGGAGCTCTTTTTCTATGGTCGCATAGTTAAGCTGTGCTCCCGTTAGCATCTTGCTAGCATAAGCTATGGTGTGATGCTTTTTATCTTTGGTTTGGCCAAGGACTGCACCAACATCATAGTCGCTAGCATCTCACATGATCCCAAAAGGAAGAGACCAATCAGGCGGTTAGATGATTGGAGTCCAGATGAGTGCTCTCTTAAGAGTAAGAAAATATTGCAAGCACTCATCTGTGAACTCAAAGGGTATATCTTTAGCTAACAGGGAAGTGGGAGGTCTAGATATTTGTGAGAAATCCTTGATAAATCTTCTATAGAACCCTGCATGCCCTAGGAAGCTATGGATCCCTTTTACGTTCACTGGGGGAGGTAGTTGCTCTATAACTTCGATCTTAGCCTTGTCTACCTCAATACCACATTCAGAAACCCGATGCCCAAGGAGGATGCCTTTGCGGACCATAAAATGGCACTTTTCCTAGTTTAGTACCAGGTCCTTCTCCTTGCATCGTTCTAAAACCTTGTCTAAATTTTCTAGACAATGATTAAAAGTTTTTCCATTGACTGAGAAATTGTCCATGAAAACTTCCATGATTTCCTCAATCATGTCAGAAAAGATAGACATCATGCACCATTGGAATGATGCGGGTGCGTTACACAACCCGAATGACATTCTATAATAAGTGTATGTTCCATACAGGCATGTAAAGGTTGTTTTACTCTGATCATCAGGATGGATAGGAATCTGATGATAGCCGGAATAACCATATAAGAAGCAAAAGAAAGAGTGTTTCGCTAACTGCTCCAACATCTCATCAATAAAGGGTAGCAGAATGTGATCTTTCCTAGTTGCCGCATTAAGTTTTTGGTAATCGATGCACATCCTCCATCCTGTGATGGTACGTGGAGGGATAAGCTCGTTTTTAGTGTTTTCTACTACCGTCATTCCTCCCTTTTTGGGAACCACTTGGACAGGGCTAACCCAGTTGTTATGTGGTACGGGATAAATGATCCCAGTGTGGACAAGTTTGAGAACTTCTTTCTTCATGACTTCCCACATCGCATTATTGAGCCTTCATTGTGGCTCTCATGAGGGTGTACTTTTTGGATTTATCAGAATGTAATGGGTGCAGAGCGTTGGACTTATTCCCTTAAGATCTTGTAAGGAATACCCAAAGATTGACTTATGTTTTTCTAGAATGGTTAAGAGTTTAGCTGTCTCCTCATCGTTAAGCTTGTCGCTAATGATGATGAGAGTTTGTGTATTTCCATTTAGGAAAGCATAACATAATCCTGCGAGTAAGGGTTTAAGCTCAATCGGAGGTTGTGTCGGTACTTCCTCTTGGGGAAGGTTAATGGTCTTGCCTAAGTCATCTATGTCATCGATAAAGAGTTCTGCATCTCTTTCTAAAGATGACTCGGGTCACTCAAAGGGTCCAACCGACATGACTTCTGTGGGCATATCATGAACCGAGGGAGGTTCTGCACAGAGTTTTTGTGGTATATCCTTCTAAATCATATGGCCTACATGCATTATTATTGTCTAAACAGACTCCAAATAACCATGAATTTGTTCCATATGACTTATAAGATCTGTCGGGTAAATCTCGAATCATCCACGTTTCTCCGAGCAAAATCAATCATTACAAAGAGACATTGCAGTATTACATTAGTTTTATACAGATAAGTTATTATCAGAGTAAAATAGTGGAAGGATTACAATAATAGAAGTTTACAAACCATTTAGTTTAAACTTACAAACCATATGTTTTTAATTATTACAACCATAAGAGCAGTGGAGCAGCAACATAACTTATTACAAAACCTTGGAGACATGCTCTGCCCAAGAGCCAGACATCCTACTCGTCGTCACTCTCCGCAACGACTATCAGCAGGATTCAAAGCACTCCTGCCCATGAGGCTCACCTGCAACAAGGGTTCAACAAACCCTGAGTACAAAAGTACTCAACAAGAGTGACTCGACGAAAAAGAGGGATGAAGACTTAGGAAATGCAGGCTAGAGGGACAAGGTAAGGCTCGTAGGAATTTTTTTTGCAGAAAAGCTCAACAGAAAGTAAAGTTGTAAAGCTCTAGTTCAAGATTATCAACCAACTCCATTTATAAACCTTAACCATAATTCAAGTTATTACTACGACGATGAAAAATGATCGAGTCTTCTTCTCTGAGAAGCAACGGTGATTCGAATCTATTTTCATACCCAGCTGGGACCTAGATCACTGGGATACCGGAGACTTTAACTCCGATGCATACCAGATCACAAATATACTGGGATAACAACCACAGCCATATATCACCACATGATACACGTGGGCACTAGGACCCAGTGTACCGATATGCGTGGGAACTTAAACCCACAGCATACCACACTGTGACATATGTGGGGACTCTGGCCCACTATATATCACTCCATGACATACGTGGGGACTCTGTCCCACTGTATATCACTTCATGCATGTGGATTTCAAGTTTCTCGATATCACCAATTCACCATCGACAACAGACCTAGGGCATCAACAGACGAAAACACTACAGAGGGACTCCATTCCCAATGCAAGTTAGCCGTCCGGACTCGATTTATTAACTATCATCATGTTTCCACAGATAAAGCCATCCTCATCTTTTTCATTCTTTTACTTTTTGATAATCTAACTTATTAAGCGGGGCTAAGCATTACTACGTATTTTCCATAAACCGGTAACAAGGAATAAGGAAATAAGATAGGTAATGCAATTGGTGGGTTATCACTCAACTCCTATTACTAATGCAACATTTCATAACTAAAGGGTTTGAATGCATCCGGGGCTTGCCTTGGTATTCAAGGAAGACAGTCTCGAGCTCTAGATTAACATCCAACTCCTGAGTCTGCTCTTCCTTGGGATCTGGGGCGACAACATTAAACTCTCCGTTAACGGAAACTATACGATAAAATGATATGTTTCAACATGACAGAATAGTAAACATGATGCTAGATGGATGTATGACCAGATTAAGGGCTTAAGTACAACTTTCCTTCACGATAAAGTTGCAAGCAAACCAAAACTTACTTACTAAGTTCATTAGGGTTAACTACGTTATTAAAGAAGTTCATTATACACATAAAATAACGTTGATTAAACCCTAATGACATGGTTAAGTTAAGCGCAAACAATTAATTAAAGTGCCAAGGTCATTAGGGTTAATGACCCAAGGTCATCAATCAATCCCAAAGTCAAACAAATCCTATAATGATTAAACTTAATTAAAAGGGATTAATTAATTATTTAAAAACATTTAAATAAAGGCATAAAAATTAAATTTGTCTAATTGAGCTCAAAATTTTATTTTGAAATCCTCTTGGTCTAATTAGATGGCAAAACAATTTTCAGAAATAAAAGCCAATTATTTTATTTATTAAAAATCATTGAAGGTGCATTTTTCAATTAAAAGAGCTAATTTTAACTTATGCAAAAATTACTCAAATTTGGAATTTCATATTTTTTCTAGGTAGAGGACATCATGAAGAACATACATAAAAATTTTCAGAATTTTTGGAGCTATACATGAATTACTATGATTTTTTAAAGAAAACAGCATTTAAATCATTTTCTAGAAAAAGAAAAAGAAAATCCTTTTTCTCTCCCCGCGTTGACCCGACGGCGACGGCGCTTGACCGGCGGTTATCTCGCTAGCAGCAAGGTCTTCGGCGACGGGGTTTGGTCCTACGTGCTCAGCTCGACACCGCGAACAAGATTAGCTAGCTAATGAAGCGGTGGAGCAGGGGCAGCAGGCTCGCCGACGGCCATGGCGGCACGGCGGAGCTCGGGCGCGGTGGCCAAGCTCACCGGAGTGATTTTCGGCGATGGCGAGTGCACGGACATGGGCTACACACTCTTGCAAACATAATCATCAACAAAATGAGACCCAATTTGTCCCCCAGCTGCAACGGCTACACGCGCGGCGGAGCGGCATGAACATGCCAGCGGCGAGCCATGGCGGCCGGATGCTACGGCACAGCAGAGATGAATTGAGAGCATGGACAAGTGAAGGAGCTCACCGCAGGCATGGTGTGCACGTTGATGAAGGCTCGAAGTGGCTGAGTCGAGCTATGGACGGCGGCGGTGATGGTGGCGGCGGTGCTCTGGCGGCACGGATGGCGTTCCGGCGGTTCCTGTGCACCATCAAGTTGACCAAGCTGCACATAAGGGGCAGGAGAAGATGGAGAACATGATGAGAGGTTTAAAGGAAATATGTTTTCAACCTTGGCGGCGATGGACGGCGAGAAAGCTCGCGGCGGCTCGGCGACCGGCCGCGAGAAAGATGACGGCGTGCGGGCGCTTCGGGCGATGATGGCGGGCACTAGCTAGCTCAGAAGAAGTGCAAGATCGAGGCAGAGCTTCTGGCAAGAACAAGTAGACAAAGATGGAGTGACGGTGGCGAATTTGGGCAGCGGAGCGAGGTCATCAGCGGTGAAATAGAAAAGAAGGAAAATGGCGGCCGGCTCTGGTACTTATAGGCAGGGGGCGAAGCATGGGCGGGTGACACGATGATGATGAAGCTTCACGCGCAGGAGACGAGCTGGCAGCCGCAGCACGCCCGTATGTGTGGCGGTGGACGGCGACGCGGCTTGAGAAGCCGGCCATGGCAGTAGTTCATAGGTTTCGATACTATTCTTGATAATTACAGAAATGCCATTCATCAAAAATAACAAATTACTCCAAAATTTATATAGGAACATGAAAATCTCCAAAAATATAATTTGCATAACCTTTCAAAAGCTACATTTTTCATTTAACTGGCATCCTCAAATTCTATTTAGATTTTGAAATATGAATTCAAATTCAAAAGTGGAATAAAACCCTAGAAATAAATATTTGAAATTACTTTTGATTTTTTTAATAAAACTTGAAAATCTTCAAAACTATGAAATGATAAACTTTTCAAACCAAACATTTTTTCTATATAAATTTTTCCCAAATTATGCATAAATTTTGAATTATGCTTTTAAAATCAAAAGGGGACAAATGCTAGAAAACTGTATTTTCAAATTCATTTGAAATTCTTTTTGGAAACTTGAAAACTTTGTAGCTCTTGTCAAGATCTACAAACTATATTTTTAGAGTATCTCTAAATTATTTATAGATTTTGAATTATAAAAAAGAGGATAAAACAACGTTTTGAAATAAAGGGTTTTTGAAACCGAATTCAAACTCGATTTATTTTCTAAATTAATTGGTTGATCATTAGTGATCACAAACATCATCTAAGGACATATTTAGGTCAATGACCTAATGACATCCTTGGTTGACCAAGTTGACTTTTGAAAACATTTTTATATCTTTCCAATTTGAATTTAAACTTGAATTTTAAGACTTGGGAATAAGCTTTGAGATCCAAATTCAACATCAAATATGGAAATCATTTTTTTAGGGTTGAACTTAGATTTATACACTATGCTTGACACTAGTGTAAACACGGCTTACACCTCAAGTACATAGAATATAAACCAAGTATTTGAGATGACATTCGAAAGTGGGGTTTTATGATTACATGTGACAAAATATTCTAGAAACACAATCAACCTATGAAATGTAAACTTGTTTTAGTTGATGCACATTAAGGTTGACTTAAACTGGAATGCTTTGCAATGCATATAATGACATGGCATGTTTTAGTTAATATAACACCAGAGGTGTTACAACCCTTCCCCCTTAAAGAAATCTCGTCCCAAGATTTAAAGCCTTGACATGGAAAAGAAAATGTGTCAAGAAAACACACTTCAATTAAATACATAAAGGAAAGGGGTTTTACAACTCACACTAAAGGAGGTTTTACAACTCACACTAAAGGAGTTACAACTCATAGAGGGAATTGTAACTTAGAGGGAAGCATAGAATTCTGGGAAGTTCTCCAACAGGTAATCTTTCGATTCCCAAGTAGCTTCTTCTTTTGAATGTTGATCCCATTGTATCTTGTACCACTTAATGGTTCTGCTTCTAGTGACACGGTCTTTCTGATCCAATACTCAAATTGGATACTCAGAGTAAGTCAAAACTAGTTCAAGTTCAATTCCTTCAACATCAACAATCTTATCGGTTATCCGAAGACACTTTTTGAGTTGTGATACATAGAACACATTGTGTACGACCAACAATTATTCAGGCAATTACAGACGATAAGATACCTTTTCCAACTTGTGCCAAAACTTGAAATGGTCCAATGAAACGAGGTGCTAGCTTGCCTTTAACTCCAAACCGAGTAACTCCTTTCATAGGTGACACCTTTAAATATACATAATCTCCCTTATTGAACCATAATGGTTGATGCCTTTTGTCCGCATAACTTTTCTGTTGAGATTGTGCCACCTTTAAATTCTGTTGCATCTGCTTAACCTTATCTTCTGTTTCTTTTACAAGATCAACTCCAAAGAATCTCCTTTCTCTGGGTTCTGACCAGTTTAATGGAGTTCTACATCTACGACCATAAGGTAGCCTCGACTCTGCCTTAACAGAGTCGAGCCTCCCTCGGGAGCTACAGGAGGGAACCCCCCGAAGTTCCTAAAAAACTCGCACATTTTTTGAAACTCGACGTCTAATCTTTTACATGGTCGATGAGACCGCGAGGGCACCTAGGCTGAGGGGTCGTCGAGCCACGAGATCACCCACGCGTCCACGCTACGGTACCTCCACCCACTCCCTCACGCCAAAGGGCGTAACCATGCGCTAAGAAGACTTAGTAAAAGCACACGATGTCAAAAAATCAACGTCTAACATTCCTATATGTTTCGATGTGAGTTCTTACATAGTCGACAAGGCCACGAGGGCACCTTGAGGCCGAGGGGCTGTCGAGCCGCGAGATCACCTACGCCTCTGGGCTACGGTACCTCCACTCACACCCCACACTGAAGGACACAACTGTGCACCAAGATCACTGTGTAAAAACTCAACTCGAGTAGAAAAGAAATGACGGACTCGAACTCAAAAGCATTCAAAATGCATACAAACATCATGTTTTAAGGCTGTCGAGGCCACATCGACACAAGTCAAAATCTAACCTATTACATGGGCCTTCTTGCCCAAATTGGCTCACAGGCCGGCTTCTTCTTCTTCATCAACACCGGAGAAAGGACCTCGGGCTCAAACAGCTTTACCAGTCGACCACCGGGCTCCTCAGTAGCCTCGACCAAGGCCTTGTGCCTTTCCTCATTCTTGGCACTTCACACCGACATGCAGCATGTTTTGGACTTGCTCCCTCACAACCTGACTGAGCTCGTACAACCAGTTGGTGAGGGAGCTCCTGCGCACATCATCCTCGACCTCCGCCTCGGCATCAACACTGAAGTCGTCGCATACCGAGGTCCTCCTTCGGTGGCACCATCCATTCTGGCCGATCAGCCAAGACGACAGGATGAAGAAGCCCATCATCCACAAATTCCTCAAGCTCCCACTCCATCATGGCCGACGGGAGCCAATCCTCTGGAGGGAGAAGTTCTGGCATCATAGCGACAGCATGGGCTAGCTCAGCGTGTGGACAGGAAGGAAGATTCCCAATTTCTCCCCTCTTCTCTCTTGCGCTAACGAATAGGGCTACTCTTCTCTTCGGCAGTAGCAATGGCGAAAGCAGCAAGGCAAGATGGGGGACAGACAAAACCCCACCTCCTGGATAGGCAGGTCAAAGGGCAACGGGCAGAACCGGTGAAAAGGGCAGGTAAATCCCCGCATTTAATGTTCGAACCTAACCGCTCCCTCGGTTTTTGGATACAGGGACACGCGTCGAATACTCGGCCTCTAGCCATTGTCCTCGCCCCCCACAACTGCACTGTTATGACTCCTACTTCAAAAGGTGCGCCCAGTGGACGAGAGGAGTTATTCACAGACGATTCGTTCCACGGTAAGGAACATGGGCCCCGGCCCCTCAAAAATCTCAAGGGAGTGAAGGTTGGCCCTCGATTGGGGTCCGACAGCCGCCCTCAAGTATCCGAGACAGGGATGATAGGGGGATCTGACACGAGTCCCTTGTTTGATAACAAACTCTTGAAAGCCCCCTCGAACATATTCAAGGCGAAATAAAGGGACAACTATGGAATCCCCTCGGAGGGAGGCATCGAGCCGCCGAACCCTATCGAATGGATTCAAAATCCATGCGTCCATTTGTTAGCTTCAATGAGGGCGCCTCTATGGCCACGTGTCGACCCCTACTAAATGGGCCATGAGTTCTCACTTGAATTTCCCAATAACAGCTCACCAGAGGACGTCGGAGCTCACCCAAACAAGGGTAGCATGGCGCTCCTCACCCCTCTTCCCGTCGAAAAGGAGCGTGAGGGTTGAAAGAAAAAGACAGGCTTGTTGCTGATCGACCTCGATGAAAGAGGCTCAGGGGCTCACTCGCAACTGGGTGGCCTCGACGAAAGAGGAACCAACCACCCGGAGGCTCTAGAATGAACTCTCGAGACCTCCTCGGACATATTCAAGGTGAAACGAAAGGATAACTATGGAATCCCCTCGGAGGGAGGCATCGAGCCGTCGAACCCTATTGAATGGGTTCGGAATCCATGTGTCCATTTGTTAGCTTCAATGAGGGTGCCTCTGTGGCCACC
>CM041645.1:28267694-28381292 GCA_023333625.1 Bothriochloa decipiens
CCATGTGTCCATTTGTTAGCTTCAATGAGGGTGCCTCTGTGGCCACCTGTCGACCCCTACCGAACGAGGCACGAGCTCACTTGAATTTCCCGATAACAGCTCACGGAGAACACCGAGACTTGCCCAATCGAGGGTAGTACGATGCTTCTCACCTCACATCCGATTGAAAGGACTCGTGAGGTGGATGCCTAGGGCTAGCAATTCCCTAACTGCACGAGGCTCGGGGGCTCGACTACGCCTAGCACCCCTCGATGAAAGAGGGTCAAACGCACCCGGGGGCTCGACGACTCGAACCACCCTTCGACTAGGCGCTACAACTCCAGTTCATGTTATCCTAACCTTTCAGGAATGCACATTATGCCTAAATAGATAAGAACCTCTCGACAAAAGACAAATAAAGCCCTCAAAGGAGTCACCTTACTCCTCTGAGGCCTCGAGGCTACCCCTGCGCCGGTCGCTCGCGTGCCCCCGATGAAAAGTTACAAACTACACCTCACTCTCGGTCTATGCCCTCGAGAACCCAAGTCAGGGATGACCAAGGGGGAGCCAATACAAGGCCCTGCTCGAGAATGAACTCTCAAGACCCCCTCGGACGTATCCAAGGTAAAATGTCAAGGAGCTTCATGGAATCCCCTCGAAAGGAGGCATCGAGCCGCTGAGTCCCACCGAACGGAATCAGTATCCATATGTTTGCGCATTTGCTACAATGAGAATGCCTCAGGGCCACTAGTCGACCTGTACCAAATGAGGCACGAATTCTCACTTGGATCTCTAGTTACTAGGTTACTGAGGATTTCGAGGCTCACCCAACCGAGGGTAGCACGATGCTCCTCGCCTCATGCCCGATCAAACGGGTTCGTGGGATGAACTCCGAAGGCTAGCAACACCCTAGCCACATGACGCTCGGGGGCTCGACTATGCCATGGCACCCCTCGACGAAAGAGGGCCGAACTCACCCGGAGGCTCGACAGCTCGAGACACCCCTCAATAAGGTACTACGACCCCAGTTCATGTTATCCTAATCTTTCACGTACGCCAACTATGCCCAACTGGACAAGCACCTCTCAACAAAGCCCTCGAAGGAGTCTCCTTACTCCTCCGAGGCCTCGGGGGCTACCCCCACGAGGGACGCTCGCACGCCCCCATGGAAAGTCACGAACCACGCCTCACTCTCGACTTATAACCCCCAACTCGAGTTCCAGCACTCGAGCTGAGGCTCGAGGGCTACTGTCGGGTACCTAGGAACCCTTAACCCTCAATTAAGTGGATTAACCTCAAATATCAACAAACCAAAAACCATCACGGCGATTATCCTTCACCTAGCACAAGAATCCCAATTGCCAAGTTATACTGGGCTGACCTATGAACGGGCCTCGGCGGTCCAGGCCGCTACCTGCCCGACGCATCCCCGCTCAAGGCAGAGAATATCACTCGAGGGTGCCACTCCGGCTACCCCTCGGTGACAGAGATTTACCCGAGTGAACGGACGACCCTCGAGTATAGCACACCCCTCGATTACCTACTCCTGGTACAGTTTTCAGGGCATTTAGTGCGTTCTACCTGCTCCCACCTAACTTTGTGGCTACAGTCATGGTAACAGTCGCGTGTACGAAGGTCAAATCTAGCTTTCACCACCCATATCTGGGAATCTGGCGAATCGTACTACATTGTAACGCCATGTCGCGCACTATGCCCTGTTCGGCAGCCCCTCGAGATGCATTTGTCAACATATTTCCCGCATTTCCCAGGGTTTGGCCTTATCCATTTGGGCCTCAACCCCCCTCGACCACCTCTCGACCTGGACTTCGTCATCGCTGGTCAACACTCCAACAACTCCCGACACGACGGCTGCAGGGATCCGCACGACTAGGCATGGGCGCCGGTATTTCACCGGCCATCAGCTGCATCATCCCACACATGAGAAGGATGGCCTTCATCTCCGAGCACATCGCTTCAGGGCACGCCACACCCGGCTCATGTCTCTACAGTGGCACCGACATGATCAGCATCTCCTCCCTGACGTCAGCAGCAACGTCCGCCCTAGATTCATGTACCCCTGAGCCCCTCCTTCACCTATAAAAGGAGGCGCCATGCACTAGTTTAGATAGGTCAGGAGAGAGCTACCAGAGCCGGTAGCGCTCAAGTCCTAGCTCACTCACTCGCACGCTTGTATTCTCCCATACAAGCACTTCGGTGCAAGATAATACAAACTCTCCCCCACCCCGGTGGACGTAGGGCCTTCTTTTGCCTGAACCAGGATAAACCTTGTGTTCTTCTTGCATCACCATCCAGATTAGGGAGCACGCAGAACATATTTACTCATTGGTGCTAGACCCCGGGGTCGAAACACCGACAACCATTGCAAAGCTCTCATCAAGCTGATCAAAATGCATATATTATATCATCATTTGGAGGTCCAAATAAAAAGATATGAATTTTCCAAATTAAAATGGACTGCTGACATCATGCTAACGTTAGCACTCCAAAGTCAATGCTAGCTGGCCAACCGGATGATGCCACATGGTAGCAGACAGCAGTAGCTCGCAGCTGCCACGCTGCTCACATGCGAGCAGGGATAGGCAGGCCCCACCCCATGACCCAGCTGCTCCCCAGGAGGGAGCTAGCGAGCGGCCCGGCCTCCCCCTCCTCTCTACTATAAATATAGGGCCATTCCCCATTGTAAATCATCAACACACCAAGGGAGAAGAGCACCACACACTTGAGCATCATTCCAAAGGGGCTATGCCCTAGTAGCTACCTAGAGTAAGAAAGAGAGATGTGAGGGAAGAGAGCGGGGAAGTGCCCGGTTTGTCGGCGTCTCCCCGAGCTTGTACCTCTATGAACAAGTACTTGGCTCCTTCATAGGATCTTGGAAAAGTAAGTGTTCGTGTTTCTTATAGTCTATTAAGTCTTTTGTTTAGTTAAGCTTTACCTATACTTATTTACGGGTTTGTCATTCGTCCTTGTGAGGAGTGCTCCAATAGAAGAACCCCGCCCATCGAGTAAGCCTTGATATCATGCTAGAGTAGTAGTTGATAGCTTAGACGTGGTGGTTAGGCTCAAAGCTACCTTCGTTTGCCTCGTATCTCGATGTGCAGAGGGGTAGGCAAATAGGTGGTGACAGCCCTGTTCATCCCTTGCACTCCCCCACATCAGTGTGCAGCGTAGAGCTGTAAGCCGGATGGGCCTGGCAGACCATGCCTAAGCCGGTGCCCGAAGTGAGCAAGTAGAAGTTTAGCAATGCTTCTTAAGACTGAAAAGCTATAGGAATCCATCTCTACCACCTTTCTATCTCTACCTTTGTATTATTCCTTGGGCAAATTAGCTAGAAGAAGTACTCCCTTCCCAGTGGAAAATACGATACCCTAATTACTTCCGGGTGAAGGCTACAACGGTATTTTCGTGCA
Organism: Bothriochloa decipiens; assembly: GCA_023333625.1. Classification (NCBI taxonomy): domain Eukaryota; kingdom Viridiplantae; phylum Streptophyta; class Magnoliopsida; order Poales; family Poaceae; genus Bothriochloa; species Bothriochloa decipiens. Next base: position 28,271,102 of record CM041645.1, read on the forward strand.
CTTCGGACTTTTTTGCTAACGCTAAGAACACCAATAAGCTTTCTGGTGCCATTACTGGGGATGGTTGCTATTTTCTTCGAACCTAGTTCGTCCTCGTATCTGTATCCTTATTTTTAAAAATTCAAAAAAAATATTTTATATTTTATAAAACAAAATATTTTCTCTATCCGATCCTCGTCTACCATGGAGCCATTTCCTTTGCAAAATTCTTCTGCTTCAAAGGGGGAGTTCTTGGAACCACAATACATTTCAAAAACAAACTCTTCATTTAGCCATGAACTCCACCCCAGATTCAAAGCCATGGTTCGAGCAAATCCCTTCTTTGGTCGCGATAATGAAGATTCATTTGACCACTTGCGAAAATTTGAGGAATTGTGTTCATGCCTAAGCATTCCGGGCATGACACAAGAAACTCTTAAGTGGAAGTTGTTTTCATCCTCCCTCAAAGGGGAGGCGAAGCAATGGTTCACTAATGCAGTAGGAAGTATGAATGGGGACTGGGAAGAACTTAAAGACAAATTTTGTCTTACATTCTTTCCTGTGTCCCGTATTAACTCTCTACCAAGGGCAATCCTTGATTTTAAGCAAGACAAGGAGGAATCTATAGGTGCAACTTGGGCCAGGTTTACAATGTTAATACATGTCGGCTCAGATTTGTCTTTACCCGATAGCATGCAATTGCATCTCTTTTATTCGGGTCTAGACAAAAATGTTGCCCAACGACTTGACATGGCTGCCAGAGGGATGTTTTCACATAAAACCCAGTGGAACAGAGGAAAATCCTTGATCACATCCTAGGGAAGCATGCTTTCCCCATCATGGAAACTAGAACCCTCCAGGCCATAGCCATGTCAAGTGTGAGGGAGCCCCCATTAGTCAAATCCAACAACATACCTTCCATATGTTTGACTCATGAGTCCCCACCCGAACCACAAACACCGAAGGAGACAGTTCTTCATCCTTCAGAGTTCTTGATCAAATTCAAGGATTCTGGTAAAACCTCGAATAATTCTTGGCACAAAAAGGAAACATTTCCATCTAAGGAAGTCTCCCATAATATGAAGCCATCAAAAGAATGGTTGATGGAAGTGAAACGTTCTTCCGAAGCAATTCAGATTCTTTCACCCTCCATGACTATATCTTGTTTGTTAGGAGGAACTTCCATAGATGCCCTACACAACCTCACAGTCGGCACTAATGTCATGTCACAATTCATTATAAATGCCCTTTTGGGTAATGTGCCACTAGTGCCGACCAACAAACTCTTCAAGAGTTCGTCAGGAATCTTTGTTGAGTGTTGTGGGATTGCTAGGGTCGTGCCAATTGAAATTCATGGAACCGAGGTTTGCGTAGACTTCCACATCTTTGCCATCCTTGAGTTTGATCTCCTCATAGGTTGTCCCTTGGATGTACCCTTTGAAGATAAATCTTCCCAAGGGAACCCTAATGAGAAGTTTGGGAACATTGCTCCCACCACTTGCCTTGAAATTCCAATGGTGGAGCATCTTTCTGAGAAGAACCTGTTCGAGGAGGCAAAATTCATTTCTCTGTTTGTTTTAAATTCTTGTGAAAATGGACATCCATCATCTCCCTCACTTGAACATAAGCCATGTCCCTCTGGCATTGAAAATGTTGCTCTTGATAATAGCCAAGATGCAACATTAGTTCCACATAAAAACTTTCGTACCATGGACATGCCTGAAGCAACAACTCTAGAGACCAAGCAACAACCCGCTAATGAGCATGCTGTAACAACCCTAAAAAATCCAAACACCAAAAATACAAACTTTCAAAAAATTTTCTAAAGTATACCAATGTTTGGTGAGTGTCATGTAGGAAAACACCCAATAGATGCACAAGTAGCACCAATGCTAGTTGAAGCATTTGCATTTAATTTACAAGAGCTTGATTTGCCTCTTATTTGATTTTATGTGATGCTCAATAAAATCAAATAACTTACTATCACATGTACATATGTATGCCGAATAACCATGGAAACGGGTCCATCATGACCATGAGACCCTAGTGGACCTATCATGATGTGTGCACCATGGTCACTAACATATTTAACAAGGATCTTTAGCATAGTTAGTAGCTAAGAAATAGAAATAGAAAAGGGGAAGGAAAAAGGGTTGGATATAGGAAAAGAAGAAGCAGCCCAGGCGGCCCATGGCAACCAGCCCAACCAAACATGCTATCAGGCTGGCCTACTTCCCCCCACACCCGCTCAGCCCACAGTGACAAAAGGGCATAGCCCGGCTCGCTGCAATCGCACTAGCCCAGCACGCCTGCCAGGCCACGCCCACGTCCGCCACCCCGCGCGGCCCACGACGGCCTACTGGCCGCCCAGCCAGGCCGCCTGCACGTGCTCGCGCTCGCTGCTCGCCTCGGCCTACACCACGGCCCACGAGGCCAATGGCCCAGCAAGCCACTGTGCTACCCCGCCACGGCCTGCCATCTCAGCACCGCGAGCTCACCCGCTCGCCTGCATGGCCTCACGGCCCAGCAAGCATCGCGGCCCAGCAAGGCGCTGCCACCCACGCCTGCCCTTGCCTCCACTTGTCGACAGGCGGGCCCCACTTGTCATCTGCCTCCCTTCCTACTTTTGGTCGCCCGCACGTCGCGTCCGTCGCGGCATTTCTGGCCATGCGCACTCCCGGCCATCCATGCCCGCGCTGCACCACGCGATGCAGTCCACCCACCACGGCTGCGCGCATCGAACCCTAACCCTAGCCGTGCGCACCCAACCACCCGTTTAGCATCAACCATCGACGCCATCCATCCATGGCCACCGCCGCGCCACGCTATAAAAGGAGGAGCCCGACGGCCCTTAGGGTTTCCCCTATCCTCGGCCGCCACTCAGCCACACTGCCACCCATGAGCCAAGAGAGAGGAGGAGGGAGGGGAAGGAGCTCGGCCAACAGAAGAAGAGGAGCCGGAGCCGGAGCACCGCTGCCGCTGCTCGCGCACTGGAGGAAGACCAGAGACCCCCGCTCGACCACCGCGACGCCAGCTCTGCTTCCTCATCCCCCACGCACACCTTCCTCGGGCGACACAGCCGCTGCCTCGCCTCCGACCACAACCGCGCAAGGTGAGCTCGCCCCCGCTTGTGTTCATGGCCGCCGCCAGTACGACCCCGTGTTTCTGCTCTCTCCTCTACCTTTTCTCATCATTAACCCCCTGTCCGAGTTCGCCATCACCTAGAACATGGCCCTAACATGTCTTGGGAGCACGACAATGGCCACAGTGGGGCCACTGCACCTTTGCAGCCCTGGCCACCGCAAGCTCCTAGCCGTCGGAGCGCCGCCATGGCGATTTTTGCCGCGCGCGCCCCACCATGCCGTTTAGCCGCACGAGTACCCCTCTAGAGCTCTGAGCTGCTCCACATGGGTAGGAGAAGGTGAAGATGGAGGAGGAGGCAAAACACCGCCGACGAATTTGGCCGAAGAGCCGCCGCTGTCGCCGCCGACCGCCAGCCGATTGGAGGACCCCCGGTTCAAATTGATGCCTCCACTACCCTCACCTTACCCCCGCGAGCCCGTTGCATGAGTTGAAGTGGCCTCTCAGCCGCTGCTGCGCCCCGCCGCTGCATCCCTGCCGTCCGTCGCTGTCGCCATGCACATGCCGGCGAGCCACCGCACCGCGAGCCTGCCATGACTACACAGCCCTGCTCACCACACTTTAACGCGGCTGTTGCGTGCGTTGTAGCTGCCTCTCATGCGCCTCAGCACCCTGCCACCACGGCCCCGCTGTCTGTCACTGCTACCACACACGCCGCGCCCACGCAGACGTGCTCGGCAAGCACCTGCGCCGCCTTAGCCACCACTCCGCCTGGCCTGCACCACCCGTAGCCGCAGCACCGCTCACCGCTGGTGGCAGCGCCGCCATGCCTGTCGTGCGCGCGGGTGAGGAGAAGGGGAATTTCCCCTGTACCCGTGAGGACCGAGTCCACCAGGCCCACGAGACCAGCTGGACTAACCACAACACATGGTCCACCGTGGACTGGGTCCACCCAACACCAGCCGGACCAGGCCGTGGACTTGGCCCATTGGGAGCCCAGACCTGCCACGCGGCCTACCTTCCCGCTCGACACGTGTCCGGGCCGGGCCGACCCAACCCGGCCCAGATCCGGCCCTGCTGAGGCCCGGGCGAGGCCCGGTCCACGTTGACCGTTGACCAGTCAACATTGACCATTGATCGTGGGTCCCACCTATCAGTGACCATTGACCGTGGGTCCCACCTGTCAGCTGTCGATCGAGTACACCTGTCAGTACTGACGTCAGCATGACGTCAGCATTACCATCCCACTGCCACACCCGCGCGTCAGTGCTGACGTTAGCATGACATCAGCATGATGTCAGTATGACGTCAGCATGACGTCAGCCTCTGTGTCCCTGCTGTTGACTCACTGTGCCACGTGGACCAACCAGGAGATGCCACGTGTCACGCTTGATTGGCCCCCTCCTTTTTATTTTTCTAAATATGGTTAAATCTTGTAAAATTCATAACTTCTTCATACAAACTCCGAAAATTATGAACCAAGTGTCCAAATTTTTATAAAAATGAGCTCTACGTCACAGGCTTATGTATGATTGCATTTGGAGTTATTGAATTTCATTTGTCTCTTATGAATGATCTATAGGGGTCGCTCCCGTGACCATTATGTCTCGATTTCAGTTTCCGCAAAGAAGTTGATCAAGGAGGAGAACTAGGAGAGCGCCAAGGACTTGACGGAGGATCTAAGCGATAGCTATTCAGGTGCCACACCCCACCCAACCTCGTAGAATCATATTACGCATGGCATAATATCTATTCTTGCTAGTGCTTTATTTATAAATATCACTTGATGATAGGTTGCATGGTAGACTGCTTGATGAGCCTTTACCTTGTCACAACCTTACTCCTACACACCCACTCATAGGCTAGACACATGCTTAATTACTTATGATGCTTTACTTCTACTACGCCTATATATGTGATGTGACGTGTGGTGGAGAGTATGGTGCCACTTTATACGGGGAGAGTGTTGTGTGTGTCTTGTGTGTGTAGTGAGCGTTTGAGTCGATCGGACAGGATTCTACGACGAGCCATGAGGGTGAGTCTTGCCGGGGGGTGTGTTCTGGGCATGCCTATGAGAGGTATATGTGGCAGATACAATGTGAGTTATATGGAGATCCCGGGGGTGAGAGCCTTTGTGGAGCGAAGCCCCGGGTAGGAGGTGTTGTTTTAGCACAGACTGTTTTAGTCCCTATGAGAAGATAATCCTGTCTGATCCCCCTAGGACCTGAATCTCTTGAGGACCGAAACCTTGGGACCTACGTGCTCACCACTCGCCCTTGTATGGGCGGGGGACGGATGTCTGACTAGCTAGGATGGTGCCACTACTACTAGGTTGTTAGCAGATAGTGTCGGGAGGTACGGGCATGGAGTCTCACACCCTCTTTAAAGCCACAAAGTTACCTTGGTGGCCCGGGTAACTACGCCTCACAGTCTCAGTGTGCCAGTGTACCTATCAGTGTTTCGGTGGTACATCGGGGTGTCCCAGTACTGAGTGGTAGAGTGGCATTGCACCGGTTAGAAAGCAGCCGGAATCAGCCTAGGCAGAGCGCACCGCCGACGATGGTGATCTTGTGGTTACAGGAGTACACACTCTGCAGAGTTTATGAATCTATATATAGTCTGCGAGCCACTGGTATGGCTTTTTTCCTAAGACCCATGCTTCTTGGGAGTAGTGAGATGAGTCCTTCTATTCTCCCCCTGGTGTTACCCTTCCGGCTGTGAACCGCTGAGACAGGCTCCGAGAGGGAGTTAGACCTATCGACTGAGTGCGAGAGTGTGAGATGTGTGTGATGGTGATGGGATGGGATGGATATGTGGATGAGATGGGTTAAAACTTGATGAACTATATTATACAATATTGGTCACTACTTGCATAGGAAACCACAGCCATATATTAGTCCTCTTTGATTATATCCTTTGCAACCCACCAAATACTACATCGCAAAAGCAAAGCATAGGGTGGGAGATGTGGCCAGTACAAAATGTACTAAAAATTTGGATCCAGGTTTGGACGATGGCTTGCCGACGCCCCTGAAGGATGAAAGGATTAGATGGTCTCGTGCCTACGCTCAAGATGGTGAAAGATGATGCTTCCGCAATATTCCTCTGCTTTCGTAGCTATTCTGGATGCTAGATACTCTGATGATTTCGCCATGTGGCGATGTAATAATTTATGTAAATCCCTCTATTGTATTCTTTTATTTGATGTATGGCTTTGTAATCAACTGTTATCAGATAACTGATGATTTGACCTCCTGGGCTATCATTATATCCTTCATTCTGTGTATTTTCCCTTCGTGGAAAATTGAGGATGTTTCACATGCTAACTTCACTTTTGAGACATCTCATGTTTCATGCTCTATTTGGGGTCTCCAGAGTTTGTTCCACTTCTTACCCTGTGCCCCTACGAGGGTCACAACCTTCTCTTAATCCTCATTGTCAAACTTTTTAGGAGGTTGGTTGTCGATACCTATGTTTACCATAAGCATTCAAGATCTTGTAGTAGCACAATGGTGCTTACCTTGCAGCTTGAATATCAATGCCCAATGCCGGGTGGTAAACTTGGGAATTACACCACCATTGATTGCTGCAAGAGGAAGTTCCCATGGTCAAGCTTAAGACCATAACTTAAGCACTGCTGGAAGATACCCCAGATTAACTTAAAAAAATATTTTATTATTTATTATTATTATTTTCAAAAAAAATCTTCTTTAATAATAGTAAGGGCATGTTGTCAAGTTAGTATGCACCTTCGGGTATGTCGCCAACCATTTCAGGAAAGATCAAGAAGAACTCAGGCCATATGATGCTTGACAACATGGAGCGACATCAACTACAAACCTTGATGTGCTGGAACACACTCGAAAGAAGACCCTGACTCTACACTTGACTTTTACACAAAAGTCCAAGTGTGGGAGAGGACAATGAGAAACCCAAGTTCCATACACACCAAGGGGTCATTCAAAAAAATGATGATGATGTCAGCCTCACCTTGCTAAAAAGGAATTAAAAAAGAGTATTGAAAAAAGGAGATGTTATAAAAAATGAGAAAAAAATATATATAGAGAAAAAGGGGAGAACTAGAAAAAAAGATTAAAAAAAGAGAGTCTCCGTCTTCTGGACCTTTACAATTCCCAAGGCCTATGGCCCATGCACACAAGTTGTGTATGACCTAGCCTTGGTAATCACTTGAGATCGTACACTGAAGCCACCATTGCAGCTGTTACAACACTTCAATTCACATATGTTGCAGGTAAGTACATTCAGGTATGTAAAGGTAACATTGTTCACCAACTCTCTTACTCATTCTTATCTTCATGTGCTCATTCAAAAACATGCTTCTTTTGTTTTTTGTCACCTGCCCTGGTTTGGATGTATTTATATATGGTACATCCATAGGTCCTTTTAAATTAAGCATGGTGCTTAGGTTAAATGGCCTTCTTTGATCAAAATTTGACATGGAGTTGAATTTTGATCAATAAACTTTGAGTTGTTGGCATAATCAATGGAAATAATTTGATATGGAGATAAGCCAAGGCATATCTTTCTCTGCATCTTTATTTTGGCCTTGTTTGAGTTTAAATAAAAAGTTGAGCGAACAAGTTTTCAGTAATAAATAAATAAATAATCATAAAATTTAAGCTCCCTAGGTTTCAACCTAGTAGAGCCCATGCTAGTTTCCTTTTCTTCTTGTTTCTTTGTTAAAAATAAAAACAGGTACAAGAACAAGTGTGGGGGAGGTTTCTCAAGCACAACTAACGCACACTCGAGACCTCCCCTACGTGTTGCACAACACCAAGCAAATCATCATGCAGAAGGACAAAGACACATGACTTTCATCAACTCCATCTTCAACGGTGGTTTGTGCAACTCTTCTCTCACATCTCCTGAGTTTACTTTGAGAATTTAAATTGATTAATTTAAAAGGACATAACTTTTTGGCACAACATCTCCATGCTATCCTTTGATAAAATTGCATACTCTTTATTCCTCGCCAACATTCCTATAACTTGTGAACAACTATCATAGGGACCCCATGTTGTCTAAGTAATTGGAATATGTGATATAGCTGGATGATTTGAACCTTGCTCTTTTCTATGATGGACTTGGGATTGTTTTTACAAAATCAAAATGCAATAGCATGCTCCTCAATGATAATGAATTTCCTACCAAGGCCATATGACATGATTCATTTATGCAAACCTGTAGTCATATGTTGCATGTCAGATCATTGAGTTTGGTTAAATTGTTGCGACCTATGTGAGATTATGGTCATGCACCCATGATTGAGATTCACACGCCCCACCAATAAAATGCTGACTCTTACACTAAGAGTTGTGCACAACATGCACCCTTTGTCCACAAAAAATGCCAACTCTTACCCTAAGAGTTGCGCACTCATCCACAAAATAAAAATGCCAAGTTCTCACCCCAAGGGCCGCGCATTCGTTATCCACCAAATAAAAAAAATGTTGAATCTTACCCTGAGAGCCGTGCATTCATTCTTCACCACATAATTACTCCTCGTATTCCATCATGACATCTCTCCATCCAAAGTGGTTCATTTGCCAACAAGAGATATGGGCTATGTTTAAAAAAGAGAAGAAAAGAAAAGAGAAAAAAATGTTTATGCCAAGGGGCATAAAAAAAAGATACATGCCAAGGGGCATGAGAAAAAAATCCAAGCAATAAACAACGGGAAAGTCCAAAGCCCCATTAAAAAAAGAGGGAAATATGAGTATTCCCTTTTATAGCCCATACTCTTCAAAGTATCATCCATCCAATAAAGAGAGTCATGATGTATGGAGTACCAAAAATATTTAGAATTAGGAATCATCTTCCATTGCACACACTTACACATCTCAATCTAGTGTATGACTTGTATCTCCGTGTGCTTCAGTTTTTGGCTCGACAATATATGAGATGCAAGTATGCCCACTTTCATACCTACCCAAAACTCCACTCAAAAGCTTTTAGAGATAGGTTATGAAAGAAGGCAATTTCAAAATGCCTTGGTGAGGAACCAGACACACATATATGAGCGACTTCAGAGTATCATTTGAGGAGCAAGGCTATCTTTTCTTTTTCAAAAATCTTATGAAAACTCAAGTTTCTGAGCTAACTGATGCAAGGGAATTTTAATCCATGTTGTCCCATTATCCAATTACCCAAGACAATGTGGTAGACACTTTGAAGTTCACAAGTGCAGGTGAAGCTTGGAATAACTTGTATGCAGGTTTTCAAATTAAGGAGATGACCCATCTTAGTCCTTTAAACCTTTACTCGAGGACGAGCAAAGGACTAAGTGTGGGAGAGTTGTTGGCGGTCCTTAACTCCCATTTTATACCGTCAATACAGAATATAAATCCATGGAACATCATATAAAAATATTATTTATCTAACAAGTTCCACGAGTTATGGTGTTCTCTAGTATTTTGCACGAATATCTAATTTATCATAAAAATAAAAGTACCTCAAACAATAAAATAGAGTACACCATTGCGAAGCTCTCATCGCGCTGATCAAAATGCATATATTATTTGTTTCATTTGGAGGTCCAAATAAAAAGATATGAATTTTCCAAATTAAAAAGGAGTGCTGACGTCATGCTGACGTCAGCACTCCAAAGTCAACGCCAGCCGGCCAACCGGATGACGCCACATGGCAGCAGACAGCAGCAGCTCACAGCTGCCGGCGCTGCTCACGCACGAGCAGGGACAGGCGGGCCTCTCCCAGGGCCCAGCTACTCCCCAGGAGGGAGCCAGCGAGCAGCCCGGCCCACCACGACGCGGGCGTGCGACGCGCTCATGCGCGGGCGGGAGAGCCGGTTCAAACCAGCGAACGGGGAAGTGGCAAGTGGCCTAGCCGGGCGCCCACGTGCTAGCGTGCTTAGGCGCGGGAGCGGGTGACACGGTTTCGGTCGGAGGAGGGCATGTGTCGTGCCACCGGCCGGTTCAGCCGACCAAGCGCCGTAATTTCTGCCCAGTAATGCTGACAGCGCATGGTTCTACCGGTTTAGCTCCGTTTCGCAGAACTAATGACCAGTTCTCTTCCCGTTTCGCCACTGATTGATTAGCAATCAAGTTGCCGACCTAGTGGAGGTTGGTTTGGCGCCCAGCACCATCATTAGGTAGGGGGTCATGTGTAAAACCTCCCCCTCCTCTCTACTATAAATATATGGCCATTCCCCCATTGTAAATCATCAACACACCAAGGGATAAGAGCACCACACACTTGAGCATCATTCCAAAGGGGCTATGCCCTAGTAGCTACCTAGAGTAAGAAAGAGAGATGTGAGGGAAGAGAGTGGGGATGTGTTAGGTTTGTCGGCGTCTCCCTAAGCTTGTACCTCTATGAACAAGTACTTGGCTCCTTCGCAGGATCTTGGCTAAGTAAGTGTTCATGTTTCTTATAGTCTACTAAGTCTTTTGTTTTGTTGAGCTTTACCTATACTTGTTTACAGGTTCATCGTTCGTCCTTGTGACGAGTACTCTAGTAGAAGACCCTGCCCGTCAGGTAAGCCTTGATATCATGCTAGAGTAGTAGTTGATAGCTTAGGCGTGGTGTTTAGGCTCGAAGCTACCTTCGTTTGCCTCGTATCTCGATGGGCAGAGGGGTAGGCGAACAGGTGGTGACGGCCCTGTTTGTCCCTTGCACTCCCCCATGTCAGTGTGCGGTGTAGAGCTGTAAGCCAGAGGGGCCTGGCAGACCAGGCCTAAGCCGGTACCCGAAGTGAGCAAGTAGAAGTTTAGCAATGTTTCTTAAGACTAAAAAGCTATAGGAATCCATCTCTACCACCTTTTTATCTCTATCTTTGTGTTGTTCCTTGGGCAAATTAGCTAGAAGAAGTACTCCGTTCCCTGTGGAAATACAATACCCTAAATACTTCTGGTTGAAGGCTACAACGGTATTTCCGTGTGTTTGTGGACTTTTCTGCTAATGCTAAGAGACACCAACATGCATGACGATGAGGTTTCTTTCTGTCTCTATAATAAAGAGCATCATATTCCATGGAGAGACCTTAGTATGCATCTAGGCTTTAATCATAGATGTTCTATTGAAATTGATCATGCTATCCGTGGTTTTGAGCCCAATAAGTTTTGGGAAGATATTTCGGGTAGGGTAGAGGTTGGTACTTTCCGAGCTCTTCACACCCATATTCATCATCCTACCTTGAGGTTTATACATCATTGGATCTGCTTGACTTTCTTCCCAGCTGGCAAGATTAGATGGGTAGACAAAATAGAACTCAAGCTACTCTATGCCACTATTAAGAAGATCAAGGTTTCTCCTGTCAAGGAAATGGTTGTGCACTGGCTGCGCAGCATAAGATATGACCATGCTATTTCTTACACCTCCCTTGTTACTCGCATTGCTAATGCTCTTGGCATGTTGGATGGTGACCCTATTGAGTTCATCACCATCCCATGCCCCATTTGCGATTACGTTGTCTTGTTTCAGGGTCACACATTAAAGACAGAAGGTGAAGACGAGGAGATTTCTACTATTTCCCTAGCTATGCAAATAAGTACCGGTTACCTAACCCAGAACTTAATTTGTATAGTTGCCAGGTACTAACCTTTGATCTTAAGACCTCTAAACAAGTTTGCAGGGAGAATCTGGCCAGGAGAACACAGTGAGCTGGTATTGCAGATGAGGCAGGACCCAGCCACCATGAGGAGGACAAAGCTGAGGCCAGCCATCAGGGGGAACATGCCCCTAAATGGGACCCACCTGCACAGCAATATGACGAGTATGGGTGGGAGCAATTTGTGCCCCCACCTCAGGCTAACAATGTAGGTTAGGCAGAAGTAGACTCAGCTGAATGGGATCGGCGTAGGTAGGGATACGACTCCGAGGGTTACCCACCGCCTGTCCAATCCCCTCACAACCAGAGCTGGAGGCCCTCAACACCTATGTTGGAGAGTTGTAGATTTAGACAGGAGAGCTCCAAACCTCATTCAACGAGTTTGCACACAACACGACCCAGCGGCAGTACCAGCAGGACCAGAGGTGGGACACGCTGACTGCACAGATGCAACAGCAATAGGAGCAGCAGGAGGCGTTCTACAGGTTCCAGGGTTTCTACCCTGGATCATGAGCTACAAGCTAGCTTGGGGGAGGACCCCCGCTCAGGTATCTGCATTGCATATTAAATTTCCCACAATTTATTTTCTTTTAGCATATTTAATTTCCAGCATTCATGCATTGAAAAAAATGCTAAAAAGAACAAAAAAATATTTATTGCATTCTATATGTGCTATGCAAATATCTAGTTCAACCCTTGTTGAAATGATGAATAGTTGCTCTGTCTTGTGTTTCATCTATACCAATGTTATAATTAAGTTTTCTCTAAAATTTGGGTTTATCAGCTAATAATGTCTCATCCTAAAAACTTGGACTAGTGGGTTGCATATGCTTGATCTTGTCTAAGTTATTGCCTGCTATGATATGCTGACATAGGCTGCGCTATGACTTTATTCTGAGTAAGACTTGACATCCGGAGCTTTACTTTCAAAAAATTCAAAAAAAAGTTCCTCAATAATTATGAAATACCTACCAAGGCCATATGATATGTTTTACTTATATAAAACTTTTAGTCATATGCTGCATGCGGAATGTTGAGTTGTGTCAAACTATTGTGACCTTGGTGAGATTTTGGTCATGCACCCATGATTGAGATTCACTTGCACCCACCAAATAAAGCCGATTCTCACCCTGAGAGTTGCGCACAAACATGCACCCTTTCCATCCACCAAAAATATGCCAACTCTTACCATAAGAGTTGCGCTCCATTTTTAGTCCACCAAATAAAAATGTCGACTCTTACACTGAGAGCCGCGCATCCCTTATGCAAAACTTTACTACTTGCACTCGCCAGCATGACATCTCTCCATTCAAAAATTCTTCATATGCCAATAAAAGATATGGGCTATGATAAAAAAAAGGAAAAATGCATCCATGCCAAGGGGCATGAGAGAATAAACGGGAAAGAAAAATTCAAAAACACCCGTTCAAAAAAAATAATAGATGATGATCTTCAAGCTCATATCCCTTTGATCACTTAAAAAAAAGAGAGTCATGATGCATGGAGTACCAAAAACATTTAGAATTAGGATTCCGCCACCATCATATTTCACATACTTGCACATCTCAATCAAGGTGTATGATTTGTATCTCCTGATGGTTCGGTTTTTGACTCAGCAATATATGTGACGCAAGTATGTCCACCTTTATACCTGCCCAAAACTCCACTCTCAGTTTTTAGTGGTAGGATATAAAAAGGCAAACACTACAATGCCTTTAGTGAGGTAATCATACACATTGAGCGATTGAGAGAATCATTTGAGGAACTTACTTTTCTTTGCAAAAAATTTCAAAACCTCCGAAAAGATGGTTGATCTTGGGATGAATGATAAGCAATGCCTGTTGATCTGTTCTATCTTCCAACCACCCAAGACGTGAAATAGCTAAAAAGCCCCATCAATTTTGAGATAATAACAGGGTGGATGACATGCTGATTTATTCAAATTGAAGTTGAAAACCTTGTTATAACCTTGGTAAATTTGAAATATGATCGGCATCGCAGCAACTCCTGATCAACAACTCAAAGCCCAGCTTTGCTCGGGACGAGCAAAGGGTAAGCTTGGGAGATCTTCTTGGTGGTCCTTAATGGTTATTTTACACCGCCAATTAAAGACCAAAAGGGGGTGAATTATATATTTACATACGCATATACATTTATTATTAACCCAATTCCACTTGTACTTGGAGAAATATTATTTTGCAGAAATATTATTAACCCAATCGTATTCAGGAATGTGCTTTTCAGAAAGGCGTAAAATCAAGAATTGGGAAGAAATCCACTTCAGGGCCAAACTGGGCCGAGTGCACCACATGTGCATGGTCCAGGCCCACTCCACAACCGAACATCCAAGGTTGGTCAAGGGGAGGCACGAACCAGGGGCGCGCGCCCCTAGCCTGGCGCGCGCCCGAGCCAGGTGGCCAGCCGGGCGCAGCCTTAGCATGGTGGTTCCTACTTTCCATCTGAGGCTCAGGCGGTTGTGCACTTGACGAGATTGCCCCTGAACTGCCTTCAGCCACCTATAAGAAGAGGAGGAGAGCACACCCCTACAGACACACCATTTGGAGCACTCTACCTCTCTCTCTACATTTGTTCTTTAGCTTAGTAGTTGTTGTTGGAGCAAGGTTAGAAGCTAGCAAGGAGGGCTTATCTCCTGGGAAGCAAAGCTACTCTTGGTAATATTTCTATGGAGAGTTCTTCCTTATTCAATTTCTCTACTCTTATATACATTTTCGCATGTGAACTAGAGTATAGTCTTGAGCATGTTATATTCGATGACAATGAACTAGAGTATAGTCCATATGAGAATTGTTCATCATGTTCATACATGTTCTTCATTGTTCATATGATATGCAAGAACAGTGATGATGATAGGAATAGGGTAACGGTTCGATGTTCCTTTGGGTTTGCCTATGTCCTAGCTTGTCCATCCGTAGGGTGAGAGTCCTAGGGATGTAGGTAGTTCCCTAGTTTGCGGGCGTGGTGTCCGGATACGAGGGGGCCTTCGGATATGACGGCATGCCACGGTTGAGGGGTAGGCGGCGGGGAGTGACCTAGTCCCGTCTGTCCTTCATAATCCCTCACGTTCGTATGTCATGTAGGAGTTCGTAAACGTCCCCATCGGCTGACAGATCAGCTGCCGGGATCTCCCTGTTGCCTTAGACCCTGACTTGTTGCCTGACCTGTATTTCATGTGACTTAACTATTCAATGCATATGTATAAGATGTGTCTGCTTCATGTAGTTGTTCTTTTATTCTTTCATTCGTTTATTCTTTATTTTCTATTTATCCTTATGGTAGATCCAAGTGTGTCTCCACTATCTATCCAAACGATTATCACTTACCCCTGCATAGCAATTGGCCTCATTTCAATGATATGAAGTCATAACATTTCTAAGCTAGAGATACTTGTACCCGTCTTTCTTTGGGAAAATATAAATAATGATACCCTGATAATGCTTCCTGGTGAAATGCTACAATGATAGATCCGTGCGCTTGCGGATATTTCTAAATGGTTAAGATCTATCACATGGCAATCCTTATGTCATTGCTAGAGAATCCATTCTAGTAATGATATTAAGACCTACCTACAAAAGGTGTTTCTTGCGTGACCGTCGGAGATGGATTCCCTACCTGTCTTTTGGTGTTTGCGCTAAGAAACGCCAACACCTGTCTTGCTCAACGGTCTTCCATAGAGATCTGAATTGCTAGCGCTAGCTCTGGATTCACTCCAAATTCAAAATCTAGTGCTTCACTAGCAGCAGCATCAAGAGCTTCTAGTTTCACAGTCCTGTACAGAAAACCATATGGTCAGACATTCCAACTTTGCCACTTCCTCAGGAATAGAAGACCATGATTCAAACCCCTGAAGCACTAGCTTGGAATGCTTGTCAGCTCCACAGTGGCAAACAGACGGTCATAAAACAACAACAACATGAATGAAGTGCAACCAATCCGCTTGAGTTGTGTCCAGTACACTGCAAACTAAATCCATAATGGATTGGCATCATTAGGCCTTGATTCACAGAACAAGTAAAGGATGGCCAAGGTATTGGCCGACAGTGAACATCATCACTCCACATCTCAGGTTGATAAGGTGGTGGCCATGGAGGTCTGCACTGCACAGGAACCAATCCAAAACCCAGAGTGACCAGAAACCCCTCCTCTTCATCTCCATACATGTCACAAATATCAACTGAACCATCACGTCTTGTATACCCACCAGACTTGGTGAAAGTCTGTAGCACGTCGGTGGCACTGTACTGACTGCTACCAACAGCACTGTGAATTAGGAATGCAGACAAGTTGAAAACACCAGCACCTTCCCATGCCAAGTTGATCATCAATAACTCATCTGGTGTATAGTTGGGAACCAACGCCAAGTTGATATATATTGAAAGAATACCATCAGAGTTGCTCGTTTTTTTTATCAAAAGCATGCATCGCACGTGCTTCATTAAGGGAAGTTAGAGTCCAAACACAATTACATGACACGTTGTCCCATTGGTGAGTTGCCACGGGTATAGCGGCTAGAACACACTAACAGAAGGCACCGGCTCGAAAGGTGGTGCTGCGGGAGGCGTACTGGGGGGGCTAAACTATTGTGCGACGGGTGCGACGGGAAAGCTAGTGGTACAACTAGTGTCCGACCGCGAACAGAGGGGCGAGGCTACGGAAGCCCGCCACAATCCAAGAGTCGGCCTCGTCCCGGATTAGCTGCAGAAGCTGGGACGGTGATTGGCGTCGGAGTCGAAGGTCCTCCTGTTGCGCTCCTTCCAAACCTCCCAGGAGACTAGTAGCACTAAGGAGTCGAAGCCTCTCCTGAAGGATTCCGGCAACTGAGCCCGCGAATGCTGCCACTAGTCCACTAGGGTAGACGAATCCTCCGGGCACAGATGCTGAAAGCCGACCTGGGAGAGGAGTCGGTACCAAACCTCCCGTGTATAGACGCAGGAGGCCAGCAGGTGGTCCGTGGTCTCGTCATGTTGGTCGCAGAGCGCACAGCTCGCCTGCTGGTGTAGACCGTGGCTCATCCGGCATTCAGCCGTCCAATGTTGCCAGTGGAGGGCAAGCCAGAAGAAGAACTTGACCTTAGAGGGGTAGAGGCGCGCCAGATCTCTTTCGCTCCAAGCATTGTTGTCATACCATGGAAGAACGCCCGGTAGGCCGAGGAGCTTGAGTAATCACCTCCGGCCGACCACTTCCAAACATTGAGCACATATGCATGTATCAGGCCCCATTGACTAACACTAAGTAGTAGCATAGCTCTCCTATTTTAGATGAGATGAAGGAGAATTATAGACTTAGCTTCAAGCTTTGCTAGGAACAACTGAATCATGTATACCCTTAACCATGTGCAGGACAACCAGAAGTTTGCAGAGGAAAGTAAGATAGGAGCACGAAATGACTGAACCCATTGGACTATCTGCCTGCAATTGAATTCATCTTGAACTGCACCTCGAAGTAACTCGAGCCAGTAGTGCCAACACAATATCATCGTTGCCAGAATTGCAAATATGCATGTCTACACATGTCTATAGCAAGCAATGGCTCTAGCAGCACTGTAATCTGAGCATTTATTGCCTCAAATATTGTCTGGTCATCATCAGCTGTAGTGACACTACCTGACTGAACAACACCAATCCAAAATGCAGGGGTGAGGTTGGTGATATACCTTGGCTGCAGTTCATCGCACTCCACTTGAGCATTCATCGGGGGTGGATGTAGGCTTGCTTGCAGTAGTCACCATTGTGATCGACTTGGGCTCATCGTCCTTTGGGATGTCTTGGAACTCGACTCAGGAGGCACAAGTGAGGCTACCTCATTCAGAGTAGCTGGAGCAGTGGCCAGTGCGGTGGTAGTCGATGGAGTGGCCCATGCAGCCGTCGGCAAGGACACCAGCAGCACGTCAGTGCCAGTGCCACCACTAGAGCAAACAGTCGAACAGTAGGTCTGTGCTCATCCCACAACCACCACCCATGCCAGTAGCCCACCACCAGCAGTGCCCACGCCATCTGTGCTCTTGCAGGCGCGCTCGAGCCAATCCACGGAAGTACCGTCGCAGTCGCTGGTTACGACGTGCGCGACATGGCTGCGACCCAATGTCAAGCACCACGTGGGCGATGCACACGGGGAAACCGAGGCGGCGTGGAGGAGACGAACTGTTCGGCGATGCTAACCCGCCCGCTGATGCTGAGCATGCGTGAGATGCTGTGGACGTTCAGCCCGAACTGGTAGACGACGAGGTAGCTGGGGACAAGGTCAATGGCGTGCAGCATTAACAGGAAACGCGGTGCACAGCAGAGCTGGGTACCGGGCTGCGGCAGCAGCGCGTGGGCCCGAAGTCGAGGACGACGGCCGCGAATCAGGAGTCATGGAGGTCGTCTTCGCCGACACGGACCTCGACGTCCATGAGCACGTCCTCGAAGGGCCAGGAGGTGCATGTACTCGATGGCGTACGGTGTCGGGTTTCGACAGCAGTGCGCGAACCCAAAGTCGAGGACGGCGGCCGCAAACCAGGACCCATCGAGGCCGTCTTCGGCGACAGGGGCCTCGACAGCAGTGCCGAACGGTAGCGAAGTAAGCGTGGCCAGTGTTGATGGATCAAATCACAAGCACAATTCGTAGTGGCTAGTCCTAGAACACAAGATCGCGCTAGATCGAAACAAATAGACAAAGTAGTGGGCACGAACACTCGGAGCAACCGACAAGGCGTCGGCTCCCCTTTTCACTTCTGATAACTCACAGTACAAATGAAATTACAAATTGTCTCAGGCACTAACTCACACCTATTACAACCAGCTACTTATACCAGTAGCACTGCAGACACAACAACACTCGAATTCAAACTAGCACTGCAGACACAACAACACCCGAATTCAAACTACACCGGAAATAAACTGACGGAAAACACACGGTTCAGATAGACAGACTCCGTGGGCGTGGTCACTACGCTCCAACCTCTTCTGCTAACCGTTCCCGCCAAGCCTCCTATTGAAATTCTGCTGCATCTCCTGCCACATCGACTCCACTACTGCCTCCATGTCACTCGAGAACAACATGCCTAACCAACAGCAAGCGCGGGTTGCTCGTCCGCGGTGGGGGCCGAAGAGCTCGTCCACGCAGATGTCGTTGCTGTCGCAGACCTCACACTGGACGGGGCGACGCAGAGATGCCTCTAGCAACGAGATAGCGCCGCCATGCGCGTGGCATCCTTGAGGGGAAGGCGAGAGATGATGTTGCGGAGGAGCACATAGGGAAGGAGGCGGAGGCAGTCGATGTCGACAATGCTGTCGACCGTGGCATCGTGCGTGGCTTGGTCCACCACAACGCTGGGGTCGGGCTTGTTAGTGAAGGCAGCATCAATGGCGAGCTGCTCCGGGCAGCCGAGGTTAGACTCGAGCACAAAGCCCAGGAACGAAGACGTGGACCCGCGGTGCAGCGCGATACGACCTCATGGACGGCGTCGTCCGGTGCATCGGGGTGGATGAAGGTGGCGAACACGTCCACGGGGACGACACCCGAGACGTCGTTGCAGGAGGAAGGAACGCGCCCACGTGCGCACCGTTGTAGCCTGGCGAAGCGCCGGTCCCAACGAGCACCAGCCTCGGCGAAACTCCTACGCATCTCGTCGAGCAGGAAGAGATGTCTGGCCTGTTTAGTTTTCCGAAATTACAGAATTTGGCACTATAAAAAAAAATTCTTCGTCACATCAAAATATCAAAATATCTTTATATATATAAAGTATTAAATATAGATAAAATTTAAAACTAATTATACATTTTTATTATACTTTGTGAAATAAATATATTGAATAATTATTACTAAATACAAACGAAATGCTATAGTCTATTGATTTGACAGTACAAACACCAAATCCAGCCGGAACTAAACAAGGCCTCTGTAGGCAAGGTGGGATCCATGGAATTTGGTGTAGGCAAGGTGGGATCCGTGCAATTTGGTCGAGATTTATTGTCTCGGATCCCAGTTGTTTAGCAACCCGCAGGATATTGGCTCATACAACAACTTGATTCGGGTCAAATCAGAGTACACGACCTCACGGGATGGGAGGTCTGGAGCAAGCAAAGCAATCTAGACGAAGGATCGGAGAACTAGACAATGGGAAGGAGGAGAAATCGAGACCTGCAAGGGAAGCTCGGCGAGGCCCTTGCTGCTCCCCTCCGCTCTTGTAGGAGATGACAAGGCTCAGGCCCAAGGCCCATATTGTGGCCTAATCATGAGTGATACCTAACAAGACGTCACCGGCGTCTCAGCAGCGGTGCCATGGCAGCAGGACGGCGCTTTAACCGAGCGGCGCTCCCGGCATAGAAAGACGGGACCGGAAGAGTTCCTCACCTCACGTCAATGGAAGGAAGGGCAGCGAACCGGGAGTTTAAAGCCGGCGACTTGTGATCTAAGGATGGCTGCACGAGTATGTAGAAGGGCGCAACAGAGCTCCTCGGTGGTGTTAATCAAATGACTTTCCAAGGCCAAATTTTTATTGTTTCAGTTCTTGCCAAGACTGCAAAGCTTACCCTGTCTATTTGTTTATTGAGTTCTGCCGCATTATTCGAATGGCTTTCCAAGGCCAAATTTATGCTTTCAATATCAGGTCTTGATTGATTTAGTCATGTATTGAGCTTTTGATTTCGTCCATGGTTATTGATTGATGTAGCTCGAGTTTAGTTTTTACTGATCTATTGAGTTATTGATTTATTCATGTATTGAGCTGTTGAGTTCATAGCAACTTGAGACTGATATAAGTGCAGTTTGCAGTCAAAAAATATTTTGGCTACGTTGGTTCCTGTACAATATGTACATTGTACATACTAAGTCTTCTCTTTGATGTGGAGCTAATCTAGGTGCTTGGTGCTTCATCGCTTAAAGTGAAATAATCTGTCAGCAGTTATCTGCATAGTTTCAGTCCAGTGAACTATTAATTCATTGTGTTGTTATTTCACTTTGTCATATTCCCTTAGATCTTTGACAGTCTACATACTTCAAGGTTTGCGATAAACCATCGACTATGAACCCAAATATAATTTCTGTATATAAAAATATACAAGGTTATAGATCTTTGACAATCTAGAAGTGTACAATGCTGATAACATCCCCTTTTGGGAAACCTATATATATGTCCATGTCTTTTGGGGCAAGAAGCGAAGCATCCCACCTATGTCCATGTTTTGGGTAGGTAACATCCCATTCCCTATGTGCATTTTTGTCTCTATTATTCTTCTATCCAACTAATAGGAAATATTTGCCAGATTTGATACAGTATAAGTGCAGATAGATAGTTTACAGTTTGCAACAGTCACATTCTATGTTTCATTCCTGTTCCACAAGGTAACAAGGAAATAGAAAATGTTGGAACCCCTTCATGTAGCGATATCTCTTGTGGATAACTGCACTTGCTCATTTGGTTAATTCGTTTTGTACTTTTGTTTTGTCATTGTCAAGTGCAGCACTTATATGGAAGTACTAGTATCGAAGCGCGCGGCTTCGCGCGCCCGTGAGGTTGCCAGTCTGAAGGCAATTTGATATGGATATGTCTCCTTCGCCGTGCTGTGATAATTGTCATGTTGAAATAGAAAAAAAACGAAACTGAAGATTTTGGGTAGGATTAGAAGTACATACTTACATGGCATAGGATCAGTTCGGTAGTTTCTTAAATTTACATATATAGGTTGACTGTTCCATGTGCTCTTTAACAACAGAGCGTTGTTGTAATCTAAGTTTGCTACTTGCGTTCATGCTGGCAAGTCTGTCCCAGCTAAGTAGGGCGCATTATTTACAAAAGACAGGTGTTAACAAAAGCTTTGTGGCACCATAAGGAACTGCAGTAGTTGTTGTCGATATTGTTTGATCTGGACGAACATGGTAGTCTGATGCCTCGACTTTATGCGGCGCTCCAGGTCCAGCAGGGACCTGTTATGCCAGGCGTTTCATCTCACAACATTGTTGATAGGTAGGAGATCTGAAGATGCATGCATTTTCTGGAAAAATATAAATTATGGATTAGGCTGTTCGTCTATGCATTACAAAAACTGACGATAAATCACTAACTACTAAATCTATAGGATTCACAGGAATTCATGTATAACATATAGAATAATTAAACAATGAAAACACATTCTTTATCTTATCAGTACTTTAGAACTTATGGAACTGACCTGATCCCACTTGAAGCTAACAAGTAGCACGTCCAAGAGCACAAAGACAGAAACCACTACAGACAGTTACGAATCCTGTCCAAGTGAAAGAATGCAGTAAGATACATTTTCCCAGGAAAAACGAACACGATTCCATATATATTCGAAACACAAATGCTAGAGCAACAGTGCCAAATTATTTGTTGGACTATGACATGTCATATGGTCCATAAATAGATGCACACAGCCACACAGGTTGTGAAAAAAGAACGGTGTGCACTCATCGCATAAACAACCGTTACAGTAGGAGCATGTGCAGCAGCAATCAGTAGTCGTCGCCTCTGGATATGACCTCTTTGCAGGTTGGCCGGAGCAAGATGGTGTGCTCAAACTGCGAGACATAGCTCCCTTTCACGTCGCACAATGGAGGGTACGGCTGCGAAGTGCAAACAGAGCAGGAGACAGTGAATAACGATGTCTTCAACATGGCTCAGACAATGGAGTCAAGATCGAGCTTTTAACATACCTGAACGATACCACTATCACAAAGATTTCTCAGAGCTAGGAGGTATTTGTTTCGCCAAGGAGGTCCAGGTACCGGCGGCAAAACGCTAGTGTCCCAAAGTTGTTGTTGATGGTCCCAAGTAGTTGCTTAGCCTTTGCTACCCTCAAAGGCACATGACCAACGTCAAAGTTCTTCATGTAATGGCTGCATTCCAAGCCCTCCTGGACAAATCCTCCTCCTGAAAATGTCATGAAAAAACTTACAAAATGTAGTGTTTTTTTAGCATAATGTGTAGTTACTGAGGACATCAACTTATGTCCTAATAGGTATAGCATATGCTGCGGAGCCTTACGGACCATTGTAGATATAAGTGAAGTGACTAATCCATTTTAATAAAAACTATTCACGATGACACATTATAGCACTACGATATTTCCATCAATCAGTTGAAGCTACAAAGTCTAGCATACCAGTAGATCCAAAAGTTTCAATAGCATAAAACTCCCCCTCTTCCATTTTTGTTTGTTCTCCACCTTTCACAATCGGAACTGATTTTCCACCATGGATCTGATATGGCCCAATGCTATGTCCATTGAGGTTCCGAACACTTCTTACTGTCACAAAGAAAAAGTCAGTTTCAATTGTCATTACCTTTTCTAAATTGTATTGTTCTGCAGAATAGAAAATCAAAAGTTGTAGCACCTTGGAAAACTTTCCCATTGATTTCAATCTCATATGATTCCATTACTTCTTGGATTGCAGCACCAACATCACAAAGCCGTGCATCTATTCCAGCTTCCTACAATGAAGTGATGAAGCCATATTGAAGTTCAATGAGTGCATGCTGCAACAGAAGAAACATAATATCTGACCACAACATATATAAAGGAGAAATTCAAATTAATCCAAGACTTAGAACTATATACAGGAGCAGTTAGAGATAGATGCCAACACACAACAATTATCTAATGGAAATCATTATCCCAATGAGCACATGATCATGTCACACTTGAGCAAAGGATATCGCTTCTGTACAATCATACAGAACACTACAGGAAAATAACATGGACAAAGGTGCTAACCAAAACCATGCACTCTTATACCCCACTGTATAAACTTAGAAGCACAACCTATAGAGGGTGCAAAGGAAAATGTTGAAATTACCTTGATCCTTGTATTTGTGGCATCTGTTGTTGCTTGAAGCAATGGATCATACATAGGATTGAATGCAACAGCAAATGGACAATCAACAATGTACCCTGGAACAAATAGGTTAGTTACATGAAATCTACAGAGGTAGTCGTAACAAAAGCTCAAACAAGATAAACAAAGCAAAGATTGACGGACCATCTATATGTGTTCCAAAATCCAGCTTCATCACATCATCATACTGTAGCACAGTTTTGTCACCAGCATTTGGAGTCCAGTGAGCTGCGACCCTAAGAATTGGAATTCCTTGTCGGTTTGTGAATGGAATGAAGATTTTTTAAATGAATCAAGCAGGAGAGCTGTTGATTATAGTAAAAACAAGAAGAGGCTTAGGCTGAGCGATACAACATATCAACAACAAGAATGGAACGAAGAATTGGAAACACGGCAGATATATATCGTACCAATGGAAATGCAAGAGAAGAATAACATACCAATTCAAGGAGCATCCAGTTGGAAAGGCAATGCCAGCTTGCAGTCCATTCTCCTTGATAAGTTTTCTGACCATGTTTTCCAGCGTTTCGCACAGATCAATCATTAACATTCCAGGTCTAATAATGCTCCTCATATACTTCCGCACCTAGAAAATCAGAACAAACATTATAGAATTGCAACAAACACTATGTAGGATTAAGATTATGCTGCAAATTCATCAGAGACAGGTTCATGCCAAACCTGTCTATGAACTTCTGCTGCTCGACGAACAGAGTTGTAAATTGGCTTGCAGTCGTTCGAGCTCCCTCTTTTCCTCGCTAGTTGTTCTCCATAAATTACTGAAGATCAATAGTGTACATATTTGTAAGCGGTTAATGGCAGTTCCTAACATCAGCTCAGAATCATCATATCATCATAGTTAAAGGATGGGGAAATTTTTTGTTCCCTCGATGCATTTAAGATGTGAAGGTTTTCATATGACAAGAAATCAGCATATGCTCACATAGGATAGTTTAATTTTATACAAATTCCACAACTGGTGATAGAGTTGCACTTACTCATCTTTATATTGCTGAATTTCACCCTAAGGAAATTCTCCAGAAGGGAAAAGCTCATCAACAGGTATTGTCTGCTGAAGAGGACTCTTCTTATTTCTACAGAAGACATGGAACATCCTCGTGAATTGAAAGGGCCAAAACAAAACAAAACAAAAGATGTACGGTCCAAGTCATCAGCAGAACTCACTTGGATTTCTTCTTCTTTTTCTTCTTTGCAGCTTCTGAAGATATCCATTTCAAAGGCAAATGTTAGATTAACCTTACCCCAAATGCTAGATGCAATAAAAGAGTTTCAGCCTTATATGAGAAATTTGGCAAAAAGAACTTGCAAGGCAGAGTGCCACCTGATGCTCCATCTTGAGATGGATCATCAGCTTGTGCTTCGTCATCGTCCTCTGGTGATGAAGACTGGGCTGCAGGAACCACACCATTGCTTCTTGCAGTTTTGCCTTTATTAATCAGATCTGCCTGCAAAAGGAAGGGGATGCCACTATGAAAGCAAATATACAGAAAAGCAAGGGGAAGCAATAGAAGAGGCATAGAAGGGATACCTAAACAAAAATTCATAATGCCGAACTGGTCCCCAGGAAGTTTGTCGACGACCTTTTTTCTATTTTTTAGTGCCATCTTGTACACCATGCAAAACAAAGAACTAATTTGCTGACACCAAACTGTGAAAAAATAGAAAAGAAAGCACCAATTAGATAGCAACTAATTACACCCAAAATGCAAGGATCGAGCTAACATTTTTGGAAATTCTAAGAGAATCAAGAAAAGAAATGGAACTTCATAAGCTAAATTTTAACAACCATGCTATCTACTGATATCTTAGTGGAGGTGCAACACCAAAGGTAGTCTAAGGTCTTGCTGAAGGGCCCAAAAATGTATCTGAAAACCTGGGAAGAGCACAAATGCTTGATGCTTATATATAGAAATACGCTAGATTAACTAAGAAGGAACAATTCTTCCATTACTTTTTTATTCTTGCACTTTAAGTCTACTACTAATGGCACAACAACACCAGTGAGGCCAGAAAACAAATCAGTTAACTTTCCTCACCTGGAAGTTAGCTGTGATAAATGTCAACGTAAAAAGGGAATGTGAACAAATGAAGATGGAATTATTTCTGCACAATAGTTCAGTCATCCGCCTACCCCAACTTGCTTGGGATAAAAGGCTATGTTGTTGTTATTGTTGTTGTAATAGTTCAGTCATCCAAATCACAGGCAAAAGGACATTTTCATTTTGGTATTTCTAATTTGAAGACCACATGTCTAACCAAAGTAGGAGGCACGTTGGTATAGATATTGAAATAAATCATGTAGAAACAATGGCATAGCTAAGACTAAAAAAGAATTCAATTCAGAAAGTGCATGTCAACCTTTTCTATCATCCATCAGAAACCTTGAGAGTCTTGCAATAAGCCCCAGGTGTTGTTTCCATGGAGCAGCATATGGATCACCTACATTAGCAAACCAGCAAGGCAATTTGTGAATAGTGAGCACTGAAAATAAAATTTAGTCTAGGAATGCAAGCTGCCAAGCTAGCACTCTAAGCAGGAAACAAATTAAAAGTTAGCTTGTTTAGCTTGGCCTACAAAATCCAAGAGGGGTGGAGTGTAAAGGAGAGCAGTTTGAAAGCCTGGTAAAAACAAAGTCAATATGGAAAAGTATTTTAAGTCTTGACACCGCATGATCAATTTTCTAAAGATTCTTCCTGTTTGTGCAACTATTGATCAGAAAAAGGAAAGCACAAAATTTTGGTTCAGGATATGGGTGTTTAAGAAAGCTTCAGTTACCCTTTAAAAAAAGAGAAGAAAGTTCCATGTTTCTGTTAAAACACATAAAGTGCTATTTAAACCAGCATTTGAGTGCTCAAGAAAATCTAAGTTTGAAGATACAACCGGAAAATAGCAAACCATCTATGAAATCCATAACATTTTGGTTGTAGTAAATATAACTGGATTCAAGTGTATTTGATCGTGTACCTATTCAGACACTCATAAAGTTTTTTTGTCCAAAGACAGATGTTGCCATGCATCTCATTTCACTTACAGATAAAATTAAGAAGGTGCTATGTATCTAGCAGATAGCATATCCGATAGGAACTGCAGATCCAGCCGCAGCAACCACTACACCACCACGGCTACACTTAGGTCACTGTGTCCAGCAAACCTGCACTTACAGTAAGTAGTCATCGGAAAACTTTCAAATATTAAGTAATTTAAATAGTAGGCACAAACAAAGCTTACCAAGAAAATAAGGATCTGGCAGGCAAGGAAGTTGATCTATCGAGATTAACCATAATGGACTCTGAACTTCTGAAACTATCACAAAGAGAAATGAAAGAGCATTTGTTAGTCTTTGTTAGCCACAACACCTGTATTCATATTCAGAAAGAATAAATAGGCTCTGAACTTAGT
The DNA here is from genome assembly GCA_023333625.1 of Bothriochloa decipiens. Taxonomy (NCBI): domain Eukaryota; kingdom Viridiplantae; phylum Streptophyta; class Magnoliopsida; order Poales; family Poaceae; genus Bothriochloa; species Bothriochloa decipiens. Next base: position 28,298,025 of record CM041645.1, read on the forward strand.
ATTTTAAAATAAGAATATATACCTTAACCTCTGAGGTTCCATATAAATAGCTAAAATCCACAACATGACCCTGCACGCCAATTTAAAATAGTCAAATATTTAATTTGATGATGAATGATTAAAGTTAGAATAGTAATTTGCAATGGATGATGAATGATTAAAGTGAGTATTTAAATTGTATGAATTTTCTTACCAGCCACAGAATGAATCTAAAAAAAGGAAAGGTTGAGAAACAACAGCACCACCTGACATGGCATCATCTGGTTCCACATCCACACGTCTAGATCCATCACCGGTTTCGATTTCATATCTTGTACCCACAGCCCACTCCATTCCCCACCCACGAGCACATGCATTTGAGCTATATTAAGTCACAAAACTAAATTAGCAACATTTCAGATTCTCTGGCTCATAAAAACAAAGTAGATTCCCATAGCAAGACCACCCGCTACAGGCTGCTTACTGCATCACAGCGCGACAACCGACCTTGGTCACGGAAAAAAAGAGATTTCCATAGCAAGGACCGGTCCGTGGCCAACTGAGTGCATCGCAACACGACAACCAATCTCTGGCTAGAGGAGCAGCCATGAAACGGAGGAGGAGATGAGGACGAGGTACCTGCAAATCAAGCCGGCGAGATGAGATGGCAGCAGCTAGGGTTGGTTTTCGTCGCGCCGGTCAGATGACGCCAGCTAGGATTTCCTGTAGCACAAAATTAAACACGACGATTTGGCCAAACCCTAACCCTAGGCACATGGTGAACGTCACCTGCGAGGCTCTGCACGAAGAGGAGACGTGAAGACGCAGAAAAAGGGAGAAGAGAGGGGGCCGCCTGCACCAGTGGCGTCGCACTGCCACCGCCGTCGCCGCGCCGCCCGCGCCGACGAGGCCGCACCCCCACCGCTACGCCGCCGCGCCCCCCGCAACGCCCAGCGCCACCGCCGCCGCAACGCCTCGCCGCCAACCCGCGCCACCGGGGCGGCGCCCGCGCCACGCCGCCGTGCCGCCGCGCCGCCTGGCCGCCAGCCCGCTCCAAGCCCGCATCGGGGCGAGACGGAGAGGGAGGGGCGAAATGTCTTTTTTTTCTTTTTTACCTGGTGAGGGGTGGGAAGAGAAGTTTCTAAAGGGGAAGCTGAAGCTCAGTAAATATTGGTTTAGATGGATTCCAACAACAAGCTGAAGTTGGCAAATAGAAGCTGACAGGGAGCTAGAGAAGTCAGAGCGAAGCACAAGATTCAGCTTCAGGTAAAATCCGATTCGGCAAATCTAGACCATCGAATGGTAAATCAGATGGCTGGGAAATTCGGGTGGCGTGGCTGCCACCTCGTTTCTAGGAACCCTCGCAAGACTTATTGTCTTAATTGCCTGAAACATTGATGCCAGGTGATTTGTTGTATGGTTTCAGAAGCAGCCATGCACTGAACGTCGCTTCCCCCCAAATTCCAGGTATTACTATTATCACCTCATTGAGCACATGTTGTCATATTCAGGTCGAATTGTTTTAAGAAACATTAATAAATGATTAACAACGACGTTGGTATTTCAGATTGATGATTGTTAAATATTTAATATATATTTTCTAAGAAGAGGCTCTGTTGCATTTCGGTTCCTGTTGATTTGATGCAGGGGAGCAAATAAACTTGCTAGATGTGTGATCAGTGACTGAATGATTATTGTGAGCCCTTTTTTGGTATCCTATTTGTGGTTGTTGACGCTTTGTATCGACAATGATACAAAAATTGATGCTTATTTATTTGAATGGACTCATAATAGTATGTTGTTAAGGTAAGTTTTTTTTTTGTTGTTGTTATCTTTTGTGTAACAAATGCAACGCGTGGCCCACAAATTGACGAGAAACTGGGCCAACTAGAGAGTCCAACAAGGGAGCAACGTCGCCGCCGCCGCGACAAGCCGCGTCTCGTGGGCCGAGGGGCTGCACGCGCAGGCATGAGGAGGGTGGCACGCAGCCCCACCGCCGCCGCCGTCTACGGAGATCGTTGCGTCATATAGATAAATTAGGAAAATAGAAATAAATAAAATAGGAAGCAGATGATCCGCAAGATCTCTTGCTTAGGACTACATATAAATATAAGCCACCATATACTCGTTGCAATTAAGAAAAAAATTATGGTAAACCCAACCCTGCTCTCAGCTCTTGGCCCTCTATCTCTGCGCACCCACCACCGCCATCGGCCCCTAACCCAAGCGCCGCCGCTCCGCAGCGCACCGCCGCGGCCTCACGCCACCAGCCACACCCTCTACCGTCGCCGCTCGTGCTGCCACATGTCCCCCAGGCTTAGACCCCTTATATGTTGATTTTGACCCACTATTTTGTGTGTGTGTTGAGTTCAAAATTTGGGGCTCCAGACCCATTATTTTCTTCATATTTTTATCGTGTTGAAAATTTTGAGTCTCTCATAGCAATACACGGGCTTGTGCTAGTTCAACAACAAAGAAACATGTACATCCATTCGCCTTGGTTCTGCACACAGGGGACTGCCGCCACCGCCTTTGGACTTACCCTGTGCACCGAAGGGGCTGATGGTCCTCCACCCTAAGCGCCGCCACCAACCGGCCACCATTGGGCGAGTTTGTAGGAGGTCTGCCACAACCGCCGCCACACACTCATAAGCTCCCCTATGCCACTGCTACATTGGCTCGCTCTCATAGGAAACGTAGAGTTGGATAGAGGAGAAACAGAGAGGGAGCCTTGGTACATGGATGGGAAGCTGGTGTGGTGGCACTGCAGGGAGTTGGATGTGGAGCTATGGACGGGTTGTCTCTTAAGTTTTAAGTGTGCGTTATATACGATGGTAATTGGGCTAGCTCTTCGTTCATGAGCCTCGTTTCCTTCAGTTCTACGGTTAACCGAGCCCAGACTATTTGACTGGTGTTATTTCTGTTAATACAAACTAGGAACCGATTTATGAACCTTTCGGTTTTTGCTATTTTGGTTTCGACTCCTGTTATTATGCTTTTAATGCTCGGCTATTTTTGCTGGGCTTTAGGTCGAGGGAGTAAGTTTCCGTTTCTCTATATATGGGGCCCAGTTACTCAGTCTGTGGCCAGCGCCACTGCCATTGCCACGGTGCAACCGCAGCGCTCCGAAATTCCAACGTCTTTTCCTTTGCTTTTCCAGCGTGCCTGCAAAGTGCGTGCTCGCTTGCAAACAAACAAGAAAAGGATCGGCAACAGGAGGGGTGAAAGACAGACGGACGGCAGATGACAAAGAGAAAGCGGGTCAGAAATCTGTACCCCCACTGTCACTGGGTGGCGTTGGAAACCGCAATTCTCTTTTCGCTGTCACGCATTGCTGAGTGAACATGTGCTACCGTAATTCTAGCCAATGTTGTCGCTCTGGAAAAATCATGGTTAGCGGGTAAGGCCTTGTTTAGATCGTAAAAAAAAATGAACCCGATAAATAGTATCACTTTTGTCTTATTTGATAAATATTGTCCGATCGTGGACCAACTAGGTTTAAAAGATTCATCTCGTGATTTTGAATTAAACTGTGTAATTAGTTATTTTTTTACCTATATTTAATACTCCATGCAGGCAGCTAAAAATTAATGTGATGGAGAGAGAGTGAAAAAATTATAACTTTTGGAGGGAACTAAACATGGCCTAAGACTCTTTACGTCCCAAAAATAAATCATTGAGTTTCACTGAGTTAGTAAGTACCAATATTTATAATAATATTAAATAAATACGATTAAATTCATCATGAGTCATGACGCATTTTATAGGACGATGCATATTTTGTGAGATAAACAGTAATACTCTTTTTTATAAATTTTGTTTAAATTAAAATTTATTGGTGCAGAATATCCTCAGAAATGCGACGCGCTGTGACCCCTATAAACGGTGAGGAACCTTAATATAAGGTCCGAGCAACTCTAGCAATAGTCCTCAAAACAAAACAGGGTCTCTATATTTTATTCGAGGGTTGTCCCAATTTCTGAGAGCTATGTTTTCTGGAGTAAACTACAACAATAGCCCTTAAAAATAGATCCCTACTTCTTAATTCTCTTTATTTTTTCACACACAATATGTATATGTACTTGAGAACATCATACTATATAATAATTTATTTAAACTCTAATGATGAAAGCATAACATTAAAATTACAAATAAAAATATGATTTTTTAAATTTAAATTCAAACATAAATTTGGTTTAAATTTAATTATAGTTGATCGCAACATAATCCATAACATGTTTGTAAATCAAATAATATAATCATTAAACATAAAGTTGAACAAAACAATTAACTTGAGCCATACTGTGCCCACAAATGAACGCAATTGAGATTTAAGGGCCGTGCCCAGAGTCCATCAGACTAATGGACGAGTGATTTGAGAGAGCTCTCAAATTTTGCTCTAACTACTTTATGCCAAAACTCCGATGTCGCCTTTGTCAGTTTCATGCAAATTTCCGCGTATTGGAAGTTTTAACGGAATTGGTCATCAGTCCAATTTTACGGTGCTTCGCTACAATTAGGATTTTATTTGTGTTTTTCTTTGTTTTGGGAGTTTCCAAATCATGAATTCGAAGCACAGTTGCTATTACATTCGGAGGCAAAGGAGAACATCCGCATAGTGTAGTGGTAGTAGACCTGATCTTGAAGTGTTGAACCCACATGTCGAGAGTTTTCTGTGTTGTTAAAAAAGGGGGGAAAAAGTCACTTGTATTATTTCAAAGGGTTCGTTGCCTTTTGTGGTCTATGGTCTATCTACGTTTTTCTTTTTTACATTCGGAGCCAAGAGTACTACCAGTAAACCACGAATAAACAAAAAAAACAATGATTAAGAGACGGCGTACCAATATATATATGATCGATCTTCGTTGCTAGTTTGAGACATAATAATCCTACATTATAGATGAACAAAAATTGGGAGCCAAAAGAGCTTAGTCCACATGCATGTCCAGAACACTATCGTCCCTGCTTCCCCTCTCCACGTTCCCGCCAATTCTGAAGTTTGAACATTGCAAGCAACAACGACCACTTCTTGCTCCTTCTCCATGCATCTCCAGCACTCGCACCATCAATACCACAACCACGCTTAGTGATCGAAGTCCAAGGTCACAACAGCGTGGTGGCGATGGCTATCAAAGCTGTCGTCAGTAACATCACCACTGGCGAAATACCGCAACCACGCTTAGTGATCGAAGTCCAAGGTCACAACAGCGTGGTGGCGATGGCTATCAAAGCTGTCGTCAGTAACATCACCACTGGCTCCTTCACCGTCGTTTGTCAAGTCGCTGGGAAGGAGATCGTCTTCACTGCTGCCACCGCCACCGCCACCGACACCGACACCATTGTCCTCCTCGTCGTCAGCCCGTAGGTTCAGGTCAAGGCCACCGCCACTGCCCATCCAGCGCTTGGACTCGCTCGGCATCTGGACGCTCTCCGCCTTTCTCTTGAGATGGCCGGACGGCGGCATCGGCTCGCAGGTCGACAACCATGCTGGGACGCTCTTCATTTCGCTGGATTTAGCTGCCGCCACCTGATCAGGTTCCTGCGCCGCCAGCCTGGCCATGGCCTCGTCCATGCCCTCGCTCTCGTAGCGGTGGAACTCATCGGATGTCTCGACGGAGTCCGGGAGGAGGCTCAGGGTGGTCTTGACGTCCTGGTGCTTGATCTTGCTCTTGCCATGAAAGGTGGGAGCTTCCTCAAAGCTTACGCACAGCCCTGCAGGCTTGCTATTGCTATTGCTAGAGGTGGTAGCTACATTTGCATTGCACGGACGAATCGGTTGGTTCCACTGCGACTGCGAGTGAACCTTCAGCTGGCAGAGTCTGCTCCATTTCCTCTTCAGCTCCATCAGATCATCCTGCATCAATGAAAAGATAGATGTGAAAAATGCCCTTGAATACGAATGATATCATTACTATTCAGAGAACAGAGTCTTCCTGATTTTTCATCAGCATTTCCTCGTGTGTGTTTGTTTCTGTTTATTACTGACTGTACCTTGTGCGACGTCTGGGGCTCGTCAGCCTGCGGCCAAACAGGGAAGAAGGTCAGCGCAAGATTGGTGCCTGCTGCCTTTGCTCTCGCAACCGATGCTTCATTTTCGCAGTACATAGCGCATTCGTCACACAGGGTTGGCATTGGCTCGCCATTCTCTAGTTTGGGTGCAAGATCCAGCAGACGAAACTGAGCAGGATGGGCAGCCTTGCCGTCAACCGGGCTGCTAAGACAGCAGAACAGATGCAACTATTACGCTTCAGTATTTTTTTTATAACAAAGACAAAACAGTAGGCGGCAAGATTTATTATCTTAGTAATAGGATAAATATGAGCTGTGCAATCAGACTGTTTGCATTGGGGATTTCGATCCTGCTAAGGAAATAAAAAATGAGAACGTGTCCTCCTAATAGCTACCACTCCAGTTTTCTGATTATTTCAGGCATCAGGCTATGTCTGTCTACTCTACTCTATTCTAATGGATGGCCAAGCATAGCAATGGTTTCAGGGGTACAGTGTGCTCAGTCCAAACTCCAAACAGAAGGGACCAAACCAAAAGAGAGCAGGACAGGACAGCCGACAGCAACACATCAGTCACAGCAAAGTGAATCAAGACAAAAGCAAGGCGTACTGTACGAAGCGAAGAACAGTGGTAGTAGGATGGAATAGCCGCGTGGCTGTCACCTTGCCGTTGCAGCGCGAGGGACGAGCTCCAGGTCGAGGCCGCCGCCAGCGCCAGCGGGGACGGACACCGGCTGCAGGTCCCACGTCACCTCCAGGGACGACCGCTGGCAGCGCATGAAGGTCCCGTAGCTCGCGGTCGCCACCAGCCAGGCGCGCCCGCCGTGCGACGCGGCGCGGAGGCGGAGCTCGCCAAGGAGACGGGCGAGCTCTGCAGCCAGGTGCGCAGCGGGGCTGAAGCTGAAGCCGCGGGCGTCGTCGGTGCTGTCGACGGCCCAGCGCATGTCGCCGACGTAGATGACGAGGCCTGCACCCGTGTTATCGGTTCCGGCGGCGGCGCCGACGCTGCGGCGCAGGTCGGCCGCCCACGCGTCCACGTCGGCGCGGGTCATGAGCCGGACGTGGACGTGGGAGAGGTGGAGCCGGAGGACTCGCGCGCCACGCAGCTCGTCGGGGACGTCGCCCCGCTCCATCCGCCGCATCAGCTCAGCGACAGACGCCTCGGCAGCAGACGCGGAATCGCCTATGACGACGGGGTTGGCTCGTCTCCCCTGCCGCCGCGTCAACATCACCTCCAAGATCGCTCTCACGTCTTCTGCCTTGCATGGCGACGGGTACTCGGACTCCAAGAAGGACGCTGCTGACCACAAGGCGCCGCTGATGCCACTGGCGTGCGCAGGGAAGCCGCCGTAAGGCTCCAGCTGGAAGAAGTCAGCAGGGGAGCCGGACGACGTCGTCGAGGAGCCGTGGTGGTTGCCGAGGCCAAGCAGCATGGCGGCGCTCTCCTCCTTGAGGTTGGTCTTGACGGCGGCGCTGGAGAAGCCGGCCTCCCGCATGACCCGGCTCACGCTGGGGTCGTCGAGGATGGAGATGATGAGCTGGTCCAGCTCGACCTTGATGGTGACCATAGGAGGCTGCTGCTGCTGCTGGCTTGGGGACGATTGCGGGCCTGGCGGTGACGGCTGGCTCTGCAGCTCGACGCAGCCCCGGCGCTGGTTGGCCTGCGCGCGCTTGAGGGCGGCGACGAGCGCGTTGGACAGCGTCGGGCTGGGCTGCTGGAGGAGCGACGCCGCGAAGGAAGTGGAGGGCCCCAATCCCGCCGCATTATTGCCCGTGGGCAGGCGGTTGAGCGCGACGTTGAAGCAGAGCTCTAGCGCCCGGCACTGCGCCGGATGGGTCTGGGACTGGGAGCGGGACCTGGCGCAGGCGCGCATGAGGAGGCCGCCGTATGCCGGCGTGGAGGAAGCGGCGGCGGAGAAGGTGTTGGCGAAGAGCCGCGGCGACGGCGACGAAGACGGCTCCGAGGCGCCGATGAGCAGCGTGTAGGCGACGTGCAGCGGCGTGACCTGCGCGTGGCCGCGGCGGCGCGCCAGGCCCAGCGAGAGCTTGAGCACCGCTGCCGCCTCCGCGGTGAGCGACTGGTGCACCGTGTACGCCCCCGCCCGCATCGCTGCGCTGGGCTATCGTAACACACCGCGGCTTACTAGCTTGTCAGCAGCAGCTATGCTACACTAGAATCTTGTTTGGCCAGTCCAGGGATGGATGGATGGGTATAACCTGTTCTTTTTACTCCTAGTGGTAGCATTGCTAGCTGCGCCGTTTTTCTTTTTCTCGAGGACGTACTACGCGCGTAGCTTTCTCTTTTGCGTTGGGTTTTTGAAGCTCTACAGAATAGCTAGACTGGCTCCGGTGCAAAGTGGCTTTCTCTTGTCCCTCTCATCTATCTGATCGGCGGCATGCTCCTTTTCTTTTCTCGTTCCGATTCATCTGCGACTCGTGTCTCTTTGTGCAGAGAAAGTGGCAAGCCAGTTTGTCGCTTTTTTTCACACACAAGAAGACACAGTGGTGGTGTACTGTAGGACGGGGCTGGGGTTGGGCGCAGGCTGCTGGCCTTTGCTTTTGTTTTGCAGATGGCTCCGTGCTCCGTGCTCCCGCTCCCGCTCCCCGGGCTGGCTAGTCTTTCTGCGTACGGCGGCCAGTACCACCTCTTCTTTCGGAAAGTGACAATCGTGGAACTGTCTTTATTTTAGAGTCTAATTACTTGTTTGTTTTTTTTAAACTTTATATGTTTGCCTTTGTTTTTATAACTGAAGCCACCGTTTATCCTTATTTTATCACATCGTCAGCTTATACACTGACTAATAAATTAAAACAATATTTAGAAAAAAGGAAAAATGAAAAAAAAACTACTCTACCCCTTATCCACTCTCTCCCGTTCTATCTCTCTGTTACTCCATCCCGACCCGACTCATCGCGACTACTCGTGCGACTCCGTAGCGCGGCTAGGGTTAGCGTCGAGCGGCGGGGCGCAGCTGCTGGTCCGAGGCGGCACTCCGGTGAGGCGGCACGACAGCGGGTGGCGCGTCGGGTGCGGCGCAGCTGCTGGTTCGGCGGGCAGCGACGCGGCGTGGCGAGCGGGGCGGCGCGGTTGCGCGTCATGGAGGCGGGCGGATGACGGCGACGAAGATCGCGCAGCGCGGAGGTGGCTGTGCGGGCCTAGAGTCACGGCAACCCAGGAGCTTCGGCCAGGCAACCCCAGCGGCGGTCGCGTACGGGCTCGGGTTCCTATCTCGCGAACCGCTGTCAACTTCTTTGCTGAGACTTGTGCATGATTCGGGAGCCATGGCTCAGCTGTTCGACGTTGGGCAAGAGGAGTGCTTCGTGATCTCTCTGTGCGTACCTCGTTGCCTCGGTTGCGCTGAGTCAATGATGACGTGATCGACGATCACGATCTTCATGTCCATTCTGTCTTTGAAGTCGATTGCCACAGCAATCAGCCAATGCTGAAAAAAGTTCGGATTGATTCTTGGGTTATTCATGTCGAGGGCGTTTTGTCTTTTCAGCCTATATTTAACGCCGTTAAGTCCAATTTACGGGACAGAGGCAACTGGAGGCTTCGGTTAAAAAAACAGGGACAAACATTCAAAGTTTAAAAAACAGAGGTTAACGAGTAATTAGACTTCATAATAGGGGCAGTTGCATAATTGGCCCTTTGGGAAAAAACTAAGTGCACCCCAGGCACACCGAGCGGCTCGTGCTCCCCCCAGTGGATGGATGCCACGTGCACAACTCTAAAATCCTACAACAGAGCGAAATGATGCTCTGACGGTGGCCAAAAATCTACACGGCTCGGCTCATACTCTCAGCTCCTTCATTACCATCCCAATCCTCCGCCAAAGCCGCTGTCGCCCCTACGCTGTACCCGCGCATCCCAATCCTCCGCCAATGCCGTACCCGAGGTCTGCGCTGCCTATGACCTCGCCATATGTTGTCGGCCGTCCTTCATTCCCAGAGCGCGCTTGCCTTCCGCCTACAACCTGGTTGTTGTTGGCGGTCCTTATGGATCATTTTTAACCGCCAACTTATGCCTGAAAGGAGAGAAATAATTATGCTTTAACACATAGACTTATGCTATTAACAGAATTACACTTGTACCCCTGGTATTCATAATTTTACAGGTTTATTAAAGGGAACAAGTGAAAGTATACAACACAAATGAGAAAGCGCAAACGCAGACTTCGAATTCAGGAATGCGCAAACAAAGAATAATAGAATAGACCCGACATGAGTAAAGAAGCAATGGTCCAAATAAAGTTCGAGTCTATTTTATGACCGCAGGAGTATGATCGAGTAATTTGGCCATAACTCACTCATCCGAACTCTGTTTTGGGCCATCCACTAGGCGTTGGAAACCTAACGGCAAGGCCTACGTGCTCACAAAAGATGGGCTTGAAAAGGCCCAGCTAGGGGACCAGCCTCCGGTGGGGCCTCTCGGGTCCAGTTTTCTCAGGCGATGCGTAGGGCGGTTTCCCAAGGACGGTCCCACCTACGATCGATGCAGAAGAAAAGTGCAAACCGCCCTTTGGAGGTCGGTTTGGGTCCTTCTATGTGGGGATGGCCCTTTTGCATAGAGCCCCCTCCTCTCAAGCTATAAAAAGAAGGCCTCCTCTCTTCATCATTCATTAATCAACACATAAAAGGGAGAAGAGCACTACACACTTGAGCATCACTCCAAAGGGGGCTATGCCCTAGTAGCTATCGAGAGTAGAAAGTGAGATGTGAGGGAAGAGAGTGGGAAGCACCAGACTTGTCGGTGTCTCCACGAGACTGTACCTCTACGAGCAAGTACTTGTCTCCTTCACGGGATCTTGGCTAAGTAAGTGTCCATGTTTCTTAGTCTATTAAGTCTTTTGTTTAGTTAAGCTTTACCTATACTTGTTTGCGGGTTCGTCATTCATCTTTGTGACAAGTGCTCTAGTAGAAGGACCCCGCCTGTCGGGTAAGCCTTGCTAGCACACTAGAGTAGTAGAACATAGCGTAGACATGATGTCTAAGCTATCGTCTACCTTCATTTGCCTCGTATCTCTACGGGCAGAGGGGTAGGCACGCAGGAGGTAATAGCCCTGTTCGTCCCTTGCACTCCCCCACGTCAGAGTGCGGCATAGAGCTGTATGCCGGCAACGCTTGGCGGACTAGGTATTATCCGGTGCCCGAAGTGAGCAAGTAGAAGTTTAGTAACGCTATTCTTAAGACCGAAGAGCTATAGGAATCCATACCCTCTTTCCATCTCTACCCTTATGTTATTCCTTGGACGAATTAGCTAGAAGAAGTATCTCCATTCCCTATGAAAAATACGATACCCTGAATACTTTCGGGTGAAGACTACAACGCCGTGCATTTGTGAACTTTTGTGCTAATGCTAAGAAACACCAACAGTTGTCTTTTCTGGGCACCCTCCTGCGCAGATCCGTCGTCATCGTTGCCTGAGCCTCTTGCGGCGCTCTCGCCGTCCGTGAGGCTGATCCCGTGCCTTGTCGTCCCCGTCCCCTGCCTTCCAAATATATTTCAGATAAAAATCGTATTTTACAATATTTTACAAGTATCGATGAACTCTATACTGATACAATTATCGACAATTTGCAGTCCTATCCAAACATCTACATTTATGTACACTGATGCAATGGAGTGAAACCTGCAAACTAATGCACACTGATGCTATCAAGCAAAACAAAAAAAAAACCACCCTTTCTGGTACAAAGCCCTTAGGACATATTAGCACTAAATCGACACACAGACCACCTTGTGTATGAGTACAGTCAGTTTGAGCTAGTGAGAACTTTAACTTGAGTGGCTGTTCAGAGCTAGATGTGTCGAAATCACCGATGTGGTACAAGATCTAGCTTCCAGGCTCCTCTAAGTAACACTAGGACACGGAGTGCGGGCCATCTGATGTGGAGAACTGGAACGCACAGGCTTCTTGTCCTGGCCATGGACTTGCTCCAAGCTGCAAATACAGTAGCCAAAACATCTTTAAAAAAATCAATTCTTCAACCATTACGAGCAGGAGGTGCTGGATGAAACCTACCTGAACCCCGGGAAGAGGCTCTATCACTACTTCTGATGGAGTCATGGAGATGGGTTTGGTGGCCAGCTACGGTGGAGGGCGGGAGCGCCGGAAGAGGCTCAGGCGAGGACGAGAGCGCCGGAATAGGCAAAGGCGACGGCAGCGGCGGATCTACACAGTAGGGTGCCTCAGTGACGTAGCCGTGTAGGGACGGCTGTGGATGGCGAGGTCTTTAGCAGCGCTGACGGCAGCATCTATACAGGATTGGGATGGGAATGAACGAGCTGAGCTGATAAGGATGAGCCGAGCCGTGTGGTTGTTTGGTCGTCGGAGCATCATTTCGCGTTGCCGTAGGATGAAAGAGCTGTGGATGTGGCGTCCATCCAGCTGGGGAGAGCACGAGCCGCATGGTGCACCCGGGGTGCACCCAATTGTTTTCCTCCTAGTGTCCCCTTTTATCTTATCTGTTGCTCTCAGTAGATAGCTAGCTAATGCCGTGCGCATAACCTTCTTGTGTTAGCGCATGCATACTACTGAACGAGTAGTGGTAGTACATCTCATCTTTCTTGGCAGAATATTCATTCACTTGTGGGAATGAATCATGCATGATGATTGCCATCGCGCGCATTCGGTTCAGCAAAATCATTATATAATTGCCACATCCTCGTGTCCCTAGATCATCCCCTTAGATATATACGGAGTATATATAGAGAGAGCGCGCGCGAGAGAGAGAGCCTAATGATGGAAGCCCAACGGATTAGCTAGTCTGCATTAGCCTTGATTTCCCACTTTCAGTAAGAACACACGCGCAAGGTATAGCTTTTCTGTTCAGTAACCGCGGTAAGCTAGCTAGCTAATCGTGCATCCGTCAGGTATTTTTACCCTTTCTGATTCTGATCTGTAAGGTTTGTAACATGGTGTCAGGGTCTCTGCCCCCTAGCGAGTCACGGGCGCCATGGAAGAAGGAAATCGACGGGCCGCTGCGCTCCACGAGGAAATTCCACTGCTTTCATTCCATTCCATGGGCACGTCGTTATACGACGACAGGGGCGATCTTTTCATCCATCGAACTTGGTGCCGCGACCGCGATCCTTCTCTCATTCTTTTGGTCCGATCCTTCCCCGTCCCCCCTGTAGGCGGAGCGACTAGCGCCACCAGCAGCTGGCGCTACAGCACAGAGCAGCAATGGGCAATGCAGGCTGCTGGGCCGCTGCCGGCGCGGCGCGCGCCTTTGGGCTCCGAGCCTGACGACGCCCCTCGACCTTGAGGGAGGAGGAATTCGAGGTGGTTTGCACTAGCCAAAGCGGGTGCACCGCAGCAGCAAACCGGGCTTTCCCGGCCGGCCACCTTTTCCTCGGACTCCGGGGCGACGATACTTCGCTATCGCCGTCTGCTCGCCGGCCGCGCCGCCTTGAGCGCCCGCGTGCTGCAGCTGCCTCGCGCCGCCGGGTTTTCGGTTTGCAAAGGAGCTAACCAACCCAACTGCCTTTGAGTTTGAGCGCCTCTTTCCGCCGAGACGTGCATGGGAGCAAGGCACACACTAACTTTAACAAACTCCCAAAAGTAACTTTATGTCGTCAATTGTTGCCCATCACCTTTAGCTATCGACAGCGGCGAATGACCAGTCAACAAGAACACGGACAATAAAATTCATGAAAAACTACTAATGTATAAATTTGGGCCTGTCTACTCTATACTCATGTGCTTTTTCAAGAAGCAGCACATGGGTGTTTTCAAGCACAAAAAACACGAATTCAAGCACCAAAAGAGTTGGTAACACAAGAGTTGGAATGAAAAACCATGTGTTTTGTCCTTAACTAGCACACAAATTCCTTTAGGGGGAGAACCATCTCTTTTAGGCGCACAGCACATAGATTGTGTGACAGTTGTAATATGTTGCAGTTGTATTCTGTTGCACTTGTAGTTTGTCAGAGAACTAAAGATTGCAACACATACATAGGCTAACTGAAGGCAACCTAGGATTAAATCAACCAACACATAACAACCAACAACAACTAGTGCTGTTGGTCAACACAGGGAAATGCATACTTGCCTTCCAATGCAAAGCTTCAGTCATATGTGGTAGGCAGGCTGCAACAAAAGATCGAACTAACCATTTTATGTCTAAATAAAATATTCTGCATCAATGAAGCCATATTAGCATTTGCATTGTACAAGTCGACAAGTGCAACCTGACAAACTCTTTTTTTTTTTGGAATCAGTGGGGAATCAGTGTGCATTGTACCAACATGTAGTGATGAAGATTTCTCTGAAAATGCAGCTTCCAAAATTAGTTCTAGCTTCGATGATCATGTCCAATGGAGGGAGAACCAAATTCCAAGTGATGCCAATGTCATTCCAGCAAGCCACACTGAATGGGCATTCAAAGAAAAGAAGTGCATCAATGATTCATCTTCTGTACTGCTACACATGGCACAACTATAACCATTCAGTTGTCGATTCTTTCTTCTAAGCACCTCTCTGGTGTTTAGTCTGTCCTTAAGTAAGAGCCAGAGGAAGAATTTGTGTTTGCCAAGGTTTCCAGATGACCAGATCCATTGGAAGAGTGGGGATGCAGCCTGGGTGCCCTGCATTGTTTTGTAGGCCTTCTTAGAGGAGTAGAGGGAAGAATTCCAGATATAGGACCAACTATCTTGCAAAGCTACATTCCAATCAATGTTTTGGAGAATTACTTCTAGAGTTTCTAGTTCTTCAGAGGCTTCATCAGACAATGGAAGAAAGAAGTTCGTATTGATATTGTTGTTGAGAAAAAGCCTGATGGTTCTTCTTCTTCGCATGTGAATAAAGATGAGGTAGTAGACCTTTTAAGACCTGATCCCATTTATGTCCCCAGAATAGGCTGAGTTGCCAAGTTGTGGGATGCAGAAGCTCGGACCTCTTTACTCAACATGTAGTTTCATGGTATCTTTCCACCAAAAGGATCCCACTCGGCTTCTAGCATGGGGTACAGAGGTGTTGTTGTGGAACAATTTTTCCCAAAGTAAGGTTGACCTAGGGAATATCAACATGATTGTAAAACTTGTCTAAGAACTTCATCAAGAGGGCTTTGTTCTTGGTTTGAATATCAATAATGCCAAGGCATCCTTCATTTTTTGGTTTTCACGCAGGTTTCAGGTATCTAGACAAGTACCTCTCCTATTGATTTCACCATTGCTCCAAAGGCAATGTTTTCTGTACTTATCTATTTGCTATACCACCGATGGAGGAAGCCTAAGGGTGCACATGTAGTAAGCAGGCATAATAGAAAATACAGAGTTGACCAATGTAAGTTTACCTTGGTAGGAGAGCATTTTGCTGATAACATTAATCCTGGACTCAAAACTGGACAGGAGTGGTGCATAGTCATTGGCAGAGGGTTTGTATATACTCAAGGGAAGGCCCATGTAGGTGAAAGGCATGCTATCAATGCTACAACCAAAAGTATTGGCAAGATGAGTGGTGGTCTGGTGGTCAAAATTAATTGGCACAAAGAATTTTTTTTGAAAATTAACATGTAGCCCAATGGAGTCAGAAAAACTTTTGAGTAAGCCTTTGAGGGTGAATAGGTTCCTTACATCTGCTGGCATTATAAGAAGGGTGTCGTCAGCATATTGGATGATGGGGTAATCACCTCCTAAGTTTTCACTCACATGATGATTGATGATACCATTTTGCCATGCTTTATTAATGATTGACTACATCAGATCAGCAGCAATGGCAAACAGAAGGGGAATAGGGGATCCCCCTGTCTGACCCGTCTCTTGCATTTGAAACTCTTGCCTAGGCTTCCATTCAGAAGGCTAGAGGAGGTTCCAGTGCTGAGCAACATATCAGTCCACTTGATCCATTTTTCTGGCAGGCCTTTGTGCTCTAAAACTTGCAGAATGACCTAGTGCTCAAGTTTATCAAAAACCTTTTTAAAATCAAGCTTCAGGATGATAATGCCTTTCTTGGACTAGTGACAGATGTGGAGAAATTGGAAGGCCGTGCCTATGAATTCACTAATGCCCATCCTATTCTTGAAAGCATTCCATAGGATTCCTGCTTTTGGCTTATGGTCAGTAACTAGGTTATTATCTGTAGTAGTCAAGCTTCCAATATATTTTCTAGTGTAACTATGCATGACCATAGCTTGAAAATAAGAGGTGTTTTCATCACCTAATGTAATCCATCTGATAGTGTTCCTTTGTTTCCAGTATTTCCTTTTGCTTTCTAAAGGTCGGCTAGATGGTTTTTTGTGATCTTTCTAAGAATGATTTCACTGCTGCCAAGAGGCCTTTGGTCTTCTAATCCATCTAGGAGGAGTACCCAGTTACAATTATAAATAAGTTTACCCAAGTTGGAAATCATTTTGCTCTAGATTTTAACCCAGCTCTGGTATTTGGCAGACAGATTCTTTGTAGCATTTGCATTAAAAGGGGAAGAGTTCCAGAGCAGATCAATTAGTGGTAAGAAATCAGCATGGTTTCCCCAGTAGTTCTCAAATCTGAAACAGGAGCTCTTGGCGATGTGGCTCCCCACATTTACCACAAAGGATATATGATCTGAGATTGGTTGTGTCAAAGGTTGTAATGTTGTTGCAGGAAAAGAGAGCCCCTAATCTGCTGAGACAAAGACCTAGTCCAATTTGGCATGTAGAGGAACTTCTTTTATATTGCTCCAGGAGAATCTTTTGCGAGAGAAGTGAATGTCAATGAGGTCCAGGTCAATAATGGTGGTATTGAACGTTTGCGTTTCAGCAAGATCACCTCCTAGTCCGCTTCTATCATCTGGCCCCTGAACAAGTTGAAGTCACCAAGTTACAACCAGTCATCATAAGTGGATTTGTTTAGATTAATCAACCAGGTGATGAATGCAAAATTTTTAGAGGAGTGAGCCGGCCCATATACATTGGTCATATGAAAGCTGCTTTATTCAAGGAAAATGGTAAGCTTGATAGTGACTGCGTAGTTATTGGCCTGAATAATATCCCCTAACATAGATTGCTATTCCAAATTGTAACAATGCCACCAGAAGCACCTATAGATGGAGAATAGGCGAAACAATCCATGTATCTGGAGCAGAATTTTTTTAAGTAGCTACTATCAAAGCTGCTTATATTTGTTTCCCGTAGGTAAAGAATGTTACAAGCACTTTCTTAAACTTTTTTCTTTAACTACATGCCACTTTTCTCTAGCATTTAGACCCCTTATATTCTAGCAAAGAATTTTGTGAGATCTGTTGTTACTCATGTTTAACAATCGAGGTGGGAAACAAGATGACTGCACAACAATTGATCAGTACTGAGAGCTGAAGCTCTGAGGTTACCATCTGGCATCTCTTTTAACAATCTTTATGTGTTAGAGCACCATGATAATAGGCAAATAAAACATTGAGCCCCAGAAAAAATTTATGAGATAAAGAATAACATGATAAAATCTACAAGAATGGACTGATAAAGCATATGCAGAAGCACAGGCAACATAAAAGCAAACCAACTGAAACTAATAATAGATAATGAGGTTCAAGATACAGTGACTAATAGATGAGTTCAACTTCCACAAAAACCAAAGTGCATAGACATAGCATACACTCTTATTCAGCCCGCACGCAGGCAGGGCATCACAAACTAAGGGTAACGACTTGAGGGACGGTAGGAGCGCTGTCAGCAGGGGCAGCGCACGATCAGGCCTCCTTGGTCTTGTCTACATTGAAGTCCTTCTTTATGATGGCATCAGAGATGACCTCATGACAAATCTGGAGGAAGCCCGTTGCTATGCCTTGCACCACATTATCGTCGAGGTATGGAGCAATGGTGGAGCCAGGGGTAGGGATCATAGCAAGGGGTGTGGGGTTGAGGATCTCCTTCTCCTCTCCTGCATAGGACAGGGCCTTGAATCCATCAAGTTTCTTTGCATTCCTCTTGCTGTGACGGAGATGCCTCTAAGTGATCTGTTCAGCAGCCTTGTTGACCTTCCCCTTCTTGTTGGGAGTGAAGGCTGAAGCAGGGATCTCTGCTAGCTCCTCTGCATCAGTATCCTCTAGGAGCGAGGCAACTTCTTCAGTAGAAGCCTTGATCTCAATCCCTGAAGTAAGTAATTAAACTATATGTCCATTTCATCTCTAAAAAAGTGGTAACTTCCTTGTGTTGTTGAGACCTCCTTGTTTGACTAATCCCTCCCATGCACTCTTGTTCCACAGCACTAGTGAACTACAAATGCTATGGACAAGTTTGGTTTACTTTTTCTTGCTTGAATATGTCATTCCACTACTTTGTCTTCCTCTTTAACTCCTTGGAAAATTCATTATAGGAATTAAAGATCTCTGTGCCACAATAAAGGAAGAAGCTAGTGACCATAAAACAATGACTAAGAATTCATAGCACTAGTACTATCTCCAATAGTCTGAACCCAAAAACAAGATGCATTCACCAATTTGTCCTAGGAATAATAAAAGGGTACGAGCCCCATAAACTCCCCTCTCCTACAGCATATGCAACAAAGCCGATGCATTTGTTCAAAAAACTTCCTTCCTCCTCTTGCGAGCGTCGAGCCTCGGACTCCTCCTCCTTCGCCTCTTCCCTTCCTCTTGCGGTTGCATCTTTCATTATTCCTCTCACGAGCACCAAGCCCCAACCTCCGACTCCGTAGTGGCTGCCTCCTCTCCTGCAATGACCTCTTCCTCTGGTCCACCTCCCCTTCGTCACCGATGGCTGCGGCCTCTAGGCAGCAGCGCAGCCACCGAAGGGAAGCAGGGATGACACCATGGCTGCGCCTCCTCGCCGACCGGTGAGATCCAGGCCAACCTCAGCGGGGTGGACCAGCGAGATCTAGGCGAGCCCCTACAACGCGGACCAGCGAGCGGTGGTGCGGATCAATGAGCGGTGGAGCGGACGCGACTTCTCCCGGCGGAGCTTTCCAGGTGCGCTTGCAAGCTGCCTCCTCACAGAGCTCCTCGTTGCAGGGCCGCCATGGCTCCCCGTCAAAGACTCACATTCCCATCAGGTTGCCCCGATGGCTCCCCGTCACGGGCCCACCATTGTCTTTGGTGCAGATTTGGGTTGAGGAGAGAGAAGGACGCAATTTTAGGTTCCCTTTCTCCTTTGAGGAAAAATCGGTGCTCACTTTGCGTTCTCTATTGGAGGGTGTTTTTTAACTGTGCACTAGGTATTTTGGCAAACCTTTTGCATCTCTTGTTGTAGATTGTCTAGGTAACAGTTAAACACTACTACATAAAAGAACTTCCATGAAGACGCAACTGTTCACTCCATGGCGGGCTTTTTTTTGCCCATAGCGGTAAATCCCATGATTTACCGCAGCAGGCACTTTTAATTAACCGTGATGGTCACTTTTACCCGCTGCGGTAAATCGATTTACCACAACGGGCATCTTAATATGCCCATCACGAAAAATGCCTATTTACCATGGCGGACATCTTAAGATGCCCGCTGCGGTAAATCT
The DNA here is from genome assembly GCA_023333625.1 of Bothriochloa decipiens. Taxonomy (NCBI): domain Eukaryota; kingdom Viridiplantae; phylum Streptophyta; class Magnoliopsida; order Poales; family Poaceae; genus Bothriochloa; species Bothriochloa decipiens. The sequence goes on from CM041645.1 coordinate 28,317,455, forward strand.
ATTTACCGCAGCGGGCAATGTTAAAAGCCCGCCACGGTAAATGCACAAGCCCAATAGACCCAAGATGAGGCCCGATTACCTCTCATGTATATAAATAGCAGTTAGGGTTTAGGTGCTCCACGTCCCACCCACTCCACTCTCTCAGGCGCAACCCCCAACTCCCTCCCTCGCGCACACCGACACGCACCTCTTTCCCTCGCGCACATCATCGCGCACACATCCCCTCCTCCGCCCATGCGCTGCCCCCTCCTCTTTCCCTTCCCTTCCCTCCTTCCCTTCCCTTCCCATGACCTGCACCCCCACAAGTCCCACAGCGGCGGCGGCGGTCCCTGTCCCGACTCCTCTGCAGCGGTTTGTCCAGGAGCTCCATCTCCCGACCGGTGGCGGCGCGCGGTGGCCGAATCTGGCAGGTGGAGGCATGCGGGGGCCGGATCCGGCCGGTGGCGGCGCGCTGGGGCCGGATCCAGCCGGTGGCAGCGTGCGGCAGCCGGATCCGGTCGGTGTTGGTGCTCAGGGATCCACTCACGGTCGAGCAGGAGCAGTTATGTTCTCCCCCTCTTTATCTCTGCCTCTCTTCCCTCTTCGTCTCCCTCACTCTTGCCTCTTTGCACATCTGGAGCAAGATCCACGACGGCGCGGATCCGACCATGGAGCTGCGGCCATGGCGGTGTGGGTCCACGGCGATGCGGGTCCATGGTGGTGCGGGTCCACGGCGGTGTGGATCCATGGCGGTGCGGGTCCACGGCGGTGCGGGTCTGGCCATGGAGCTGCAGCCTGCCTCCCTTCCTTCGACGGCGTGTGGAGGGACTGGCGACATCGGCGTCGATCCGTCCTCCGACGGTTCCCGGCGCGGGGTTTCCCGGTGCTGCATCAGATCCATGGTAGGGCGAAGCGAATTCATGGTGCCAGCGGCATGGGCTTCGGGCTCGGGCTCTGTGGGCTACCGGGCTCGAGAGCTTTTTTTTATTTTTCTGAAATTGTTTCCCGCAGCGGGCGTTTATGTTGCCCGCTGCGGTAAATGAAACTTCCGCAACAGGCAAAGGCGCCTGCCACGGTGGAGGCCACGATTAACTATGACCTTCCATTCGTGGCGGACGCATTTGCCCGCTGCAGTAAACCCAAAACGTCCGCCACGGTTAAAAATAATGCAGTAGTGAAAATTGGTCTCCTTACAGTGTGTCCAAGCTCACAATGTGACAAGCTCGCAATGTGACGAGCTGGGGGAATCTGGCCTTTGAAATTATTTGAACGAAGGTTCCTGTATTTTTAAGATAGAAGATGGAATATCCAGAACACAAACTGCTCTCAGAGCAACAGCATCCTGATGTCAGCGAAAATCAAAGTCACAAGAAGTAAGAATTTTGCAAAGAGTGACTAACATTTTCTCATATTTAGTATCTAGGGCACTTAGAGGTGCTGGTTTGACATCACTTAAAAAGCCTTTAATATATGTAGGATGGTTTAACTCCAGATCTGGCGACCATCATATCATAACATATTAAAATAATAGGACCAGAAGATGCCTGGGCCCAATTAGTTTTTGTAGTAGCATATCTTTTTACAGCAAGGCTAGAATGAAGACCGATCTCTTTGGGAAAATCAATCAGGCCCTAGAACAACTAAAGTTCCATCTACCATTATTGTGTGCTAAAATACCTTCACCATTTGCAGCTATGCAAATGGAATACACAAAAGAAATTACCTTGAAGCCAACATCGTTGTCCGGGCAAGCATGCCAATCTGATTTCATTTCCTTTAGAGGGACGCAATCATGAGGCCTACAAGTTGAGAAACACGGTAAGACCCACTATATACCCCTCCCTCCAACCCAAAAAAATAGTGATCCATACTGCAGTGGCTAATCTAGAATAAATTGTCGTTGGGGTTGGCATATACCCATGACCAAACTTATAAAAACTTAAAACTGTCATAGTTCGACATAAATACTAATACCAATAATACGTTGCAAAACTAAGCATTCGTACATATATTAGAAATGACATTATATGAGAAAATAAACTCTTTATAATATAAATTGTGGTTACCTCTAAAACTTCACTCTACGGGTGCGGTCAACCATATGTTGAAGGGGAACTATGACATCATCATTTGGAATTGCACAAAAATATCTTGTTCCACAAAGGTAATGACACAATCATTCATAAATTTGAATACGATTTTGTAGATCTATCTTGGAATTCTCACTATTGAAAAACACCCTTTCACTGATGCAGTGGCAATCAAAAGAACTAGCACAAGTTTGAGGAGTAAGCTGTTCTTTTGCCTCCATCGTCATCAGACTACCAAGTTCAAAAAAGCTAAATACTTGAGGAGACACTAGATCATGCATAAGTAGCCACACTCACACTTGACACTTCTACCATTTTATATCATTCATAAGTTAGCTGTTTCCTTCCCTGCCATTTTGCCAGATAAATTAATTAGACAATTCTATAATGGGATCTAATCTATCTAGCGTACTCATACGGTGTACCATATGGGCAGTCGGACTATGTCCGTGAGTCGGCAGGATGCAGCGATGCCGATGCACCAGACTCAGCCGCGCAGCGCGACGCCAGGTCGGAGATGGCTCGTCGCCGAAAAGGTGTGACCGACGCCAACCGCGAGAAGCCAAAAGGGCGTCGTGCCGTCTTTGCGAGGATGCAGGAGATGAGGAGAGAAATCGATCAACAAGGTAACATGAGTTCTCTGAGCTTCTCAAACCTCCTGGGCTTTTGATTGTTGAGCGTCCCGGAGTCCACGTCCACGTAGTGGGCTGGTTGCAGGCTTTTCAATATTCTTTCGTGACTGATTGAGTTGGGCTGCCACTGGGTCAAGTACAGACTTTCACTGGCACTCGCGACGTAGAAACGCGATTTCGCCGGAGCAATCACCGCAGCACAGACGAAATCGCCTTTGGGAGCGCGTCGCGGGTACTGCTAACGGGGCGGGGTTTGACAGGTTTTTTTTAAGAGTTTTAAAATGGATAATAAGTGAAAACGGGTGACACTGTGAAATAGATCGGGACAGGTTGGATTGAAGACATAAATGGGTTAGCACGGGTTAGGATGCTGTGGTCGTAGATCGGTATGTACGTCACAGATTAACTTGCGTGGTGACTACGGATTAAGGCCTTTGAGCCAGTGGGGTCGGTCGGGGGTCGGGTGGTAATTAGGGTTCTTGAGATATGGGTAAGGGTGGTTTTTGAGCGGGTTTAACCTCATTACCGGGCATAGTCACGGGTTGAGTGTCAGAGAAGAAGATGAGGGAAATGAGATGCTAAACCAGTACAAACTGGCCCTCCAAGGCAGACAGAAGGTGGTGGAAACGAGACACACGATCACCATGTGACGAACAGAAAATTTGTGTGCTAGGGAACAAAGAAACACGCACGTCATTTAGCAATTCCCTTTCACTCCCAAACATATTGCCGCAGCAAACTTTGGATAAACCATGACTAAAAGTAAAATCAAAAGTTGTTACACTTGTGGTAAAGTTTGCCAGGACCCGGAGCTTTTGGTGTTGCTTGTATTGGGGAGGAATGCACGTGGTCGTGCTCCTAGGACGTAGGTCTCGGTTCACCTTGTTAACAAACTAGTGAACCGGCGCGCCCTCGCGTGCCAGGGAGGAAGAGCTATGGAGCCGACAGTAGAATATCATTAATAGTTAAGATGAGGAAGTTTAATGGTATTTTCTAATAATAATACCAGAATACATAAGCATACAAGCGGGATGATTAGCGCTTGGCTGAGTACCCAGCGCCATAAATTCCTTGATGTTGTCTTTGCCAAACCTCTGCTGAAACTCAAATTCCATTTACAAAATTGGCTGACAGGAAGGTGAGCTGTCCACTTCTGCAATGCCTGTAAAATAGGAATGGGCCACCGCTTGGTCATGCATACAACACAATTATTTTTGCTAAAATCTAATTTTGCAAAGTAACACAAATAACAGCACTGAGCTAACTGAAAGTGTTTACTTTAACCACTAATCAGATAACGTAAGATGCTAATCCTATGGAACCTATAAGGGAATATGATAATTTAGTCATACTATTATCACATTTTTAGTCCTATGGGTTGATAATTTGGAACCATGAGGAAAATATATAGATTAAGAGCCTCTGCCTTCTGCCTTCACTATTGCTATAATGAAACCCAAACCTAATCTGCTGGCATAACACAATGAAACACTTACCGAGCTAAATATTAGGTTTGGATCTTGGTTGCTTTTGGAGCACAGAAATCACAAGGGCGAAGCAGGTGGAGCATGTAAATGAAACAAGATTGAGTTAGCAGAAAAGAAAAGCATGATGCCCAACAGAAATGATGTGGCAACTAAAATTAGCAATATTTTATATACATTATCAGCACAAGATTGATGCTGGCAGATTAATCATGAAAGACACTTAATGCTTGTATTTTGAATACTATTTTTTTTATAAATATTGCTATTTATTTATCTGAGCCCAGTCAATGCCACGATAAAGTTGTGACCGGAGAACGTAGTGTATACAATTACTGAATATATTAACTTTAGACAAGGGTAGAAGGAAGATGCCAATTCACTTCCATATCCATAATGTTTGTCAATCAGATATGTTCTCCCTACTGGGATCTCTCCATAAGTAAGATGCTAAATGAGCAAATCTAGTACATGCACAAGAACAAACCTTGTCCCTACTGTTGTCTCTCCATAAGATGGTTTGTAAGTGGTTCTATCGCCAATGCAAGGATACCCAAGGTGGCCATAATCAGGTTCACCCAGAAGCAAACTGTCAGCCAAGGAAACCAAAAAAATAGAATTTTACCCAACACCACAGAGACCACGTGCGGCTAGTAATTTGACATCTCTTTGGAAATACTATCTGGATAAGAGCAGCCAAGGGAGCAGAAATTAGAATTTTACCCACGACTACAGAGACCTCAGCTAGTAAATTGACATCTCTTTGGAAATACTATCCGGACATCTCTAGTTAGTGTGACATGAGACCTAATCTTCTGTACCTAGCTATCGTACAAGGTTAGAAAAATAAAACCTGTAAGGCAAAAAATCATAGAACCCAGAGGAGACTAAAACATAGAAAGAGAGCATACCAAGATGCAAAATTTCAAATTAGGATGATCTTTGGAGGGAAAAATTAACTGGCCAGACTTAACGTAACCTGTTAGCATGTAACTGGCGTGAGTACGATAAGGGAGATTAGTTTAACAAAGAGCATAATATCATACTTAGGCAGTACACATAATCCGTAACAAAGATATTGCATGGTTGTATCTATTATAACTACCAGAGCAAAGAACAGACACTATATGCTATGAGAAGCAAACTGGCATAAACAATCTGTAAATTATAGGTTGTTTTTACGAAAAAATGTAAGCTTTGCTTGGAATAATAGGATAACCATCAACATGTGTATGCATAAGATATTTAAGAATTGTGAGTATATAGGTAATTGAATCTGTGAGTATATAGATAATAGAATTGTGTACATTAATATTGTGGAGCATAACAAACGAAATGAGACATCACTGAAGAACTATCTATGCCCCTTGCATACCTGTCTTTCTGTGAACCAGTCCGAAACAATAGGTGCAGCCATGGAAATTGGTAGACAATATAAGATACCATCCTCATTGTTCTTTTCTCTGAGCATGGTCTCTTTTATTGGGCTTGCGTAAACCTATATTGACAACCAGCATTCTCATTGTTTGGAAAAAAATAAATATTAGGTAATACACATAGTAGTAGCATCTTAGTAACAACATAAACATTGCAAATAATTTATGACACTGCAGGAATATGGATGGCAATTTACAGTGAACCAATTTAAGCATGACTCTCTATGCAATAAATATAGGAACAGTTGCGGAACTAACAATAGGGCATCATTAGTAGGGAAAATAAGCAAGTTCGATGGTATTTCCGAATATGTTTAAGGCCTGTTACTAAATACAGTTACAACAAAAGTTATGCAATGCAATAATAAGGCTGAATGAGACATACACGTAAAAGACATTTATATATGCAATCAAAAATCATAGCATCAAAATCTCTCTTCATTTGTCCAGTCTTTCCAATGGCACTGAATTCTCAATTTCTCACAGCTCTCATCATTCTGGGTAGTCCATATCTCCCAAACACATGACTGAGAAGTGAAAATATCATATATATAGTGTTCCATCTTGTGACCTCCCCTGATGGCACTAAAAATCTAATTTTGAATTTTCATGGTAATTACAGAAACCAGTGATTTCGTGACAGGAAGTATATAGCAAATTTTCATTCATGAAAGGATACTGCATGCATTTCACTATTATTAATATGTAATAATAGTTTTTTATTCTTGCACCTTAATTCTATACTAATAATAAAACATCATCAGTGAGAGGAAAGGAAACAAATCAGTAGCCAGTTAGCTTTCCTTATTTGGAAGGTAGCTTAGGAAAACTTCATTACCTATCTGTAGAACGAAAGTGACATCTCTAGATTGGAAAACAAATCACGTTGCTGTAGAAAAAACACAATGCAAGGAGCAGCAGCTGCTGTTGGTCAATTCCTTGAACCTGCACTCTTTGACGGCAATGAAACAGAATAGTTCAGGCAAGTGAGCAAGCAGACGGTCTGCACTTCGACCAACAGAAGAGCACTAAACAGCAATCCCACGACTGTGAATACAATATCTCAAGTTAAAGAAAGTAATTTAATTCTTCATCGATGGATAGTCAAAGATAGCTTTTGTAATTCACAGTTGCATGAAGCAAATTTTCTGGCCAACGAACACAAACACGGAGCCTCTATGGATTACGACAAGCATTGCTGTGCTGAAACAAAATGAAATTGCTTGCAGCGACTAAAATTCAGAGGAAGAACCAAACTGACTTGGTAGCTGCTGCTGTACCTGCAATGGAGAACTCCAAGCACCGTGATGCTGAAGCTACGGACAGGCATCTAGGAAAATAGAGATTCACGGACGGAAGATAATAAAATTACCTACACAAGGTAGTTCCTGAAAATGACGCAAGATCTAAATGCCACTGCTCAAATCAAAGAACTGGATGTTGTAGCTGAATGGAGAGAGAGAGATGGCATCAGATACCTGTTGTGGTCGTTCTCCATCAGTTTCCTCACTGCCTCTTGTTTCTCTGAAAAAATAGAGCGCACCACCAGGTTATAAAATTACTGGAAGCAAGACACAAGGCTAGCTTATCTCAACCCAAAATGTAATCTGCTCAGAAGAGACATTACTGAAATAGAAGTTCAACCAGATGAAGCAATATTCTGTACAATAAACCGGCATGAGTAGTTAAACAGTGTCTTGAGGAGGGAGCTTCAAATTTAAGTGTGAGTAAGCACAGGAAACACAATATTTCAGTGAATGTACAAACCATCATGTATTTTATTCTTTTGATACCAAGTTTGTAATAAATAAATTGCTTGTTAATGTAGTACACAAATCTAGAACTACTAATGGAAATTCAAGATTTACACTATCAACTTCAAATATGTGCACAGTAAACTTGAGCTCTATTTACAAATACTAAGCACCAGCCAACACTTTTAGTAGGAAAAAAGAGAAATTGCAATATCCAGTCTTTTAGTAGGCGAAAGGCAACTATTTTTTTTAAAAATAGACAAGGAGCATGACATCTACCTACTACAAATACTAACTACCAGTATGGATACTGCAACCATTCCAGTATGCTAGGAAGCAAGAGAACACATTGGAAATAAACTTAAACACTGTATAAACTTCGAAAGCAAGAGAACACTGACCTTTGTTATATCCATTGATCAGTCTTATATGTGTGAACAGCAGTGCACATAATTATACTCGAATTAAAAGTCAAGTAAAAAGGAGGACCAAATTTAGTTGCACACAAGCCAATTGTTGGACAATGTAATCTTTGGGAATAGGGCATGTGCTCAGAATCGAGATACATAATTTGACATAACAAACAACGATCGAAAACAATGATCAGAGGCCTAGGATCCAAAAAAGGTTATGTATAACTTCACAGGCAGTAATGATATATGCTCAGAATGATATATGGCGCAATAATAGCCTGCTGTGAAGATCAAAACGAACCAAGCAGGCTGCACCGTGCGGAATAGCTAGAACCAAAATCCACGCCCTCCAAATCTCACATCCTGCAAACAATCATGCAAGAACGATCGAGATTGCTACAGCTACTGTACGCACCTTTGTCGCCCCAAACTGTGCCCAAAAGATGAGGGCAGCCAGCTAGGGCTTCAACGAGCATACGCAAACATGTAGATCGTGTCCACAGCGAAGGGGATCGAGACTCCACGAGCGCTGGGAGAGAGATCCCATAGGCAGAGCAAGAAGGGGAGAGAGAGGGAAGAACCAAACCAAGTGCAGACGATGGGACGAATAATGGAGCAGCCGGGACCGGGACGCCGTCGCGGAAGGGGGAGCGCCGGTGGCCACCAACGGTGCCCGCTATCGCCGCGCCATGACCGGGGACGGCGACGGGTAGGACCGAATCAGGGACGCCGGCCGCCACACCGGCTAGGGCGAGCCCCACCGCTGGACACGGGTGCAGGCGGAGCGCACCCCTGGCCCCGCGCGGCCGGCGAGCGCTCCCACCGACGTGGCATGGCTGACGTGGCATGGCTGACGAGTGCGACGCGGGGGATGCCCGGCCAGGACTCCGGCGTGGAGAGAATGAAGGAGAGAGGAAGGGTAGAGGGGACGTGGAGGCAGGGGCATGGGCTGGGCGGGGAGCAGGAGCAGTGGAGGCGTCGCCGGCATCCTCCTACGATGACGTCATATCGGGAGAGAAGATGGGAGGGGGCGATTGTTTTCTTTTATCGAGACGAGGGGATATGGATGGAGGATGTGAGGGGATAAGGATGGAATCAGATTCTAGCGGTATATATTTGGTTGGCCAGCTTCACAACAGTAGAAAGAAAAAATCTAATAGAAGCCAGGTAAAAGGGAGAGGGAGTAGGTAAGAGAGACGAGATTCACCGTGAAGTAGAAGCCAGCTGAAACATCAAGGACCACAGGATCTAGGATCTAACGGTGGGAAATTTTTACAGCGACGTGGCATGGCGTTCTCTGCGGGAGCCCGGTGGGAATTGAAGAGAGTAATATTATGCCTTCGATGTCGCTTATGATGTTGCATGTTTGTCTCAATAGATCTAGTCAACATTTTCATACGTGGAGATTAGCTGTCAGCATGTCATTGTGAGGGCCAGCTAATTTCTAACACGTTGGCGGTAGGTGAACATGCTGGCTGAGGCTGGTGGGGTGGGGGGCATCATGACTTGTAGATATATGACCTATCATGATGAACTATTTTTGTCACGGTAGGTGCAAAATTCGTCACTATTTTAGTTCCATGACGAATCTGTAACTAAAACACCACCGTCGTGAAACTCGCGTCACTCTTATGTGTTTATGATGATTCTAAAAATAGCATCACAGAAGAGTGTTTCCTATGACCAAATGGTGACCATCATAGTATTGTTTCCGTATGCCTATAAGACGGCTATGTATGCGTACAAGACGGCCCAAAAGGCCGTTAGGCGTCCTGGCGGCCGTTAGGCTGACATGGCGTGCTCCAGTTCCTCCATGTTTTAGGTTCTCATAGGACCATGTGTTAGGTCCCTGTTCAGCCACGTGTCACTTTCTTATTGGCAGAGGTTTCATGTTGCTATTTGCCCACATGTCTGCGCCTCACTGGATCATCTATCGGTTTTTTATGTGTCCACATGGCCGTTTAACATTCGACCAGTTGTCACTTTTGCGTCCGTCCATGTTCTTCTTTCTGATTGGGACATGTGGCAAGACGATTTCCCTCCACGCGTTAGGTATTCAGGAGCCCATGCATTGAGGCATGGTCATTATATGTGTAGACCACCAGTTCGGCCACGTGTCAAGCTTTTATTTAACCACGTTCGCTACCCCGGTTCATCCACGGAGGAAATTCAGTTCGTCACAAAAGTAACTCCAAAACGTCATATAAATCATTTCAAAAAACATCACATAAACCAACTAACATCACACATGAATGTCACATAAACCAATTAACATCACATGTTAGCAGCAAGCCCCTGCTAGTGTTTTAACATACATGTCTAGACATCAAACCAGAACACACCGGCACACAAGTGCACATATCAAACCACAAATGTTTACGGCATCAAGGCCGCTGAAGCAGAAGGCCTATAGTTAATTACCAGAAGATTTAGATGCCAACAATTCATCACAAAATTTCTTTTGCTCTTCATGCCATCTCCTGTATTCCTCAAACTCCATCTCAGCCTTCTCTGCTTTCCTCTTTAGTTCATCCAGTCGCTCAACAAGGCCAACACAACTTACCTATTCCTCAAAAATCTATTGATGAAGGACCCTCTTCGCCAATGTCTCAGTCATGGTGGACCCTGCCTGGATACCAGCATTCTTCAGAAAAGGGATGTTGCGAATGTGTGCCTGTGACTCATTCTTGCCTTGGGAGTCACAGATGACCTTGCAAACAACATCAGCACTAGCCATTGCTTCCTGCCTTTCACCAACACGGGTTGTAGCTACATGTGAATTTTCATACATTGAACATTAGGTTATAGATAGTGGTAGAGGACTTCAATAGAAAACACCGGACATTGATTCATAACTATGCATAGGTCTTCCTCAGCATTCTGCTGATAGAGAATACATAAGCATAATGCATTTGTAGAGATCAGCCTAGATTCAACAGAGATTACATAATCACAATGTAGAGGTTCCATATAGATTGGGATAGACTTGCAAATTTCAAGGAAAGCATATCAATGTGCTTACAATAGCTTCTCTTGCAGCATCACTAAGGCCTTTCCTCTTACTGGTATGGAACCGCTTGAAGACTTCCACAGCATCAACATCTCCATCAGGTCCACCAAGATGTTCATCGAGTTCTTGATCGTCAGACTATTCATCTACTCCTTCGCATCATCGCAAGGCCTTCCTCTTATTCTCCATCTGTTCACTTTGCACATGAGTTTTAGTTTAAATTTACACAAAGTATCAATAACAATATAACAACCATCTCTTACTAGTTCGTGGAGGCCGACAATATAGGATTGAGACCCTATAGTCTGGTGGTACTTCATTTTTGCATGGTTTTGCTTGTTCTTTACAAATACTTCCTGTAACGACATCTGTGTTAGACCGTAACATATGTCAACAATAGGAAGACTAGATAGGAAATCGCTAAGTTCACACACCTTGCTCCTAACACTAGACCAAGCTTGGACAAGGCCTTGCCATTGCTTATCATCCTTGGACTTGACAGGAGAGCTTGTCATGATCTCATCAGCAGGGCCATTATTGAAGTAACCTGTAGCGTTCCTGCCTCACAGCACATGGAAACACACTCCAGCAAGCTTCTCTTGTTGGTAGGTGGTGCCGGTCGAAGGCTAGATTTGTCTACATCAGTGTGAATGTAGATTAAATCAGTAACTGAGTTGCTTACGGGCTCACGGCATGGTGCAATGTAAAGAAGGGATACCGATACATACAGATAGCATATTCAGAAACTTATCAAAATGGACCATGCCGCCAGGTGCCCTGTAATGCTTGAAATGCGTCAAAATTGGTATGCAACACCCAACTACTATACTTGCCTCTGAGACAAACTTGGCGGCTTGCAGCGGATCCTGTGGCCGTCTTTTCCTCTCAGCAATAGAGATGCGCATCCTCGTTCCTCCATATTTTCTGCTCAATCTTTTCAACATAATTCCCATAATTCTCCCCCTCTTGTTCCTCATTTCCCGCGGTTCTTCTACACCATTTTCATATATTCACATTGTTACAAAAGCAACATGGATATCAAAAAACTAGTGCACAATTGGTTTATAGACAGTTATAAGTTAATACCAAACATGCACATTTTTATTATTATTCTGCAGGTTGGGGTTGACCGAAGCTTGCTCAGAAGGACCCTCTCCGGCATTGGTATAGTCATGTAGCATAAATTTGGTTTCATATTGTTACAAAAGTAATATGAATATCAAAAATATATGGAAAATCGATTGAGAGACAATTGCAACTTAATACCAACCTCCAACTTCTCGTCATGGTCGGTTGCTACTGCTGAGCTAGAACTGTGTCCACCTCCACTGGATACATCCAGCAATTTTTGTTTACTGGACCGAGTAAGAACACTAGTCAACTTTGGTGCTGTTGGCATAACTTGCTTCGTACAACTTTGCCTTCTTTTCTTTCCTGGACCAAATTGGTGAAACAAATAAAAGCAACAAGCATGTGCAAATTAAATTGTTATCCAAACAGTGAAGCATTGCACTGCACCCACCCACCCCTCTTAACAAAATACATGACATAACAATCTACTTAACTGCAAGAGGCTCTGGCTCAACTTCTAATTCTGAATCTATTTCATCTGATTCAGGACCTCCATCAAATAACTGCCATGGATCAGGGATGTATTCCAAATCTTCACCATGTCTACTCTGTGCGCTTGACACCTTTTTATTTGGAGGAATCAAAGGTTTTGGGTCCACATTTACTTGTAATTCTTGCATCTTTAAAATATTCTTCGTGATGTTTTCATAACGTGCTCGTTCATAAGGATTTAACTCCTCTTTGTCTAGATTACAAAGACACTTATATTAAACTAAAGACTAATGATTATATCAAATGCCAACATAGTAGAGCAGGGGTGTACAAATAAGCGCCAAACTATAGCTTACGTGGAGACCATTGATCCAATAAAAGAGCAGATGCAGCTACAATAGTATTAGGTTCAACCACCTTAGTGCAAGACAAATCATAAAAAGGAATCTTAGTACCTGTTCCACCTCTTTGACCGACTAGTGTTCGTTGCTGGACCCGAGGTCTCATCATCGTCACGGAGCTGGTGTGGCAGACGTTGACGATGGGGTACCGGATCCGAATCCGGCTAGGGTTCGGATCTGAAGGATGGCAATGGGTGCTGAGGCCGGGGATCCAGATCTTGAGTCAAGCTGCTGCGGCGATGGTGCCTAGCACTCGGAGCGGGGTGGGCATAGTAGTGGGCAGCAATGCTTGAAAGTTTGAAAGTGTTGGGGGAGTCCGAAGCGGGAAGAGAGATGGGTGTGGCTACGAGAATGGGAGATTGGGGTGGAGAAGGCCCATCCTTGCGCTTTTATGTGGCCACCACATTACCACAAATGCCGTTGTCTTAGGTGAACATATTTTCAGCGCGGAAGGGCAAAACCAAGATGTCTACATGTTGACAGGCGTGGAGCAAAAATTTTGCCTAAAATTCAAACCTTCAGGCGGGGAGACCACCCCGTCTGCTCTCTAGCAGAGACCGCCACATATTCCTTATTTTTTAATAGGAAAATGTTTACGATAGAAGAAAGTCCCCAGGTCTATAAATACAACACATCGGATAGCACGTTGATGGCCGACGAGGTCGCCTACTACTCTGACTGGTATTCTCGATCTCTTTTATTTATAATACTACTAGTCTGTCTCAAATTATAGTTCATTTAACTTTTTTATACCAAGTTTGACCCCTCTTCTTATTCAAAAAATTGTTCCAAATATCATTTGTTTTGTTGTAGCTTTCTTAATTAACATAAGATCTTCAAGAATAAGCTAATTTGGCTACATTTTGCTCTAATTTTTTTGAATATGACAAATGGTCAAACAAAGGTCAAAAAAGTCAAACAAACTATAATTTGAAATGGAGGGTACTATAACTCTTATAAAGATAACCCCACCAAATGATTTATCTCTTCAAGCAAGGTGTCCACATCATTCCCTACTAAGCATCTCCAAGTGACATGTCATCCTTTGTTTTGTATGCTATATAGATTTAGATTTTTAGAGCAAAAAATAAGCTCCAACAACTATGTTGTCTTATTTTGTAAAATAGCAAGTTGGCTATTCCTAGAATCTCACTTGGTAAATATAGCTTACATGTGCCGCTAGCCATCTATCATCGGCATAGTATAATGGCTACTGCACTTTTAAATTTTTATACATGGTTTTCTATTTTAGAGGTTGGCCAAATCATAGGTTTAGCAATCCACTTTTACCAACTGTATTCAATTTTCTCTAAGTGATCCACTAAATGCTCTTTCTCTTCATGCCACGTGTTCATATCATTCCCCACTAAGTCCGTGTCATCCCGTATTAATTAAAAAAAATGTTCATGTCATCTCTATTATGTGATATATTGCAAATATTAATCCATTAACACACTAGTCATCGACATACGTTATTTGTCTCACCACCTATTAATCTATAATGTAATCAAATATTCTATTTTATGTCACCTTATCAATTTTTATCAGATATGATACAATATAATATCATTCAATTCAAATTCATATAGATGTTTACATAATATATAATAACATATGGTTTTTTCTACCTTTATTCATGGTTTATTCAAATTCATATTGATGTTTACATAATATATAACAACATATAGTTTTGTCTACCTTTATTCATGGTTTTCATCACACTTCATATTTGTCTACAATATATAATATGTATTTATACACACTCGGCTGTAAGTTTTCCATATATCCTTGCTTGAATTATGATTTGGATCAACTGCATCCGTCGAATGATGGATGCAAAACTATTGATTTTTTCCTGCGACCAATAGATCGACCAAGCCATTAATAAAAAGCCGGACACTATAGTGGAGGGATAAGGTACAGCCGTACCAATCTATCAGCAAATAAATAACAATATTCATGAACAAACTAATTGGATGATTTTAGGATAGCTAACTAGTCGCAGTCTAACTCCAAACAGGGCCGAAGACAATATTCAAAGAAACAATAAAATATACAGCGGTGGCAACTATCTTGGGCCAAAGGCTAACTAGTCAGCAGTCCATCCACACTGGGCCTAAGACAGTCCGCTGCACAGAAATCTTAACAAGCCGGACAATAGTTATGATCAAACGAACAAAATAGAGTGGTGGCGACTATTAGGGGAGCTAACTAGTCGAAGTCCATCCAAACAAAGCCTGAGACAATTCGATGCTCAGAAATTCGGATAGGTCGGATAATACTTCTGCTGAACTGACAAAATATAGATGGTGTCAACTCATGTGCCTAGTTCACCGCCTCCATTCGCTGTTCGTCCTATGCACCTCCACCTTGAGCGTAGCTTCAAGCACTTCTGTTGAGTCCGTCTGCCCCATCTCATCGGCTTCAACACTCTAGGTGTACTCGCAAATGACCGTGAAAAAACAGGTGACACCAACCATGAGGCAGTTTGTAGCGCTGAATTTGTCCCACCCCCACCAGAACGATGTGTAGTAGACTTTGTTCTTGATGTTCCTCTTTAAGCCCACGACACAAGACTACCCAGCTATCCATAGCACAACCACTGATAGATTCCCATAGCCGTGCGCTTCCTCGAAGTCCACAGAAATGTTCTTCGCCTCGCACAAAGAGAGATTGATGTGAAGGATGACAATGGTAACCTAAAACATTAGAAGTTCTGCGTCTGGTGTGAGTTCGCACCAGATACTTTGCATTGAGGTGGTATTTCTTTGGGATCACTGCAAAACTCCTTAGCTCTGGGATTGGCAGGGAGAGAGTTCTACAGGAGCCATGTCGGTGTGCTTGTACTTTTTGCGACAACCGGTAAGGTCAAAGATCTTGATCTATGAATAGTTGTCATACTGCAATAGAAGAGTGTGCCCATCGCGGAGGTTGAGGATGCCAACAATCTTCTTCCATCCCCGACAGAGGTACATGAGGCCGCCGATGATGGGGAACACCTCCACCACCCACCGTGCCTGGATCTGGTCATCATCTAAACAAAGCTCAAGTTTTCAGCAAGCTTCAATGGCCATGGCCATCTTAGACGGTAGCTTCTGCGTGCAGCGATAGACATAGTCAAATATAAGGAGTGATTCATTCCCAATTGCAAACTCCACCAGATTTGAGGGCACAGATAATGGGCGCTTACCAGTTCATCTGCATACATGCCAGGCAGAAGGACCATGAAGCACTCCACATCACGTTGGCTTGGATTTTCCATGTCTTCTTGCTGCCCCGCCGTGCCAACTAGGGAACTTCACAATCTTGAGGAATCCTTGGTGCAATACCTCTGTTTTTGTTCTCCTCTCATGCGGGTGCTTTATTTTTTTGTGTTTCTGATGCTGCCACAAACCCACATTGTAGAACATTAGTTGTGGGGTGGGGTACATGTAAATACAAGCATCGGTTGCGACCCCCGATAAACCGTGACAGCACTCGAGGCTGCACGCAGCTGTTGGTAGAAAAATCTTTAGCCTACCTTACAAGTGTACTCGTAATGATGTTCGCTTATCGAAACTCTGACCGCGCCAGACGCATCTCACACAGTCTGCCACCTGTTACTGTAGATGTGCATAGGTGAATGTATTTTCATAATAAAATATTCTGTCTCATAAAGTAAAACATAATTCTTTGACTTCTATGATTCCTGTTTGACTATTCGTCTTATTAGACTGTACTAGTACTATTGATGGCACATAGTACTACGTTCATGTCTGGATGGAGATTCACAAAGGATCACACAAGGTCTGGCCATTTATAATCTGGCCTACTCGAATAATAGAGTGAAGAGGACCGACGTGCATTGGCCGTTCGTCTAGTAGGCTCTAGGATTCCCACGTAGGCATGCGCGTGGCTACCATCAGTAGCCTGTTACAGCAGGGATGTCACCTCACCGCCCATCGCATTGAATGTGACAGGGCGGAGGCTTCTCAGGGCTACTGCTTTAATTCCATTCCATACAGCTAGTGCCCTCCACCCAACTATGCCCTCTGGACCACCGACGAGAGGGGAAGGTTCTCCAGAGCTCCTGCTTCAATTCCATCCCAAAGCTTTTTCCCTCCACCCGTCTTGCCCTCTGGGCCGCTAACACTCCCCACGGGGACAATGATCGACTGGACATAATCGTCCGTTGAATGAAAGACGTTGGATGATCTGTGAGCTAGGGGGTAATCACGGACAGCACTGACGTGATCGGGTGGAGAGTGCCAGAAACAACAGAAGTATAGCCAAGGCCGAAGCCAAATGAGGTCGACTCTTTCATCGATTTCCATGCCTTGGGCTTTCGGCTGCCGACGCACCCCTTACTCAGGTAGTTGTTGTACTACTATGGGCTGCGCCTCCACGACTTGACCCCAGACAGGATTCTCCACCTCTCCATCTTCATCATGCTATGCGAGGGCTTCCTAGGTATCGATGCATATTATTTTCTATGGAAGTTTTTGTTCAAAGTGGTTCTCTCATCGCCAGGGGGTCTTACATCCTCGGATGGGGGGCGCCTCGATCCAGCTTCATCTTGGATGGGAGGAGAGATACCTGAGCCTTCACCGCCGCTCATTCGCGAACTTGGCGTGGTGTTGACGGTGGATATACCATGAAAATCCACACTCAAAACACCGTCAACATGCCTTGATTCCAATGAAGAATAGCATAACATGAGCATATTTTATCAATAATCAGTTCCACTTGTACTCTTAGCTTGTGATTTCAGGAAAGAGCAAAATGCACCTTGGTGGAGCCCAATGAGGGGGTCGGCCGACCCCCCTATGAACACTCCGTGAGCTGAACTTCGAAGAATGATCCATTTCAAGGTCCCATGAGTCAATTTCAACCATTAGATCAACTTGTGTTTTCATCCAAGGGACAAAGATTGTTTCACATGGATTCATGGGCCCACAAGGAAGCAAGCAATGTGACAAATATTTGGAAGATCACCCAAGTCACATATTCCAAGCTCCAAGCTAGAGTAGTAGTAGTTAGTCTAGAGTGGGAGTTAGAGTCGAGTCGAGTGAAGCTCGGGGTCTCCGGAGTCATCTTCTAGAGAGTCTGGTATAGCTCTTGTACCTTTTCTCTTTTGTAAGACTTTACTTTTATTAATATATTTATTCTTGCTTTACGTTACTTAGTATTTACTTAGTGCAAGTCTATAGTCTTTATAGTCTTGTTGTGTGCTTGTCTTAGTAGTATAATTGCCTTAGCTGGATTGGTTTCCTGTAACCAACTTCCTTGTGTGTGTATCATTGTCCTATCTTTCATATGAGCTCTAGCTATCTGATCGTTAGTTAAAGTTGTAGGAGTAAGTGTGAGCATGGTGCTCAGACTTAGTGTTACCTTTGATTGCCGCTAGTCCGCACGGATAGTTTGTGAGCGCACTCCCGAGATGTGAAAGGTCTCGGGTGGCATCAGGGTTCTCTCACCATGTTCCAGCTAGTTCTTAAAATGCAGGGCGCCCATAAGAGTATAGCCGCTTTAGTAGGAGTTCTATCTCCTGCTTTCTCACCTATCCCCACCATGCAAGTAGTAAGGCACCAGTCTAGTTGAGTCATCTATTTGTTAGGATTAGGTTCACAGAAGTAAAGTAAGATACATAGAAGTCCTAAACTCACTCGTTGTCCTCCCACCTAGCTAGCTCTCTACCAGTTATCTTTAGATTAGGATCTGTGTGATCATTTACCTATCCTTCGGTTTATTTATTTATTTACCCCCTTGTTACACTAGTTGGTACTAGGTTGTAATTGACACAAGGATCTCTTTCCCCTTTGATTAAATATTCCTAGCTACTGCTTTTCCCAAGGAAAATATACATTATAATGCCTTGGAATACTCCCAGGTGAAGTGCTACAGCGGTATATTCTGTGCGCTTGCGGAATTATCCAATAGACTTAGAATTACCCCAAGGCATCTCTAGTGTCATCACCTACCTTTGGTGGTTGCGCTAAGATTTCCCAACAAGCATTTCTGGTGGCGTTGCCGGGGAATAGGCTTCCTGTCTATTTCTGGTAATTGCGTTAAGAAATCTCAAAAATCATTTCTGGCGCCATTGTTGGGGAAAGCGTCAGCCTAGGAATTTTAATAAAAGTGAATCTAAAGTCCACTATCAATTTAGTTATCAATTAGTGTTGGGGGTTTATCCTTCACCTATCTTGTTTTTTGTTATCGTGAAACAAGTAGGTGCATGAGTGGTTTCCAATTGCCATCAAATTTTGTTGAAGATCCTGAGCAATTGTTGAGGAGAACTAGAAGTCATCAAGTTCTACCTCAGAAGTTCATCTCAGACCAGAACCCGCCAGAGGAAGGAAGTCCAGCACTGGTCGTTAAGGAAGCTATGGCCACCTACAAGACCATCTTTGAGTGATCTACGCCGTCGGCTGAATATGTTGCCACAGGTCCGCAGTTGAACTTGGGCAATGCGACTTTTGAGCTCAAGCCTGCGTTTATCAATATGGTGCAAGCAAATCCATTTTGTGGGAAGCCACACGTGGATGCCAATGCCCATCTCCAACACTTCCTGGAGGTGTGTTGCACCTTCACTATCAAGAATGTCTCAGCTGACGCCATCCGTCTTCACCTATTCCCATTCTCATTATTCGATAAGGTGAAGCAGTGGCTCTATGCCAACAAGAGTGAAGTCACCACCTGTGAGAAGTGTGCCAACGCGTTCCTGAAGAAGTTCTTCTCGATGGGCAAAACCAGTGCCCTTCGTGGAAAGATTTTGTGCTTCTAACAGCAAGCAGATGAGCCGATTCCCAAAGTATAGGAACGTCTCCAGGAGTACATTCACACCTCTCCTCATCATGGGATAAAGGAATGGCTCATCATTCAAGGTTTCTACCATGGCCTGACCGGTTTGGCCAGAAGTCACCTTGATGCTACCGCTGGAGGAGCATTTTTGCAACACAATGTCAAGGATGCCAAGGACCTCATTGAGAAGATGGTTACAAACCAAGGATGGAATGAGGAACACATTCAGCCTAAGAAGAGAGGTGTCCATGCCCTCAATGAGGTGGACATGCTCTCAGCTAAAATGGAACTCTTGATGAAGAAGATAGAAGAAGGATCTAAGAAGGAACAAGAGGCCATTCAACCCTACGCCACCGCACGAGCCATTGAAGCTGATCCATGGTGCGAGGTGTGTGGAGAAGATCATTCAAGAAAAAATTGTCCCAAAGTGAAGGAGGAAGTGAACTTCATCATCATCATCAACAACAACAACAGGTACCGGCCTCAATAGCAGCAACAAAGATGGAACTCGCGCCCCTTCTACCGAGAAAACCAAGGTAACGGTTATAGTAATAATTTCAATAATTCTTATGGTAACCAAGCTTCTTTAAGAGATCTTGTCTTAGGCCAAACTAAAATCAATTATAGTATTAATAAGAAAATGATGGCTAATGATATGATTCTTGAAAACTTAAGTGAGAAAATGGATAGCTTTATTTCTGCTATGAAAAATCAATTGAGCTTTAATAAAATATTAGAAACACAATTAGCTCAGTTAGTAGCAACTGTCCCGTCCTTTGAGCAAGGTAAGATCCTAGGAAACTTAAGGACCCAATTGAAGGTGTTAAATTGGTAACCAAGAGGTTTGGTAAGCCTCTGCTACGCCCCAACTGGGGCTATCTTCTGGATCCACCCTTCATCGCGAAGAAGGAAGACCCAGGCCTACCGACCATCGACCACAGGTCTTCCACAATGTCTTCTGTGACCTTGGATCAGGTGTCAACATCATGGCCAAGGTAACTTATGATAATTTATTAGGGGGCCATTGCATCCTACATTTATTCATTTGCATATGGCGGACCAAACAATTCGGTTCCCTGAGGGACTGGCACGAGATATATTAGTCAAGGTGCAAGATGAATATGTCCCTTCCAACTTCATCATATTGGACATGGGGTCCAACAATAAAGCCCCTGTCATCTTGGGAAGGCCATTCCTGAACACGGTTATCGCGATCATCTAAGTGGGATCCGGCCAAATTCATTTCTAATTCCTAGGAAAGAAGGTAAAATGTCCATTCAATGGTTATATAGCTAACATGTAGGTGAAGGACGAAGAACCGTAGAACAAGCCTCGCTACTACCTGCGCGGAAGGAACAACAAGAAAAGCAAGTCAGCCAAAAAGGCCAAAGTGAAGAAGGAAAAACCCACTGAAACACAAGGCAAAGGTAAGAAAATATGGTGGGAGAAAGAGGTGCAATCACGGTCCCCGTCTCCGGGACCAAGCGAAGCACCCGAAGAATGAACAAGACGGAGAGGTCCTACTTTACCGACCTAAAACATGGATCCCTTGCTGGCAAGGTAAATCAGTATTTATCCCATATTTATTTTCTGCATCTTAATTCTTGCATTTTAAATTAATTGCATCATAGATTTAGTTTTGCATATTCTATTTCAACAAAAATATTTAGTTATAAAGAATAAAATCTTGAGAATAATCTGCAACATAGTTTTGAGCAGCTGGGTCACCCAGGGTTCCCCGACCCCACCAGTGGGCCCACTTCCATAGCTTTCACTTTGGCTCAGTGCTTTGGTTTAGGACCAGCACTTGGATGCCCTTGGGGTGCTCAAGTGGGGGTCGGCCGACCCCCACATTGTCCCCTCTGGTAGTCCACTGTCTCCCATTTGCCATACCTAGGAATCCTATGCATGCCACTTTAGCCATAGCCAGAAAGATATGGTCCCTTGCTTTATTACTTTAAGTATGAGATGCTCTTTTTCATGTTGAATGTTTTGGGGACCATACCACCAGCTCAAAACATGCAAAGTGGTCACCAAGACATGCTTTAGTGTCCCCATGGTTTATGGGAATCTCTTTAGATATGTCTCCACTTTTGCAATTCATCTTTTCTCTTTCACAAAGCACTAGACAAGGGAATCTCTGAAAAGCACTTTACTTTTGGTCCACACCTAGACTTAACTCTACCAGACACTTGATGACACATTGTTGAAAGTGCTAAGTGGCCTAGGATGGGGGTCGGTCGACCCCCACTTTGGACAATTTCTGAAAAGTTTTTGCAGCATGTTGCTAGATTCCCTATCAGGATTCAAATTCAATTTTGAAGGTGTTTGGGGGGTTGGCCGACCCCTACTTTTGGGTCCACCACTTGCCCTTCTCCCCCTATAAATACCCTTGCATTGTGAGCTCAACTCCACACCCAAAACCATTAGAATCATCTCAAGCTTATAATCACTCTTCTTCTCTCCTTTGTTGCAAGTTCTTTCTCAAGTTTAAATTAGTTTAGTAGTATCCTTCCAAAAACAAAAACCCAAAAAGGAAAAACTCTCTTGCATAGTAGTAGCAGGAAGAGTTTGGTTGTCTCACTTATGCAGCTAGATGAAGAAAGCATTCCTCTCCCAGTTCAAGAAGTCCATGGGTGGTGAGAGCTCTTCCCGAGGCTTTCACCAATCTGATGAAGGAACCCGTGGGAGAGGAGATGAGGAAGAGAGCTACCATCCGATGGTACTCTATGAGCCTCCAGCAAGAGTGCTAGAACCCGAGAGTGGCCTCATGCTGAGCCAAGAAGAGCTGTAGAAGTTCAACATACTACAAGAAAGCAACTTCCATCATACGAGCATCATCGACCCAGTCCTTTTGGACTGCATAGGTATGAGTGCAGAATTTAACACTGTCTTTAGTGCAATTGGTTGGGAAGGGTTTCTGCAACCTCATGAATTTTGTATAAAAATACTTACTCAAGAATTTCTATGGACACTAAAATTTACAAATGATGGGGTAGCCTTTCGCATGCTTGGGCAAGAGTACAATTTATCTTGGAGCCGTTTAAACACCTCTTTGTGATGTGATTCTGATTGTGAACTTGATTTAGACAATGCCATTGACGGGTTTAACAAAGCCAAATTTTGGAAAGCAATTTCTGGTTCTAGTGATTGCTCTCGTCTCACTGCTCATAAAATCCATAACCCAACCCTGTGTTTTCTTCGTTACTGGATGAATGCTACTCTCTTTCTTGGCACTAGCGGTTATGCCTTAAGTGATGATGAACTTAAATTGCTTTATGCCATGGTACACAAAATTAAAGTCTCACCTGTTACGTTGTTAGTGAACTTTTGGTTTAGTTTCTTTGAAAATACTACTCCATCTATTTCACATCTTTCATTACTTGGATAGTCGATACATGGGGTGTGACAGAGTTCCATAATTTTGAGTACCTTGCCTCTGCTAGAGGTTTGATAGATAAGAATGTATTTATTAATTCTAATGTACTCAAAAGAGGTCCAAGAGGTGACCTTAAAATGATATATCTTGGCCATACAGTTGAAGTCTTTCTCCCTTGTGAGAGATGTCAGCTGTATAGGCTTCACACACTAACCATCAAATTGGATTGAGAGGCAAGAGCCCAAAATGTTGTAGAGATGGACAGGATGACAAGAGGGATGTCACGAGTTGCTCAGATGAACCAGACAGGCCCCTCACGCCCGGCAGAAGAAGAAGTTGAAGAAGGTGAGGAGGCAAGCTCCATGAACATTTTAGGGTCCATGGGAAGGCCTCCACGTCCATAGGACACCCCTCGCCCAAGGCAAAGGGAGAGGCACCCCCAAGGGACAAACATGGATAACCTCATCAACAACATGGGCGCAATGTGCATTGAGGAAGAGGCAACATTACAATTAGCGCAACAAAATGCCCAATACCTGCAAGTGATGCAAGAAGAGGAAGCACAACGTTGGGCCGGGTGGTTCCAATACTATCCGCCACCATAGTGAGCAAAAGCCAAGCTTGGGGGAGATTCTCTCCCCAACTAAGGTAAGTATTCTATCTTAGCATTTGCATTTGAGTCATTTATCTTATTGCATAAAAAAATCTCTAAAAAAGTTTAAAAATACCAAAAATATTTATTTGTTTATTTTTAGTAGTACTTATGCTTCATGTATGTTTGTTCTCCTATGGAAATGATGAGTAGTTGCTTTGTCAATGTTTCTCTAGTGCCTAGTTTACAACTTAGTACTTCTTTAATTATGGATTACGTAGCTCTCTTGAACCATCATGAACCTAAAAATTTTGTGGGTTTTGAGTGCTAGAACTAAGTCTAAGTTGTTGGGAGATATGAGATAGTAAGACAAGAGCTGCTGTAATATTATTCTAAGCATGATTGATTACCGAAGAATTTATTCTTAAAATGATCAAAACCTTAATTATTCCTCAATGGTGATGAAATTCTTACCACATCCATATATGCTTTACGTGTTCAAAAACCTTTCACATGAGCTATTTGCTTTGTGTTGAGCGTTGTCAAGTCTTGTTGACCCTTATTAAGAGACTTTTCATGCCTCTAAGATCAAGATCACACGCACACCACATATATTTGTGCTGCTTCTACACTAGAAGTATGCACAAACATACATTCCATTTCCACCAAATAGGTTGCTCCATGCTCCAAGTGTTAGAAAATCTCCCTAAGTATTGTTTGATAGATGAGACACAAGATAAGGGCTAGACAAAATAAGTATTGAGATATAGATGGACACATGAAAGTCTATGCAAAAATGCTAGCCCTGTCTCAATAGAAAAATAGAGGGAGATATTTTCAAAGAAAGGAGCAACCTTGTCTATCATATACCACACACTTGCACATCTTGATCTGGGGGTATGAAACTTCTCTTTACGGATCCGAGCTTTGACTTTGCAACATATGCAAGTAAGTATGTTATCTCCTTGTTATCCCTACCTTGAGCTCCACATAAGACTTTTTAGAAGTAGGAAGATTTAAGGAAAGGAAATTGTACCTTGTGCCTTGGTGAGGAATCATACACCATATTGAGCGACATGAAAGTAGCATATGAGGAACATTAAGTTTTCTTTTGAAAAATATTACAAAATCTCTGGTATGAAACTTGCTATGAATAAGAAAGTTAGTACTCAAGTCAAACTGTTCTATCTTCTAACCGCCCAAGACAAAGGAAAGGCCATAAGCCCCACAGAGGACTAAGGTAATATGGGTGGGTTTTTATAGCTAATTTTTCCATTCAAGGAGAAGAACTTTGTTTTGCACATGGTACTATTGAAATGTGGGCATAGTAACATTACCTGATCCACAAAGGCTAAGTTTGATTGTTTGCTCAGGATGAGCAAAGGTTAAGCCTGGGGGATCTTGTTGACGGTGGATATACCAAGAAAATCCACACTTGAAAGACCATCAACATGCCTTGATTCCAAGGAAGAATAGCATAACATGAGCATATTTTATCAATAATCAGTTCCACTTGTACTCTTAGCTTGTGATTTTAGGAAAGGGCAAAATGCACCTTGGGGGAGCCCAATGAGGGGGTCGGCCGAACCCCTATGAACACTCCATGAGCTGAACTTCAAAGCATGATCCATGTCAAGGTCCTAGGAGTCAATATCAACCATTAGATCAACTTGTACTTTCATCCAAGGGACAAAGATTGTTTCACATGGATTCATGGGAACACAAGGAAGCAAGCAACATGACAAATATTTGGAAGATATCCCAAGTCACATATTCCAAGCTCCAAGCTAGACTAGTAGTAGTTAGTCTAAAGTGTGAGTTAGAGTCGAGTCGAGCGAAGCTCAGGGTCTCCGAAGTCGTCTTCTGGAGAGTCTAGTATAGCTCTTATACCTTTTCTCTTTTGTAAGACTTTACTTTTATTAATATATTTATTCTTGCTTTACTTTACTTAGTATTTACTTAGTGAAAGTCTATAGTCTTTATAGTCTTGTTGTGTGCTTGTCTTAGTAGTATAGTTGCCTTAGCTGGATTGGTTTCCTGTAACTAACTTTCTTGTGTGTGTATCATTGTCCTATCTTTCATAGGAGCTCTAGCTATCTAATTGTTAGTTAGAGTTGTAGGAGTAAGTGTGAGCGTGGTGCTCAGAATTAGTCTTACCTTTGATTGCCGCTAGTCCACATGGACAGTTCGTGAGCACACTCCTGAGAGGTGATAGGTCTCGAGCGGCATTAAGTTTCTCTCACCACGTTTGGGCTAGTTCTTAAAATGCAGGGTGCCCATATGAGTATAGCCATTTTAGTAGGAGTTCTGTCTCCTGCTTTCTCGCCTATCCCCACCACTCAAGTAGTAAGGAACTAGTCTAGTTGAGTCATCTATCTGTTAGGATTAGGTTCACAAAAGTAAAGTAAGATACATAGGAGTCCTAAACTCACTAGTTGTCCTCCCACCTAGCTAGCTCTCTACCTGTTATCTTTAGATTAGGATCTATTTGATCATTTACCTATCGTTCCATTTATTTATTTATTTACCCCCTTGTTACACTAGTTGGTACTAGGTTGTAGTAGAAACAAGGATCTCTTTCCTCTTTTATTAAATATTCCAAGCTACTGCTTTCCCCTGGGAAAATATAAATTATGATACCATGAAATACTCCTGGGTGAAGTGCTACAGTGGTATATTTTGTGCGCTTGCAGAATTATCCAATAGACTAAGAATTGCCCCACGACATCTCTGGTGCTGTCATCTACCTTGGTGGTTGCACTAAGATTTGCCAACAAGTATTTCTAGCGCCGTTGCTGGGGAATGGGCTTCCTTTCTATTTCTGGTAATTGCGTTAAGAAATCTCAACATGTGGCAGTAGATGTGGTTCGATTTGCCCAATGAGGGGCCGCCGCTGCCGTCTTATTCTCCAGACTGACTGCATGGTGACACACCAAATGAATGGTTGATGCTGCCAGACCTAGATGTTACAATCGCTGTGCCCACATTTCTCGATGTGATCAAGGATCTAAAGGACCAGGACCTTACGGGGGTGATTGTGATCCGTACCTTCATGACCTGTTGGGTTCTCCCCTTGAAGCAGAGGAACCACCCACAGTGGGGTACCTGGGCACGAGGGACCCTACAATTGAGTCGAGCGCCCCCATCCACAAGGAGGTGCTAGACGAACTGGTGATGTTAGCTATAGGACCGGGTGCACAGGATCTTAGCCAGGGCATGGCACTGAAGGCATTCCACACCGGCAATCATTCACCTACAGACAGACCTCTCAGTGGCGTGGTATCTGTCATGCCAATTCCCCCTTCTGAGGTGCACAATCACCATACCGTTGTTCATGTTGTTTATCTTCATGTAACTAGAGTATTTGTATTCATACCATTTACTTAAACTAGTATTTAGAAATTGTCTATTTTCTCTATAGAGGACCATGTTGGCCATGGACCCAGGTGCTTCATCCACGGTCATGCTCGGGAAGCGGCCCCTAGAGGATTCCCCCGATGGGAGTTGCAAGTCATGATTTCATGCCATGCTGCACCCGTCTGTCCTCGCACTGCCCTCTGCTGCTGAATTTGGTGAATCTTCGAAGGAGGCAAACCCTCAGGCAGCGACGGAGACAGAGACGATCTCTTCAAGTTATTGCGCACATACAGCGTGGTCTTGGAGCTATTGAGGGTGACCCCGGGGGATCGAGGACCAACTGCGCGGTGATCTGGAGGCCACACACGTCGCCCTTGCTATTTCCAACCAGGAGAAGGCGGCCATAGAGGCGGTGCTCTAGAACCTGGTAACTATCATGATTGCTTCCTGTAACTCTGCCTTCCCCGTCGAGGCAGCAGGCGACCTGGCCATTGCAGAGGAGCGCCTTTAAGCCCTTCTAGCTCGCCTTCAAGCTGTAGTGTCCGAAGCCATTTGTCAAGGGGCTACCATGGTGCTGGCGGCTTCCTAGCTTCATAATGGCAGAGCAGCGAGCGTCCAGGAGGTGGAGCAGGGTTTCTTGCCAAGATCGAACGTTAATGAGATTGTTGATCTGATCGAGAGCCTCGAACCCACCACCATCGCCGTATAAGGACTGCCCATGTAAGCACTGTCCCGTGGTACACAAAAGAGATATGGCCAGACTTTCCCATGCTACACAAAAGAGAAATGGATGGACTGTCCCATATCTTGATCCTGTAAGTCCCAAGTCTTGGCTCCTGGTAGTATCTGCGAATGCCAGAACGTCCGGCCGCTACATAACTGAACTTGTAGTACAAAGCATAATGGGTTTGTTAGTTTTGATTGTAGTATTATTATGGTCATATAAGAAGTTCTAAATTTTTTGTTCATTTTGGGTCTAAAAATAGTTAAGATTGGTGCTATTGGCAATAGCAGCAACAAGTGCCGCCATGGTGCCCACGGCCAGCCTTGATATGGACACTGGATCCACCACAACACAAAGGGGATCCTTCGTCGTGCTGCTGCGGCCTCCGTCTCCGCCGCCAAAAGTCCAACAGGCAGATATTTTTCCACTTTCAGGGGATCTAACCCAATTATTATTGAAGACGATGGTGTAGCAGTGGGGTGTGTTCGACAAGCTAGTGGTCCACGCAGGTACACCTCACCGGCACGTCGACACGGATCCACCGACGGACCAGACTGGTACTCATCTTCACCATGACCAATTGAGGTCACCGCCACAAGATCCACAGTATTTTTTTGTCAGGACATGCTCACTAGATACAATTGTGATGTTGAACAGTTTAACTTGCTATTACAATGCCTATGCACGTGATCTTCTGTTGAACTTTGTAATACCCTGGTTATTCTTATTACATGTTTGTTGTAAACCATACACTGCTAGGAGTCTGTCTCAACAAGTCTCACCTCGATCTACTGCTTCACGGGTGAGACCAAGCACTTGAATTTGACTATGAATGCAAGAAAGTTTGACCGCTGCATATTTGAACTCATAGGACAAAGTGTGAAGGTTTGTCTATTATGAATGTCGTAGCAATCAGTATGCTGGGAAACTAATAGCATTGCATTGATTGAATACAATCAGGCTCCCACCTTGCAGTGAGGAGCCATTCTCGCTGCATCCTAATGCCGAATGGAGAAGACATTGATGTTCAAATGTAGTGCACACATAAGAAAGTCTGACTGTACATTTGGCCGTGTCTGGCAGTACCCTCTATAATTTATTCTCATTTTAATGTGATGCGTGTTACTGTGTCATTTACTAGTTTAAGTGACTACTAACTTCGTATGACAGAGTATCGACATCTACGACATAAAACACAAGGGAATACACGATCATCGATACATCAAGTTCATACAAATAAAACTAATAATTAAAAACAAGTCATTACAATAAATAAGAATGACTCCCCTTTTTTACAAGCTACTTTCATTATCTAATAACACATAGGTTTTGGATAATGGATTCCTGTGCCAGATCTGCAACTTATGGCTGAAGACACTATAGCGGTGGTGCGTTTTATCTAGGCGACCGTTGAAACCGGGCAGCTTGAGCAGCACCAAAGCCATGATATAAGGCTGGAAGATCAAAGGCTTGTCCGGGTTCACCCTGATGGCCACCATCTGCTTAACCAACCAATCAATAATATTTAGTCTTTTATTTTTCAGCATGGCCATTATCGTCTCGTCGACTATACAAGGTAGAACATCCTCATATGCACTATCCCTTTCGTGGTCGGCCATGAATGTCCGCCTCAGAAGCTGCCAAATAATATTGGGTATCCTACTCAAACTTCCACCATCACCATTCTCAGTTGTATCATAGTAAAGGCTATCTTCCTCCCTAACCAACAAAAAATGAAGATTAACTATATAGTCCCTTGCTTCATTGCTTGGTAATCCAATCTGCAAGCTCTTGCAAGATCAGAGAAAGATGCCTCCAAAATCCCAGTGTCGGTCATCCAGATGAGCTTCTCCTCCTCTGCCCTAATTTCTAGTATGGCATAGAACTGTTTGATTAAACTGTATGATTACCAAGTCATTCTAGTCTTACTCCATCCCCATTGTATCCTTCAAACACATGGCCTCAAACGTAGTAACAACACTCTCCATTGGGAAACTTCTCCAACTGCACCCAATTCACACACCTATGCTCTCCGTACATAGGTCTCTTATCTAAGCCTCCTCGAAATAGCTTAAACTATTTGCTTATGTCAAAATATTCTGATGGAGAATTACTTGGCTACTTGTTGTACTGCCTCTCATACAAAGCAGATACGTCCCAATCAAATATCCTTTTAGGGACTCGAGCCAAGTCCATGGGATACTTTGTCTCATCAAAACTGCCTTCACTAATGAAAACAAATAAGAAATTAGAAAGCTAGCTACAACACTTGATTCCATGCTTAGAAATTGATGACAAAGTACCATGGTATATAGTATAGAGCAAACATTTAGATACACCTTATAATCATATATGACCAATCAATTTGGAAACATCAACACATTCACAGCCATCCAAATTAATTATAGATCAATCAAATTTGGTATCAAGTATCATGGTCAAGCCCAACAAATTTCAAGCAAGAATTGTTTATGTCCTACACATTTTCAAGATTATTGTTGAGGATGGTCCCAATGAGAGTGTGATGCAGAAAAGTTGGTGGGGTGGGGGAGGGCAACACAACCCCCCTCTCCAACCACCCACCCACACACACCACCACCACCACATTGGCAAATCCATCGCTGTGTTTCTCCAAATCAAAATCTCTGGCCATGGCGGCTTCAATGAAGGCTTCTTCATCTCTATGTCTCTGGCCTTGGTCATCGTTTCCTCACAAAACCGGCGATGTGGAGTGGTGTGTGGCCTTGGTCATCAATAGCGAGCAATGTTGTAGGGTTTGGAGTAGCGGTGTAGCAGAGGGGTCTGTGCGCGATGGCTGTTGTAGAGCGGTGTGCGCTGGTGTATGGCCCAATTATCAGTTGGCCCATTTATGATTGACTACCCACCACTACAGAAACGTGATACCGAAGGACTTTCCCTTCTCTTGAGAGTATACTCATTTCCCTGCAAAGACGGCTCAACTATGGCACACATGAAGGACTTTTCGGCGCTGCACAAACGAGGAATGGTTGGACTTTCCTAATAAGCAAGTAAAGCAACAACAACAGTAGAGGGGCAGACATACTGTGGTGGATGACTATCCCTTACGAGCGGGGACAGCCCAATTATCACTCGGCCCATTTAAGGACTGTCCCATGGTACACAAAAGAGATAGTGTTGGACTTTACCATGGCACACGAAACAGAAATGGCCAGACTATCCCATGTCCCAAGTGTTGGCTCCTGGCAGTTAATATTTGCTAATGTAGAAAGTCCGACCGCTACATTATTGACCTTGTAGGACAAATAATGGGTTTGTCAGTTTTGATTGTCGTATCAATCATATGCACCGATACAAAAAATCATTCGCCTACCTGCTGCTCCCATATTGTAGCGAGGAGCAAATTTCGCCACATCGTTATGCAGAATGGATCGAGGAACCATGGGGTTGAAATGCTATTGCACACGTATATCAGAAGAAAAGCAGCTTTAACAGCCATTAACATTTTCCATGGTACGAGCTCGTCAAAATTTAGAATAGCAGCACATAGATATATATAACAAAAACTAGGATAGCAGTTAATGGAGCTGTAACCATTATAATTTTGGGTAAATCAAGTCTAACCATCACACTTACAATATCATTACAAATTTAGCTAAATCAAGTCTAACAATCACACTAACAGTCAATACACGAGCTCACCTTCTTCCATATGCTAATGTTTACTGCTTGAATTTCACAGGAGAGAATGCTTCGCGAATAGTTGGTAGCTGGATAGAAATATTCTTCCGCGCTTCCCAATCAACTAAAGGAAATGTTAAGGGAGACAGTACAGGTTCGACTGGAATTAGAGGAGTTCGTCGGAAAGCATAAGGAGAAGTTAGATAAGCTCTGTGAGTATTCCATGCGTACCTTTAGAGAGACATAGGAGGAGCTCAATAAGATCAGTGAGTTTGCCATGCGTGCCTCGACAGAGAAACAGGAGGAGTTCCATGAGGATACCATGCGTAGCTTTAGAGAGAAATAGGAGCAGCTCAATAAGTACAGCGATGTCATGCGTAGCTCCCTGAGGTGTGATGCATGCCTAACTCTCAGTCTTCAACACTTGGGGGCTCGGTTGAGTGATCATTTGTGGTTTGATTTCTGGAGTCTCAGTGCTTTTGAACAAATTCCCTCCGAAGACCATGTTTGTGCAGCTCTTCTCAATAAATCTTGCTTCGACATGCTCCCTTGCATTTTATATTCTACACGTCATTACTCTTTGCTACACGTCATTACTCTTTGCTATAGTTAGTCACACAAACTACTAAATGACATAGTAACAAGCATCACAGGAAAAAGGGGTGTCAGGCGTGCCACTATGGAGGATATTGTCATACCCATTCAAATATGCAGTGGCCAGACTTTCTTACAGGGCCCAATAGTATTTCCTTTAAAAAACTTGCTATAATAATACCTTTGCACAAGATCTATTGTAAACTTTATATTATTAAACTCAATCATGACACCACTACGGATTGACCAAAAGGTTAACCGTCAGTGAGCACACGATAGAGTGATTGCAAAGAGATTCAAAACAGGCAATACTGCACATGTCGTCCAACGAGATCTAGTATGCAGTGATCCGACTTTCCCACTAGATCGAGGCGAGACTTGTTGAGATGGACTCCTTGCTCCATACGGTTTACAACAAACATGTAATAAGAACCAGCGGGGAATACAAAGTAGACACAATAACACAACCAAATATTAAATTCAACAAAATATCACGTGCATAGGTCATATGACGGCAAGATAAAATTGTACAACATCTCAATTGTCCCTAGTTAGCATTGTGAACACAAATAAGATCATCGGATATCAGGTACTTGAACAGCACACCAATTTTAGAAACAAAGAACAAAATATAGCATATGCGGCCGAGAACGTTTATTTTTAGAAGCGTTCAATTGTTCAACGGCCGGACTTTCTTACCTGCGTAATAGCATTCTGGCATCAATGGCTCCTTGATTCTGTGTTACGATGAGGCGAGTCTGGCTACTCAAATATGTGGTAGTCGGACTTTTGTTCACAGTAAAACTCAATAGTTACGTCCCATCCTTGATGCACTCGATTGACATGGGTGCCTTGGCCAACAACATAGTAGCTGTTGATTTTGGGGGTGGGGGAATGTGGCAGAACCTCCTAAATCATATGGCCCACCCGCATGATTATTGTCTAAACAGACTCCAAATAACCATGACTGTGTTCCATACGACTTAAAAAGTCTGTCGGGTAAATCCCGAATCATCCATGATTCTCCGAGCAGGATCAATCATTGTAGAAAGATATTGTAGTTTTTTTGACACGTGTCAATATGGGCCAAAAACTATGCCGATCGGCAAGGGAGTGGTCCTTCTCCGGTATTGCTTCTGAATTGCCAATGGATGATTGCCGATAAAGGACATGTTGATCTCGTACATTACTGATGAAGCCAGAGGGCTGTTGCCGATGAGGCCAGAGGGCTGTTGCCGATGAAGAGAGAGGCATGGTTGCCGGTGGAAAGCAGAGCTGAAGGACGTGGAAAGCAGGTCTGAGTCATTATCGATGGGTTGCCGATGGAATCTACAGCAATGAGGAGCGTGCCGATAGAGGTTTCATCGTAGAGCAATGGATAAGGAAACTGGCAATATTTATGCCATTATTTTAATAGTCTATTTTTGAGTCCGACCTTGGTACGAGTCGTTATTTTTTATTCCTTAGAGATAAGACTTGTTTAGGTAATACTTTGTCGTGTCTGTTTAGGACTCATAGTACCAGGGTATAAATATGTACCAAGAGACAATGAAGAGATATCACAATCAAATACAACAAATCTATTACTTTTATCTACTTTTCAAGCAATTTACTTTTCGATGACTTCGTCACAGTATCTTTTCCTTTTCAACGAGTTCTTTCAAGAATCGGCGGGCTGCATCAACTTGATCTCCGGCGACCTTGCAGGTTCCGCGTCTATCGAGCACGATTCAGGCCTTGACGTCCGGGCGTATCGCTGTCGTCTCGTCTGATCTGTTCAACAGTTATCGAGTATCGTCTGAGCTTTGACGTTCGGGCGTATCGCTGTCGTCTCGTTCGGATCTTATTCAAATTTATCATCCTTGTCGATTAACAGGTCAAATCGACTGGCACGCCTTGATATCGAACTAGGGTATTAGCCTGGTGTGTTTGCAGATCCAACGCCTTTTTGCATCAACACATCTTTTGGCACGCCCAGTGGGACCAAATCAATAGATTTATCATGAAGAATCCTACTGATATCACTCCAGAAAACATCATCGAGATATCAGAATCAGATCTCAAGGAGGATCAGAGGCAAGCCATGGAAAAAGTTATGGAGGATTACAGGCAGCTCTGCTTGAAGTCTTTCAGCGTGAATTGGGGAGGAGAAGTTATCCAGAAGCAAGATCTGCCGCTGCCTCGGCAGGTAACCTTTGACTCCAACCCTGGTAAATTACAGGAGATGGTTAATTCTGCATTAAATCAAGCTTTGATCAACCACTCCACCGTGCTATCCAATACTGTCTACAATGCTGTTGTACAAACGTTAAGGGACGGACAAGCACCAGGGTATGTCGGGCCGGCATATCATCAGCCAGGATCGGCATCTACCAGTACTCCATCGGCAACTCCAGCCGTTGAGAGTATGGAAGCGCCTACTCTTTCAGCTATATCAGGACCATCCATCACTGGCGCCACGCCGATAGGATCAAATCTAACATCTCAGGAGAGGCCTAGTACTCAGTTGAGCACAGATCTATCAGCATCGGCAATGTCAGGTCCT
Organism: Bothriochloa decipiens; assembly: GCA_023333625.1. Classification (NCBI taxonomy): domain Eukaryota; kingdom Viridiplantae; phylum Streptophyta; class Magnoliopsida; order Poales; family Poaceae; genus Bothriochloa; species Bothriochloa decipiens. Next base: position 28,351,848 of record CM041645.1, read on the forward strand.
TCAGGTCAACATAGTCAAACTGCTGCCAATTGGTGGGGATACGGTATGCCTCCAGGTCCATCTACTGCCAACTCTGGACTGCCTCAAGTGCATGATGTAGCAGGGAAGGGTCCAATGTCATCAGTTACTCCAATTCGGCCGGTGGCTCAAGCGCCGCATTATTCTACTGTACCTCCTGCTATACAGCCATTGTCAATGGGATTCTACGCACCTCCGCAACAGATATTTTATGCGAATCCATTGACTAATCCTCCACCAGTTCAACAGAGAGCTTCCACTGCAGAGCAGCCCGTAGTACCATTCATATCTTAGTCTGGGTTACCTGCAATTCAGGGCAATTATGCTAGCTATCATCCGTCTATACAAGAGCATCAATTGTCTACAAGCTGTCAGCCATCGGCAAGCCAGGTGCCGATGAGTTACAGTCTCAATTGGTCGGGGAAAGCGCCAACTCAGCAACCTGCTATTCAACCAAGCCACCAAGCAATAGGGACTCAACGGTATAGTCCACAGACAACTTTCCAGGAGCAAGCATCGGCAAAACAGACGATGAACTTTACTCCGCAGGTTGGTGCCGTGAATATGCCGATTTATCCAAGCCAAGTGCCACAGGGGTATGTAGAAGCATATCAGCCAACGCCTCCAGTAGAGATCCAGCCAGTGCATCGGTAAGATCAGGATGCACTCTTGACCGATAGGATTGCAGAAGTGATGAAAGAGCAATTTGGGATTCAGCCCAAGGTCAATACTTACTCTTATCGGACTCCATACCCTTCATCTTATGACTCGATTCCTTTCCCGAATCAGTACAAGGTGCAGATTTCACTAAGTTTTCTGGGCAAGATGATACGTCAACAATGGAGCACATCAACCGATTCATCATCCAGTGCGGGGAAGCAGCTAACAGGGATGAATTGAGGGTTCGATTATTTTCCTCATCATTGTCTGAATCGGCTTTTGCGTGGTTTATTTCGTTACCACCTAATTCTGTTATTACATGGGCCGATCTAGAGAAGCAATTTCACAAGTACTTCTTTGCTGGGGTACATGAAAAGAAGCTGACTGATTTGACAAAATTGAGACAACGCAGTGATGAGTCAGTAGAAAGTTTCGTACACAGGCTAAGAGATGTAAAGAATAAATGCTACAACTTAGTACTTGATGATCGGCAGTTAGCCGATTTAGCTCTTCAAGGGTTACTGCCACACATCAGAGAAAAATATGGGTCACAAGAGTTTGAAAGTTTGAGTCATATTGTGCAAAGGATTTCTGATCAGGACACTAGGGTTTTTGAACCCAGGAAAAATTGGAATAAAAAGGTGTCCTTTGTAGAAGAAGCAGAAGATTCAGACTCTGATGATGAACCAATTATCGGTTTGGCTGAGTGGGTAAAGAATAAGAAGTTGATATCATGTCCTTTCGGTCAGAAAGAGCCAGAAAAGTTTCTATTTGATATCACCAAAGCCGATAGGATATTTGATCTTTTGCTCCAAGAGGGTCAAATTAAGCTGTCTCCTCATCATGTGATTCCATCGGCAGAAGAATTGAAAAAGATTAGGTACTGCAAATGGCACAATGCTACCTCGCACAGTACCAATGATTGCAAGGTGTTTAGGCAACAGTTGCAGTCGGCTATCGAATCCGGGAAAATCAAATTTGATAATTCAAAAGCTCAGAAGCCGATGAAAATTGATCAACATCCGTTCCCTGCAAATATGGTGGAGGCTAAAGGCAAAACCAAAGTGTTAACATCGGAGGCTGCTAGAAGAAATGCATCGGTAGACCCTAAGAATCAAATAACTGTTGAGGACATAAAGGGAAAGGAACCTGCCGATGGCGCTAAAGGAAAAAGAATTGTTGATGAAGGTAGTAGCTCCAGAAGACCTCTGAGGCCTGCTCCATATGGTGTTCGGTATCGGCAACAATGTGAGGATCGGTATCGGCAACAATGTGAGGATCGGTATCGGCAGCAACAGGAACAGTTACGTCGACATGAAGATCACTGGAATTGCCCATTTTTCATTCATTGCTTGGAAGAAGGCATTAAATTGCCCACTGCTGATACCTGCCCTGAATGTAATGGTTACTATTTAAATGGTCGGGTAGAGAGACAACATCACTCTAGTAATCGAGGGGTACGCATCAATAAGCCGATCAAAGAAAAGGTATCAGCATTTGATCGGCTGGGGGGCAGAGTTAGTGTGCATGACAGGCTTGGCGGGTATATTGATTGTTTTCCAAAGGGTCATGCAAAGCTTGAAGAGATGGCTAACGAAAGGGTTCCTGATGAAGGGATATTCTGCAGGGATCCAAACATAGGCCTCCATGAGCAGAACACAAAGCATTATCAGCCTGTTTGGAAAACAAAGCTTTCCCAATGGTGCCCTGAAGGATTGACGAAAACTCAAAAAAGAAGGGAACAGCGTATGCGTCAAGAGGATTTACAGTGCCCAAAAGAAATCATCCCAAAGGTAACAACTCAAATATGGCAACCAAAACGCAAGGGTGGAGGTCCATCGGCAGATGTTAACATGGTCTTCATGTTGCCGATGGAGTTCTTGGCACTAGATGACAAGGAACAAGCAGTGTTTGCCGATGAAGCAGCTCAACTAACTCTGGATCCAATGATGGCTGTGTTTGAAAAGCCTGCTGATGATGAAAGGCAACACCTCAAAGCTTTGTTTGTTAAAGGCAGGGTTGATGGATAGCCAGTGTCAAAAATACTCATAGATGGAGGAGCGGCGATTAATATTATGCCGTATGTTATGTTCCGAAGACTTGGAAAAGGAGACCAAGATTTAACCAAGACGGATATGATGCTTAAAGATTTTGAAGGTAATGTGTCTCCGGCTAAAGGGGCATTATGTGTTGAATTGACTATCGGCAGCAAGACTTTGCCAACCACCTTCTTCATTGTTAACGGCAAAGGTAACTATAATTTACTCCTAGGAAGGGATTGGATCCATGCCAACTGCTGTGTTCCTTCTACGATGCATCAGTGCCTTGTACAATGGGTTGGAGACAAAGTTGAGGTTATCCCTGGTGATTCTTCTTATATAATCGCATCGGCTGATTCTGAGACCTATGAACGGACAAAGTGCATATCGGGAGAAGCATGGGATACGGAATTTCTCAGGGTTGCCGATTATGAGCTCACCCCGATCCAAGCAGTCGGTTCTAAAGATGAATTTTAATGGATCAGTTTGCCGATGGTGGAAAACTTGGTCATGGGTTTACATCAGCTGATGATTTAGTGGAAATAGATATTGGTAACGGTGATAGGCCGAGGCCAACTTTTATTAGTGCTAAGTTAAATTCTCAATGTAAACAGCAAATGATTAATATTTTGAGGGAATATAAAGACTGTTTTGCTTGGGATTATACAGAGATGCCTGGGCTGGATCGATCAATAGTTGAGCATCGGTTGCCTATTAAGCCAGGGTTTCGGCCTCATCAGCAGCCCGCACGCCGATGTAATCCTAAAGTGTTACCTGATATTAAGGCCGAAATCACAAGGTTAATTGAAGCTGGCTTTATTCGGCAATGTCGATATGCCGAATGGATTTCTAATGTGGTTCCTGTTTATAAGAAAAATGGAAAACTTCGTGTGTGTATTGATTTCAGGAATCTTAATAAAGCTACGCCGATGGATGGCTATCCAATGCCCGTTGCCGATTTATTGATTGATGCTGCAGCTGGACATCGGATCATCAGCTTCATGGATGGTAATGCCGGTTATAACCAAATTTTCATGGCTAAAGAAGATATTTTCAAGACTGCTTTTAGGTGTCCAGGTCATGTGGGTTTATTTGAATGGATTGTCATGACTTTCGGTTTGAAAAATGCCGGTGCTACCTATTAGAGAGCTATGAATTTTATCTTCCATAAATACATCGGCACATTGGTTGAAATCTACATAGATGATGTGGTGGTCAAATCTGGAGGTTTTGAGAGTCATCTTGCTGATCTACGAAAAATCTTGGAGTGCACTAGAAAGCATGGTTTAAAGATGAATCCCACTAAGTGTGCGTTTGGTGTATCGGCAGGTCAGTTCTTAGGCTTCATGGTACATCAAAGAGGTGTTGAAATCAGCAGGAAATCTATTGATGCAATTAATAAGGTTGTTGCTCCTGCCGATAAGACTGAGTTGCAATCTTTGATCGGCAAGATTAATTTTATTCGAAGATTTATATCTAATCTGTCAGGAAAGATCAAAGCCTTCAGTCCTTTATTAAAATTAAAAGCCGATCAGGAATTTGTATGGGGAACAGAGCAGCAATTAGCCTTAGAAGAAATTAAAAATATTTGGTAAATTCTCCAGTATTGGTTCCACCTCAACACGGGAAACCTTTCAAGTTGTATTTGTCTGCCGATGATAATGTTACCGGATCAGCATTAATTCAAGAGTTTAAAGGGGAAGAATGTGTGATATATTATTTGAGCAGAAGACTGATAGACGCTGAGACCAGGTATTCGGCCATTGAAAACTTATGTTTGTGTTTGTATTTCTCTTGCATGAAGTTAAGACATTATTTATTATCGGCTGAATGCACTGTTATATGCAAAGACGATGTGGTTAAGCATATGTTGTCGATGCCAATTTTGAAAGGAAGGATCAGCAAGTGGATCTTAGCATTATCAGAATTTGATTTGAATCATGAATCGGCTAAAGCGGTTAAAGGACAGGTAATGGTCAATTTTGTTACTCAACATTGCAGTGTGGTAGATTATGCTAAAATTGCTCCATGGACACTTTTCTTTGATGGATCTACTTGTGGCGAAGGAGCAGGAATCGGTATTATGTTAATCTCACCTCGAGGAAAGAAATATGAATTTTCATTGCCAATTGCTGGCACTTCAACAAACAATCAGGCTGAATATCAAGCTTTACTGAAAGGGTTAGAATTACTCAGAGAAATTTGTGCCGATACAGTTGAAGTCTTTGGGGATTCCATGCTAGTCATTAATCAATTGATCGGAACATATGAATGCCGAAGTGAAGTTTTGATTACTTATCATGAGAGGTGCCTGCAAATATTAAAGGAGTTTAAAGATTTTCGCCTTGAACACATTCCCAGATTGCACAATGAAGAAGCTAATCGGCTAGCACAGCATGCTTCGGGATATCAACTGATCCGAGAAGTGCTAACATTGGTAATTGATGCCGATGACTGGAGAAGGGATATTGCTGATTATTTAAAAAATCCGTCTAAGAAAGTGGAGAGACGTATAAGGTTTCAAGCCACCAAGTATGTGCTCCTTGATACTGAATTATATTATCACACTTTAGATGGGGTTTTGCTCAAATGCCTTAGTGAAGAGGAATCGAAAAGTCAAATAGGTGAGATTCATGAAGGAGTGTGTGGGGCACATCAATCGGCATTTAAAATGAAATGGATGATTAGGAGGAATGGGTATTATTGGCCGACAATTCTTGAGGATTGTTTTAAATATTTCAAAGGGTGCCAGTCATGTCAGAAATTCGGTAATGTTCAAAGAGCACCTGCATCGGCAATGAATCCTATAATCAAACCTTGGCCGTTTAGAGGATGGGCTATTGATCTCATCGGTCAGATCTACCCGCCGTCGAGTAAAGGACATAAATTCATACTCGTTGCTACCGATTATTTCACAAAGTGGGTTGAAGCAATTCCTTTAAAGAAAGTGTCATCGGCAAATATGATTGATTTTGTGAAAGAACATATTATTTACCGATTTGGTATTCCTCAGACTATTACTACCGATCAAGGAACTATATTCACATCAGGAGAATTTGATAATTTTGCCATCGGTAGGGGATTAAAGTTCTAAATTCCTCTCCTTATTATGCTCAAGCTAACGGTCAGGCTGAAGCATCTAATAAAGGAATAATCAAGCTTATTAAACAGAAAATTGAGGAAAATCCTAGGAGATGGCATACTCTTTTAAATGAAGCTTTATGGTCATATCGGATGGCGTGTCATGGTGCAACTAAGGTCTCACCATATCAATTGGTATATGGGCATGATGCAGTTTTACCTTGGGAAATTAAGACTGGTTCTAGGCGTGTATCTTCTCAAGATCACTTGACAGCCGATGAGTATGATACGCTTATGAGAGATGAATTAGAAGATTTAGCATGTCATCGGCTAACGGCCTTAATTAGCGTTAAAGAAAATAAAAAGAGGGTTGCTAGGTGGTATGATAGAAAGGTGAAAGTAAAAGAATTTGCAAATGGAGATTTAGTCTGGAAATTGGTTTTGCCGATTGGGACTAAGAGTTCTAAATTCGGCAAGTGGTCCCCTAATTGGGAAGGTCCTTATCGGATAAATCAGTTGGCTCCTGGTAACGCATACATCTTAGAAACCCTCGAAGGAGTTATATTTCCTAGAGCATTAAATGGGAAATATTTAAAGAAATATTACCCCAGTATTTGGATGGATGTATAAAATACAGGAATAAAGGTATCAGCATTATATTACATTCACAGTCAATTGGCAAAGTTCAGATTGCCGATAACTTGACAAAGCCGATGAATGGAGTTTACAAACTAAGGAAAGATTGAATAGCGGTTATCGCGCGCAGGAGAATCTGGTCGGCTTCTTCCACTTCCCTAACGTCCGCATCGGCAGTGTCCTCCATCGGTTTAAGTTTTCTCCTCAGCGTCAGCGCCATACAGGCTTGATTGTCCCTGTCTTTTTGAAGAATTTTTAAAGTTGGACAAGATGTCTTTCTCCTGTACGGCTTGATTCAGGGCTGTTTCCACTTCTTTCAGCTCGGCCAGTAAAGCTGTTCTCTTTGCCGATAGATCAGTAATTTTCTTTTCAAGATCGGCGCCCGAAGCCTCTAAGTTGCTCATGCTTCTGTGCTTTTCTTCGGCAGCCTGCTTGAATTGTAATATTTCTTCTTTAAGTTTTGCTTGAGCGGCTCTATCGGCAATTCGTCGAGCAGCCTTTTGGTACTGGAGTTGTCGGCTCTCAAGGTGGGCAGCATGAAAAAGGATTTCTTCAACATTGTCGGGGACTTGGCCACGAATCGCTTTGAAAATTGCTCTTGTGGAGTCTGAATCTTGGACCAGCTGAGGTGTATCTTGATGCAACAAGGATAATAATGTTTCTAATTTGGTTCTAACTTCAGTTGATATAGTTCCTAAGGCAAGCACAGAACTTTCTTCTTCTTCATCGTCAGGAATGTTGACGGTAAAAGAGAATAGGCTATTTGGAGAGTCTTGTTCCTGCGAGGGAATTAGTTAGTTACAGGAGAGTAAATATTGCAGAATTTTGATTAAATTAACTTACTTGCTTCAAAGCGATTTCTTGCATTTGGCTGGAGGAGGCAGCTTGCAATATGTCCTCAGCAATGCTTGCCGATGGATCAGTTATGGCAAGGCTGGGTGGTGGTAATTTTGTGGCTATATCGGCAGGTGTTTCTTGAGGTGCTGTTGGTGATCGTTGTGCTGGCACATTAGGCAGTGCTGACTGAAGAGGTGATGCTGATGCTGGTGCCGTAATTGGAGCTGATGGCAAACTTGGTGTTGGCTCATCAGCTGGTCTTGGCTGAAGAGATGGTGCTGGAACTGTGGACGGTGCCGATGCAGTTTTTGATCGTTTTGATTGAAGGGCTACGTTGGATGAAGCTTTGCATTTAGGCTGTGATTCCTCAAACCCAGATGACTGGGGGCATCGACACCAGAGGACTGTGGCATTGGATCGGCTGAAACAGCTGCCGATGTGTCCACTTGTTGCTACAAGTAAATGGAGTAATTAATGCTGATTATAATAGTTGAAATCGGGTTAAAATTGGAAAAACATACCTCTGGAGAGTCGATAAGGATAACATCTGAAGGTGCGTTGATGGGAGATGGAGGACGAATTGCCGATGAAGAGCCAGCAGGAGTAGAACTCGTGCCCTGAAATACAACATTAGTATCTTTCAAAGTCAGCATGAAAAGAAAATGAATAGAATAGTTACATGGAATGTTTTGGCTAAGGTTGTGGTGGCAATCGACGAAATCTTCTTGGAGCAAGTTCCCTGATAAGTTAACGCTGTCAGAGTGGGTGCTTTACAGCCAATGAACGATGTTGGGTTAATTGACCGTAATCTGAATGTCTTCCCACTTTTGCTTGTCGTCGGTGGTGGATCGTTACCCTGTTACAGAAGGTTAATTGCCGATGAATCAAAAATCAAAGAGAAAGGATGAGTAGCGAGGCTTACCGCATCGGCAGGGATGTCATGGTCAGAATTGATAAGGTGCCAGTAATGGTGGACAGATACAGAAAACAATTGATCTTTCCATTCTTACCACCATAACTTAAAAGATTCAGTGATAAAAGAAATTGGCGCCCAAGTAGAGAAGTCAACATTTGAAGTATCGGCATCAGGGGACAGGTTGACTACTTTTAGCCACTCCAGGTTACTAGTAATGATTTCTCTTGGCCTGATCACATCGGCATAACAGAGTTTGATTGGTAGTTGTCCAAATGCCAGTTGTCTTGCTGCTACTGACGGATAATAAAATTCATAGGTGGCATTAACATTTTTCCTGCTACCAAATATATTGACTGGGATGGCACGGGGAGTGATTATAGCCTTCATGATTTCTGTATTTTTGTTCAAGGCTTCATCGACAATGTTGAAAGAAAGAGGGAATCTGGCTTCTTCATCAATATAGGGCACCCAGGCTCTGTTGTCACGAGGGATACCAGAGTAGAATCTGTTGAAGAAGCGGCCAACTTGGTCTTTGTTGGCTTCTGTTCCTGGTAAAACTATTATTGCTTCACCAAAGTTGAGGGGCCTACGTAATGCCGATTCATCCTCTGCCGATACATAATCTTCAGGGAGATCTCGGGGGAACTGCTGAGCAAATAAGTTGAATTGTAGCTGCTTGTGCATGTGGGTGTTCAACCACATATTAATGAACCACCAAGGGCCTCCCAAATTGCCGATAGGTTCACCCAGTAAGAGTTTTTCTGTGACTTGATGGAGAAGGTGATAAGCAGAGCTAAGAAGGTATCGGCCAAGAGGGAGACTTACACCGTCAGCCAACATTTCCGCTGTGGGGAGATACATGTTAGTTGGGCCAACTGTTCTGCCACAAAAAATGAATTTTTCTAGCCACATATTCAGAAAAGTGGCGTGCTCTCTCTGACCAACCAATCCGGTTTTCTCATATTCCCAAATGTATCCTGTCCAGCCGCCAATGTTGCGGGTATTCACTCGATACTCTACTTTTCTATGAAGAACAGTGGCATCATCGGCAGTGGTGATATCTAGGCCGGTAAGCATGTATACATCGGCAAGTGTGGGGGTGACAGGCCCATGTTTAAATAAAAAGGCATTCATGGTGTCAGACCAAAAATAGGAGGCAGCAATCAGCATGTTCTCATTCCTGGCCATATCGACAATAGATAGCCTGATACATTGATCTAATTTGCGCTCCGCCCAGTACGTTCGCATTTGCCTAGCGAGCCTCAGGTACCAATTTTTCCATCCCTTGGTGGGTTTGGGCCAGGAACGGAAGGTGTCTGACCATAAGTCCAAATCTAAGTTTTCAGCTCTAAAAGGGATCCTATTGGTTTCTGCATTTACAATATCGGTTGGATCTGGATTCCCCATTGGACCTAAGCACTGTACATGCGGTTGTTCTGTGGGAATAATAAGTTTATCGCGCAGCTCCTGTGTTCAGAAGATCAAAAGAAGAAGGGAAGAGGAAAGAAAAATCAAGAATGGTGCGGAAAATAAGGACAGATCAAGAAAGTTGCAGGAAAGGCAAAGAAGGGAACTAACCGAAGGGACGTTGAAGTTGAGCGCCATTACTAGAGATTTGTTGAAAGAGTTGGAAATCACTATGGAGAATCAAAGGTTGGAGAAGAGAATCGTCGCTGAGAGTTAGGGATGTTGCAGAATGGTGCCGGTTGAGATTGCCGCCGGGTTCGTCGGAGCCGCCGCTGGAGAGAGAATGCTTGAGTTCGTGTGTTGAAAGGCCCCGGTGAAAGGAGTATTTATAGGGCAGCTGGTGCAGGGGTATTTCAGACTTATCCTTCATTACCAACGGGTGAATCGAAGCGCCGGGATAGATATGGTGCCTATGCGCACGATAATCGAGGAGTTGTACAGGTGATTTTTGACAGGAGGTAATCATAGCTCAGAGAAAATTTTTTCTAAGGAGCTCAGAGAAAATTTCAGCGCATAAGATATTTTATACTCCGAAATTGGGGGCATGTGTTGACACCGTTTTTTGACACGTGTCAATATGGGCCGAAAACTGTGCCGATCGGCAAGGGAGTGGTCCTTCTCCAGCATTGCTTCTGAATTGCCGATGGATGATTGCCGATAAAGGACATGTTGATCTCGTACATTACTGATGAAGCCAGAGGGCTGTTGCCGATGAAGAGAGAGGCATGGTTGCCGGTGGAAAGCAGAGCTGAAGGACGTGGAAAGCAGGTCTGAGTCATTATCGATGGGTTGCCGATGGAATCTACAGCAATGAGGAGCGTGCCGATAGAGGTTTCATCATAGAGCAATGTATAAGGAAACTGGCAATATTTATGCCATTATTTTAATAGTCTATTTTTGAGTCCGACCTTGGTACGAGTCGTTATTTTTTATTCCTTAGAGATAAGACTTGTTTAGGTAATACTTTGTCGTGTCTGTTTAGGACTCATAGTACCAGGGTATAAATATGTACCAAGAGACAATGAAGAGATATCACAATCAAATACAACAAATCTATTACTTTTATCTACTTTTCAAGCAATTTACTTTTCGACGACTTTGTCACCAGTATCTTTTCCTTTTCAACGAGTTCTTTCAAAAATCGGCGGGCTGCATCAACTTGATCTCCAGCGACCTTGCAGGTTCCGCGTCTACCAAGCACGATTCAGGCCTTGACGTTCGGGCGTATCGCTGTCGTCTCGTCTGATCTGTTCAACAGTTATCGAATATCCTCTGAGCTTTGACGTCCGGGCGTATCGCTGTCGTCTCGTTCAGATCTTATTCAAATTTATCATCCTTGTCGATTAACAGGTCAAATCGACTGGCACGTCTTGATATCGAACTAGGGTATTAGCCCGGTGTGTTTGCAGATCCAACGCCTTTTTGCATCAACAGTAGTATTACAACAGTTTGATATAAATAAAATACCACGGAGTAAAACAGCGAAAGACTTACAATAACATAAGTTTACAAACCTCTGAGTTTCAAATATTTACAACAATAGGTTTAGATTATACAACCCATAATAGTAGTGGAGCAGCCGTAGGTTACAATACTAAACCAAAGCTCTGCCCAAGAGCTAAACACCATACTCGTCGTCGCTTTCCTCGATGACTGTCATGCAGCAGGATGCAAAACATTCCTGCCCATGAGGCTCACCTGCAACAAGGGTTCAACAAACCCTGAGTACAAAAGTACTCAACAAGATTGACCCGACGAAAAAGAAGGGTACAGACTCAAGAGATGCAGGCTAGATGGACAAGGTAAGGTCTGTAGGAGATAAGAAATTTTTGCGAAAAAGCTTTACAGAAAGAGAAGTTGCTTGGGCTAACTCCCATTATCAACCAACTTCATTATTGATCCTTAATTTTTGTTCAAGTTGTTACTACGATGATGAACACCGATCGAGTCTTCTTCTCCGAGAAGCAACGGTGATTCGAATCCATTTTTATACCCAGCTAGGACCTAGGTCACTGGAATACCGGAGACTATAACTCCGATGCACCCTAGGTAACCGATATACCGGGATAACAACCGTAGCCGTATATCACCACATGGCACCCGTGAGCTCTGCGGCCCAGCGTACCGAGATACATGGGAACTTAAACCCCATAGTAAAACACACTATGACACAGATGGGATCTCTGGCCCCACGTTAGGTCACTCCATGATATACACGGCTCCAACCATCCGTATACCACTTCATGCATGTGGATTTCTAAATTCTCGATATCACCAGTTCACCAACGGACGGGACCTAGGGCATCAACAGATGAGAACACTACAGAGGGACTCCATTCCTAGTGCAAGTTTGCCATCCAGACTCGATTTATTACTAATATCAAGATTCCAACAGGAAAACCAATCTTATCTTTTTCATTCTTTTAACTTTGAACATTTAAACAAATAAGCAGGGCTAAGCATTACTACTTATCTTACCAAGCAGGTAACAAGGAATAAGGAAATAAGACAGGTAATGCAATTTGGGTGGGTTTTCACTCAACTCCTATTACCTAATGCAACATATCATACCTTATTCCTTTGATGATTTGCTTTATCTACTACAGCACTTGAGGATTTTGCATAGATTGATAACCTTTGATGCATATTGCCATATCCCTTAATTTTAGATAGATGCTGTAACACCCCAACCCAGGGCTTAATAAGATTAATAGGATACTCATACCAACAAGTTGTAATTTCTTTTTCGGAAGACCATCACTAAAGAACTCCAAGGTTAAGCGTGCTTGGCCTGGAGAAATTTAGGGATGAGTGACCGACCAAAAAGTCTTCCCGGGTGCGCATGAGTGAGGACAAAGTGCGCAGAAAAGACTAGTGTTGGTCTGTGAGGGCAGTCTATGTCCTAGATAAGCGGGCCTAGCCTCGAGGAGGCGGGACATTACAAATGGTATCAGAGCTGACCTTTGCGGTTTCACGGGCGCGTGTGTCAGTTGCGCAGGCATAGTGTGCATGGCTGGTGTGGATCCGGAGTGGTCGCACAACATGACACATGTGCTGGCACTGGACACACGGACTGGCCAAGAGGGGACGTTCCTGGACTGGGGTTGACCGATGAGGACATCGGTCTCCTAAGGGGGTGAGTATGTAACACCCTGGCCCAGGGCTTAATAGAATTAATAGGATACTCATACCAATAAGTTGCAACTTTTTTCCAGAAGCCCATCACTAAAGAACTTCAAGGTTAAGCGTGCTTGGCCTGGAGAAATTTAGGGATGAGTGATCGATCGGGAAGTCTTCCCAGGTGCGCATGAGTGAGGACAAAGTGCACAGAAAAGACTAGTATTGGTCTGTGAGGGCAGTCTATGTCCTAGATAAGTGGGCCCGGCCTCGAGGAGGCGGGACGTTACAGATGTGAGATGAGGAATAGTTCTGGTAGTCCCTGTAGCTCATGGCTGATGGATTTGATAGGAGGCAGCAAATCAATGCCACAAATCTTTAAGCTGCACTCAATTCTGTTGATGCCAATGATGTTCGCTCCGCCAGTGCCAACAATTATTTTCTATTTCATTGAAGAAATGGAGGTGGCCCCCAACAACTTGACGGACGCATCGCCCAGCCTCCAAAAAGCAGAAGAATATGTTTTCGCATCCATCTACCTCATTGATTCCAGGGTCCTCTACATAATCTCTTGGATATTCAATTGAAGCCCTCGTCCACTATCTATAAGCTGGTGTTTACTTCTTGGATTTTACAGGTGAGAATTCTTTGCAAACAGCTTGTAGCTCAAAGGAAATATTCTGCTACACTCGCCAATCAATTAAGCAATAGAACGGGCACAATGGCTAGCACCCTAGATCCAAAAGAACTCAGTGTCGACGCCATCCGCCTCATTGATTTCAGGGTCCACTCCATAATCTCTTGGATTTTCAACTAAAGTCCTCTTCCACTATCTTTAAGCTGATGTTTACTGCTTAGATTTCATAGGAGAGAATGCTTTAGGAATAGCTTGTAGCTAAACTAGAATATTCTCCTGAGCTCCCCAATCATTTGAATGAAACAATAAGGGAGATGTCAAATGTTCGACTAGAATTAGTGGAGTTCAGCAGAAAGCATATGGAGGAGTTTGATAAGCTCCGTGGGTATTCCATGCGTACCTTTGAAGAGAAACAGGAGGAGCTCAATAAGACGAGTGAGTATTCCACGAGTGCCTCGACATGGAAATGGTCAGGTGATGTGAATGTTTAGTATCTATGGGATTAGAGGTATGCGACTAATGGGAATTTTGGTTCCCCTCCCTCGACACAAGCGACAGTGGCAGCGGCCGAGGATCCCTGTGTGCTGTGTTGGCTCAGGCGTTTATTTTGAGGAGAGAAGTAAAATAAAGCTCAGTTTGATGTATCTTTGCGTTGTATTGTGTTATTCTAAAACCAAGGGACCAAATGTTCTTTCATTGTTCATGGACATATTTATTTTGCATGCTTGTGTTAACCTTTGTTGAACTCTGTATAGGTGGGTCATACTTTGTTGAGCTTTGTGTGGCTTAGGTCATTTGTTCATAGTGGCATTGATCTGTGTTGACCCAACTCGTCTTGATACAGTTTGTCCGCAGACCGTACTATCTTCCCTTCATTCCTACAAAGTTAGCATCATAAAAATATTAAACGGCATAGTAACCAGTGTCACCGAATAACGAGGATAAACTAAAGAGGATACTGTCTGACGTGATAGAATGTACAAGGGCTAGATTTTTCTACATGATCAAATACGCAGAGGTTGGACTATATTTAGCGGATGTTAATTTTAAGTGATAGTCCTTGTTTGTGCGGATACCGTGGATGCATGTTTATCGGCCCCTAATTTTTAGGGTCCACTGTGTATCATATATCACTCCTGGGATCAGTAGGTGATATGCATAGTTGAGACAAGTTGGTATCAAAAACCATACTTTTATTAATCTTGGGAAAAACATGTTACAAGGTTTGTATGCCTTTACATGGCTTGGGCCATTGGGCTTGCAACATATATCAGAGTTTCTACTACAGCTGTCCTATCATGTCATGGTTCCATTCCTACAGGCAACTTGGAGTGTGGACGCAACCCTATCCTTAAGCGTGCTTCTGTGTCCTAGTCGTGGTAGTCCTTAAGTAGCTCCTTCATGTAGCAACATGGCTCCATCTTTGGGTATGCTCCAGTTGTCCTATCCTTGCATATTCCTCGGTAGCTTCATCCTCGTGTGCTCATCCATAGCTTCGTTCCTAAAAACATAGGATAGAGGGGATTGAGTACATAAAGTACTCAGCAAGCCCTAACTTTGGGTGGTGAAAGGTGGAAAGGCTATATGTGGAAGTGCTTAGTGGTAAAGGTTGCAGAGTGAGTAATTATAAAAGATAGGTTGGGCCCTGATAGTGTATTACCATCCTCACTAGTTCCCAAATTAATTTTAGGGTACCTTATCATAAAACAATCTTACCAGATTGTCATAGTTGTCGAAGCCTAATCATTAAGGACCTCATCCCAGCGGTTGCCCATTACCAGGGATGTGGCTATTCGAATAGGATTAGTAAACTCTGCAGAGGTGTACAATTTTTTCCACATGATAGGCGTAGTCGAAACCTAGGCCACAAGCTCGACAGGCCTAACGAGACCTCGTACCCGAGAGGGCGCTACCTTAAATTTCCATATAATTCCACCACAGACTACTCAGGGATCAGAACCCACAAGCATCAGGATAATCACATAGAATCCTAAATTATCAAGTGGTTGGATGAT
Source organism: Bothriochloa decipiens (assembly GCA_023333625.1). Taxonomy (NCBI): domain Eukaryota; kingdom Viridiplantae; phylum Streptophyta; class Magnoliopsida; order Poales; family Poaceae; genus Bothriochloa; species Bothriochloa decipiens. The sequence continues at coordinate 28,367,271 of CM041645.1, forward strand.
CACACAGCATCCGGTGGATAATCACATAGCATCCAAATTAAATATAAGAAGGTGCTCACATATGGCACAATAATAAGTTTTACATGGAAGACCACAAAACAACCATGCCAATCAGACCACGGTAGATCACACAGCAGCCGTGTCCTCTCCTGTTAGTCCGTTGCCACTCCGGCCTCCTAGTGGAAATTATATTTCTATCTAACGGGGTGTGAGATCAAGTCTACCTATATAGACATGTGGCTGTACAAATTCTGGCTAGGCGAGATGGCCAATGAACTACTCGTTATGTGACTGAGGCGAGTATCTCCCACAGGATCCCACACAGGCTATCCTGCCAAGGTAACTCATACCACATGAATTACCCCCACTCGCCCCTGTCGGGTTTAGTCCAATATTACCAAATGAAGTTCCATAGTTATTATCATCAAATTTATAATTCCCATATCTCATAAAGGTAACCAATACATTATCATAAAACATATTATTATAAGCAAACTCATAATCCATCATGAAAGTGAATGTAAGGGGTATATATTAAGATTGGTAATTGGTAGGGTATGGTGAGTTTATGGTGGAGACTAGCAAATGTAAAGATGGCAGAAAGGGAGTAATTAAAGGAATAGTAATGTAGGGATTAGGTGGGAATTAGGACTTGCCTCTATCCGATGATGAGCACATCCGAGGTTCCGATTCCGATGCTTTTGGCTCCTTCTTCCTTGTGTAGTTGTGCTTCTGTGGTCCATCGGGTTTCCACATCTTTTGTCGTATGCTTTGCCTAGTGTCGATAAGCAAGAAGGCACAAGTAAGAAAACAAAACTAGAATTTAAATGGCACCAAATAATGGGACAAATGTAAAAATAAATAGATCTTGAATTTAGAATAATTTTGGTGGAAGGATCAAGTGATTCGGGGTTAGGATGATCAAGATATGAATTATCAAAGATTTAATAGGGAGTGGATATATTGAATATACTTGAGAAAATATTTCTAGAAATTAGGTGAAAGAAAATGAGGTGAAACTACATGGGTAGGATCTGGAGTGTACCTAGTTTATTTGGAAATTTTCTCGGACTTTCCGATGCATGGAAAATATAATTTCACTCCTCCGTGTACATTTCCGGGGTGCACCAAGCATTTAGCAATCAGCTGACACGTGGGTCCAGCCAGCAGTCAGACTGACTGGCGTTGTATCCGCGCACTCAGAAGCCGATCAGTAGGCCAGGTGGCTTTGCCTCTCCAGTTCACATGCACCAGATGCACTCTGGTGTACCCAGAAAAGGAGGAGGGCAATGAGGTACTGCCATGTGGGTCACGTTTGGTGAGGTGATGTCCTCGTTGCAAGGATGGCATTGCCTGGCTGCGTCGGTCCGTCCTCGTCCCCATTCCATCCAACGTCCACGTGCGAGAGAGAAAGGAGGTAGAGAGGAAAAACAAAGGAAGATGGAGAGGATGGAGTGGCAGCAACAGCAGGGCAGGGTGGATCAAGGCAAGAGCACGGCTGCTCGCGGTGAGTGTGGACGGCGGAGCTGCGGGCTCCATTATGGCGTGGGTGGCAGCGGGATTAGGCTCCGGTGGCGCTGAGTGGGGAAACAGAGCAGGGGCGGCATCGGCATGGTGACTATGGTGGCCGGCTTCGGTAGGCAGGGTAGGGTAGCGGCCTTGGAGTGGTGAATGGTGACGCGAGGCGCCGGTGGCGTTGGGCAGGGAGATGGCAATCGGAGAGTAGAGCAGCGCGAGGGAGAGCGGAGCATGGCAATGGCGGAGCGCGGTGGTGTGCTAGCGGTGGCAGCGAGCGTTCACGGCGTGACAGTCTCGGCTCCGCTCGTTCTCGACCTCAGCAGCGCGGGCAGCAGGCGAGCGTGCCTCCAGTGGCTGGGCGGCGGCAATGCCGACCATGGCTCCAGCACAGCGGCCTTCGGCGGCTGGGCGGCGGCGGTGATGACCATGGCTCTAGCAGTGCTCCGAGGCCGTCAAGGCTCCGACAACATCATGGGGCGCTCTGTTTTGAGGTCTCGTCGCGGCCGAGTGCGGCAGCAGCTCCGGTGACGTTCTCGCCGACCACGGCGGCGATTGCGGCGTGGATGGCGTTCGGCTCTAGCATTGCGTCGGCAGAGCGCGAATTGCGTCGTCCTTGGGTAGTTGGGCGGCGGCAGTGTCGACCATGGCTCCAGCTCGGTCCATGGCGTTTACGGCGCGGTGGCAGCCTCGACGAAAGCGGTTTTGCTCGTCGAAGAGGCCTTTGCCTCTATGCAGGCTTTAGCGCCGGCGGCTTCCAGTCTTGAGCTTGGGGTACTCCTACTCCGGGCGGCGGTGGCCAGTATTTATAGCCGGTGTGAGCTCATAGTAGGGCGGTGGAGCACAGTAGGGCGGTGGAGCACAGTAGGGCGGTGGAGCACAGTGAGGTGATAGCGAGAAAATATCTCGGCATTGGCAGTTGAGCTCACTCATGGCAAGGCGGTGGAGCATTGGAGATATTCCTGGATATCCATGGCAAAGGTTGTGTACACATGCAAGGAAAACCGAAGACGACGCCAGCTACGAATGCTGCTGTTCAGCAAGTCTCACACAGAGTAAGGCGGCAAGCACTCAGTAAAGCGGTGGCCACAAGAAATATCTCCTGCGGCATCCATGGCAGGCAGGCAAGGCGGTGCACACAGTAAGGCGGTTGGCGTTATCGGAGGTAATATCTCCGGCCGCAGAGATTTTGCCGGCAGCATTGGCAGCGCGCACCGCGCACAGCATTGTTTTCGTAGCGCACACGCCGTGCTTGAGCTGGCGCTTGTTGGCGAGCTTGATAGAACATGGCAGCAGGTACAACAACGGGAGATGGGTGCTGGGTTACCCTGTGCTAGCGTGCTTCACGTGCTTCAGGAAGAAGACACACACGGTGGCAAAATATCTGGCCAAGGAGTTGCCGGTGGCCAGGGCAGGGCAGCAGATGCATCCTCGTGCTGGTGGTGCGTTGTCGACTGAACTCGCCGAGCAAGACGACACACGGGGAGCGTACAGTACGGCTGCTGCCTTTGCTGGGCTTGCACGCGATTGGAGGGAGAAAGGAGATGCCTCAAAAAGGAAGATGAAATATATATATATACACGCATATATATACACAAATATATATACATATACACCTTGGTATTTTTGTACTTTTCATCTCCCGTAATATAAGAGAAGGGGACTATATATTCCCAAATTTACCAGAAAATAAACTAGCACACATGAGTGGATTTCGAATTGGATTTGCGAGGGATTAAATATGCGGTGGACTTGGTAATTAAGCAAATGTTCAAGGATGATATTTGGTGGAGGATGGCAAGGGGAAATTTGGGAGAAAGTGAAGGAGGATTATTTAGTGGAGAAAGACGAGGAGAATGTTATTTAGTGCCAAAATAAATTTTAGGGCACGCAACCAACCGAGGTATTCAAACAATCACACAAGCATGCAATCTAATTTCTATATGGTATATTTTAATGCAAGGATTTTAGGAAATGTTTTATTTATAACAGATTTGTTTTGCTAGAAATAAACTAATCAGTTTTAATTTATTGAAAAGTTTTAAAAAGTTTAAATTTTTAGTGAATTTTATAATGATGCAAAACACAGGGTGTTACAATGTTGATAGAAACAGTTAGTGGAGTTTTGCTTTATAGAAGTATATATAAGATTAGATAATATTGGACCGTCCTAGGTCATGTTTGGAGGCAATGTGACTATATAGTTAGTCTACGATGTTGCCACGCCGCTTATTTCGCTGTTTCATCACATTTTTTATTTTGTTGACACGAGAAACATATATTGCCACACCGCTTATTTTACTACCCAACAGGAACGCGATTGGTGCAATGCTATAGGTTTGCCAGCAGACTAATTGCTATGACATTCAAAATAGACAACCCTTCATGTGTTGTGCTATGGAATTAAATATCCGGTGGTCGGACTTTCTAGCATTCCCAAAAATATTCAACAGCTACAGAACTGTAAGAAGTTTTCGGATGGAATTGGAGGGACAATCAAGCTGTCCAGGATGCCGAGCATAGCTAGACATTTGCTAAATGATGCATCACTAAGTGCTCAGTTGGCGAATGCCCTGTGTCTAGGACAACTGGAAGACTGTGTAGAAAGAAAAAATGGGTGGCGGGCCAGCGATGCAGTCAATGCAGAGAGAAACTAAGCGACGATCCTGTGCATCTTCTCTAGGCATGTAGTTGTGTCCTTCCAGTTTCCCAACGAGCAGTGGGCCACTTCCCCACGCGTCTATGCAGTTGTGTTCTTCCAGATTCCCAACTGGTGGCGGGGTCGCATTACGTTCCTCTGATGCGTGTCCTATAACCTCCCGCTCTTTGCATTGCTAGTTCAGCAACGTCAAGGCACTAAACCCCACCAGTTCATCCCAATCGCTCCCGCTCCTGCGTGCTACGTGGATGATATAGTTCATCTTCCTCCCGCCCCATTGCTCCATCATTACCCTCCCGCTCCATGGACGATAGTTTGTGTTCCGGTTCATGCTCCACGGATGACGTGGAAATGCTGGTCCATGTTGGCAAGAAAGAGTTCGTGGTTACGGTCACGTCCTTATCCAAGATGGTGGATCACTTTCTGCAAGAAGTCCGCAACAACGCGAAGCACCGGGCCGTCATCCTTGGTTTCGACACCGAGTGATATCTGAAGGAGCAGAGCAAGATAGCCCTCATCCTAATGTGCATCGGCGATAGGTGCCTTCTCTTCCAGATAAGCGTCACTGGCAGCATTCCCGATGACCTCAAGAAGTTCCTTGTGAAGGAAGGCCACATTTTAGTCGGCGTCGATCTCGCCAATGACTTTGATCGATTGCGGGATGACCACCAGATCGAGCTTTCCAATACGGTGGAATTTCCCGCCATGGTGCTGTTCATGATCAAGGAGTGGTACAAAGTGCCAAGCCTCGCAGAGCTTGCGGATATGTTGATGGGCATGGTCGTGGTAAATAAGAAGACCAACGCACATTTTGAAGACTGGGATGACAAGATCCTGAGCGGCGACCAGATCAGGTACGCATGCACCAACGCTGTCGTGCCGTACATGATTGGGGTCATGCTGCGTGATCAGTATGGTTGTAATCTGCATGTCACACAGTCTCCTCTTCATGCCAACTCCACGGACAGCGAGGGAGATGGGGAAGGTCAATAGGTACAATTACTATTATGGAGGACCAGCGAACCAAGAGGATTGCCAAATGCCCAATTTGCCAAGGTACTCATGAGACGATCTAGAACTACAAGAAGCATTTCAATATATAATTTAGTATAGTTATGTATGCCATTGGTTTTTCACATTAATTTTTTGTTGTATTTGCAAAAGTCATCTCTTTGCATCCGCTGTGCAGGGTTGAGGAAATGGAAGTGGAATAATACCATAAGTCATGCGTTGGCTAAAGCTTCTTTTGATAAAGAGATGGCAAGGAGAAGAAAATATTACATAAGAGGCTAGTACACAACCATGGCTTTCTGATAAGGCAAATAGTGGTGGACATATGAAAACGGTTCCGATCCGGGTGAAAGCTTTACCTGAACATGTACTTGTATAGATCAAGTTGTATGTAACTGGCAGTTGAAATACATGTTATTTTTATTTTTTATGAACTGAAATATTTCCTAGGCCCATATCCTATCCTCGATGAATTCCAGATAAAAGAATAAAATAACAAAGAAACTAAAACTCACATCAACAAGTAGTCGAGGGTTGACATGTTTCCTGCTCTGGTACCGAGAGAGTCCGTGACATCGCCGGCCACCAATGCGCTGTCTGGCGCGTTAAATTCACGGAGTTGGGGACTTTCTCCAATCGTAAACATTTTCCTATTAAAAAAACATGGAGCATGGGTAGTCTCTGCTTGAGAACAGATGGGGCAGTCTCCCCGCCTGAAGGTTTGAATTTTGGGCGAAATTTTGGCTCCGCGCCCGCCAACATGTAGATGTCTCTGTTTTGCCCTTGTGCGCTAAAACTATGTTCACCAAAGACAAGGGCATTTGTGGTATTGTGGTGGCCACACAAAAATGCAAGGATGGGCCTTCTCCACCCCCATCTCCCATCCAGAGCCTTTTAAATCCAGTTCCACTGCTAGTTCCCTAGTAGTAAAAGAACCTTTCAAAACACGCACCAGAGCCAATTTTTCCTCGCAATTTACTTTTATACTTTCAGCCACTAGAATGTAATAAAACCCTAGACCTTCTACTGCATAACCACAAGGAATGACATTCACATTGGTTTTCTTAATGTTCTGGCAAAGCTTAGTCACATGATCTCCAAAGCAAATTTCACAGCAAAGAACAATAGTGCATTCGTGAATAGTATGCCCTTTAGTACGGCAACGATAACAAAAGGCTTTCCTTTATTTTTCTAAGCACCCTTAATAGATGACTCAGGGATATCTACTTCAGGCACTGATGGGATAATCAGCTTTGAAACTTCACTGCTTTTCCTTTGGACGAGTCGACCTCCATTGCTGTCAGGGCTACTACGGCCGAAGCAACGCCTCCCTGCCCGAAAATGGCTTCCGGCTGAGGAGCGGGTGGGGGAACAGCGGCGTTGACAACTCCCCTACCCTGATGACCAGTGGGAGGCGCCTACTGGAATAGTGGTTGTCTAGCAGTGCCTTGCACCTGATGCCCATGGTGAGTAGCACCCACGCTGAGCGCCTGCTGAGGGCGACCCCTAGTGCCTTGCGCCTGAAGAACGCCTCCTAAGGGTGCTTGCTGGTTTGGCTGGCCGGCTTGACCCATAGCAGGTGCTGCGATTTGGCCGGCTGTGGCAGGATGGTTCGCAGGCGCGGCCTCCGGGTGGAAGCGCTACCCGCCAAGACCCCTACCATGCCTGCCGAATCCCCTACCACGCCCACGGCCGGCGTTCCTTCCTCTGTAGTTGTGACAACCACGACCAGGGGCATGGTACCCATAGCCATAGTCATTGTAGCCCTCATACGGAGCATATCCTCCATGTCCACCATGGCCACCCCCATATTCGCGACCTCGCTGGTAGCCGCCGAAGCCACGGCCACGTCCGCCACATCCCGAATTGTAACCCGGGTTGAATCCTGGATTGTATCCCTCGCCACCTTTGCCCCCACCATACCCGCCAAAACCTCCTTCATTTCCTCCTTACACAGCCATTACTTTGACCTCGCGAACCACTTCGGCAAAAGAGTGCCAGAGAGTTGATCGAGATGGCGGCTGGTTTGGGGAGACAGGAGGACGGCTTCTGGTTCTAGTACGTGAAAACAGGGGCACAAACCCCTAGTGCGCCAAAAAAATTTCCCGGGCCAATTTGGATCCGATCCGAATATCCAGGGAGGGCCTTCCGAGTCCGTTCCACCTCCTGTGAAATCGGGGTCAAGAGAGAGTAGGAACGATTCCTAGTGAAATCGGGTTTCCAAAATTTTTTGAACTTTCCAATCTTGACTTGTTTGAGCCCCCCAAAATATCACCTTTGCCACACACGAGGGAAGTCATAGTTGGCTTAGGAATTAACGGAGGGAACTCCGGATCGGAAACCTTGATCTTTGGATCTATATTTTTGAATTTTTTTGAATTTTGTGAACCACTCTTCCCGACGGTCAAAGAACTACCCACCAGAGAAGAAACATGGTGACCAACGCCCGCAATCCACTTAGCCGCTGGTGATCTAGACGATTTCTGGTATGAAGCCATGGCAATGCAATCACCCAAGGTTCTGGGGGGTGATATGCGGGGCGGCGGCAAAGGTCCTTGCCATGGAGCTCCACCAGAAACTTTATGATTCACCATCTTTGATAAAATTGATTCAGCAAAATTGATTTATGAGGAACTTGTATCATTACCTGAAACCAATGCTTTGTCTGCTCAGAGAACATCCTCAACTGAGATCCCAACTTGCTGAGCACAATGAACGAATTCTGGCGTTGACAAATCTTCTTCGTCCTCGCAGTCGGCCGACGCCCAGAACTTTGATTGGATTGGCTCCAGTTGAACCTGCGACATCTGGGTAACAGCGTGCACCGGTTTTGGTTTCTGCCCTGCCTCTACGACCGCCTCCACCATCCGAGCCAATTCTTCCCGTCCTCTTGCTGCCCGTCGATGAGCTTCCTCTTCGTCTTCCTCTTCGATCTGTTCGGGAGATGGAGTAAGAATTGGCCGCGATAACGGTGCCAACGTTAATCGTCAATTACGGCAACCAACAGCCAGACCGGTTCTTCCTCCAACTCGCCTCCATGCTTCCTGGGACATCTCAGAAAAAATTTGAGGCAAAACGGTGAAGAAATCATTTAGAACAGCAAAAGAATCCCCATCAGCATTTTGTGTCGGATGAACGGGTGCAGGCACGGAGATTGACGTAGATCGCCGGCGATCCCGAGGTGTCAGACGCTAGCGGGTGCAGGCGAATCCTGCTCGAATCCCGTCCGCGTCCGTCCGACCGCAGGCCGTCGGGAATGAATTGGAAGCCGCCGCGTGGAACTATGCCGAGGAGTGGCCGGCAGGCCTGGCCCGCGCCGGCCGGCAGCCGCCCGACGAGCGACGCGTGGTTCGCCGCCGTTGTGTCGTCCGCCCACTCGTCGATCTGGGATGCACGCCTCACTCTGCTTTCGTTATTAGCTTGACATCACTCCGTTGTCACTGTGACATCACGTTCAGTCTATTGCCGTTTCCTTTCGGAAAATAAATATAGAAATACTATGATAATACATATGTACATACAATTCAGTAGCTTATTAGCTTTGTGCGAACGTGATCCACATGTCAGTAAACTATCGATGTTTATGTGCCACATGCTTTTGTATGTATTTAAATATTATAAATAAATTGATTAATGATTTTGCAAGCATGTTTCTAAATAAAAGCAATACAGGCGCATGTTGATCTTTTATACTTTATTCTTAATTTGATTCAAGTGAAATTAAATATGGTTCGATATAATACATTATGCTAAACACAGACATATAATCCAAACTCATTTAAATATTTTCACATACCACTTGTCTTTTACAAAGTTAAAATTTAATACCTTGATCACATACTATATGCATGTTTATAATTAATTCTACTTTAGTTTTCTTTATTCAAATATAAATTTGACTTATATTAAATTTAGATATATGTCTGAAATATCCTACCATGCTTTTATAAAACTAAAATAGATGAAGCCTATAGCTTTCCTTAGCTCTGTAATTCATATTTCAATAGTTGTTCCTCTTTCATCGTAACTCCGTTTAGTGTGCTTTTCGCGTTTGTATGTTTGTAGCAATGCTTAGATTAGTTTTCAAACCATTTTATTGATTGGTGTATTGTTCTTAGATGTGTCTATTTGTTGCTTGTATGTTTGTTGGCGTGCTACGATCTGCAAGTAGAAGAGCTACCAGCAATTGTTGGAGATAGAAACATCAGAAGATCAAAGGTACTATACTACAAGAAATCCTACTTTTTATGTCCAAATTCTTCATGACGGTGCCTGATTTCATCATATAATGTACCATAATATGACAAAAAAATTTGTGTCGTCACTTATAGAGGAGAGCTATTTTTTTGTGACGAATTTTTTTGTTGTCACATAAAGTCATCAAATATCGTCACAAATTGTCTGGTGCCGTGACATTCGTCTGTTTACTTTTTGTGACGCTAGTACCTATCATTTTATGACTACTTAGTGTTGTCACATTTAGTTACTTCAATAATTTACCATGTCTATTGGGCCTAAAGCTGGGCCTCAGCCGAAAGGAAGAGGAGGCATAGCTGGTGGAGACGGGGTGGGCCTAAAAGTGTAAGGTTGAAAGATTTTTTTATTTTTCCTTTCTTTTTTCATTTTAATTTATAAATCCTAGTGTACATTAAGTCTCCTAGCTTTCCTTAGCTCAATAAATCATATTTCGATAGTTGTTCCTCTTTTATCGTAACTTCGTTTAGTGTGCTTTTCGCGTTTGTATGTTCGTAGCAATGCTTAGATTAGTTTTCAAACCATTTTATTGATTGGTGTATTGTTCTTAGATGTGTTTATTTGTTGCTTGTATGTTTGTTGGCATGTTTATTTATGGAAAAACAAGTGTTTAAGGAAAGTATAGTTTTGGGTTTTATTTCCGTAATCATGATCTTGTGACCTAATTAATGTTTAAGCTATAAACATTAAAAGATGACTTTTAACAAACTAAAATCGTATCCAGGATTTAAAAACTCACATATGGTGTATATCTGGTTTTATCCTTAAAACCGGGTATTACACTTAGCCAGTGCCTCTTGCGATGAGGTGCTTGTTCTCTTTTGTATTGAGTTTTGAGGGTGAGGGGAGTGAGGGTCCTGCGTGATGTGGGTGGGTGGGTATGTAGCAATTTAATCCTATTCTGTTTGGATACCAATGTAATTTGTACATACTACATGCTTGCTACTAAGGTTTGTGTCCCCATTTTCAGTGTGTTGGTCCAAGAAGGCATAGAGGAGGCTCTGCCAGCAGGACAAAAGGCACTGCTAATATGAATCATAATCGAAGGACTTTGAAGCGGCCGTCGACCACACCACCATTGAAAGGGCGCCATCAAACCCGATCCATTAGTAGAAATAAAGAGCAGTATGGATCAGCAGTAGATGAAGAGAAGTCTCGGTAAATAAGAGCCACCGCACCTGCTAGCAGTGGATTCAGTCTTCATGATTTGTCTAGAGACATTAATAAGGACGTCGACAGCCACAGCTCTGTGGATGGCTGCTCTCAGCCAGATGGCCATACCGTTGTCGGAGATGGAGAGCGTCGCTATGAGCAAAGCCCCATCTCGGTTCACCTACAAAACTATAATGAAAGCTACAATTGTTATTAACTTATAAATGTCTATCAATCGATTCACAATAGCTATTTGATATACATGTTACTGTACTTATAACAATCTGAATATGAATGTATGCTACATGCTGGTGCCCAAGCTCTAGATGGTCTCTCTACTCATCCTACCACCTCCCCATCTAGATCTGAATGTATGCTAGATGATGGCGCCAATGCCAGAGATGATCTCCTGGGGCATACTACCATCACCCCCACACATAGAACATTCATCCAAGTTGTGAAGGTTGCTATTAACTTACAAATGTCTATGAAGCAATTTACACTAGTGATATGATATCCATGCTTGATTCTTAACAATCGGAATGTATGCTAGTTGACGATACCCATGCCATAGAAGGAGTCGATCTCTCTGGGCAACCTCCTATATCCATCCCTGCAGAACAATAATGAAAGTTGGCTAAGTATCAACTAAAATCTCTATGAAACAATTAACACTAGTGATTTGATATCAATGATAATTTTCTAACAATCTAAATGTATGCTAGTTGATGATACCCATGCCGAAGAAGGAAATGATCTCTCTGGGCAACCTCCTATATCCCTCGACCTGCAAACAGCAAGGTTGGTATCAACTTACAACTCTCTATGAAACAATCCATACTAATGATTTGATATCATTGCTTGTTTTCTAACAATTTGAATGTATGCTAGTTGACAATACCCATGCCGTAGAAGGAGACGATCTCCCTAGGCAACCTCCTATATTCCCCCACCTGCAGAACGATAATGAAAGTTGGCAAGGTTGGTATCAACTTACAAATCTCTATGAAACAATTCACACTAGCGATTTGATATCCATGTTTATTTTCTAACAATCTGAATCTATGCTACACGATGATACCCATGCTGGAGGAGACGATCTCTCTGGGCAACCTCCTGTATCCCAACACCTGCAGACCAATAATGAAAGTTGCCAGGGTTGGTATCTACTTTCAAATGTATATCATTCAGTTCGCACAACCTACTGGATATCCATGCTGCTTTGTAACCGTCTAAATGGTTGAAAACTGTGTAGAGCAAGAGCTGTTAATAAAAAAGGGAAAGAGAGGAAAACTACTGAACTTATGCTTGAGAAATTGAACAGCTCATTGGGAAGACAGATGTTACACATCTCTATTGCCGAGGGGAATAGAAGGCCACTTGATCTAGTATGGCTGCAAAGTTTGCCTCACAGGCCACTATAGTAGTCATGAAAGAGATACCAATTTTCCCACATTTCAAACTTTACAAGAGACATCACAGCTTGGTTTATTTCTAGAAATTTTTGGATGGGCTAGCTATATGTATCGGCAGTTTCATTATATTGCATTGTGCCTTGAACAACTTCGTAGTTGATTTAATTTGCATTCACACTACTAGAGGCGAAGGTGGCCATCGACCCAAAGCATTTTCCAACTAGAGCAGCTTGTTGGAATGTGTTTAAGTGTGCTATGAAGCAAGAACGCTATAGGTTGAAGCAAAAGTACTTCACTATAGTCGTTGTTGTTGAGATCCATACGAGCTCTCCTATCGAGACCATGAGCAACACGCAATGGGAGGCCCTTACCAACTCTTGGTCTAGTGCTAAGAACAAGGTGTGTGTGAACTCATTGATTTCTCGTCTAGTCTTGATATGGTCTACTTGTGCTGATGTCTAACACAAATGTCGTTACAGGAAGTATCTAAAAAGAATAAGCAAAACCGTGCAAAAGTGAAGTACCACCAAACTACAGGGTCTCAATCCTATATTGTCTAGCTCCATAAATTTGTAAGGTTTGGTTGTGTTTTGTTGTTACTAGGACTTTGTATTGATATATATTGAATCATGTGCAATGTGAATAGGAGAAGAAGAGGACAGCCGCAGGACATTTTCAAGGACTTGATGGACACCATGATGATCAAGGACTTCATGAACAATAGGGTCATCCTGATGAAGATGTTAATGCTGTGGAAGTCTTCAAGGAGTTCCATACGAGTAAAAAGGATAACAAAGGCCTCAATGATGCAACAAGAGAGGCTGTTGTAAGTACCTTCAGTATCTTTCCTTGAAATCCATGTCAGCCATTCTGCATAAAAGAAGAAAAATTCTCCAGAGCAAATGTTGTATCATCATTCAATTTTGAATTTGCAATTAGAGAGCAATCAATATGGTCCCTGTACATTATGTTATCTAATATCTGTATACTCTAGGATGAGAACTACCTATGCATTGTTCTTATTCTTATGTATTCTCTATTGCCAGTATGGAGGCATTTGGATCCTAGAGTTATCACAAACTAATAAAAAAAGAGATCTAAAACAACCTTTGTATCAACTTTCAGATTAGAAATATCTGATTCCACCTGTTCACTCAGTTTCTGTGGGGCTATGGGTTTAAATGGACATTCAAAGAGTTGATAAATAACCTAGAGCGATTAAGTTTTGACATGGAGGTATTTCGATCCTGGGAGTTATCGCCAACCAATAAAAAATGAGTCCTTGAAATCAACTTTTGGATTAGAAATAGTTGACTCCACCTCTTCACTCAATTTCTATGTCTCTACGAGTTTAAATGGATGTTCAAAGAGTCGATAAATAACCTAGGGCAATTAGTTTTTAACATGGAGGCATTTCAATCCTGGGAGTTATCGCAAACCAATAAAAAATGAGTCCTCAAATAGCCTTTTTATCAACTTTTGGATTAGAAATATCTAACTCTACCTCTTCACTCAGTTTCTGTGGGGATAGGGGTTAAAATGGATGTTCAAAGAGTTGATAAATAACCTAGAGTGATTAGTTTTAGACATGGAGGCATTTTGATCCTAGGAGTTATCGCAAACAAATAAGAAATGAGTCCTGAAATCAACTTTTGGATTAGAAATAGCTGACTCCACCTGTTCACTTAGTTTCTATTAGGCTACGGGTTTAAATGAATGTTCAAAGGGTTGATAAGTAACCTAGAGCAATTAGTTATTGACATGGAGGCATTTCGACCCTGTGAGTTATTGTAAACCAATAAAAAAATGAGTCCTCAAATAGCCTTTTTATCAACTTTTGGATTAGAAATAGCTGACTCCACCGGTTCACTCAGTTTCTGTGGGGTAGGGGTTTAAATGGATGTTCAAAGAGTTGATAAATGACCTAGAGTGATTAGGTTTTGACATGGAGGCATTTCGATCGTGGGAGTTATCGCCAACCAATAAAAAATGAGTCCTGAAATCAACTTTCGGATT
>CM041645.1:28404348-28419604 GCA_023333625.1 Bothriochloa decipiens
AGAGATTAGTTCTTGACAGGGTCACATTTTGTTCTTGGGAGTTGTGACAAACCAATAAAAAATTAGTCCTAAAACGTCCCTTTTATAAATTTTCGGATTAGAAATAGATGACTCCACCTATTCGCTCAGTTCCTATGGGGCTAGGGGTTTAAATAGATGTTCAAAGAGTTGATAAATAACCTAGTGTGATTAGTTTTGACATGAAGGCATTTCCAACCTAGGAGTTATTGCAAACTAATAAAAAACGAGTCCCCAAATAGCCTTTTTATCAATTTTTGGATAGAAATAGCTGACTCCACCCATTCACTCAGTTTCTATGGGACTAGGGGTTTAAATTGATGTTCAAAGAGTTGATAAATAACCTAGATGTTGATGCAAAATTCTATCTACAAACACACCAGGCTAATACCCCAATTCGATATCCAAAGCGTGCCAGTCGATTTGACCTGTTAATCGACAAGGATGATAATTTGAATAAAAACCGAACGAGACGACAGCTCAAAGCTCAGAATGTATTCGATAACTGTTGAACAGATGAGACGAGACGATAGTGATATGCCTGGAAGTCAAAGCCTGAATTGTGCTCGATAGACGTGGAACTTGCAAGGTCGTCGGAGATCAAGTTGATGCAGCCCGTCGATTCTTGAAAGAACTCGTTGAAAAAGAGAAAATACTTGACGAAGCCGTCGAAAAGTAAAGTGCTGGTAGAAGTAAATTGCGATAAAAAGTAGATTTGTTTATTGACCATTACAATGCCCTTCGGCACATATTTATACTCTACTATTCGAAGAATCCTAACTGAATAAGAAAAGCTTAAATATAGAAAAATAAACTTACTCCTTATACAAATTCTATCTCTAAAGGAATGAAATAAAACTCGTATAGAAACTGGACTCAGACTACACTACGAAAATTTGAAGCTCACATGATGCCGATCCTCTGTTCATTTCCATCATGATAAAGCTATCTTTCCATCGGCATACTCTCTAGCATCGGCAACAATCTTCTAATCTCCGGCCTATCTCATCGGCAACAACCCTTCAGCTTCATCGGCAGCAATCCTCTTAGCTTCCCGCCAATCTCATCGATAATAGCTCTTTAGCCTTATTGGTAACAACTCAGACCAATCCACCCTTTATCGGTAACCATTCATCGGTAACATCCAAAGCAATGCCGAAGTCAAAATAATAACCAATCCTTCGCCGATTAGCTTAATTTCTGATTCTTACAGACACGTGCTGAAAAACGGTGTCAACACATGCCCCCAATTTTGGAGTATAAAATGCTTTATGCACTAAAATTTCCTCCAAGTCATGATTACCCACTGCCGAGCCGCCTGAATGTCCCCTCGAACCTTGCGCGCACCACCATAAAAACCCTGTGTCAATGGGCCCATAAAACACTTCCTCCATCGCGGCCCATCCTTCACTCTCGATACAACCCTAGCAATTTCTCTCTCCGGCGGCGACATCAGCAAGCAGTCTTCCGGTGAACTCAACTGGTGGCATTCTCAACGGCAATCTTCCATTAGCATTCCTCGCTCTTCTTAGCTTCATCCACGACCATGGCTGTCAACTTTGACGTCCCCAAGGTTAATTTTCTTCTCCATTCATCTTTTGATCTTTCTTCTCTCCTTTTTCGCATAGCCCAGGACTCCTCTTTATCTTCCTCTTTGACCTTTAATCTAGGAACTTTGCAATAAGCTCATCATCCCTATGCACCGAGACCGCATAATTTGCCTAGGCCCAATGGGGAATCCAGATCTGATCGACATCATCAATGCGGAAGCCAACCGCATCCACTTCAGAGCTCAAAATTTCAACTTAGAGCTTTGGACTGATACTTTCTGATCCTGGCCAAAGATCACCAAAGGATGGAAAGACTGGTACTTGAGGGTCGCTAGGTCGATGGAGGTTTATTGGTCAGAACGTAGATTAGATCAGTGCATCAGACTGTCCATTGCTGATATGGAAAGGAACGAATCAATGTTGATTGCTGCCTCTTACTTCTGGTCTGACACCATGAATGCCTTCGTATTCAGACATGGACCAGTCTCTCCAACTCTTGCCAATGTGTTTATGCTCACTGGCCTGGACATATCATCTACTGATGACAAAACTTTGTTCCAAAGGAAGCCTGAATATTGACTAACTACCTGAAACATCGGCGGCTGGACTAGGTACATCAAGGAATATCAAAAATCTGGATCGGTCAGTCAGAGGGAGCATTCAGCTTTCCTGACTATGTGGCTAGAAAAGTTCATATTTTGCGGCAGAACAGTCGGACCAACCAATATGCATCTATATGCAGCAGAAATGTTAGCTAATGGCGTCAAACTTCCTCTTGGCCGATACCTTCTTGGCTCAGTCTGTCATCTCCTCCACCAAGTCTCACAAAGGCTATTACAAGACAAGTCCATTGGCAATCTGGGAGGTCCTTGGTGGTTCATTAACATGTGGCTGAATGAACATATGCACAAGTACCTTCACTTTGATTTATTCACCCAGCAGTTCCCTCGAGATATCCCTGAAGATTACCAATTTGGAGAAGATGAATCGGCAACAAGCCCTCCCCTTAATTTTGGAGAAGCGTTAGCAATACTTCCAGGGGCAGAAGCGAGCAGAGCCTAAATCAGCAACTTCTTCCATAGATTTTACATCGGCATTCCTCCTGAGTTCCGGGCCTAGGTCCCTTACATTAATGAAGAAGCAAGGTTCCATCTGCTCTTCAACTTTGCTGATGATGCCTTGAATAAAGATGCCAAGATCCTCAATGCAATGATCACCCCTCGTGCCATCCCAGTCAACATATTTGGAAGTGGGAAGAACATCAATACTACATATGAGTTCTACAATCCATCGGTAGTAGCAAGACAACTAGCTTTTGGGCAACTGCCCATCAAACTTTGCTATGCCGATGTGATTAAGCCGAGAGAAATTATCACTAGTAGCATGGATTGGTGCAAGATAATCGCTCTTCCTCCTAATGTTGATACCTCTAATGTTGACCTAACCGATTGGGTACCGGCTTCCTTCGTTACTGAATCTTTCAAATTATGGTGGAAAGAGTGGAAAGAGCAACTATTCTTCGCATCTCCTCACTTCTATTGGAATCTCATCGACCCTGATCATGCCATACCTGCCGATGCAGTAAGTTTGACCATCTGCACTTCTCCCAATTCTCTTTTTTAGTCTATCAGCAACTAACTCCTTTTCAACAGGTTGATGACCCGATTCCAACATTGAGCAAGAGTGGCAAAGTTTTAAGGCTACAGCCGATATCCCCAATATCCACAATCGGCTACAGAGCTCCCTCATTAGATGCTCTGATGTGCCACGATTGTTTCAAGAAGAGCTCCTTCAAATCAAAATTGACCAGAAGTATGGCTGCTCCATCGGACATGGCTGCATCCTCAGCACGGACATTCCAGGTAACTGTCTTATTTTTTTCTATGTGTGCCGATTGCCGTGATATACTGATCTCATATTTCAGGGTGCAAGTTCTGCATTTGATGAATCCTCATCGGCAACTCGCCCTTTATCTCCACCTGCTGCACCTTCATCTCCACGCCTCATCATCCTTGATGATTCTCCAGAGGTACCCTTCAAATTAAACTTCTGATCATCGTATCAGCACTTTTACTCATCTGCTTCTCTCACAGCACCAAGTAGTCGCGTTGGTAACTGCCCCAAGTGCGTAGACATTTCAACCATCCAATACCTGTGCCCCCAACCATCCAGTGCCGATATTTTACAGCACAAGCGTAAGGCTTCATCGAAGGACGACTCTCTGTCAAAACGGTCGAGGCTTTCACCAGCTCCAATCGCATCATCGGCATCCTCGCCTCACCAGATATTGCCCGATGCCCCTGCGCAGGCTTCCCTATCAGCAACTGTTCTTCAACCAGCAGTTGTTCCTAAACAAGAGTCTTCATCGGCACTGGTGTTGCAGCAGCAACCAACCGAGGCACCAACGCAGAAAACTCCATCGGCAATCATATCTCAGGTTGCTTCCTCCAGCTAAAGGCGAGAAATTGCCTTGAAGCAAGTAAGTTAACTTCCTTAATTAATTTTTGACATTCATATCTTTTGACTAACAACTCTTTCCTTTCAGGAGCAAGATTCCCCCGATAGCCTATTCTCTTTCTCTATTATTGGGGACATTCCTGACGATAAAGAGAACGAAGAGAGCTCTGCTCCAGCCTCCTAAACCTTATCATCCGAAATCAAGTCTAGGCTAGAGACATTGCTATCCCTGCTACAACAGGAAACATCTTAGCTAATCCAGGACTCTGACTCCACCAAGGCAACTTTTAAGGCAATCCGAGGCCAGATCCCTACCGATGTTGAAGAGACACTCTTTCAAGCCACACACCTAGAGAGTCGGCAACTCTAGTATCAAAAAGCTGCTAAATGTATTGCCAACAAAATTACCCAGACATGATTCCAGGAGGAGATGATGAAGCACAAACAATCTGTCGATGAGAAACACAAAGACATCAGCAAACTAGAAGCCTCCCGTGTAGAGATGGAAGAGAAGATTTCCCAATTATCGGCAAAGAGAGATGCTTTATTACAGGAGCTAAAAAAGGTTGAAGAAGCCCTGGATACAACCACTCAAGAGAAAGCCCAAATGCCTGACGCTATCAAGATTCTCTAGCAGGAAAGGGATAACCAAGCCCTCAAGACATTGGCCCTTAAGAAGAAAATCAAGCCAGTAGAAGGCAATGCCGATGAAGACAAAAAGACAATAGAGGAAGCCAACCAGATTCACCTGCGTGCGATATCGGCTATTCATTTACTACTGAATTTGTAAACTTCTTTTCCATCGGCAAAGTAGTGCATCGGCAATTTGTAAAGCTTCATATTAACGTAACGCTGATACATTCTTATTGAACAAGTATTATATCTGTTTCTTCACGCATCCATCCTAGGATAATATCTCTTCAGATATTTACCATTCAATGCTCTTAGAAATATTTCTCCTTCAAGAGTTTCTAGGATATAAGCATTACCAGGAACGGACCGATTTACTCGATAAGGACCTTCCCAATTAGGAGACCACTTGCCGAATTTTGCGCTCTTAGTCCCAATCGATAAAATCAGTTTCCAGACTTGATCGCCATTAACAAATTCCTTCATCTTTACCTTCTTGTCATACCACCTAGCAACTCTTTTCTTATTTTCTTCAATGCTGAGTAAAGCCTTTAGCCGATGACCCGCCAAATCTTCCAACTCATCTTTCATGAGTGTATTGTAATCATCGGCCGACAGTTGATCTTGGTGAAATATCTGCCTCGAACCTGTCTTTATTTCCCAAGGCAAAACTGCGTCATGTCCATATACCAACTGATAAGGCGACACCTTAGTAGCACCATGACAGGCCATTCGATACGACCATAAGGCTTCGTTCAAAACCGTGTGCCACTTCCTAGGATTTTTTTTAATCTTGTGCTTAATGAGTTTAATGGTCTGAGGAATACCGAATCGATACACAATATGCTCCTTCACAAAATCAATCATGTTGGCTATCGTCACACTTCTCAAAGAAACCGCCTCAACCCATTTTGTAAAGTAATCGGTGGCAACGAGGATGAATTTATGCCCTTTGCTTGATGGTGGATAAACTTGACTGATGATATCAATAGCCCATCCTCGAAATGGCCACGGCTTTATTATAGGATTCATTGCCAATGCGGGTGCCATTTGAACGTTACTGAATTTTTGACACTCTTGACACCCTTTAAAATACTTGAAACAATCTTCGAGTATTGTTGGCCAGTAAAATCCATTTCGCCTGATCATCCACTTCATCTTGAAAGCCGATTGATGCGCCCCGCATACTCCTTCATGAATTTCGTCCATTAAACTTTTTGATTCTTCTTCACCAAGACACTTGAGCAAAACTCCATCCATTGTTCAATAATATAACTCATTATCTAGGAGCACGTACTTAGTAGCCTGAAACCTTATACGCCTTTTGACCTTCTTAGATGGATCCTTCAAGTAATCGGCAATCTCCTTCCTCCAATCATCAGCGTCAATTACCAAGGTCAGCACTTCCTGGATCTGTTGATACCCCGAAGCATGCCGTACTAACCGATTAGCCTCTTCATTATGCAATCTGGAGATATGTTCAAGGCAAAAATCTTTAAATTCTTTAATAATTGTCGACATCTTTCATAATACGAGATTAAAACTTCACTTCGACACTCATACATTCCAGCTAGCTGATTAATAACTAGCATTGAATCACCAAAGATTTCAACAGCATCAACACGGACTTCCCTGAGTAACTCTAATCATTTCAACACAGCCTGATATTCAGCCTGATTGTTGTCGACGTGATAGCAATCGGCAATGAGAATTCGTATTTCTTCCCTTGAGGTGATATCAACACAATGCCGATGCCTGCTCCTTCTCCACATGTAGAACCATCAAAGAAAAGTGTCCATGGAGCAATCTCTAAAGAGTTTACCATGCCGCAATGCTGAGTAATAAAATCGGCCATCACTTGCCCCTTGACTGCTTTAGCCGATTCATACCGCAGATCGAACTCTGATAATGCTAAAACCCACTTGCCGATTCTTCCATTTAGAATTGGCATTGACAGCATATATGACTACATCATCTTTGCATATAATAGTGCATTCGCCCGTTAACAGATAATGCCTTAATTTAACATAGGAGAAATATAAGCATAAGCATAACTTTTCAATGGACAAATACCTGGTCTCAGCATCTACCAACCTTCTGCTCAGGTAATAGATTACACGTTCTTTCCCTTCAAACTCTTGGATTAGAGCTGACCCAATGACTTCATCATCACCCGACAAATACAATCTGAAGGGTTTTCCGTGTTGAGGTGGAACCAGCACTGGAGGATTCACCAAATACCTCTTAATTTCTTCTAAAGCCAACTGCTGTTCTGCTCCCCACACAAATTCCTAATCAGCCTTCAGCTTCAACAATGTACTAAAAGCTTTGATTCTTCTAGATAAATTAGATATGAATCTTCGAATAAAATTAATCTTGCCGATCAGAGACTGTAGTTTGGTCTTATCGATAGGAGCAATCACTTTATTGATAGCATCAATAGATTTCCTGCTAATTTCAATACCCCTCTGATGCACCATGAAGCCTAAGAATTGTCCTGCCGATACACCAAATGCACACTTGTTGGGATTCATTTTTAACCCATGTTTCCTTGTGCATTTCAATATCCTCTGCAAGTCAACTAGATGATTCTTGAAGTCTCCAGACTTAACCACCACATCATCTATATAAATTTCAACCAATGTGCCGATGTACTCATGAAAAATGTAATTCATTGCCTCTGATAAGTAGCACTGGCATTCTTCAAACCAAAAGTCATGACTATCCATTCAAATAACCCCACATGACCTGGACATCTGAAGGCAGTCTTGGAGATATCTTCTTCGGCCATAAAGATCTGATTATATCTGGCGTTCCCATCCATGAAGCTAATAATCCGATGTCTAGCAGCAGCATCAATTAATAAATCGGCAACGAGCATCGGGTAGCCATCCATCGGTGTAGCTTTGTTAAGATTCCTGAAATCAATACAGACATGGAGTTTCCCATTCTTCTTGTAGACAGAAACCACATTAGAAATCCATTCAGCATATCAACATTGTTGGATGAACTTTGCTTCAATCAACCTTGTTATTTCGGCCTTAATATCAGGCAGCATTTTAGGATTGCACCGGCGTGCTGGCTGCTGATGTGGCCGAAATCCTTGTTTGATAGGTAATCAATGTTCAACAATTGATCAATCTAACCCGGGCATCTCTGTGTAATCCCAAGCAAAACAATCCTTATATTCTTTTAATAAAGTAATCAATTGTTTTCTGTACTGGAGATCTAATTTAGCACTAACAAAAGTTGGCCTCGGCCTACCGCCGTCACCAATGTCTACTTCTACTAAGTCATCAGCCGATGTAAATCCATGGCCCAATTTTCCATCATCGGCAAACCTATCCATTATTACTCATCTTCGGAGCCGACTGCTTGGATCGGTGGCAGCTCATAATCGGCAATTTTGAGAAACTCTGAATCCCATGCTTCCCCCGATATACACTTGGACCGCTCGTAAGTTTCTGACTCTGCCGATGCAATTATATAAGATGAGTCACTAGGGACTACTTCAATCTTATCTTCCACCCACTATACGAGGCACTGGTGCATTGTAGAAGGAATGCAGCAATTGGCATGAATCCAATCCCTTCCTAATAGCAGATTATAAGCACCTTTACCACCGATGACAAAGAACATGGTCGGCAATGTTTTGCTGCCGATGGTTAACTCAATGCAAAGCGCTCCCTTAACTAGTGATATATTACCTTCAAAGTCTTTAAGCTTCATATCAGTCTTGACCAAATTATGATCCCCTTTTCCAAGCCTTCGAAACATGACATATGGCATGATATTAATTGCAGCCCCCCATCTATGAGTATCTTGGATACTAGCTGCCCATCAACTCTGCCTTTAACAAATAAAGCTTTGAGATGCTGTCTCTCATCATCGGTAGGCTTCTCAAAAATAGCCATCATCAGATCTAAGGTCAACTGAGCTATTTTTTCGGAAGGAACAACTTCTTTTTCATCATCGGTAAGTGCTAGGAATTCCATCGGCAACATGAAAACCATGTTGATATCTGCCAATGGGCCTTCATCTTTGTGCTTTGGTTGCCACACTTGAGACTTCACCCCACGGGAGTTTTCTTCTCTGCGCTCATATTGCATCCTCCTCTTCTGAGTTTTTGTCAGACCTTCAGGGCACCATTGAGGAAGCTTTGTCTTCCAGACAGGTTGATAATGTTTTGTATTTGAATATGGGCAGTTTATGTTGGGATCTCTACAGAGTATTGCTTCATCGGGAACTCTTGCATTGGCCATCTCCTCGAGTTCTTCCTGATCCATCGAAAAGCAGTCATCATGCCTACCGAACCTTTCATGTACACTGGTTCTGCCCCCAGCCGATCATGCATTGATACCCTTCCTCCGATCGGTTCATTGACGCACCATCTTAGATCACCATAGTATGGTCTTCTTTTTGTCCGATCGGCTCGATCATAACCATTGCACTCAGGGCAGCTATCAACAGTAGGCAATTTAATGCCTTCTTCCTAGCAATACATGAAGAACGGGCATCTCCAATGATCTTCATGCCGACGCCATTCTTCCAGATGCAACTCTTCCTGTCGCTGCCGATAGCGATCACCTAAAACCCTATAGGGAGTAGGTCTAGAAGGTCTTCTGGAACTGCTGCTTTCTTCAACCGCTCTTTTTCTTCTTAAGTCATCGGTGGTTATTTGATTTTTGGGATCCACCGATGCGTTCCTCTTAGCATTTGCCAATGTTAATACTCTGGTCTTGCTCACGGCATCCACCATGTTTGCTGGGAAAGGGTGCTGATCAATCTTCATCGGCCTTTGAGTTTTAGAGTTATCAAACTTAATTCTCCCGGACTCAATAGCCGATTGCAATTGTTGCTTGAATACTTTACAATCATTGGTACTGTGCGAAGTTGCATTATGAAATTTGTAGTACCTCATTTCTTCAGCTCTTCTGCCGATGGGATCACATGATTAGGTGATAGCTTGATTTGGCCTTCTTGAAGCAGCAGATCAAATATTCTATCGGCCTTTGTGATGTCAAATGTGAACTTTTCTGGCTCCTTTTGATCAAAAGGACAAGATATTGGCTTCTTACCTTTCACCCACTTAGCTAGGCCGATAGTTGGTTCTTCATCTGAGTCTGATTCCTCTGCTTCTTCTACAAAGGACACCTTTTTATTCCAAGTCTTTCTAGGTTCTGGAGCTCGAGCACCTTGGTCAGAAATCCTCTGCACAATATGGCTTAAACTTTCAAACTCCTGAGAATCATATTTGTCTCTGAGGTGCAGCAACAGACCCTGAAAAGCTAAACCAGCCAATTGGCGATCATCAAGAACCAAGCTGTAACATCTATTTTTCATATCTCGTACCCTTTGCACAAAGCTCTCCACCGATTCATCACTTCATTGTCTCAATTTCACTAAATCGGTAAGCTTCTTCTCATGGACACCAGCAAAGAAGTACTTGTGGAACTGTCTCTCCAAATCTGCCCAAGTATGAATAGAATTTGGTGGCAATGAGATAAACCATGTGAATGCCGATCTAGATAATGAAGATGAAAATAATCGAACTCTCAATTCATCCCTGTTAGCTGCTTCTCTGCACTGGATGATGAAACGATTGATATGCTTCATTGTTGATGTATCATCCTATCTAGAGAACTTAGTAAAATCTGGTACCTTGTACCGATTTGGAAAAGGAACTGAGTCATATGCTGGAGGGTACGAAGTCCGATAAGAGTAAGTATTAATCTTGGGCTGAATCCCAAATTGCTCTTTCATCACTTTCGCAATGTTATCAGTCCAAAACGCATCTTGATCTTGCTGATGCACTGGTTGAATCTCTACTGGAGGTGCTGCCTAATATGCTTCTATGTATCCTTGTGGTACTTGGTTTGGAGGAATCGGCATATTCATAGCACCAATCTGTGGAGTAAAGCTCATCGGCTGTCTTGTTTGATCCTGGAAAGCCACCTGTGGACAATACTGCTGAGTCCCCATCACCTGGTAACTTGGCTGAATAGCATGTTGTTGAGCTGGTGCTTGCCCTAACCAATTGTGATTATAACTCATCGGCATCTGATTTGCCGATGGTTGATAGCTTGCTGACAATTGATGCTCTTGTATGATTGGATGATAACCAGCATAATTGCCTTGATTTGCAGGTAACCCGGATTGAGATACAAACGGCACTATGGGTTGTCCTGCAGTAGAAACCTTCTGTTGCATAGGCGTGGAATTTGCCAATGGATTCGCATAAGATGTCTGCTGTGGAGGCGCGTGGAATCCCATTGATAATGGCTGTGTAGTAGGAGGTGTAGTAGAATAATGTGATACCTAGGTCATCGGTCGGACCAAAGTTGCTGATACTATAGGACTCTTTCCTGCTACATCATGCACCTGAGGCAATCCAGAATTGGCAGTAGATGGTCCTGGAGGCATCCCATATCCCCACCAATTAGCAGCAACCTGGCTGTGTTGACCTGAAGGACCTGACATTGCTGATGCCAATAGATCTGTACCCAATTGAGTGATCTGCCTTTCCTAGGATGTTAGATCTGATCTTATCGGCGTGGCTTCAATGTTAGGTGATCCTGATAATGTTGGAGGAGTAGGAGCTTCTATACTCTCAACGGCTAGAACTGTCGATGGAGTACTGACAGATACCAATCCCGACTGATGATATGTTGGCCCTACATAACCTGGTGCTTGTCCTTCTCTTAATGTTTGCACAACAGCATTATAAATAGTATTGGACAGCACGGTGGAGTGGTTGATCAAAGCATGATTCAATGCGGAATTAACCATCTCCTGTAATTTACCAGGGTTAGAGTCAAAAGTTACCTACCGAGGCAATGGCAGATCTTGCTTCTGGATTACTTCTTCGCCCCTATTCTTGCTGAAAGACTTCAAACAAAGTTGCCTGTAATCCTCCATAGCTTTTTCCATGGCTAGCTTCTAATCTTCCTTGAGATCTGACTCTGATATCTCGATGATGTTCTCTGGATTGATATCAGCAGGGTTCTTCATGATAAATCTATTGACTTTGTCCCACTGGGCGTGCCAAAAGATGTGTTGATGCAAAATTCTATCTACAAACACACCGGGCTAATACCCCAATTCGATATCCGAAGCGTGCCAGTTGATTTGACCTGTTAATCGACAAGGATGATAATTTGAATAAAAACCAAATGAGACGACAGCGATACGCCCCGACGTCAAAGCTCAGAATGTATTCAATAACTGTTGAACAGATTAGATGAGATGACAACGATACACCCAGAAGTCAAAGCCTGAATCATGCTCGGTAGATGCGGAACTTGCAAGGTCGCCGGAGATCAAGTTGATGCAGCCCGTCGATTCTTGAAAGAACTAATTGAAAAAGAGAAAATACTTGACGAAGCCGTCAAAAAGTAAAGTGCTGGTAGAAGTAAATTGTGATAAAACATAGATTTGTTTATTGATGCTTGGATATCCATTACAATGCCCTTCGGCACATATTAATACTCTACTATTCGAAGAATCCTAACTGAATAAGAAAAGCTTAAATATAAAAAATAAACTTACTCCTTATACGAACTCTATCTCTAAAGGAACAAAATAAAACTCGTATAGGAACTGGACTCAGACTACACTATGAAAATTTGAAGCTCACATGGTGCCGATCCTCTATCCGTTTCCATCATGATGAAGCTATCTTTCCATCGGCATACTCTCTGGCATCGGCAACAATCTTCTAATCTCCGGCCTGTCTCATCAGCAACAACACTTCAGCTTCATCGGCAGCAATCCTCTTAGCTTCCTGCCAATCTCATTGGTAATAGCTCTTCAGCCTTATTGGTAACAACTCAGACCAATCCACCCTTTATCAGCAACCATTCATCAGCAACATCCAAAGCAATGCCGAAGACAAAATAATAACCAATCCTTCACCGATTAGCTTAACTTCTGATTCTTACTGACACGTGTTGAAAAATGGTATCAACACTAGAGTGATTAGTTTTTGACATGGAGGCATTTCGATCCTGCGAGTTATCGCCAACCAATAAAAAAAAGAGTCCTGAAACGACCCTTTTATCAACTTTCGGATTAGAAAAAGCTAACTCCACCTATTCACTCAGTTCTTGCGGGGCTAGGGTTTTAAATAGATGTTCAAAGGGTTGATAAATTACCTAGAGTGATTAGTTTTTGACATGGAGGCATTGCGATCCTAAGACTTATCGCCAACCAATAAAAAATAAGTCTTGAAATGACCCTTTTATCAACTTTCAGATTAGAAATAGCTAACTCCACCTATTCACTCAGCTCCTGTGGGGCTAGGGGTTTAAATGGATGTTCAAAGGGTTGATAAATTACCTAAAGTGATTAGTTTTTGACACGGAGGCATTTCGATCCTGGGAGTTATCGCCAACCAAAAAAAATTAGACCTGAAACGTCCCTTTTATCAATTTTTGGATTAGAAATAGCTGACTCCACCTATTCACTCAGTTCCTGTGGGGCTAGGGGATTAAATAGATATTCAAAGAGTTGATAAATAACCTAGAGTGATTAGTTTTTGACATAGAGGCATTTCGATCCTGGGAGTTATCGCAAACCAATAAAAAATGGGTCCTCAAATAGCCTTTTATCAACTTTTGGATAGAAATAGATGACTCCACCCATTCACATAGTTTCTATGGGACTAGGGGTTTAAATTGATGTTCAAAGATTTGATAAATAACCTAGAGCGATTAGTTCTTGACAAGGTGACATTTTGTTCTTGGGAGTTGTCACAAACCAATAAAAACTGAGTCCTAAAACAGTGTTTTATCAACTGGCAGATTAGAAATAGCTGACTCCACCTATTCACTCAGTTCCTGCAGGGCTAGGGGTTTAAATAGATGTTCAAAGAGTTGATAAATAACCTAGAGTGATTAGTTTTTGACATGGAGGCATTTCGATCCTGCGAGTTATCACCAACCAATAAAAATTGAGTCCTGAAATGACCCTTTTATCAACTTTCGGATTAGAAATAGCTAACTCCCCCTAATCACTGAGTTCCTGTGGGGCTAGGCATTTAAATAGATGTTTAAAAAGTTGATAAATAAACTAGAGTGATTAGTTTTTGACATGGAGGCATTTCGAGTTATCGCAAACCAATAAAAAATGAGTCCTCAAATAGCCTTTTTATCAACTTTTGGATTAGAAATAGCTGACTCCACCCATTCACTTAGTTTCTATGGGACTAGGGGTTTAAATTCATGTTCAAATAGTTGATAAATAACCTAGAGCTATTAGTTCTTGACATGGTCACATTTTGTTCTTGGGAGTTGTCACAAACCAATAAAAACTGAGTCCTAAAATAGTGTTCTATCAACTGGCGGATTAGAAATAGCTGACTCCACCTATTCACTCAGTTCCTGTGGGGCTAGGGGTTTAAATAGATGTTCAAAGAGTTGATAAATAACCTAGAGTGATTAGTTTTTGACATGGAGGCATTTCGATCCTGCGAGTTATCACCAACCAATAAAAAATGAGTCCTGAAACGACCCTTTTATCAACTTTCAGATTAGAAATAGCTGACTCCCCCTATTCACTCAGTTCCTGTGGGGCTAGGGGTTTAAATAGATATCAGAAAGTTAATAAATAACCTATAGTGATTAGTTTTTGACAGGAAGGCATTTCGATCTTGGGAGTTATCACAAACCAATAAAAAATGAGTCCTCAAATAGCCTTTTTATCAACTTTTGGATCAGAAATAGCTGACTCCACCCATTCACTCAGTTTCTATGGGACATTGATGTTCAAATAGTTGATAAATAACCTAGAGCAATTAGTTCTTGACATGGTCACATTTTGTTCTTGGGAGTTGTCACAAACTAATAAAAACTGTGTCCGCAAACAGTGTTTTATCAACTGGCGGATTAGAAATAGCTGACTCCACCTATTCACTCAGTTCCAGTGGGGCTAGGGGTTTAAATAGATGTTCAAGAGTTGATAAATAACCTAGAGTAATTTGTTTTTGACATGGAGGCATTTCAATTCTGTGAGTTATCACCAACCAATAAAAAAGAGTCCTGAAACGACCCTTTTTTGGATTAGAAATAGCTGACTCCACCTATTCACTCAGTTCCTGTGGGGCTAGGGGTTTAAATAGATGTTCAAAGGGTTGATAAATTACCTAGAGTAATTAGTTTTTGACATGGAGGCATTTCGATCCTGGGAGTTATCGGAAACCAATAAACAACGAGTCCTCAAATAGCCTTTTATCAACTTCTGGATAGAAATGGATGACACCACCCATTCACATAGTTTCTATGGGACTAGGGGTTTAAATTGATGTTCAAAGAGTTGATAAATAACCTAGAGCAATTAGTTCTCGACAAGGTGACATTTTGTTCTTGGGAGTTGTCGCAAACCAATAAAAACTGAGTCCTAAAACAGTGTTTTATCAACTGGCGGATTAGAAATAGCTGACTCCACCTATTCACTCTGTTCCTGCAGGGCTAGGGGTTTAAATAGATGTTCAAAGAGTTGATAAATAACCTAGAGTGATTAGTTTTTGACATGGAGGCATTTCGATCGTGCGAGTTACACCAACCAATAAAAAATGAGTCCTAAAACAGTGTTTTATCAACTGG
>CM041645.1:28430977-28444267 GCA_023333625.1 Bothriochloa decipiens
ATCAGCATGAATAGATGAACATTTGACACCAATAGCCATTTATAACTTTGTATGCCTATGAACATTTGAATTCTATTGAAGCATATGATCCTTGGTGGGACATGTAATTGTTTGCAAAGTGGTGGGCTTCATTATTTTTTCTAATTAGAAAGTGAGGGTGGTAAACCTCCACACTAAAATATAGTTTCATTTCTAACCACACAACATTATGTTTTGTAGATTGTGAACATAAAATCTCAACTGGGTGTATTAATTTATCATAGATTCTATTCCATATCAACTGTGTTACCCCATATAATCTATTCCTGTTATTCCCTGCATGTTTTAGGTACCAGGTGGAAATTCATGGTTATACAATTTAATATCTACAATTATTGGTAATCTTAAAGTCACCATCAGTAATGTACACATCAGATATGAAGATTCTGTCAGGTTTGTTAAATCACTCGCATGTCTGTTTTAATCTCTCTTTTCCTGTATTCATTCTGTAACATTTTCTTTGATTTTTTTCGCTAGCAATTCTGGGCACCCGTTCGCATCTGGTTTCACATTATCAAAACTTGCAGCCGTTACAGTGGATGAGGATGGTAATGAAACATTTGATGCAGGTGTAGCCCTAGATAAGCTACGGAAGGTTAGAATATATTCATGCTTTGTTACTGTTAACCTTTGATGTCAGAAGCATCACTTCTTTTTTGGGCATTGTCGTATTGACGGGATTTGACATTGAAATCCATGTCTGTACCCTAGCTACGTAGCATAGAAGTAGTTATGGAACTAGTAATCAGTATCCTATCTGCTCAACATTGGTATGTTTTATAGTATCTACTGCCTACATTTTATACTGAACATAGTGACAATGCAACATTATAAGAAGTGTAGTTGATCTCTATGATGTCTGAAATTCTTTTATATATCCTTATATACTTATTCAAATTATGTATCACTCTGGTGAATGTTGGAACAACACTATCATTTGGTTTTATGCTCCTGAACCATTTGTTTTTTCCCTGGATGGTTTGTTACTTCAATACTTGAGGCTAACACGCAGTACTATTATTTTTCTTAGGTTGTTTTGACGTACTGTATCACAGCATTGATCAGTTTTGATTATAACCTACATTCCTCTTTGATGATCTGCTTTTGTTTTATTACTGTTATATAATCAGATGAGAATATTCTACATGTTAACTATTTTTTCATTTTTTCATTCTTGTTGTTGTCATTGTTTAGTCTGTTGAACTGCATAGGCTGGCCATCTACCATGACTCGGACAGTAATCCTTGGAAGCTTGATAAAAAATGGGAAGCTCTAAGTCCTACTGAATGGAGTGAGGTTATTCTCCCATCAGTCACAGCACCTTTGTTTCTGTACCTGTTTGGTACTTATTCTTGGATGATCTGTAACAGATATTTCAAGGTGGCATTGATGATCGCTCTGGAAATTCCATCTGGGCAGTAAACCGGAACTACCTGGTCTCACCTATAAATGGAACCCTTAAATATAAACGACTTGGTAAGAATGAAAGAGGGGATCCAGATACCCCATTGGAGAAAGCCTCACTTGTCCTTAGTGATGTTTCTTTGACTGTAACTGAGGTAGGCCATTGCTCTACTTCTTTAGTATGTTCAATTATTATGTTCAAACCACACACACTTACTTCTCTTTGCAATTCTATATGCCAGGCACAGTATTATGATGGCATCAAACTGTTGGAAACATTTTCGAGGTTTAGAACACGTGTTGATGTGTCTCATTTACGGCCTGTTGTACCAGTAAAGGAGGATCGTCGTGCTTGGTGGCGTTATGCTGTGCTGGCTGGTCTGCGACAAAAGAAACTATGGTAATACTTATTCCCTAAGTTCCAAATTATAAAGTCATTCCAACTTTCTTGTAGATTCAAACCATGTCTAAGCTTGACCAAAATTATAGAGAGAATTATAAAGATTTTATCAAATCAAACACATATACTATGAAAATATAATTGATGAATAATCTAATGATACTTATTTGGTGTGAGAAATTTATTATTTTATTAAATAAATTATACTAGCAAATTTGCCTGTCTGTTGCATTGGGTGAAAAAAATTCCATCTCTCCTAGTTGACACCTTTAATAGGAATGTACATGTAATTTTGAGGAGATGGCGAGTGTCCTTGATCATGGCTTTACCCATGTTTAGTGTACTTTGAGTAGGGCTTAATATTCGGTATGAAATATGTGTAGTTTCGGACTACAATAGACAACACGATGAATGTAACATTCTGTGTTTTTTGTAATATATAAAAATACCAACATTTCAAAAAAAATTTCTCATGTGGTTGTTAGGACAAACTTAAGTCAAACATTTTCCCTTCCTATACCAAATTTTTTGCAATGAACAATGTGTCATGGAGTTAATCAAGTCAACATCATGATAAGAGGTATTTTCACATAAAATCATTTTGTAGGAAAAATAAAATCTGGTTTAATTCGAGCTCACTTGAATTCAAGATGAAACAAGTTGCATATATTTTTGGTTAGAATTTCTAATAAAATTGAAACCTTAACTCGGTCTCACCTATGTCAAAAGGAATCCTTAATTTAATTGATGTACATATATGTATTATTACTACGACAT
The DNA here is from genome assembly GCA_023333625.1 of Bothriochloa decipiens. Classification (NCBI taxonomy): domain Eukaryota; kingdom Viridiplantae; phylum Streptophyta; class Magnoliopsida; order Poales; family Poaceae; genus Bothriochloa; species Bothriochloa decipiens. Next base: position 28,433,598 of record CM041645.1, read on the forward strand.
GTGTGTGAGCTTTTTCTTTTGTTTGGTCCGAATTCTTTGGTGTTTTGAAGGCAACCTAAGAAGAATACAAATAAATAAAAGAAGTACACCAAACATGATAAACAACTTGTGAAAATGTTCACGGTCTTATTTCTACGATCGCGCGAGTGTGAGAACCGGTTAAAATGGAGATCTGACCGAGAAGATATGGACTGCAGAAGATTAGGGACCAATCTGCAATTTCCAAAAACTAATAATCATGAACAGGTCCTTCTTCCTTAGGGCTACGGCAGCCATCGCCAACTGTGGCCTTCCTATGCAGGGGCGGAGCGGTGCTCCGGCCAGTCGTTCAGGCTGATGGCCTGGCCTAACCGGTGTGGGGGCTCACAGCGGCGGCGCGCCGAGCCATGCCCACGATAGGGAGTGAAAGACGCTGGCCATCCATGAAGACCTCACTGGGAAACATAGCAAGAAGAAGGGGATGGCAGTCAGAGGTGACGGATTCGCAAAACAAATTGCATAACGATGTAGAGGAGATCGAGACGAACCTATTCATAGTCTTGAAATTTGCGAGGAACGCTGGACTCGGTCCGAAAGGCTCGCCGAACCTTCGCCGGAAAAGTTCACCGGTGGAAATTCGGTTTTAGATATAGGGCAAACGAAGGGACAGTTGAGGAAACGAGTTGTGCTTCTGCGATCAGTGCGAGTAGGAGAACGTCGTCATGGATTTATATGTAGGGTTTGGGTCAACTGAAAATTTATATTTTTTTCGTTGTTGGCAACCGTGAGTTCGTATGGGACACAGATTGAGCTGGTCATTAGAGAGGGCTGGACGAAAAAATGCACTGGAAATTTTTCCTCTTTATTATTACTTATAGATATAGATATAGATAAATTTTGTCAAACTTGAGATGTTTTGACTGTCCGAGAAAGTTGGAATGACTAATTTGGGATGGAGTATCTTTCTTAATTCTCTTTTGTTTTTCCATTGTTATGAATGGTATAGTTAATCTTGACTTTGTTAATCCTTTTTAGTGGTGATTTTCTCCATCTTCTTGTTGTCTGTTCTATCACAAGAGAATGTACAATTAGCGTATCATGTTTCAAGCAGTACCTTTATCCAGCCTCACCATTTTGTTGCTGCTACCTTGCTAACCCTCTTTGTGTTATGGAGTCCCTAGCTGCTTTTCTGAGTCAACTTTAGACCCAGATGAGCAATCTTAAGGCTTATTTGAGTCAGCTGTAGGCATTTTATGTTGGGTGTATTGATTTTGATGCAACACCTTCAGCTCTATTGCCGCCATACTTAAATCGCCGCCGCTGCTGCTTTTTGCACCTCTTGTAGCCACTGCTAGCCCTGCAAAACGAATCTTTGCTGCCTCCTGTTGGTACCCTCCACCCTCCGCTGCCTTAGCTGCATTTGCGCCCAGTGGGTCGAGTAGTTGCAGCCATTGCTGCCATCTCCTATGATGTGCCGCTGACTCAGAATGGGTTACCCACTTCCCCACAAGTAGAACCCAAACTGATCCAAAAAATTAATGGGTCTGCTCTACATGCTACTTACACTATTTTCTATTATTTGGGTATAGGGTAGTTGGGTCAAACCAACAAAAACTGCATCCCTACTCTTAATCCTTGTTCTGCATGATTTGATCGATATATATGTTCAGTATTGCGCAACTGCTTACTCAAGCTTTGCTTTGATGTTTACTATTTAGATATTTCTTAGCTTTGTTTATCATTTCAAATTTAGAGATGTTTATTTACCATTTTCTTTTCAGCTATTGGTTCTCATGGGAGAGAACTAGGCACCTCTGCCAGCTTCGACGCCGATATGTTCAATTATATGCCACTCTTTTGCAACAAGCACCAAAAGTTGATATTTCTGAAATTCGAGAGATAGAGAAAATTCTAGACATGAAGGTCATAATACTTTGGAGGTGTGTTACTGCAATATATCTTAAGGTTGCATTGTTTTCTTTTGTCTTTATCTGGGCTGCTCTTCATCTTTTATTGTATTGTTCCATACTTCCAGGTTGCTGGCTCATGCTAAGGTTGAAACAGTGAAATCAAAGGAGACACTATATAGAAAAGGGGCCCTGAAGAAAAGATGGTGGCCTTTTGGATGGTTTGTAAACTTATTGATCACAATCACAAATGATGCTAATTTGTTTTATGGAGTGCTTCTAATTTCTAGATACCGGATATTATTGAAAACTAGAATCAATATTGCATTTGTTAATTGGTTGGATGGTAATTTCACAAGCCAAAAGTTTGTTGATTGGAGGATACTGATATTTGAATTTACTTTATCAAATGAATGAACTTTTCAGAGTTCCATTTATGCTTCTTTCTATCCTACATATGTCCCTTTCTTTTCTTTGGTTGAAGGAACACGACTGGTTTACCTTCTGAAGAAGCTGCACACCCAGAACCACAGTTAGATGAAGAGGACCAACTGACTAAAGAAGAGTGGCAGGCTATTAATAAGCTGTTGAGTTACCAACCAGTTGAAGATCTGTCTTTCCCCCTTGAGAAGGTTCCCCCAAATACGATTCGATTTATGATGGATGTATCCATTGGCCAGGCTGGTGCAAGGATCATCAATATTGATGGCACTGAGGTTTTATGTGGTAGATTTGAGCAGCTTCAGGTTGCCACTAAGTTGTATCCCAAGAGCACACGCTGTGATGTAACTTTGAAATGTTGTGGTCTATCTTCTCCAGAAGGTTCTCTTGCTCAGGTAAGTGAATATGATGGAATTTATTAATTTATGGATTTGAGGTTGTATGCCACTCTGTGCTTTGATCTGAAACATGCTGGTCCATCTGAGTCATCTTTTTCTGTACTACAATATGAAAACCACAAGTTAGTATGCTCAGGCTAACCTTATCCATGTGATAAACTGCATTTAATAGACCATGTTGGTCTTTTTTCCTGCCTTCTTCATTCCTATAACAATTAATATCACCAATACCACCAATGTTTCCTAATTGCAATCGTGTCACCTAATTAAAATCTGCATTGGTTGTGTATATATGTTATTTCAAAACATGACTACCAGTTTTTTTATGCGAAAACCAAAGGTGGTAATACTGTTTTCACATTGTAGCATTGAATAAGTAGACAATTCTAATCTGGGAAACTGTAGTTGAACCAGTTAGTTTCTAATAAACCACTTAAAAAGAGTCAGGGCCCGAAACCATCGAAACCAAAATTGTTTATATTTTTTATGAAAATGAGTTACTATGAGGGCTGGATATCAAGCCAGCTCGGCTCGTTAGTGGCTCCGCTCGTTATAGCTCGGCTCGTTATGTCTCGACTCGCTATAGCTCGTTACACAAACGAGCCAGAAAGCTAGCTTGGCTCGGCTCATTAGTGGCTCGAGCAGCTCGTTTGGCTCGTGAGCTAGAATACAAAAACATATACTTAGAGATTTTAACATGAAAGCCTCAAACATCACATTACATGTATATTTAAAATGAAATAAATAAAAAATATATGATTTTTTTAATGGAAAATGTATGTGTACTGTCATTTATCACCATAATTCATCATCATTCGTTGATTGATTTCACTAATTCATATAATCAATGTTTTTACGGCGGGAAGGCGAGGCGTGGCGACCTTCCCCCTTCCAGACGCCTAGGCGAATTAGGCGCGCGGCGAGGCGACGCCATACGCATGTCGTAGCCTACAATATATAGTAATAGAAACATACACTTCATGTACCTTCTTGCTGCCATTTCTGTCCATGAGCCCTTGATTTTCCCCTTTCCAATTGCCCTTGTCCATGTAGCATGCATCCCCTTGCAAGTATTAAAATGTAATTATGTAAACTATGTACCAGAAATCATTTGTAATCAAATGAAAAAAGATGAAGAAACACCTTTTGATAACTTGAACTCTCTTTTCTTCTTCTCCCAAGCAACAGGCTGCACATAATAAGAAAATTGCACAACACTTAAGGCCACAATAATCAGAGAGCTAGAGAAGTCCACAACCACAAACAGATTATAACATCCCACAAAGATAACTTAGTTACTTAGATACTAGTGGCAAAATAATAGAAGTTCACAGCCACATCCACATGGCCCACATTACAAATACAACATAACCGACAATTAAACAAACTAGAGCCTTAGTGGCATAGATAACAGAAGTTCACAGCCACAAACTAGAGTTTTTAGTGGCATAATTATAGCTGCCATCAGCCACATAGAGACACAAAAGTTGCATTAGTGCAAATATGAAATTAATAGCAGCAAGCCATCGACAATCAACAATTAGTATCCATCATCAAAGTCATCAATGTTGGCAGCCTCCATGTTTTCTTCACCATCATTAGTGCCATTTGCTGCCTCCTCACAATCACTCACATCAGCATCATCATGTGGATCTTGTTCTTCCTCTTCTTCATTGACCAAACTTTGAGTCTTCTTCAAACAAACTCTGTCCATTTCTTGCACGCTTGCTGTTGGCTGCCCTTGCAAGATTGCGTCCTCGCAGATTTGTTGATGCCCCCAAAACTTCATCAACAAGTTCCCATGTATAGCCATTTTGATTGTCATCACACTCACACCCACGGGCACCCCGAGGATGAACATAGGAGGAGTCAGCCCATTCATTATCCCAATCAAACTCCTCAATTACCAAAGGATCAAAACTCTTCCCTTTTTTCTCACGCCTTATTTGAAACCTAGTCTTCATCTTCCGGTTGTAGGAAACAAAGACAATATCATTCAATCTCTTGTGCAGCAGCCTATTTCTTTTCTTTGTATGGATCTACAAATGAAAGGAGAACAGCAAACAAAAAGAGCAATTAATTGGCTGAAATCTGAAAAAACTGTAAATAAGATAGATGGCAATACTCACAAACTCAAATGTACTCCAATTTCTCTCGCATCCTGATGATGAAGCGCATAAACTAACAATGCGTCTAGCAAATCTTTGAAGCTCAATAGCACGACCACCATATGAACGCCACCAATCAACTATATTGCCAAATAGTAACATATGTTAGCAATGTGCAATGAAGTAGTCTTTGCTGGAATTAAATTTTAGGTATGTAAACCTGCTGCAATTATAAGAAAAATAGCACTTATGAGGGTTCATTTTTTTCAAGGTTTTGCTTTGCCAATTTGTTTGAGAATGCCTCTCCTCTAAGGGCTTCATAATCCAAGGACTGAGCATCAATCTTGCCTCTAATTTCTTCATCCTCCACCATTATTCCAAGGACATCAAGAAAAGAACCCCTTAGCTGCCCAACAGTTTCATCATCACCATCTTGTATGAGAGGGTGCAGTTTTCCTGGATTCAAATACAATGCAGCCCCATACAAAGGATGGTTCATTTGGTCTCCCAACGTTTCTCAATGATATCCATTATTTTCTTGAGCAAAGCTTTCTTTGAATCGATAGCAAAGCTTGCTTTGATCTTCTCTTTTGCATGTTTCATTAGTGCAGCAACCTCCGGCATTGCCGGCTTCTCATCACCATCAACCACCCTAAGAACAATTAGGAGTGGGGCTGAAGCTCTAAGGCAGTCTTCAACTTTGTTCCAAAACTCCATAGAGAAGACAATGTCATGCACTAATTGGCCAGCTGTAGTTGTTGCCAATTTGTTTCCCCTCCATTCCTCACTAGCAAATAATGCCTTCAAAGCATCCCTATGTTTGTACAAACTTTTCAAAGTCAAGAAAGCAGTAGCAAATCCCCACCAGTCTTCTCTCTCATTAAACTAAGGATTCTTCCATGCCTATAGATAAAAGTTGTGACACGTCTTGCTCTTGCAATGGGCAGCTTAAATGCCTTCAAGTTTCCTATATCTTCCAGCATTAGGTCCAAGCAATGTGCAGCACATGGGCTCCAAAACAGTGTAGGGATCCTCTCCATCAAGACTCTACCTGCTGCCTTATAGTTAGCTCCATTATCAGTGATAACTTGAACCACATTATCTCTTCCAATCTCCTCAATCTTCTTCTGCAACAAATCAGCAAGCAAATATGTATCATGTGCCTCACTTGATGCATCAACAGACTCTAAAAAGTAAGTCCCCTCTGGACTATTCACAAGGAAGTTGATTAAATGTCTGCCCCTCCTATCACACCATCCATCTGACATGAGAGTGCAGCCATATTGCTTCCATGCCTGCTTATGTTCCTCTCTCATGTCACTTGTCTCCTTAACAGCATCCTGAAGCAATGGTTGTCCAAGAAGATGTGGAGAAGGAGGCTTGTACCCTGAACCAAATTGTGCAGTAGCCTCGACTGCAATCTGAAATTGCCTTGCTGCTGCTGCATTAAACGGAATGCCACACTCATAAAACCATATGGCCCATTGCATATCCACATAATGCTTCTCCTCCTTGCTCTTCATCTTTGCTGGAATTGTGGGTTGAGAACACCCTTTACGCCTTCCATCAACTATTTCTTCAGGTGTTTTCCTTAGCATCTCAATAACTGATTGCTGCTTTGCCTTGCTTATTGGAGGCTTGTTTAAATAGGCTGCACGCCTTTGTTTAGCTGCAGTGCCTGAACTTTGTTGGACCTTGGAGCCTTGGGATTCAGGAGCATTTGTTGAGACTTGAATAGATTGAGATGGGCCTCCTTCCACGACTATCACATCTGGATCTGGTTGCTGATCTTGCTGCACATCATCCTCTAAGAACAATGGCCTTCTCCTCCTATGGGATGCCAATTAATCTGTCATCTCCTTCCTGATTGCAGTGGTGGTCTTCATACACATTTTTGTGTCTCCAAAGCCACCTGCTAGATGTTGCTTCAGCCTTTTTATGCCTCCATGAACTGTTATGTCACATAAGGTACATATCACCTCATCTCTATTTGCAAGGTTAGCCCAATAGCCATACTTCCAACCTGGGTCATTAGACCTAGCCTTCCTTTTCTGATCTGTTTTTGGATCATAGTTGTCATTGCCAACAGAAGGTGGACTAGCCATTGGTAGGCTGCACTCTGCAGAACAGAAAAATGAAGGCAGTGAAGGCAGTGAAGCAGTTATAAAAACAATGAGCATTAGTAGACAGTAAAGGCAGAGCACAATCAGATTAAAAAAATGAGCAGAACACAATCAGATATAAAAAATTGAAGGCAGTGAAGCATTAGTAGACAAGATGAAGAGGCACAAAGCCGCACTAGCAGATATAAAAGAATGAGCAGTGGAGGCACAAGGCAGTGAGCTAGTGATTAAACATGCCATTAGTAGAGCGCAATCAGATATAAAAGAATGATTAAACATGCCATTAGCAGTGAAGGCAGTGAACTAGTGAAGTACAATCAGATATAAAAAAAGAATCAGCAGTCAGCACATGCTATTAGGAGACAAGAGAGCATGGGAATGATTAAACTACAAATGCATATGACAAAAGGCAGGCAGTGAAGCGCATACATCAAGATTTAAGCATCAAGCACTGCATCAGAGGCACATGCATTAAGCAGACAAGCAGACAAGTAGATTTGGCATGCAACAAACAAACAAGCGGTAGCAGACAAGCACACATGACCCATTCGCCGCAAGCCATTGTTTAAGGCACAAAGCAGGTAGCAACATATTATAGCAGTAGCACTGCCAGCCGTGGCTCAACATGTAGCAGAGGAGCTCAAGCAGAGCAAAGGAGGGAGAAGGAGTGTACCTGTGTGTTGTGCTGCCGCCACCCGCCAGACCAGAGGAGCTCAAGCCACCAGCCGCCGGAGGAGGGATTGGGGGAAGGAGATAGGAGCCGGGAGCAGGGAGCAGGGAGGGAGGAGCTCGCAGCCTGCGCCACCAGCCACCAGGTCGCCTCCTCGCCGGATTGGGGGAAGGAGCAGGGAGCAGGGAGGAGGAGCTCGCAGCCTGCGCCGCCAGCCACCAGGTCGCCCGCTCGCCGGCGGGAACACTGGAGCAGGAGGAAGAGAGGCCTTGCCGGATTGGGAGCACAGGCAGAGGCCCGGAGCTGCGCTGCTGCTCACCAAGGTGGCTCGCCGCCCTTTCTTTCCCCCTCTGCACTGGCGTTTTTCTTCACGCTACCGCTGCCGCTTTTGTTCCCGCGCCGTCTTCCCGCGCCGCTGCTACTTTTCGTTCCCGCGCGTTGCTTCCTTCTCGCGCGCGCTCAGTCCTTTTCGCGCCGCTGGAACCCGTCGGGCGTCCGCCTCAGGCCGATAGTCGGACGCGGGACGCCTAACCGCGCCTAGGCGACGACTCGCATGGTGAGGCGGACGACATACGCGTGGACCTCGTGGCGACCCCGACGCCCAGAAAATATTTCCGCCCGGACGACTAGTCGTCGACTAGGCGACGACTAGGCGACGACATGAAAACAATGCATATAATGTTTATTATTTATGTTGGCTCATTATGGCTAGCTCGAGCTGGCTCATTATAAAACGAGCTGGCTTGTTATAAAATGAGCTGGCTCATTATAAAATGAGCCGTGTCACTAACGAGCGAGTCGAGCGAGCTAACGAGTTACGAGTTTTTTGTCCAGCTTCCCCAATATTGAGGTTCCAAGGTCCAAACCAATCCATGTTACTGTTCTACTGGTGGTGGTTGTGTTAGATGCAAGGGATCGTTTAATTCATGGCCACCTTTACCACGATTAACCTTAAGCACATGCAGCTTACTAGATCATTTGTGGCTGCCAAAATGGTTGCCATTACTGTATGTCATTTATATGGTGCATGGAAAATGTTAGTTTGCATGCCATTCTATATTTTCCTTGTGGCTTTCTTTTTTTAATCAATAACTCCTTTTGGCCCTTATTTGCAGAGTGTCGTTAGTGAAGGGAAGAGTAATGCTCTTGATATTAGTTTTGTACGGGCGCCAATTGGTATGGACCTTGATTGGCAGCTCATGGCAAAGATATCACCGTGCCATGTTACGGTACTTATCTAAACTTGAGTTTATTATGTGGAGGCAATTGCTGTTTGTTATTTTTTGATCTTTGAGTTGGTTTATTCTTGAAGTTTATTTTTTAATCTCCCCACCAACGTTTTCTGTTGACAATATCAATTATTTTGTATTCTTTAATCTTTATTGTAGTTTAGTGCCAGTAATTACCCCAGAAAATATCTATTAGAAAAATATCAATCTATTTTTATTTAAGTTTTATGGATGCAAGAACACAAAAGTAAAAGCATTAGTTAGTGGCCCTGTACTACTCCCTCCATTCACATATAAATATCATTTTGGACAGCAATGCAGACACTATGGCACTGTTTTGTCAGTTAATTAATAGTGTAACTCATATGCAAAATATATTTTGGAACTGTTTTTGAAAATGATGAATCTAGCGAATCTATTTTTATTTCTTTTGGAATATTCAAAGAGATAAGAATTATCAAAGTTTAAACTTGTCAACTGAATAGATCCTATAACAACACTTATTTTTGACTGGAAATCACTTGGCAAACAAATAAAGTTTGTGAATTTATGCCCAAAACTGGGAACACAATTCAAAATGCTCCATTAGTCAATCCTAATATTTACTGGGTTGGGTTGCAACTAGAGAAAGAGATAGGAGCTGGAGAGGGAATTCTGAAACCTGGTCCAGTTCTGAAGCAACTAGCTCAGTTTTCCTGCATATAGTCATACATATTTATTGTTGGTTTGTAGAACCGACCTTATTAGTGCTGCTGCTGCTGTCCCAGCTACTAGCAAAATTCAACTTGACTACTTCCTGTCAGGTTCAGATAGCTGCCTTGACTTAGGGAGGAAACAAGACAGCTGACGTTGCCTACTTACTTACAAGAAAGAGAAACTGTTCTATATGTTACCTATTAGCTTAATTATCATTACTGAGGGCCTGTTTGGAATAGATTCTTGGCCGATTCTGGTAAAAAATAACGGACTGAGGCCTCCAAACTGAGTGCTTTGTAACCTGCTGATTCTCTTCAGAGCCCGTCTACATTTGAAAGGAGATTCTCTTCACAGCACCGCACCCCCCACCCTGTCTGCAGCTTGTTCTTGTCGCTAGTCCGTTTTTTCGCCGGTTCTGCTTCCTGACTGCTCCTTCCTCCGTCGTCTCGTCCTCCTTCACTGTCCTACCGTTCCTCCGTCGTCTCGTCCTCCTTCACTGTCGAGGTCCTCCCCATGTCCCTTCATTGCCCCCTCCGTCCCCTCCATCTGGCTCCTCGTCGCCTGAGCAAGGAGGCTGCAACGACCGAGATTTGAAGTGCAGCTGAGGATCGGGAAAGGGGGCACCAGAGGGTGGAGGCGGTGGCACAGGAGGCATTGGTTGCCTTGCCGCACCTGACCAATAAGGCAGCACCTGCTACGAGGAGGGGGGGGGGGAGAAGGACGCTGCACTTCCACAGTTTTTCTCTCCTAGAATCGGCATAATATACAGTGACCTTTTCATTCCCATGATTCTTATGAACCCTACCTGTGCTAGAAAGCCAGCTTTGATTCAAAGCTTGGTTGAGAGAAGTTGATCCAAAGTGCAAATAGGGCCTAATACCAAAATAGCTAAGACAATACCCTAATCCTTGTTTTTGAGGTTGATCTTGACCATTCGAATCCTTGCAACTAAGCCCATGGTGTTAGAGTGAATAATTTCCATTATTGGGCTAACCCTAGGGAGGGTAGCTATATAGACATACATGGGCCTCATGGGCCTAAACCTCATATACTCCAACACCCTCCCGCAGTCTGAACTACCGGCGCAGCGGAGTTTACAGGCTGGACATGAATGAAGAG
>CM041645.1:28444367-28464953 GCA_023333625.1 Bothriochloa decipiens
AGGAAGTTCACCTTTGGAGTTGGCCATAGGTAAGGATTATATATATGTTTGGATCACACCATCCACACAGGTAGAATCCAAACCTAGATCCAATACAAAGGAAGAGGTTATGTCAATGCCTCTGGCGAATTTGAATCAACCACGGTTCATTAGGCAAGGCTTTGGTCAATGGGCATTCATGAGGAATCGACTTTGGAGTTTGAAAAGGAAAACCATGCCAATGAGCATGGGGGTTTCATCTTGGAACATTCACTGGATCCATGCTCATATAAGAACTCTCCAAAGTCACCACTTTGTCCTCTCTGCACCTATGAGAGACACACTCATCTTTCGCTCTCCACTCACAAACAATTCAAAAGGATAGTTGTGGATGCGTTTGTGTACCACAAGTTTTGCAAGTCTTGTAGTTGCAGTGGTGCAATGCTTGCAGTTTCAAACTGCAAAGGTCGAGCTTATGACTTAAAACAATAACACTACTAGGAGATAGCCTAGACTTTTCACCTTTTCACCTTTTCCCTTCTTCGTAAATAAACTTAAAATAAGATTTACAAGAACTTGTTTTAGGACAAAGTTTTCCTTCGGATTTTTTTGGTCGCTAACCATACAGGTGGAGATTGAAAAGAACGAAGAGCCATACAATGTCAAAGAACATGAACCCTGCATCAACTCCAGCATCACAATATTATTCATCAATGGAATATGCAATGGAGGACTCAACATCCACACTTGATTTTCGATGCCCAGTGATACAAAAATCCAAGTGTGTTGGCGGTCTTTAGCAGTTATTTTACACCACCAATTAAAGACCAAAAGAGGTGAATTATATATTTATATATGCATATATATTTATTATTAACCTAATTCCACTTGTACTTGGAGAAATATTATTTTACAGGAATGTATATAAAAGTACATGAAATCATATTCAGAAATTGGGCCAAATTGGGGAGGAGCCACGTCGGGGCCAAATTGGGCCGAGTGCACCGCATGGGCATGGTCCAAGCCCACTTCACAATCGACCATCCAAGGTCGGTTAGGGGGAGGCATGAACCAGGGGCACGTGCCCTTGGCCTGGCATGCACCCGAGCCAAGTGGCCAGCCGGGCCCAGCCTTGGCATGGCGGTTCCCACTTTCCATCTGAGGTTTAGGCAGTTGTGCACTTGACTAGATTGCCCCTGAATCGCCTTCAGCCACCTATAAGAAGAGGAGGAGAGAACACCCCTACACACACATCATTTGGAGCACTCTACCTCTCACTCTACATTTGTTCTTTATCTTAGTAGTAGTTGTTGGAGCAAGGTTAGAAGCTAGCAAGGAGGGCTTGTCTCCTGGGAAGCAAAGCTACTCTTGGTAATATCTCTATGGAGAGTTCTTCCCTAATCAAGTTCTCTACTCTTATATTCATTTTTGCATGTGAACTAGAGTATAGTCTTGAGCATGATATATTCGATGACTATGAACTAGACTATAGTCCATATGAGAATTGTTCATCATGTTCATACATGTTCTTCATTGTTCATATGATATGCAAGAACGGTGATGATGATAGGAATAAGGTAATGGTTCGATGTTCCTTTAGATTTGCCTATGTCTGAGCTCGTCCATCTGTAGGCTGGGAGTCCTAAGGGGATGTAGGCAGTTCCCTAGTATGTGGGTGTGGTGTCCGGATACGAGGTGGCCTTCGGATATGACAACATGCCACGGTTGAGGGATAGGCGGTGGGGAGTGACCTAGTGCTGTCCATCCTTCATAATCCCCCATGTTCATATGTCATGTAGGAGTTTGTAAACGTCCTCATCGGCTGACAGATCAGCTGCCAGGATCTCCCTATTGCCTTAGACCCTGACTTGTTGCCTGACCTGTATATCATGTGACTTAACTGTTCAATGCATATGTATAAGATGCGCCTGCTCCATGTAGTTGTTCTTTTATTCTTTCATTCGTTATTCTTTATTTTCTATTTATCCTTATGGTAGATCCAAGTGTGTGTCCACTATCTATCCAAACGATTATCGCTTACCCCTACATAGCAATTGGCCCCACTTCAATGATATGAAGTCATAACATTTCTATGCTAGAGGTACCTTTACCTGCCTTCCTTTAGGAAAATATAAATAACAATACCCTGATAATACTTCCGGGTGAAATGCTACATTGATACATCCGTGCGCTTGCAGATATTTCTAAAAGGTTAAGATTTATCACATGGCAATCCTTATGTTGTTGCTAGAGAATCAATTCTAGTAACGATATTATGACCTTCCTACAAAAGGTGTTTCTGGCGTGACCACCAGAGACGGGTTCGCTACATGTCTTTTGGTGTTTGCACTAAGAAACGTCAACAAGCATTTCTAGCGCCATTGCCGGGGAAGGCATTGGTACAGTTAACTCTAGCATGAGAAAGAAAAGAAAACATATATATGACTTCATTAGAAACGTTCATTGTCTATACAAGCTAACTTTTATGTTCTCTCCTATTGTGGATAAAAACAGGATAGTGTATGACTGGTTTCTCCCTGCCAGAAAACTTCATCAATAATCCAGAGGCACTTATAAGGAAGAACCGGTCTCGTGCCGCTTCTTCTCTTGCCACTCTGTCGATAGAAGAACCAGTCACCACCGCACCTTCCGCGCTAAGCGAGATCACCCTGACTATTGCCAACGTGCCCACCGGGCCAGCTGTCAACATTGGGGACAAGAACTTTGAACTTCGGACTGGGCTCATCACTATGGTGTAGGAGAGCCCGTTTTGTGGGCTACCCAACGAGAATGCCAACGCTCATCTACAAAATTTCCTAGAGCTGTGTGACATGATTGCTATCAAGGACGTTGCACCTGACGCCATCAGGCTCTATCTGTTTCCCTTCTCCCTGGTAGGGAAGGCGAACCAATGGTTCTACAAGGACAAGGAAGCTATCAATACATGGAGCAAATGCTGCATAGTGTTCCTCACTAAATTCTTCCCCATGGGCAAAACCAATGCCCTATGGGGAAGAATCGCTAACTTCTAGCAGAATTTGATGGAACCATACCGGAAGCGTGGGAAAGGCTACAAGAGTACATTTAGGCTTGCCCCCACCACGGCATGGAGAACTGGCTAGTGCTCTAGAACTTCTACAATGGGTTAACACCCATGTCAAATGGGCACCTCGACACCGCTGCTGGTGGCGCTTTTTTATCACTCACCATCGATAATGCTATGGCACTAATCAATAAGACAGTGGAGAACCAAGCTTGGGGGGAAGATAGAACCCCCACTAAAGCACAAAAAGGCATGCATACCATAAAGGAGACGGATATGCTTGCCACAAAAGTAGACCTCTTGCTCAAGAAGATTGACAAAAGTGCTGTCAGAGATACTTCTGGCACCACCAACGCCATAGACGCTCGCATGACATGCGAGGTCTGTGGTAATGTTGGCCATTTGGGCAATGGTTGTCCTGAGACCCGTGATGACGCCGCATACATCAACAACGGGTACTGCCAACAAGGAGGCAACAACGGCTGGAACAACCAATCGCGACCTCCATTCCAAGGTAATTCAAACTACCAATCTAATTACAATTCAAATCAGCCTTCTTTAAAAGATCTTGTTCTAGGACAGGCAAAGATAAACAAAAATTTCACTAAAAAGATTCTTAATAGCAATAAAATCTTGGAAAATATAAATACTAAAATAGAAGGTTTATCTTCTACCGTCAAGAACCAGCTGAGCTTTAATAAAATGATAGAAACCCAGTTAGCTCAGATAGCTACTGCTATACCCGCTGATAATAGTTCTGGCAAGATCCTGGGGCCACCCGAGGCTTGGTAAACCTTCATCGTGGGGTATTACTGTTCTTGACAAAATGGGTGATCCTGGTCGTCCGACGATAACGATCGCCATCGGCCCCCATAGGATCAACAACGCCTATTGTGATCTTAGGTCAGCATCAACGTAATGTCCAAGATGACATTCGACAAGATCCTGGGTGGACCCTTGTCCCCCATGACTTGCAGACTACAGATGGCAGATCAGTCCACCAGGCATCCCGAAGGGCTGGCTGAGGACATTCTGGTAAGGATTAGGGACAAATATGTTCCTATTGACTTTGTTATTCTTGATATGGGCGACAACATTGCACCTCCCCTCATCCTGGGGAGGCCCTTCCTGTATACCACCAAGGCGGCAATTTACGCAGGAAAGAGAAGTATCGCCCTTAATTTTAAAAGCAAAGTCATAAACCTGTCTTTTAATGGTTATCATAAAAATATTGAAAATAAAAAAACCAACCAGAAAGGCGACCCGAGCCACCTGTCATTAACAAATAGGTATGGCGGGTTAGAGCAGCACCATCCGGTCCCACTTCTTCTAGAACGGGTGGGCCCCCCAAGATCTCCATATGAAAAGGAAGAAAGTCCTGCTCAGCGGACTTAAAAAGGTGAGCCTTGACCGCTAGGTAAACCGGTAAGTTATCCTTCCCAAAATATATATATAAATATATATAATATATATAATGATAAAAATAAATAAAATAAATAAATAAATAAAAGCTACCTCGTACGTCTACCCTGGACCATGAGCTGCGAGCTTGCTTGGGGGAGGACCCCCGCTCAAGTATCTGCATTACATATTTAATTTCTCACAATTTATTTTCTTTTTAGCATAATTAATTTCCAGCATTTATGCATTGAAAAAATGCTAAAAAGAACAAAAAAATATTTATTCCATTCTTATGTGCTATGCAAATATCTAGTTTAACCCTTGTTAAGATGATGAATAGTTTCCTATCTTGTGTTTCATCTATACCAATGTTATAATAGAGCTTTCTCTAAAATTTGGGTTTATCAGCAAATAATGTCTCATCCTAAAAACTTGGACTAGTGGGTTGCATATGCTTGATCTTGTCTAAGTTATTGCCTGATATGATATGGTGACATGTGCTGCACTATGACTTTATTCTGAGTAAGACTTGACATCCGGTGCTGTAATTTAAAAATTCAAAAACAAAAGTTCCTCAATATGCTTCAGGTATATAAAACTTTTAGTCATATGCTGCTTGCAGAATGTTGAGTTGGGTCAAATTGTTGTGACCTTGGTGAGATTATGGTCATGCACCCATGATTGAGATTCAGTTGCACCCACCAAATAAATCTGACTCTCACCCTGAAAGATGCACACAAACAAGCACCCGTTCCATCCACTAAAAATATACCAACTCTTACCCTAAGAGTTGCGCTCCATTTTTAGTCCACCAAATAAAAATGCCGACTCTTACACTGAGAGGCGCGCATCCCTTATGCAAAACTTTACTCCTTGCACTCACCATCATGACATCTCTCCATTCAAAAATTCTTCATATGCCAATAAAAGATATGGGCTATGCTAAATAAAGAGAGGAAAAATGCATCCATGCCAAGGGGCATGAGAGAATAAACGGAAAAGAAAAATTCAAAAATACTTGTTCAAAAAAAATGAATTATGATGATCTTCAAGCCCATATCTCTTTGATCACTTCATTCCATCCAATAAAAGAGAGTCATGATGCATGGAGTACCAAAAATATTTAGAATTAGGATTCCACCACCATCATATTCCACACACTTGCACATCTCAATCAAGGTGTATGATTTGTATCTCCTGGTGGTTTGGTTTTTGACTCAGCAATATATGTGATGCAGTATGCCCACCTTTATACCTGCCCGAAACTCCACTCTCAACTTTTAATAGTAGGATATAAAAAGGGCAAACAATACAATGCCTTTGGGAGGTAATCATTATAACAACCCAAAATTTATATTTTGGGTTGTTTTAGAAAACGCTAAATAAAATGTGAATTTCTATATTCTTTTTTAGAAAATAATTGAATGGGTTTGTGCTTGGTGCTTTGCTTGGTTTTGCTGGTGTGAAAAAAAGAGATTTTTTTCTCTCTATAGTGTTGGCCACCGCTCTAGCTAGACACCACCCCCTACCAAGCTCCAATCATCCCTGGCATACCCTAGCCTATCCTGGCCTGACCAAGCTTGCTCTGGCCTCTCCTAGCCTTAACTGGCCACCTCGGCCAGTCCTAGCCGGCCTTGGCCACCCCGGCCAGGCTGGCAGTAGCCGCAGCCGGCCACCAGTGGCCAAACTTGGCCATTAACAGCATAGTAAGGCCAGCAGCAGTCCGGTCTAACAACCCTTCGCCATCCTCAAGGCATCCTAGCTTGCTTTGGCCAGTTCCTACCTAGCTTGGGCCACTCCTGGCCTCACCTAGCTTCATCTGGCCAACTTTGGCCAGCAACAGCCACATGTGGCCACTCTCCGCCGGCCACGGCCAACTTTGGACAGCCACAGCAAGCAATAACTTGGCCACAGAGGCCACAAGCCAGCCTAGGCTGTGACCTAGCCCAACACCTAGCCGCAGCAGGCCGCAAGTAGCCATAGCCTTCCCCGGCCACCTTGCCCCCTCTCTGGCCATCCCTGGCCAAGCCTGGCCACTTCCAGCCGGCCGTGGCCAAACCTGGCCGGCCACAGCGAGCACCAGTCGACCACTAGCGGCCATGGTAGTCGCAGCCGGCCCAACGGGCCAAGCTCAGCGGCTTCAGCCCAACCTGTTCCCCGTCGGATAAAGAGGGCTAGCAACAGCCCCTTGGCAAACCCTAGCCGCGCACCGCCAGACATAGCCAACCGTCGCCAGCCACAGCCAGCCGCCGACGGCCACAACCAGCCGGTGCTGGCTGGCCAAGTCCCGGCCGAGGGCCGTGGTCCTCCCCCGTGTGCCATAGCAGGCCACCGCCGGCCATGCAGGCTGCAGCTGGCCGTCACCGGCCATAGCAGGCCACAGCGGGCCACCGCCGCCGGCCGTAGCGGGCCGCAGCTGGCCGTAACAGGCCGCATGGCCGTCCAGCAGGCCAGGGCCGAGGTCCCTTCCCCCGGCGCGAGCAGCAGCTTGGCTGCCGTGGCCATGGCCTGGAGAGGAAGATGGACAGAGGTAGAAGACGAGGTATTTATGACTTTGCCACCAAGCGATTTATTTATAGTTTTGCCACTGATCGTATAATCTCCGCCGTTTCACGGTTTTAGCTCTGATTCAAGCAATTCTAGTTGCGTTAGTTTCGTGTCGTCGCGATCTACACAGGAGTAGTAAAGTTTATCATATCACTAATTTATGAATTTATTTGGTTAAATGCAATTTGATTAATATTTATTTAATAGTTTTCTAATTAAAAGTAATCTAGGGTTTTATATTTCTGATCTCATTGTGTTATGACCGTGTCGACCTTAAGATTTGTTTTAGCAATGATCTTCATGATGTCATATGTCTGTGCATTTAATCTTGTTCACTTGTATAATAATTAGTTGATGCTCAACTAAATAAAAGCAACCTAGGGCTATGCTTTCGTTGTCCTTGTGTTGCGATCATGTCAACGTATGTTGCTTGTTATCAATAATGGTTGTCACATCATGTGTTATGTAAGTAATCTTGTTTATTAATTAATGTGTGCTCTCTTGTATAAAAGTAATTTAGGTTTGTACCTTGAGTTTTCATACATGCCTGTCAATATGACTAGTACCAACTTAAATGCTTCTTTATTAATTATGACTTGCTTAGAGTTACCTTGGAAACATGTCATGCTTCGTTAAGTGTTCTCACATGTTATATCATATTAACCTGCTTTACATTTCAACATCATCCAACTGATTTGACTTTATGTCTTTCTTATATGTTCCGCATCTTGCTTTAGTAAATGCATCAATCTTAAAGTTTGTCTCTGTGCTTGTTGCAAGTACCTCGATAGCCATGTTTTCTTTAAGGATAGATCTGTCATTCATCATTCTTGTGCTCTTGTGACCGTAGCACCGAGTTTGGCCATTTAGACCATTCTATTTTTAGTTTCCCTTTTGATTGGTGTATTGTTCTTAGTCTAGTCTTTTTTGTGTGTTTGTTTGTGTTGTTTGGTTGCTGCGACTAGACGAAGAGCGGTTTATTAACGCTGAAGACTAAGCTAAGGACCGACAAGTGCAGCTGAAGCTGGAGGCCAAAAGAGCAGCTAGACTTTGGATTTAAGGCAAGTGCAGGAACCTTTGATCATATTGTGCCTATTCACTTTTAAATAATACATTGCATGTGTCTTAAATTGGCAAACCATAGGGATGACTAGCCACTCTATCCATATATCACCTATGGGGGTTTTTAGTTGATAGGTCATTAGGTTGCTAGTGCTCTACCTCACCTTTCACCTACCTAATGAAGATAAAACTTGCTTCTTAAAAGATGTTGGAGCCATGGGCTCTTGGCTTCGGCCGTTGGAGAAGTTGATGCATGTCTGCATCGTTGGTTGGCGGTGAAAGAAGGGGGAACAGATGTCAGTGGGCTCGTAGCGACGGGGGCATCCGTATCTCCTCCTCCTTGTGGTCCTTTCGTGGAGCGGCATCCTGGGACTTCCGTACATCTCTAGGCTAATGGGCACTAGCATGGTCGATTAGCAGGACCATCATGGGCAGGTTGGACAGCTTACCGACGGGTGGCTATAGCTATGGTCGCTGGGGTTTGTTTACAAGTATTTAGTATAGGAGGGAATAGGGATCAGTGATGGGGGTAGCCTCATGGTGAAGTCGCCCATACGCTTAGACTCAAGGCTAGCGAGTTGTCACTGCCTATGACCCTGTGAAAAGCCTCATTGTGACCTCTGCCAGCCTATCTCGGTAATGGGCTAAGAGGCTGATCCCCTCGGGCAAAAAGAGTAATCACAATGTGGAGTGAAAGTGTACACCTCTGCGTAGAGTTAAAATTGATATATCGTCTGTGCTCATGGTCACGAGCGGC
This sequence comes from Bothriochloa decipiens, assembly GCA_023333625.1. Classification (NCBI taxonomy): domain Eukaryota; kingdom Viridiplantae; phylum Streptophyta; class Magnoliopsida; order Poales; family Poaceae; genus Bothriochloa; species Bothriochloa decipiens. The sequence continues at coordinate 28,453,157 of CM041645.1, forward strand.
CCAGATCCTCGCATGATTAGCCAAATGGTTTAACCTGTGAAATCATGGTGATGTTGTTGAGGTTGCTACCTCAGGTTTTATCGGGATGGCTATCCTGTGTTCCCTTGAGATGGCTATCTCATGTTTAATGTGTTAATGATATATGCTTATATCTGTGATGATAAATGATTCATTAAATACTACTTGAACCTTAATCAAGGGTTGGGTGTTTCAACTAAGTTGATTAGAGAATAGGTTGGAATAAGTAAAATCTTAATTGTTTACATTAAAATGCTACCACAGTTTACCTTTCGGCTTTACCTTGTATTAGCCTTGCATGTCATTACTTTCCACCTGTACTTGCTGAGTTTCGACATGGAACTCACCCTTGCTATAGTTTGTAGTAAAGTGTTTCTCAAAGGAAGGATAAAAAGTTGGGTATTGGAAGTCTTTGGCATGCGGAGCCCCCAGTCAACAGTCCCTGAGAAGAATGAAGACTAAAGAGAAGTCTTAGCCAATGTTCCACGTTACTCTGATTGTGTAAGTGTTAAATATATATGTTTTTGCTATATAATACATTATTTTTCTGATATTACCTTTTTTGTTGTATGTGTGGACTTCCTGAGCACACATATGATGACCTCTGATCTTCTTTGGAAACCAAGGTGTGACAATCATACACATTGAGCAATTAAGAGAATCATTTGTGTAACTTTCTTTTCTTTGCAAAAACTTTCAAAACCTCTAGAAAGATGGTTGATCTTGGGATGAATGATAAGCAATGCTTGCTGATTTGTTCTATCTTGCAATCACCCAAGATCTAAAATAACTAAAAATCCCCATCAGTTTCAAGATAATAACAGGGTGGATAGCATGAAGATTTATTCAAATTGAAGTTGAAAACTTTGTTATAACCATGGTATATTTGAAATATGATCGGCATCGCAACAACTCCTGATCGACAACTCAAAGCCTAGCTTTGCTCAGGACGAGCAAAGGGTAAGCTTGGGGGATCTTGTTGGCGGTCCTTAACGGTTATTTTACACCACCAATTAAAGACCAAAAGGGGCGATGATGATATGCAAGAACGGTGATGATGATAGGAATAGGGTAACGGTTCGATGTTCCTTCAGGTTTGCCTATGTCCTAGCTCGTCCATCCGTAGGGTGGGAGTCCTGGGGGGATGTAGGTTGTTCCCTAGTATGCGGGCATGGTGTCCAGATACTAGGGGGCCTTTGGATATGATGTCATACCATGGTTGAGGGGTAGGCGGCTATTGGCGGTCCTTATGGATCATTTATTACTGCCAACTTATGCCTAAAAGGAGAGAAACTGTCATGCTTTAACACATAGACATATGCTATTAATAGAATTCCACTTGTACCGCTACTGCTCACATTTTTGTAGGTTTATTGACGAAAACAAGTGCAGTGCATAACCCAAATGAGAAAGCACAAAAGCAGACTTCAAATTTAGTAATGTGCAAATAAAAGATAATGAAGAAACCCAATATGAGCCGAATGAGCAAAGGCCCAAATAAAGTCCGAGTCCATCTCAGGACTGCACGAGTAGGCCCGGGTAAATCGACCATAACTCAGTCATCCGAACTCCGATTGGGCTCATGCACTAGGTGTTGGAAAGCTATCAATGAGACCTACATGCTCCCAAAAGATGGGCTCCAAAAGGCCCAGCTAGGTGGGCGGCCACCAACGGGTGTGGCCGCACCCCTGGTGGGGCCTCTCGGGCCCAGTTTTCTTCTGGCGGTTCAAAGGCGGTGTAGCCACATCAGTCCCACCTACGATCAGTTCAGATGGAAGGTGGAAACCGCCCTTTGGAGGTCAGTTTGGATCCTTCCATGTGGGGATGATCCTTTTGCATAGAACTCCCTCCTCTCAAGCTATAAAAGGTGGCCTCCTCTCTTCACCATGAATTCATTCACCAACACAAGAGATCACAATGTAGAGAGGAAGAGCAAGCTTTTTGGTAGTGAATGCTTATGTTTGTCATAAACATTGCAAATCCTGTAGTAGTACGATGGTGACAACCTTGTAGCTTGAACATTCATACCCATGTTTGGTAGTGAAGTTGGGAACTACGCCACCATTGATTGCTGCAAGAAGAAGTTCCCATGGTCATGCTTAAGACCATAACTTAAGCACTGCCTGGAGATACCCCGGATTGTATTAAAAATATATATTTTATTATTATTATTGTTTTCAAAAAAATATATCCTCTTTAATAAAGGTGAGAGCATGTTTTCAAGTTAGTATACACCTTTGAGTATGTCGCTAATATTTTAGGAAAAGACTAAGAAGAACTCGGGTCATATGATGCTTGACGACATGGAATGACATCAACTACAAAACCTTGATGCACTCCTAGGTAATGGAACACACTCGTAAGAAGGCCCTGACTCTGCAATTGACTTTTATGCAAAAGTCCAAGTGTGGGGGAGGACAGTGAGAAACCCAAGTTCCATGCACACCAAAGGGTCATTCAAAAAAAATGATGATGATGATGTCAGCCCCACCTTGCAAAAAAAGAGTTAAAAAAGAATATATATTAAAAAAATAGAAGAGAGATGAGGGAGACTAAAAAATAAGAAAGAGAACTACAAAAAAAAGAATGGGAGTCTACCTCTTCTGAACCTTTCCTAAGCCCATGGCCCATGTGCATCAATGTGTGTGTGGCCTGGCCTCGGAGATCACCTGAGCAGAGCCATCATGCTAGCCACAACAACAACTTCAATGCCTCATACATATATGTTGTCGGTACATATACTGAAGTATGCGAAGGTAAATAAGTGTTCACCAACTTCTTATACTTATCTTCTTTTGATCATACAAATTCATGCTTCCTTTGCTTTTGCTTAGGTCAAGATGGCCTTCTTTATTCAAATTTTGACATGGTGTTGAAATGTGATTAATGAACTTTGAGTTGTTGACATAATCAATGAAAGTCGTCTGATATGGAGATAAACCAAGGCATATCTTTCACTGCATCTTCATCTTGGCCTAGTTTATAAAGAGTTGAGTGAACAAGTTTTCAATAAAGTAATAATAATAATAATTTTCTTGCTCCCTGGTTTTATAGCCAGTAGAGCCCTTGCTTATTTTTGTTTCTCTTGTTTTTATTTTCTTTCTATCAAAATAAAAAGCAGGTACAATAATAAGTGTGGGGGAGATCTTTCAAGCATACCTAACACACCTTCAAGATCTCCCTGCACGTTGCACAACACCGAGTAACTCATCACACAACAAGGACAAGACGCGTGACTTCCATGAACTCCTTCTTCTACACCGATGGTTTGTGCAACACCTCTCTCACTCCCCTGACCAGCCATGACTCTATGCATATCTTGGATCACACTTTGTTTAAAGATTCCAAAAAAACAAAGGGGAGTCATGGTTGTAGCATTTCTTTTAGATAGAAGCTTGCATGAGGTTGTTCCTCCTATGTTTGTCGTGTATGCAAGTCAGTAACATACAGGAGTTACCAATAAATGACTTACTACATGATGACATAAAGTGATGGACTCCAACCCATGCCTTGGTAGTCACCTGAGATGGAAACCGAGCCACCACAGCGACAACTCCGAAGCTTCATCCATAAATGCTGGTGGTACACACATTCAGCTTTGGGGAAACTTCCTAGCACGCTCAAGTGAGGCCACGAACTGCACATCAGGCTGAAGCACCACCAATTAGCGGCACTCCCAGGTGAACTACATGGGTAAGTTAAGAGCAAGATTGAGGGAGGGCTCCCACAAAGGTAACTTGTATCTCACATTTCTTTCTCCAACTTATAAAATGGTGAGATATGCTTTTATCCTCTCTCATATGTGTTAAGATGTGTTAGTTTCTACCCTTGTTGAAATGATGAATAGTTGCTCTATCTTATGTTTCACCTGTACCCATTTTATAATCAAGATTTCTCTAAGATTTGAGTTTATCAGCTAAAAATATCTCATCCCAAAAACTTGGACTAGTGGGTTGCACATGCTTAATCTTGTCTAAGTTATTGCCTGATATGATATGGTGAAATGGGTTGTGCTATGACTTTATTCTGAGTGAAACTTGACAGCCGGAGTTTTATTTTCAAAAACTTTCAAAAACAAAAGTTCCTTAATGATTATGAAATACCTACCAAGGCCATATGACATGTTTCAATTTGGCAAACCTTTTAGTCATATGCTACTTGTGGAACATTGAGTTAGGTCAAATTGTTGTGACCTAAGTGAGATTATGGTCATGCACCCATGATTGAGATTCACATGCACCCACTAAATAAAGCCAACTCTCACCCCGAGAGTTGCGCACAACATGCATCCATCCGTCCACCAAAAATTATGCCAACTCTTACCCTGAGAGTTGTGCACTCTTTCACCAAATAAAAAACCCGATTCTCACCTTGAGAGTCGTGCATTTGTTATCCACCAAATAAAAATGTCGGCTTTACTCTGAGAGCCACACATTCATTTTCTACCATATAATTACTCCTCGTATTCCATCATGACATCTCTCCATCCAAAGTTCTTCATATACCGACAAGAGATATGGGCTATGTTTGAAAAAAAAGAGACCATGCCAAGGGGCATGCAATAAACAAACAAGAAAGAAAAAAGTTCCAAGTACCCGTTCAAAAAAAAGAAAAAACAAGAAAAGAGAAAAAAATTATTATGGATAGATGATCTTATAGCCCATATCCCTCCAAAAAGTTTTATTTCATTCAATAAAGGAGAGAGTCATGATGCATGGAATATCAAAAATATTTAGAATTAGGATTGCACCATCTTCATACTCCATACACTTACACATCTCAATCAAAGTGTATGACTTGTATCTCCTTATGGTTCGGTTTTTGACTTAGCAATACATGTGCTGCAAGTATGCCCACCTTTATACCTGCCCAAAAACTCCACTCACAAGCCTTAGTGGTAGGATATGAAAGGCAACATTACAATGCCTTTGGTGAGATATTCATACACATTGAGTGATCGAGTGAATCATTTGAGAAACTTACATTTCTTTTACAAAACTTTCAAAACCTTCGGAAAGATGGTTGATCTTGGGATGAATGATAAGCAATGTCTGTGAATCTGTTCCGTCTTGCAATCACCCAAGACTTGAGATGGCTAAAAGGCCCCATTTGTTTCAAGATAATAACAGGGTGGATAGCCTGCTGATTTATTCAAGTTGCAGTGGAAAACTTTGTTATAAACTTGGAACATTTGAAATATGATTGGCATTGTAGCAACACCTGATCAACAACCATACTTAGCTATTTGCTCAGGACGAGCAAAGGTTAAGCTTGGGGGTCTTGTTGGCGGTCCTTATGGATCATTTATAACCACCAACATATGCCTAAAAGGAGAGAGACTATCATGCTTTAACACATAGACATATGCTATTAACAGAATTTCACTTGTACCGCTAGTGCTCACGTTTTTGTAGGTTTATTGACGAAAACAAGTGGAGTGCACAACCCAAATGAGAAAGCAAAAAAGAAGACTTCGAATTCAGTAATGCACAAACAAAAGATAATGAAGAAACCCAATATGAGCCAAAGGAGCAAAGGCCCAAATAAAGTCTGAGTCCATCTCAGGACTGCATGAGTAGGCCCGGGTAAATCGGCCATAACTCACTCATCCGAACTCCGATTGGGCTCATGCACTAGGCATTGGAAAGCTATCGACAAGACCTATGTGCTTCCAAAAGATGGACTCCAAAAGACCCAGATAGTGGGGCAGCCACCCCCGGGTGCTGCCGCACCCCTGGTAGGGCCTCTCGGGCCCAGTTTTCTTCTGGCAGTTCAAAGGCGGTGCAGCCATGTTGGTCCCACCTACGATCAGTGCGGATGGAAGGTGGAAACCGCCCTTTGGAGGTCAGTTTGGATACTTCCATGTGGGGATGATCATTTTGCATAGAGCTCCCTCCTCTCAAGCTATAAAAGGTGGCCTCCTCTCTTCACCATGAATTCATTCACCAACACAAGAGATCACAATGTAGAGAGGAAGAGCAAGCTCCATTCCATTAGCTTCTAGCTAAATTAGTATAGGGAGTGTGAGAGGGAAAGAGCTAGAGAAAGAGCAGAGTCAAAGCAGTTCTACCTCCGGGTGGACGAAGTGCCGGGCTTGTCGGCTCTTGCTCCAACTTGTACCTCTACGATCGTCTTGTTACTTGAAGTAAGAAGTTCGTGTTCAACTTTAGTTTGATTCATTGAGCATGTTACTTTCATAAAGCTACTTGTTTGTGGGATCATCGTTCATCCTTTGGATGAATGCTCTAGTAAGAGGACTCCTGATAGAGACAGATGTTCCTAATCACTGCTATAGTAGTAGTTGCCTTCGTAGACGTGGTGTCTAGGTTGGGGTCTACCTTTGTATGTTGCTCGCGCCCACGGGCAGAGGGGTAGGTGGCAGGTGGTGACAGCCCTGGCCACTCGTACCAGCATTCCCCCATGTTCGGCCGTGGAGTAGCGCTGATGCTGATATCGCTTGGTAGACCAAGTGCGTCAGTGGGCCTGAAGCAAGCAAGTAGTGGGAAACTTATCTTTGCTTAGGGTTTCTTGCCTTGGATGAACCTCTTTACCTAAGCTACTCTTCATCTTATCATTCTGGGAGAACTATTTTAGAGATCTCTTACGCCTTCGTTCCTAGTGGAAATATGATACCCTGAATAATTCTGGGTGAAGGCTACAACGGTACTTTCATGCGCTTGTGGACTTTTCTGCTAACACTAAGAAGCGCCAACAGTGGCGGGGAGTGACCTAGTCCTGTCCGTCATTTGTAATCCCCAATGTTCATATGTCGTGTAGGAGTTCATAAACGTCCCCATCGGCTGACAGATTAGCTGTGGGGATCTCCCTGTTGCCTCAGACCTTGACTTGTTGCTTGACTTGTATAACATGTGACTTAACTATTCAATGCCTATGTATAAGATGCGCCTGCTCCATGTAGTTATTCTTTTATTCTTTCATTCATTTATTCTTTATTTTCTATTTATCCTTATGGTAGATCCAAGTGTGTGTCCACTATCTATCCAAACGATTATCGCTTACCCCTGCATAGCAATTGGCCTCACTTCCATGATATGAAGTCATAACATTTCTATGCTAGAGGTACCTGTACCCACCTTCCTTTGGGAAAATATAAATAACGATACCCTGATAATACTCTGGGTGAAATGCTACAATGATAGATCCATATGCTTGTGGATATTTCTAAAAGGTTAAGATCTATTGCATAGCAATCCTTATGTCATTGCTAAAGAATCAATTCTAGTAACGATATTAAGACCTGCCTACAAAAGGCATTTCTAGCGTGACCACCGGAGATGGGTTCCCTACCTGTCTTTTGGTGTTTACGCTAAGAAATGCCAACAAGCATTTCTGGCACCGTTGCCAGGGAAGGCATTAGTACAGTTAACTCTAGCATGAGAAAGAAAAGAAAACATATATATGACTTCATTAGAAACGACCATTGTCTATGCAGGCTAACTTTTTTGTTTTCTCCTGTTATGGATGAAAACAGGATAGTGTATAACTGGTTTCTCCCAGCAAAAAAACTTCATCAACAATCCAAAGGCACTTATAAGGAAGAACCGGTCTCGTGTCACTTCTTCTCTTGCCACTCTTTACTTGTTGCCATATCTATATTAGGAAAAACATGTCAACTAAGCTATTGTGAAGTGAGATATAGTAGACTAAAGGAATCCTATCTTTCTATGTAAGCTCTTGGAGATTTCTATTTTCATAAAACATCAAAACCAATAGCCTCACTCCTCCTCAATGGTTATAAATTCCTACTAGATCCACATACAGTTCTCTAGAAAATGATATGAAAACCATACAAATAGCTGCTTGAATGTTTTGAGCTTTATCAAGCCTATTTGATCTCGGTAGAGAAACTTGTCATACTTTTTGATCAAAATCATACACTCATGCACCCAATTGCTAATTCTACATTGGAAGTATGCAACCTGCTCCATTTGAGACATGTGTCTATACCCCCTCTAGCTATCTTTTACCATCAAGAGAGAGGGCATGGCTGTCAAAAAATAAATAAATAAAAAAGAAGCTCCATAGAAAAAAATTAAAGGAGAAAAAGTTCCAAAGTAAAAAAACATAAAATAGCCATGCTCTCCAAGAAGCTAGAGGAAAGGTTCTTAAGGAGTACCACCAAATACCAAATATCTTGATCATTTGGTATGACATGTTTCTCCTCATGATCCGGGTGTTTGACTTAGCCAATATATTCAATTCAAGTATGACATGCTTGTCCTACCTAAAGCTCCACATAAGCCTAACAGAAGTAGGAAGAAAGGCAAAACATCAAAGCCTTGGTGATGATATTTATACACACCATTGAGCGACTTGAGAGTGCCACATGAGGAGAAGTTTGAGCTATGCATTTATTTTCAAAAATCATAAAAAAACTCCAAGTATGCTTCATGAGGATAGTGATGACTTGGTGTCATGCTATTCCACTTTTCAACCACTCAATACAGTAGCCACATTAAAATCCACAGGTATGAGGAATGACTTGGAATATCTTTTATGCTAGCATCATGTCTTTGAAGTCTTATCTCATATCTTATTTCACCTAAATCTATATCTTCTTATTTTGCTCAGGACGAGCAAAGGTTTAGTGTGGGGGAGCTTATTGACGATCATTAAACCCATTTATAACAATCAATATTTCCATGAAATAAAATGAAATTGATCACACATGATAGTTATAGGGTTTGAAACTAACAAGTTCCACGAGTTTTGTTGTCATCACATGTGTTGCTGGAATCACATTTTCATTAAACAAAAGTATCTCAAATGATGAATTGGAGTACACCATTGCAAAGTTCTCATCAAGCTCATCAAAATGGATATATTATTTGCTATTTTGGAGCAAGGAATAAAAAGATATGGAAATTGCAAATTAAAAAGGAGTGCTGACGTCAGCACCCCTGACGCCATCCTAACACACGCTGACAACTAGCCAGGCGGGCCCTAGCTATCCCCAAACAGCTACAGTGGTTGTCCCCGCACTGGGCGACATGCACAACGGGTGTCCAACCACGCGGTGACACGTGGAAGCGGCATTTCAAATGCGCTCGCGCGTGCAGCGCGCGGAGGCAGGAGCACTAGCGCGGTCCGGTCCGGTCTCAGGAGGTCATGTGGCACACGAACATTGGAGTAGGGAGGCGGTTACCTGGTCTGCGTGGTCTAGGCATAGTTAAACCGGTCGAACCAGTTGGTCCAGTCGGCTGGGCACCCGGATTTCTCTCCAGAAACGCAGAACAGCGACCACTCCACCGGTTTGGCTCTAGTTCAGGCAATTAGGATCTAGTTCTTCTCTGGTTTTCTATCCCCAAACATTGAGGACTTCATAACTGACCTAGAGAAGTTGGTTGCATGCAAGTGGACATCCCAGCCCTTGATCAATGGCGGTTTTGCATCCAATGGAGGCCATTCGACGATCACTGACATGGCATTTCCTTCACCCCTACTCCACCTGGCACTATAAATACCCCCTCACACCGATATTTGTAGCACACACCTACACACATTACACTTTTTATCATTAGTAGTAGTGTCCCTCTGGAGGTTTCTCTCCTCCAGTTGTAGAGAGACGAGTTCGGGAGAAGAGCCGGGCCTATCGGAGTCTCTCCTGCTTCTACCTCTCCAGGTCTTGTAAGTTTAGCTCAGGTTCGAATATTTAATTGAGCATTTAGTTATATTATTAAAGTACTTACTGGTTCCTTTCTTATTACTTAGTATTTATTATTTAGTATTTATTTACTGCATAGTATATACTTGTGTGAGTGCCTTGCTTTTCTGGAAAGTAAGGTAGTAATTAATAGTGTAGACGTGGGGTCTAGGCTAGTAATTAGCCTGGTTTGCATTCAGTTCAACGGATCGCAGTGGTAGCCGGCAGGTAGTGACAGCCTTGTCCGACCTACGTATTCCACCATGTTAGTTCTATTCTGTAGGACTTAGGGGTGGACTCATCTACTCTTGCAAGTTGGTTGGTCCTAGGTGCCCGAAGTAGATCACTTTAGTAATAGCTATCCTGCTCAATTATCTAGAAAAACCCTAGCTGTATCGACCAAGTGCCTTTCTATTCATCAGCCCCTTGTTCCATCATTACATCATCACTACCTTTGGAAAACTTGGCTTTAGATTAGAACACTTTGCGTTCCCCGTGGAAATCAATACCTTAGAATACTCCCGGGTGAAAGCTACATCGGTATCCGTGCACTTGTGAATTATATCTGTTAGGCTAGGATTTGCCAACAAGCTTTCTGGCACCGTTGCCAGAGAACGGTAGCTATTCTTGATGTAGAACCTAGTGGTCCAGTAGTCCATCAATACATTCATCCATTCTTTACCCCTTTCATTCCTTCCCATCATGAACCAAAAACCCTCTTTGAATATGGTGCTCCAAAGGGTGATAGTTTGGAACCACCTAAATCATCCAAAGCCATTTTGGTTGTTCACTATGAGCTTCGCCCAACTTTCATAGCGATGGTTCAGGCAAACCCCTTTTCTGGGAGCGAAGATGAGAGTCCATATACTCATTTGCATGAGTTTGAGCAATTGTGCTCGTGCCTCCATATTCAAGGCATGACATGAGATACTTTAAAATGAAAGCTATTCCCACTCTCTTTTACAGGAGTAGCTAAACATTGGTATGTTCGTCATGTAGAGAGTGTACATGGAGAGTGGGAAACCCTTCAACCCAAATTTTGTCTAGCTTTCTTTCCTATCTCTCAAGATATTCATCTTTGATCAGAGGTCCTAACCTTTAAGCAGAAGGAGAAGGAGTCTTTAGGTGCAACTTGGGCCCAATTTACAGATCTTGTTTATTCTGACCCTGATCTTGCTATCCTAGATCCAATCCTTTTACAACACTTTTACATGGGTCTTAGCAAGGATTCTGCCCAATTCCTTGACACACTTGTGGAGGTGCTTTCCTTTATCTATCTGAGGGTGAGCTCCTTGATAACAGCCCTTACACGGGACTCATGACAAGTTTCTCGATGAAGTACCTGAAGATCCAACAAAGGAAGAGCCATAGCCTTTAGAGGCCAAATCCATTGACCCTCCTTTTGAACCCACCTCCAAAACATTGCCTAAACCTATTCTTCAGCCCAACCTAGACCTTTATGATCACCCAAGTGTCCTTTCTTGTGAGTGGTATGGTGAGTTATTTTTTGAAGATTTTGGGAATGCATCGACACACCCACTGGAGGAGAAACACATGAGGTCAACAAACCTAAGAAAAAAGAAGGTGTCTCGATAGCTAAATCCACATCTTGCACATGAACCAGCTTTCGAGCCTAAACCACAAATCCCAAATCTTCCAAAGGAAGAAGAAATTCTACCTTGGATTTTCCCTTCTGATTTCGAGTATAATCTTTCCTCCCATTCTGATTCTAAAGATACCTTGAATTTGTGGGTCTAAGAGAGAACTCTGGTGGAATTTGGGATACAAGAATCTCTTTAAGGAATAGTGTTCCATGATCCCTTGGAAGAAGATCTACAAATTTCTGAATCAAAATCTATCAACTCTTCTCTTATATCCTTCCTTAACACATCCCCCAAACCTACCCTTGATTCTAATAAAATCCCTTGTGCTGTACCCCATAAACCTCATCATAATGAATCTCATTCTTATGGGAATGCATCAATAAATCTTTTAGTGGAAGAGCACTTAAGGCATGGGTGTCATTCTATCCAAGAACCCAATGAAAAAGACTAATGACAACAATTAGAGCAGAATCATCCACCAAGATTGTCAAGTTACCTGATCATGTTAGGA
>CM041645.1:28480515-28518851 GCA_023333625.1 Bothriochloa decipiens
AAAAAGGCCATTTCTGGACTCATTTTTTATTGGTTTGCGATAACTCCTAGGATCAAAATGCCTCCATATTAAAAACTAATCGCTCTAGGTTATTTATCAAGTCTTCGAACCTCCATTTAAACCCCTAGCCCCACAGAAATTGAGTGAATAGTTGGAGTCAGCTATTTCAAATTCAAAAGTTGATAAAAAGGTTGTTTCAGGACTAATCACTCAAGGTTATTTATAAACTCTTTGAACATCCATTTAAACCCCTAGCCCCATAGAAACTGAGTGAATAGTTGCAGTCAGCTATTTCTAATCCGAAAGTTGATAAAAAAGCTGTTTTAGAACTCATTTTCTATTAATTTGCAACAACGCTTAGGATCCAAATGCCTTCATGTCAAAAACTAATCATTCTAGGTTTTTTATCAACTCTTTGAATATCCATTTAAATCCCTAGCAATATAGAAACTAAGTGAATAGGTGTAGTCAGCTATTTCTAATCCGCCAGTTAATAAAAAGGCTATTTTTGGACTCATTTTTTATTGGTTGGCGATAACTCCCAGGATCAAAATGCCTCCATGTCAAAAACTAATCACTCTTTTTTATTTATCAACTCTTTGAACATCCATTTAAACCTCTAGCCCCATAGAAACATAGTGAATAGGTGGAGTCAACTATTTCTAATCCAAAAGTTGATAAAAAGGCCATTTCTGGACTCATTTTTTGTTGGTTTGCGATAATTCCTAGATCAAAATGCCTCCATGTCAAAGACCAATCACTCTAGGTTATTTATAAACTCTTTGAGCATCCATTTCAACCCCTAGCCCCATAGAAACTGAGTGAATAGGTGGAGTTAGCTATTTCTAATCCAAAAGTTGATAAAAAGGCTATTTCAGAACTCATTTTTTATTAATTTGTGATAACTCGCAGGATCCAAATGCCTTCATGTCAAAAATTAATCACTCTAGGTTATTTATCAACTCTTTGAACATATATTTAAATCCCTAGCCCTACAGAATCTAAGTGAATAGGTGCAGTCAGCTATTTCTAATCTGCCAGTTGATAAAAAGGCTGTTTCCGGACTCAATTTTTATTAGTTGGCGATAACTCCCAGGATCGAAATGCCTCCATGTCAAAAACTAATCACTCTAGGTTATTGTCGTTACCGAGGAAATGGGTACCCCAAAACCCCAGGTTTACCGAATTAAACCCCGCAAAAACGATAACTCGACCCCTCCTGTGACCTCCCGCGCGAACGTACAAAGTCCCGCAGGCTGAGACACTTCGGGCCGACCCGCGGATGACGACGGCCCAAAGCCAAAGCCCACTCGAGAAACTACCGAACGGACTAGTACTGTACACCCGAGAGGATACCGAACGGACTAGTACTGTACACCCGAGAGGCTACCGAACGGACTAGTACTGTACCCGCGAGGGTACAATTCGAGCAACCCCTCGAGGACGGAACTTCATCCCCCGAACGAGCCCGCCCTCGAGGATGTAACTTCGCCCGGAGAGCGAGCCTCCCCTCGAGGATGGAACTTCACCCGGGCGAATGGGTGGCCCTCGATGAGAGTACACCCCTCGTTTTACCGACTCCCCCGTACGGATCTGAGCGCATTTAATGCGATCTATCTACCCCTGCCTAACCGCATGGCCACAGTTACGGTAACAGTTACAGGCGTGGCGGTCAAATCTGCTTTTACCGCCCATACCCCGAAATCCCGCAAGTCATATTACGCTGTTGCGCCATACCGAGCGCTGTGCCACGACCCGCACCGCCTCGAGACGTATAAACTAACGTGTTTTCCGTGTTTTCCAGGATTTGGTCTTATCCAGCGAAGCTCGACCTCCTCGGCATGACCCCCTCAGCTCCGGCCAAGACCCTCGACCGTCGCCCCTCGACTTCACCGAGCGAACCCTCGAGCTGAACTTCAACAACTCCTAACGCGACGGCTGCAGGGCCTCCCATACCGACGTACATCACTACAGCGGCACCGACGTGATCGGCCTCAACGTCGTACGTCATTAGCGTCATGCGAACTCGAAATACATGTACACCTGTGCCCCTCCTTCGTCTATAAAAGGAGGTGCCAGGGCATTAGAGAGAGGGACCGGACTGAAACAGAGAGAATCTAGAGCATAGAAACATTAAGGCTTTAGATCACAGAGAGACACCGTGAGCCTATGTAAGGTTGAGAGCAAGGTGTCCGAACGCCCAAACTCCACCTCACACTCCTCACACCTGCTTGTATTTTCCCCTGTACCAGCACTTCGGTGCAAGATAACACAAATCATCCTCCCTCTGCTGGACGTAGGGCCTTCTTTGCCCGAACCAGGATAAATCATCGTGTCCTTCTTGCATCACCCACCGGATTAGGGAGCACGCGAATACAATATGACTCGTTGGTGTTAACCCCTCGAGGGTCAGAACACTGACAGTTGGCGCGCCAGGTAGGGGAGCCACGTGTCACTAACGATTTCCCGCCATTTTTCTAGATGGGCGATTTCATTTCACCACTTCCGCACGCTACGGTGATCTGGTTCGGGAGCCTAGAGTTCATGACCCTCGGCCAGGGCTACGACATGACCCTGCTCTTGACCAGTGACCCGAACGGAGGTCACGGTACGCCCCCACGTTCATGGGGAGCCGCTCGCCAGTCTCATGACCATGCTTCCACATCCGAAAGGAGGCACGGTCGGCGCCGTCATCGCCGCCAACCCAAGTCGAGAAGGGTCCCCGCCGCTTTCTCCACGCCCCTGACCGAAGATGAGAAACCTCTTGTTGAGGGAGTATCTGACCCGAGTTTAGAGGCAGAGGGCAAACCGGCAGGATCCCAGCACAACCCTGACTCCACTTTCACCGTGCGCTCGTCAGGGAAGCGCGACGAAACCCCCGCTCGATCGAGCTCGCTTCCGCACGGGCTGTTCGAGCATCGTCGGTGGCCTTCGTCCGACTTCAACAATCCCACGACGACGATTACGGCAGCGACCCACTCCAACACAAGCACATTAGAGGACCGCCCAGACACCCTTCTCCGCGCGATGACGGACATGGGGACTGTCACACCGACCTCCGAAGGTTCGGCCTTCGCAAGAGCGCCCGGCCCCCGGAGGTACACCGTCGGCACACTCCGACGGCGGCTGCAGGAGGAGGCACAGGGGCAATTCCCTGTCTTCTACTGCGGCGACCCTGACTCTGACTCTGATCATTGGGATCCTACCCATGAGTGCCTCCACATCGATGGTGGCATCGACTCAGATCAGGAAACCGTCGATCCAGCGGCTGCGGCGTCTACCGCCGTGGCGAGAGACGCTCCCCCCAGAGCAGAGGACCAACAACCAGACGCACCCTGAGAAGCGTGCCCTCGTCATGGTGAGCAGGACGCGCAGCTGGCACAGATTCGGGAGTTGCAGGCGAAGCTCGCCGACGAGCAGGAACGCTTGCACTTACTCGAGCTGACCCTCGAGCAAGAGCGGCGACCACTCGGCGGTAGAGCCCGAGCCAGGGCCCGAGAAGTCAACCGGCAGATCATCAAGGAAGGAGCACCCGAGCAACCCGCCCACCGTTATCCCCGAGCAAGCCAGAACATTATTGCGGCAGCTATGCTCCTTCGCAATATGCCCGCGCCATCCAACTCGCAAGCTCGGCGGATACAACGCGAGGTCGAGGATCTCCTCCAAGTTGCTGCTGTCCAACAGGCCGAGAGCTCAGCCTCAAGGCGTCGAGGGGCTGCCTCCGAGCCTTAGGTTGAGCCCTCCTAGCCCGAGAGGGATGGCTCGGTCGATCAGGGGGCGGCCCCCCGACAGAAGAAGAAGCCAGCCCGAGAGCCTATCAACGACGACCGCGCTCCCCGCGATGCGCGCCTCGACATTATCGAGAACCACAGACGCAAGCATGGGGATGCCGAGGATCGAGGGTACAGCGCCCATCATGGAGGGCGTTACGACAGCGAAGAAGACCAACAGGCCCCGGAGCCACCGGGCCCCCGGGTCTTCAGCAGGAGGATCCGCTGCGCCCAGCTGCCCGACAAGTTTCGACCCCCCACGAGCCTCGTCAAATATAACGGTGAAACCAATCCCGAGCTCTGGCTAGCCGACTTCCGGTTGGCTTGTCAGGCGGGCGGGGCACGTGACGATCACGTCATCATACGTCACCTTCCCCTGTTCCTGTCTGACACCACGCGTAGGTGGCTCGAGGAGCTTCCCTTCGACCAGATTCGCAGCTGGACCGACCTTGTCCGTATCTTCGAAGGGAATTTCAAAGGTACCTACGTGCGTCCAGGGAATTCCTGGGAGCTGCGCAATTGCAAGCAGAAGCCAGGGGAGTCTTTCCATGACTTTGCTCGATGATTCTCCAAGCTCCGCACCGAGCTGCCCCACATCTCTGATCTTGACGTCGTTCTAGCGTTTGTTGCAAGTACAACCTACAAGGACCTAGTTCGCGAGTTAGGGCGTAACCGCCCCGACACCATCAACGAGCTCATGGATGTGGTCGCCAACTACGCGGCTGGCAAAGAGGCCATCGACGCCTTCTTCAGCGACGTGAAGGACAAGGGAAAAACGCCGGTAGCCGACAATGCCGGAGGCTCGGGCAAAGGGTCGAAGAGAAATAACAAGAAGAAGAAAAATCAACAAGGCAAGCGGGAGGCTGGAGAAGATGATCTCGTCGCTGCAACCGAACGCAAAAGACCTCGAGGTCCCCCCGCGCCCCCTGAGGGTGCCATCTTCGACAAGATGCTCGAGGAGCCCTGCCCTTATCACAAGGACGGGGCAAGGCACAAGCTTAAGGACTGCCGCATGCTTCGAAGGCACTTCGAGCAAGTGGGCGTGAAGAAAGGTGACAACAAGAAAGACCAAGGCGGCGGTGAGGGAGACAACGGGGAAGACGGAAAATTCCCCAAAGTCTATGACTGCTACATGATCTACGGGGGTCCCTCGACCTAGCTCACGCCCCGACAGCGTAAGCGGGAGCGTCGAGAGGTCTTCTCCGCTCGTGTCGCGACGCCTCACTACCTAGACTGGTCTGATGCGCCCATCACGTTCGACCGCGATGACCATCCGGATCGAGTCCCCAACCCCGGGGCCTATCCGCTCGTCGTCGACCCGATCATCATCAACACCCGCCTCTCGAAGGTCCTCATGGACGGCGGCAGCAGCCTAAACGTCATCTACCTCGAGACCCTCGACCTCCTGGGAGTCAGGAGGCACCAACTCCGACCCAGTGCCGGGGGGTTCCATGGCGTCGTGCCAGGGAAGAAGGCTTTCCCCGTCGGCCGTATCGAACTTCCTGTCTGTTTTGGCACCCCTGCTAACTTCAGGAAAGAGACCCTCACCTTCGAGGTGGTCGGGTTTCACGGAACGTATCACGCCATCATCGGCCGACCAGGCTACGCGCAGTTCATGGCGATCCCGAACTACACCTACCTCAAACTCAAGATGCCAGGACCCAAAGGCATCATCACTGTCGCCTCCTCCTACGAGCACGCGTACGACTGCGATGTCGAATGCATCAAATATGGGGAGGCCGTCGAGCAAAATGCCATGATAGCCGCGACCCTCGAGCACCTCGCCGACGAGATGCCAGATCCCAAGCGACACGCCGGCAACTTCGAGCCAGCACAAGACACCAAGAAAGTTCGCCTCGACCCGAGCTGCCCATGCGAGAAGGTGCTAACGATCAGCGCCGACCTCGAGGACAAATAGGAAGTTGTGCTCGTCGACTTTCTCCACGCGAACGCCAATGTGTTTGCGTGGAGTCCTTCGGGTATGCTAGGCATACCGAGGGAAGTCGCCGAGCACGCCTTGGAAATCCGGGCCGGGTCCAGACCGGTGAACCAACGCCTGCGCCGCTTCGACGAGGAGAAGCGCAGGATCATCGGCGAGGAGGTACACAAGCTTTTGGCGGCTGGATTCATCAAGGAAGTTCATCACCCCGAATGGTTAGCTAATCCTGTGTTAGTTAAGAAAAAGAATGGAAAAATGCGGATGTGTATTGACTATACTAGTTTAAACAAAGCATGTCCCAAAGTTCTGTTTCCTTTACCACGCATTGATCAAATTGTCGACTCTACCGCGGGGTGTGAAACCCTCTCGTTCCTCAATGCTTATTTCGGCTACCACCAAATTAAGATGAAAGAGTCCGACCAGCTCGCGACTTCCTTCATCACACCTTTTGGCATGTACTGCCACGTGACAATGCCCTTCGGCCTCCGAAACACCGGGGCAACGTATCAGCGGTGTATGCTACATGTCTTCGACGAACACATAGGCGACACGGTCGAAGCCTACGTCGATGACATTGTGGTCAAGTCCAAAAGAGCGGACAACCTCATCCGAGACCTCGAAATCACGTTCGGGTGCCTTCGAGCCAAAAACATAAAACTCAACCCCGAGAAATGTGTCTTCGGAGTGCCTCGGGGCATGCTCCTTGGATACATCGTCTCCCAACGCGGGATCAAGGCCAACCCCGAGAAGGTGGCGGCCATCACACGAATGGGGCCGATTCGGGATCTCAAGGGCGTGCAGAGGGTCACGGGCTGTCTCGCGGCCCTCAGCCGCTTCATCTCACGTTTAGGGGAGAAGGCCATGCCTCTGTACCGTCTCTTGAAAAAATCCGAGCGATTCACGTGGACCGCGGAGGCCGAGGGGGCCCTCGACGAACTCAAAGCCAAGCTGACATCCACTCCGATCCTCGTCCCTCCTCGACCAGCAACGTCGACTGAACCACCTGAGCCCCTCCTCCTCTATGTCGTCGCAACCACCCAGGTGGTCAGCGTGGCCATAGTGGTGGAGAGGCAAGAGGAAGGACGCGCCTTGCCAGTCCAGCAGCCGGTTCATTTCGTTAGCGAAGTGCTTTCGGAAACGAAAATCCGCTACCCACAGGTGCAGAAGCTGCTCTACGCCATCGTCCTTACGCGTCGCAAGCTCCAACACTACTTCCTCAGCCACCTGGTTACTGTGGTATCCTCGTTCCCCTTGGGGGAGATCATCCATAACCGGGAGGCCGCTGGAAGGATTGCCAAGTGGTCAGTCGAGCTAATGGGCGAGACCATCACCTACGCACCACGGAAGGCCATCAAGTCTCAAGTGCTGGTGAATTTCGTCGCCGAGTGGACCGACACTCAGTTGCCACCAGTCCAAATTCAAGCCGAGCTGTGGACGATGTACTTCGATGGGTCGCTCATGAAGACAGGAGCAGGCGCGGGCTTGCTCTTCATTTCACCCCTCGGAGTCCACATGTGCTACGTCATTCGCATCCACTTTGCCGCTTCTAACAACATCGCGGAGTACGAAGCACTTGTCGCCAGATTACGAATCGCCCTTGAACTCAGGGTCCGACGCCTTGACGTTCGAGGTGACTCGCAGCTAATCATTGACCAAGTGATGAAGGCCTCGAGCTGCCACGACGCCAAGATGGAAGCATACTGCAACGAAGTGCGCAAGTTGGAAGACAAATTCCATGGCCTCGAGCTTAGTCATATCGCTCGATGATACAACGAAGCCGCGGATGAGCTCGCGAAAATCGCATCGACTCGAGGTACAGTCCCTCCGGATGTATTCTTGAGGGACCTCTTCGAGCCCTCCGTCGATTTGGGCTCGGGGGCTTGCACTACGCCCTCGAAGCTCCACCCCATGACCTCGATCGGGGCCCCCTCGACCGGGGCCCAGGTTATGGAGATCCAGGAGACATCTCCTCCGTCGAACCCGCCACTGGATTGGCGAGCCCCTTTACTCAACTGCCTCATTCGGGGAGAACTTCCGGAGGACCGGACCGAAGCTCGACGGATCGCGCGACGGGCCAAGTCCTACGTCATCTACGGTGACGGCAAGGAACTCTACAGGCGAAGACCCTCAGGCGTTCTTCAGCGCTGCATTACCATCGAGGAAGGCAGGAGGCTCCTCGAGGACATACACTCGGGAGCCTGCGGCCACCACGCAGCACCAAGGAACCTCGTAGGCAATGCCTTTCGACAGGGTTTCTACTGGCCGACCGCCATTTTCGACGCCACGAACATCGTCCGCTCGTGCAAAGGGTGTCAATTCTATGCCAAGCAGACGCACCTCCCAGCTCACCTAGCCGTTTGCGATCTGGGGGCTCGATCTTGTGGGGCCTCTCAAGAGGACGACCAAAGGGTACACGCACCTGCTCGTTGCCGTCGATAAGTTTACCAAATGGATCGAGGCCTGGCCCATCAGCAACATCCGCTCCGAACGGGCGGTCGAGTTCTTCACCGACATCATCCATCGCTTCGGGGTCCCGAACGTTATCATCACTGACAACGGCACGCAGTTCACCGGCAAGAAGTTCTTGGATTTCTGCGATCGCCATCACATCAGTGTGAATTGGTCCGCGGTTGCACATCCTCGAACTAACGGCCAGGTCGAGCGCGCCAATGGCATGATTTTGCAGGGCCTCAAGCCAAGGATCCTCAAACGCCTCAGCAAGCACGGAAAAAAATGGGCCACGGAGTTGCCATCGGTCCTATGGAGCTTAAGGACAACACCTAGTTGAGCCACGGGGTTCACCCCATTCTTCTTGGTCTATGGGTCCGAGGCCGTCCTCCCCACTGACCTCGAGTATGGTTCCCCTCGACTAAAGGCGTACAACGAGCAAACCAACGAAGAAGCCCTCGCAAACACCGTTGACCAGGTCGAGGAGGCTCGAGACATGGCGCTACTTCACTCCGCGAGGTATCGGCAAAAACTTCAACACTACCACGACAAGCACGTGCGCCCGAGGGACCTCCAAGTTGGAGACCTCGTCCTATGTCGACGACAGAGCAACAAAGGACATCACAAGCTGACGCCGCCATGGGAAGGTCCATACGCCGTAGCTAAGGTGCTAAAGCCCGGGACGTACAAGCTCGCTAACGACAAAGGCGAAATCCTCACCAACGCATGGAACATCGAACAGCTACGTCGTTTCTACCCTTAGGGCACCAGCACCCTTGTACATTCTCGCATGTCTTGTACATTTTCGCATGACAAATATAAGGAGTACTTTCGATTATAAGTTCAAAACTTGTTATTGTACATGCAAGAGGTAGCCTCAACCCTGTCTCACCAGAGTCAAGCCTCCCTCAGGGGCTAACGGGGGGAACCCCCTAAGTTCCTAAAAATACGAACGATTTTTTCGCACGCCTCCCTTTTCGCTTCCCAACTAAGTTGACAACGCCTCGAACTCTCTAGGGGTCGAGGGCTGTCGAGCCAGAGCTCTCCTATGCCTCCGGGCTACAGTACCTCCACTCGCACCCCCCTCGAGGGATACGAGCTTGCGTCGGACGCTCAGTCAGAAAGCAAAAGTCAGGCGAGCAAAACTCGAGCGCTTCTTCTTTCTCACACCTCGATACGCTTCGCGACTAAGTAGAAAACGCCTCGAACTCCCTAGGGGTCGAGGGCTGTCGAGCCAGGGCTCTCCTACGCCTCCGGGCTACGGTACCTCCACTCGCTCCCCCCTCGAGGGATACGAGCTTGCGTCAAAAACTTAGTCAAAAAAGAAAAGTCTAGGTGAGAAGAAAGCAGAAAAGGTTCGAAAGTAAAATGACACATCACATTACGATAGATGTATCAATGTTCAAAAAGGGCTTTTGAAGCCACAATTGAATATAAGTTACAAAAAACTAATTCATTACATGGGCACCCTCGCCCAGTCTTGCCCTACAGGCTTGCCGCGTCACCGCCCTCCTCGACATGGTACCCTCCATCCGCGGGGGGAGGACTTCGTCCTCAAATAACTTCGCCAGCTCTCCCCCCGGCCTCTCGGCGTCATTGATGAGCCCTCGGCAGCGCTCCTCATTCTCGGTGTTGGTCTTCAAGATGTCAGGAACAAAGCCTTGGGCCACCACGTTCATATCAAAGACGAAGCCGGAGGAGACCACTGCAAGCGCCCGCTTCACGTCGGTATGGAGCGCCTCCCGCACGCGATCGTGAAGGGTGGCGTCGAGGTAGTAGATCCGGTCCACGAGCGCGGCACCTGGGATGTCTTCTTCGGCACCCTCGACGGGCCCGACTTCCCAGGAGGCGCAGAGCCCGTCGAGGGCAACTCGGAGCCGACCAAGAAGTGCCCCCTCCGTCGCAAGGCTCTCCTGCAGCGCCTTGGCGGCGGTCTGGGTTGCAAGTAGCTCGGACTCGAGGCCTGAAACACAAAGCAAGAATTAGATAAACCATACAAAAAAAACAAAGATCAAAAACCCTTTAAGGAGCTCACCAGCACAGCGAGTCTCGAGGGCGTTGCGATCGCCCAGCACGGCGTCGCGCTCCCCCCGAGCCTCATCCCGCTCCCGCTGGGCCTCTTTGAAGGCTCGGGTCACCTCCGTCTTCTCAAAGCGGAGGGTCTCGAGGGCGCCACCAGCTAGGATGATGGCCTGCTCCTTGTCCTGGAGGGTGGCCTTCATTGCCCCGAGCTGGGTTTCTAGGCCGGCGGCACGGCTCTTCTCCTCCTGGACCAAGGCGGAGAGGGCGTTGCGCACGGCGGAGACTTCAGCGAAGCTGGCCTCGAGCGAGCGGATGCGCTCCACAGAGCTCTGAGCCTCCACCATGAGCAGCTCGATGCGCTCCTGGGCTCGGACGCTCTCAACCCCGGCCTTCTCCGATTCAGCCTTTGCCGCGTCTGCCTCCTCCCTGGCACGCTCGAGCTCCCCCTCGAGGCGGGCGGCTTCCCCTCGAGCGGCGTCGGAGTCCGCCCTCGCCCGGGCGGCCTCCTCTTTGTCCTTGGCGGCCTCCTCCCTCGTTCGCTTTAGCTCCTCCTCGATCTCGGCCACCCTGCCCTGTGCAGAGCGGCCGGCTTCGAGTTGGCGAAGCACTTCCTCCCGGCTGTTGTGCATTTCGTGGAGGAAGTCTGACTTGGAGTAGGACCGCCTCCGCGCCTCCTGGGGACAGGAAATCGAGGGTTAAGGTATCCCATATGAAAGAACTTAAAAAACTACATACGGCTTAACACTGCGACTCACCACGAGGTTCCGGTCAAGGCCTTCGGCGAGCTCGATGCCCAGTTTCAGCAAGTGCCGCAGCCACGCCCGGGACCGCTCGGCCTCCTCCCAGCACTTGACCTCCGCTGGGTCGTTCATCTCAATCCCCGGAGCGCTGGAATCGCCAAGTTCCCAGAGCACGATGCGCTCCTTACCCCAATGCGGAAGGACCATCTTGACCTTGGCTCACGCCAAGGAATCGATCTCCTCCACCACATCGCCCGGAACACCGTAATCCACGGCCAACTCCCCCGGGATGCGGAACTCTGACGCGGCGCGGGCACTCCTCAGCCCGGGGTTGGACGTCGACCGCCTCAGCACGCCAGAAGCCGCCGTCTCCTCCGGCTGCTCCATCGATGGTTGCGGCGCCTGATCCGGTGCTGCTTCCGGCGCCGTCGGGGGCAGCGGAGGTGTGGAGGCCGTCGCTTCACCCGACGCCGTGACTTGTAGCGTCGGTGGGACCACCGTCGGCGCGTCTTCCGCCGGGCTCGGTACCGAGGCACCCTCCGGTTGCGCCCCCGGCAGCCGCGGGACCGTCGACGCCTTCGACGCCGCTTCTCCTACGGCCAGCAACTCGTCCAAAGTAATCACGGACACCCATTGTTTGGGCAGCCCAGAAGTTGCTTCCGCCTCCGATGTTTCGGGCGGTTGCTGCGCCGGCGGGTCCAGCTGCGCCGCGTCCCCCGGCGGCGTCTGCTGCGCCAGCTGATGCTGGGGCAGGCCCCCAGTTCCCCCTCTCCCCACCGCTCCGGGGATGGCAGCTTCGCTTCTTGCAGGGCCCCCTGCTCCTGCTCCCTCCGGGCCTCGAGCTCGCGCAGCCCCGCCGGCCAGGGCCGCCGCTCTCCCGTCGAGGGGGGAAGGGCCGCGGTCTCCTCACCCTCAAGGTCCACGACGGCGACCTCCTCTCTCGGCTCGTGGCCCTCGGGGGCTCCCGCCTTGGGTGCGGGGATCAAGGCCTCCGGTCCGCCAGGAGCGGAAGCTCCCGACGTCGGAGCACCACCTCCTGGTGCCGGGTCGAGCTCGAGGGCCACAGGCGACGACGTCAAGGAGGCGCTCCCTCCCTCATGCGTCCTCCCCGGCTCAGAGTCGCCACCCGCCGTGGCCCCCGGGACGCTCGACCCTGCAGCAGGAGTGGAACCCATCAGCCTACCGCGCGCCATAGCACCAAGGGCTGAGGACAACCACTTGGCTTCCCACGGGGCCAAGGGCCTCGACGACGCACCTGTAGCCGGGGCCTCCATCTTCGCGGCTACATCCATCTTGAGCCGCTTAGCGGGCGCGATAGATGCCTCCTCGATCTGGCACTTGGGCCTGAATGGAAAGCAAAACGGCAAAAAGTTTATTAAAGCGCACAAAGAAGACGCAACGAAAAGAAAATGATTCAACGACACTTACCCGAAGGGTATAGAGGCCTTTTGGGTACCCCTCGAACTGCCTGCAGATTTCGAGACCCCTCCCGAAGCTGAGCTCTTCGCAGGGCTAGGGCTGCTCGGGGCCGTCGGTGGGGTCGACGCGCTTCCCTGCTTCGACGGGGCCTCCAGGGCATGCCTCTGCTCCACCCTCGCCGACGACCGGGACCGGGTCTCCCAGATTGAAGTGGGTGGGCTCCCGCCTCGAGTACGATGCGAGGGGGTGATCCCCCTCGAGGCGAGGCCTCGGCCCCCTTTTTCCACATCGGCGCTCCGAGGCCGACGCCGCCGGCTGAGGGGCGCGCTGCTCCGCCACCTCCTCCTGCACGAAGGGGCGGTCAGCATGGGAGGAATCCGACAGGATGCGGTCGAGGCGCCCCTCCACCCCCTCGACATCATCACTGTCATCATCATCATCTTCATCTCCATCAGAGGGAGACTCCTCCTCCGGGAGCCTGTCGCGACTCTGCTCAGCGCGGTGCTTCACGAGCCTTTCGCGCTCCCGGAGCTTCTTGGCTTTCTTTTTCTCCTCCTCGTCCTTACTCCGCTTCTCTTGCTGGGCGGTGAACTGTCTTACCTGACGATCGGGAGCGTCCTCCCTCAGTGGAGGCCTCAATCTCCGGTAGTCGATTCTCCCCTGCGCAAAGACGTTTAGTCACAGGGACAAGAGAAAGGGGGGAAGAACTCGAAGGGCACGAGTCGGGGCACTCACCAGGTCGAGGCAACCCTCCTCCGGCCGCATGGGGAGGTGGTTGACGTCTTCCACCCTGAACGAGCCAGCCACCATCCCCTTTACCGGCGCGATGACCTCCGAGGCGGACGGCCTCTCGCCGGACATACGGCACCTCTTGATAACCTCGGGCGCCGCCGAGGGGAGCATCTCGTCCAACTGCAACGGGCGCTCCATCAGAGGGAGCACCCGTCGACTATGAAAGGCCGAGATGACCATCCCCGCCATCAGGCCTGCTTCTTGAAGGGTCCTCATCGCGACGACGAGGGGATGAAGTCAACGCTGAAGGTCTCCCGCGACACCGAACAACCAATTGTATGGACGCTCGGCGATGAGCGGCCCGGTGTACGACGGGAGATAGCCGCCGTCGTTGCGAAGATAGAACCACTGCTCGTCCCACCGGGAGTGGTTGGACGTCAACCCGGTGGGGATGTACTCACATGGCTCCTCCGACCTCCCGGTCTTCAACGTGAAGTTGAGGCACCCCGCTCTAACGATTCGCCTTACTCCAGCCGACACCGGGGAGGCGAACCACTCCCCCTTGTAGAGGTGGAGCCATAGCTCCCAATGTGGCTCCATTCCGAGATAGCCCTCGCAGACGGCCACGAAGATGGTGGCGTTGGAGATGGCGTTGGGGGAGAAATGATGGAGCTCGACGCCGTAGAAGTTCGTCAGCCCCCCATGAACTCGCTTGGGGGCACACCGAACCCATGCCGATGGAACTTGAGGAAGCTCACCACATACCGCTCCAGCGGATTTGGCTCTTCGTGGTCCCTGGGCGGCGCAATCCACTCCGACCGATTCAAATCGGTGACGGGGTGGAGAAGTCCTTCCCTCACCAGCTCGAGCAGCCTTTGCCACGTCACGATCGATGGGCGCCAGGGCTCGGCGGGCTAGAGGACGGGGGCCATGGCGGCAGCGGCAACACAGATCTACTCAGTGGACGCGGCGGCGGCAACAACAGCACGAATCTCCTCGGCGGACGGTCGACTAGGAAGGTTCCCAATCGTGACTTCTCGCTCTAAGTTTTTATCCTCACACGCGCAGGAAAGCAGGAGCTCGACAGAATGGCGAAAGTAGGGGCGAACAGCGCCTGTCCCCCTCCGTTTTATACTCGGGAAGAGCAACGGGCGGAGCCCGGCGGTAGGGAAAAAGGTAACTTCCCGCAATTAATGTGTTTGCCTGACCGTTCCCCCCTCGACCCTCGACCGGACGCACGCGTCACACCTCTGACAGAGAGCCGTTGCTCGGGCCCGCCACGATCGCGCCGCTAAGCCCTTCTCCTCAAAAGGCGTGCCCAACGGTAAGAAAAAATAACCATCACTCGCTAACGGAGTTTTCTACATAAGGTAAAACGCTCTGGCCCCGCTCGAAGTCTCGAGGGAGCGAAGGCTGGTCCTCGAGTGAGGGCTTAACTGCCACCCTTGAGCACCACAAAAGAGTGGGCTCCGACCCCGCCTCGAAGTCTTGAGGGAGCGAAGGCCGATCCTCGAGTGAGGGCTTAACGGCCGCCCTTGAGCACCACAAAAGAGCGGGCTCTGACCCCGCCTCGAAGTCTCGAGGGAGCGAAGGCCGGTCCTCGAGTGAGGGCTTAACGGCCGCCCTTGAGCACCACAAAAGAGCGAGCTCCGACCCCGCCTCAAAGTCTCGAGGGAGCGAAGGCCGGTCCTCAAGTGAGGGCTTAACGACCGCCCTTGAGCACCACAAAAGAGCGGGCTCCGACCCCGCCTTGAAGTTTCGAGGGAGCGAAGGCCGGTCCTCGAGTGAGGGCTTAATAGCCGCCCTTGAGCACCACAAAAGAGCGGGCTCCGACCCTGCCTTGAAGTTCAAGGGAGCGAAGGCTGGTCCTTGAGTGAGGGCTTAACGGCCGCCCTTGAGCACCATAAAAGAGCGGGCTCCGACCCTGCCTCGAAGTCTCGAGGGAGCGAAGGCTGGTCCTCGAGTGAGGGCTTAACGGCCACCCTTGAGCACCACAAAAGAGTGGGCTCCGACCCCGCCTCAAAGTCTCGAGGGAGCGAAGGCCGGTCCTCGAGTGAGGGCTTAACGGCCGCCCTTGAGCGCCAAAAATCGGGCTCCGGCCCTAAGTCTTGAAGGAGCGAAGGCTGACCCCACGAACAAGGTTCGACAGCCGCCCTCGAGCACCCGAGTCAGGGGTGACCAAGGGGGAGCCAACATGAGGCCCTGCTTGAGAACGAACTCTCAAGACCCCTTTGGACGCATCCAAGGTGAAACGCTACGGACTTTATGGAATCCCCCCGAAGAGAGGCATCGAGCCGCCGAGACCTATCGAATGGAATCGGTATCCGTAGGACCATTGCGTTTTGCTTTAATGAGACCGCCTCCGGGCCTCCTGCCGACCTCTATCGAACGAGGAATGGGCTCTCGCTTGGATTTTCTCGTTACCAGCTCATTGAGAACTTCGCGGCTCGCCCTATCGGGGGTAGTCCGATGCTTCTCGCCTCACATCCGATCGAAAGGACTCGTGAGAAGAATGCCGAGGCCAGCAACGCCCCAGCCGCATGAGGCTCGGGGGCTCGTCTGTGCCTGGTGCCCCTCGACGAAAGAGGGTCAAAAATCCCCCGGGGGCTCCCCTCGGTAAAGCGCTACAACTCCAGTTCAGGCCTGTATCCGACTGGACAAGCACCCTTTAACTAAATATAAATAAAGCCCTCATAGGAGTCTTTCGACTCCTACGAGGCCTCGGGGGCTACCCCCGCGGGGGTCGCTCGCGCGCCCCCACAAGAAAATCTGAATCACGTCCCATTTCCAAATTCCTGACCCCCTACCCGAATGCCATCACTCGAGCAGGGGCTCGGGGGCTACTGTCGTTACCGAGGAAATGGGTACCCCAAAACCCCAGGTTTACCAAATTAAACCATGCAAAAACGATAACTCGACCCCTCCTGTGACCTCCCGCGTGAACGTACAAAGTCCCGCAGGCTGAGACACTTCGGGCCGACCCGCGGACGATGACGTCCCAAAGCCAAAGCCCACTCGAGAAACTACCGAGCGGACTAGTACTGTACACCCGAGAGGATACCGAATGGACTAGTACTGTACACCCGAGAGGCTACCGAACGGGCTAGTACTGTACCCACGAGGGTACAATTCGAGCAACCCCTCGAGGACGAAACTTCATCCCCTGAACGAGCCCGCCCTCGAGGATGTAACTTCGCCCAGTGAGCGAGCCTCCCCTCGAGGACGGAACTTCACCCGGGCGAATGGGTGGCCCTCGATGAGAGTACACCCCTCGTTTTACCGACTCCCCCGTACGGATCCGAGCGCATTTAATGTGATCTACCTACCCCCGCCTAACCGCATGGCCACAGTTACGGTAACAGTTACAGGCGTGGCGGTCAAATCTGCTTTTACCGCCCATACCCCGGAATCCCGCAAGTCATATTACGCTGTTGCGCCATACCGAGCGCTGTGCCATGACCCGCACCGCCTCGAGACGTATAAACTAACGTGTTTTCCGTGTTTTCTAGGATTCGGTCTTATCCAGCGAAGCTCGACCTCCTCGGCACGACCCCCTCGGCTCTGGCCAAGACCCTCGACCGTCGCCCCTCGACTTCACCGAGCAAACCCTCGAGCTGAACTTCAACAACTCCCGACGCGACGGCTGCAGGGCCTCCCATACCGACGTACATCACTACAGCGGCACCGACGTGATCGGCCTCAACGTCGTACGTCATTAGCGTCATGCGAACTTGAAATACATGTACACCTGTGCCCCTCCTTCGTCTATAAACGGAGGCGCCAGGGCATTAGAGAGAGGGACCGGACTGAAACAGAGAGAATCTAGAGCATAGAAACATTAAGGCTTTAGATCACAGAGAGACACCGTGAGCCTGTGTAAGGTTGAGAGCAAGGCATCCGAATGCCCAAACTCCACCTCACACTCCTCACACCTGCTTGTATTTTCCCCTGTACCAGCACTTCGGTGCAAGATAACACGAATCATCCTCCCCCGCTGGACGTAGGGCCTTCTTTGCCCGAACCAGGATAAATCATCATGTCCTTCTTGCATCACCCACCGGATTAGGGAGCACGCGAATACAATATTACTCGTTGGTGTTAACCCCTCAAGGGTCAGAACACCGACAGTTATTTATCAACTCTTTGAACATCCATTTAAACCTCTAGCCCCACAGAAACATAGTAAATAGGTGGAGTCACCTATGTCTAATCTGAAAGTTGATAAAAAGGCTATTTCTGGACTCATTTTATATTGGTTTGCGATAACTCCTAGGATCAAAATGCCTCCATGTCAAAAACTAATCGCTCTAGCTTATTTATCAACTCTTTGAACATCCATTCAAACCCCTAGCCCCATAGAAATTGAGTGAATAGATGGAGTCAACTATTTCAAATTCAAAAGTTGATAAAAAGGTTGTTTCAGGACTAATCACTCAAGGTTATTTATAAACTCTTTGAAGATCCATTTAAACCCCTAGTCCCATAGAAACTGAGTGAATAGGTGCAGTCAGCTATTTCTAATCCGAAAGTTAAAAAAATGCTATTTCATAATTCATTTTCTATTAATTTGCGACAACGCTCAGGATCCAAATGCCTTCATGTCAAAAACTAATCACTCTAGGTTTTTTATCAACTCTTTGAACATCCATTTAAATCCCTAGCCATATAGAAACTAACTGAATAGGTGCAGTCAGCTATTTCTAATCCGTCAGTTGATAAAAAGGCTGTTTTTGGACCCATTTTTTATTGGTTGGCGATAACTCCCTGGATCAAAATGCCTCCATGTCAAAAACTAATAACTCTTTTTTATTTATCAACTCTTTGAACATCCATTTAAACCTCTAGCTCCACAGAAACATAGTGAATAGTGGAGTCAACTATTTCTAATCCGAAAGTTGATAAAAAGGCCATTTCTGGACTCATTTTTTATTGGTTTGTGATAACTGCCAGATCAAAATGCCTCCATGTCAAAAACAATCACTCTAGGTTATTTATAAACTCTTTGAGCATCCATTTAAACCCTTAGCCCCATAGGAACTGAGTGAACAGGTGGAGTCAGCTATTTCTAATCCGAAAGTTGATAAAAAGGTTGTTTCATAACTCATTTTTATTAATTTGTGACAACTCTCAGGATCAAAATGCCTTCATGTTAAAACCTAATCACTCAAGCTTATTTATGAACTCTTTGAACATATATTTAAATCCCTAGCCCCACAGAAACTTAGTGAATAGGTGCAGAATCCGCCAGTTGATAAAAAGGCTATTTCTAGACTCATTTTTTATTGGTTGGCGATAACTCCTAGGATCGAAATGCCTCCATGTCAAAAACTAATCACTCTAGGTTATTTATGAACTCTTTGAACATCCATTTAAACCTCTAGCCCCACAGAAACATAGTGAATAGGTGGAGTCAGCTATTTCTAATCTAAAAATTGATAAAAAGGCCATTTCTGGACCCTTTTTTTATTGGTTTGCGATAACTCCTAGGATCAAAATGCCTCCATATCAAAAACTAATGTCTCTAGGTTATTTATCAACTCTTTGAACATCCATTTAAACCCCTAGCCTCACAGAAACTGAGTGAACAGGTGGAGTTTGCTATTTCTAATCCAAAAGTTGATAAAAAGGCTGTTTCAGGACTAACCACTCAAGGTTATTTATAAACACTTTGAACATCCATTTAGACCCCTAGCCCCATAGAAACTAAATGAACAGGTGGAGTCAGCTATTCCTAATCTAAAAGTTGATAAAAAGGCCGTTTCAGAACTCATTTTTTATTGATTTGTGATAACTCTCAGGATCCAAATGACTTCTTGTCAAAAACTAATCACTCTAGGTTATTTATCAACTCTTTGAACATTCATTTAAGTCCCTAGCCCCACAGAAACTAAGTGAATAGGTGCAGTCAGCTATTTCTAATCTGCCAGTTGATAAAAAAGCTGTTTCTAGACTCATTTTTATTGGTTGGCGATAACTCCTAGGATCAAAATACCTCCATGTCAAAAACTAATCACTCTAGGTTATTTATCAACTCTTTGAACATCCATTTAAACCTATAGCCCCCTAGAAATATAGTGAATAGGTGGAGTCAGCTATTTCTAATCCAAAAGTTGATAAAAAGGTCGTTTCTGGACTCATTTGTTATTGGTTGGCGATAACTCCCAGAATCGCGATGCCTCTGTAACAACCCTAGAAATCCGGTCACCAAAAATACGGACTTTCAAAATTTTTTTCTAAAGATTACCAGTGTATGGTGGATGTAATGTAGGAAACCCACCAATAGATGCATATGTAGCACCCAATGTTAGCCCAAGCATTGCATTTAATTTACCAAAGCTTGTGTAAATCTGTGTTGACTAACTCCGGAAATGGATCCATGATGACCTAGAGACCCTAGTGGACCCACCATGGTGTGTACATCATGGTCACTAACCACACTAACATAGGGTTATGGCTCGATTAGTTGCTTGGTAAGAAATAGAAATAGAAAAGGATTTAGAAAATAGAAGGAAAAAGAAAAGGGAAACCCATGAAGCAACCAGCCCAGCCCAGCTAGCACCTCAGGCCGGCCCGCTACTGCCTCGCCCACCGTCGTGGCCGCTCAGCCTGCCAGGCCCAGCTCACCCGTGCCCGCGCTCGGCCTGCCTCGCCCGTACGCGCGTCGACCGCCTGCGTGCTGCCGCGGCCCGGCATGGCCAGCCGCTCCAACAAGGCGGCCCGATAGGCACCACGTGCCCGCGCTTCACCCGCTGCCGCTGATCGCCGGAGCCCTCATGTTAGCTACCTCCTTTTCCCACATTGGGCCCCTGCGCGTCGCGTCCACCGTGCCAAAAATGGCCATGGCCACGCAATGCCGTCCGCCGCCCGCCCGTGACTCGATGCTGTGCTCTGATGCCGTCCATCCCGTTCGGCCGAGCAGCACAAAGCCCTAACCCTAACTTGCGGCCGCGCCCGGCCCTAGGATTGGCATCTGCCATCCTTGCCGTCTGCCATGGCTGCCGACCGCTATAAGAAGGGGAGCTCAGCGCAGCCATTTGACACCAGCCGCACCATCGCTCGCCTGACCAAGCAAGAAGAGGAGAAGAGGGAGGCGGGGAAGAGTTGTCACTACTGCCGGAGCCAGACCCACGCACGCCACCGACGTTGCTGCGCGAGCCACCGGAGGAGAAGGACCCGGAGCCCCAGTGCACCCATGCTATCGCCCCGCGCTTCTTCCTCTCCACCAAGCCAACGCAGCCACGCCACACCGGCCCGAATCGATGCCGTGCGAAGGTGAGCTCACCTTCGTGCGCTCCATGGCCACAGCCAGTACACCGCCGCCATTCCCGCTTCCCTCTCCCCCTTTCCCATCTTTAACGTCACCAACACCTCTGCCTTGGTTAAGAATACCTCCATGGCAACTTCATGGGACGAGGGGTGGACCACAGTGGGGCTTGGCACCTTTGCCGGCCCTGGTCACCTCGGTTCCCGACCGCCGGTGCACCGCTGTGACCCACCGTCGTGCGCACCCCCGTGAGCCCTCGTACTCGCACCAATAGCCACTCGGAGCTCCCAACTGCTCCACACGGTAGGAGATGGAGGAGATGAAGCTCAATGTTGCACCAATTTGAAGATTCGCCGGCCGTCGTTGACCTTCGCCGTCTTTACCTCGCCACCGCCGCTTGCCTCACTAGAAGGCGCATGCCCAAATTGATCTTGCCTGCCACCTTTGCCTTGACCCCGTGACCCCATTGCGCTAGTTAATGCTGAGCCCCACACGTCATAGCGCTCCGTCACCACGTCCCCGGTGCTCAGAGCCGCCGCCGTGTGCGTCGCCGACGAGGCCATGTCCCGCGAGTCGCTTGGACTCCACCGTGGCACCTGCCTAGCCTAGCCACAGCCGTAGCAGTAGCCCAAGCCCGCCGGACCGGCCAGAGCCACCGCGTCGCTCACCGCCAGCGGATGGCATCGGTGCCCGGCCGCACGAAGGAGAAGAAAGGGGGAAAGGTCCCTGCCCATGTGGACCAAGTCCACCACGTAGACCCAGCCAGCCAGCCAACCGTGCAGCGCCACCTAGCCACCCAGTCTCTGGTGCACCATGAACTGAGCCCGTGAGCCAAAGCATCGTGGACCAAGCTCGCTAGACTCCGACCCACCACGGGGCCCAGCTAATGAGCCGACATGTGTCCAGGCCGGGCTGGCCCAACCCGGCCAAAATCCAGCCCTGCCCAGGTCGCCGAGGCCTGGTCAAAGCCTGGTCGGCATTGACCATTGACCGGTCATTGTTGACCATTGACATGGCCCCACCTGTCAGTGAACAGACCCATAGGTCCCACCTGTCAGCCGCTGACCGGGTCAATGTGAGTGCTGATGTCAGCATGACATCAGCATGATGTCATCCAAGCCATCTGACCCCGCGTTCGTGCTGACGTCAGCATGACATCAGCACTGTGACAGCACCTGTGCCCGCACGTGACATGGCCCAATCAGGAGCCGCCACATGTCGCGTCCAGTTAATCTGCCCTTTTTCTTTTTAGAAAATAGAATAAACTTTGGAAATTTATAACTTCTTCATACGATCTCCGAAAAATATGAACCAAGTGTCCAAATTTTCATAAAAATGACCTCTACGTCATAGGCTTATGTATGAGTGCATTTGGAGTTATTGAATTTTATTTCTTCTTTGTGTTAACTCTATAGGAGCTGCTAACGTGGCTATTATGTCTCGTTTCAGAGGAGGATCAGCTTGCGGAGGACGACTACGAGTATGAGGAGGAGCTCGGTGACGACTTCGCAGGTGCCACACCCCACCCAACCTCGTAGATCCTATTACGCATGGCATAATATCTAACTTGCTAGTGCATCAATTATGAATATCACCTAAGGATAGGTTGCATGGTAGAACTGCTTGATGAGCCTTTACCTTGTCGCAACCTTACCCCTACATACCTGCTGATAGGCTAGACGCATGCTTATTTACTTATGATGCTTTACTTCTACTATGCTTATATCCGTGTGATGATGATGCGTGGTGGAGAGTATGGTTGAATGGCTAAGGCAAGTGGTGCCACTTTTACTCGGGGAGAGTGCTGCGTGTGTCTTGGGTGTGTGGTGAGGGTTGAGTCGATCAGATAAGATTCTACGACGAGCCATGTGGGCAAGTCTTGCCGGGGAATGTGTTCTGGGCATTCCCGTGTAAGGTGCTTGTGGCGGGCACATTGTGAGGTATAAGGAGATCCCAGGGGTGAGAACCTTCGTGGAGCGAAGCCCCGGGTAGGAGGTGTTGTTGTAGAACGGACTGTTGTAGTCCCTAAGGGAAGATAATCCTGTCTGATCCCCCTAGGACCTAATATCTCTTGAGGACCGAACCCTTGGGACTTACGTGCTCACCACTCGCTCTTGTATGGGCGGGAGACGGATGTCTGACTAGCTAGGATGGTGCCACTACTACTAGGTTGTTAGCAGATAGTGTCGGGATGTACGGGGGCAGAGACCCACACCCTCCTTAGACAGCATAGTGACCACGGGGTCCCGGTACTATGTCTCACAGTCTCAGTGTGCCGGTGGTACCTATCCGGGATGTCCCAGTACTGAGTGGTAGGGTGGCATCGCACCGGTTAGAAAGCAGCCAGAATCAGCTTAGGCGGGGCACCGCCGATGACAGTGATCTTGTGGTTACGGGAGTACACGCTCTGCAGGGTTTATGAATCTATATATATAGTCCGCAAGCCACTGGTATGGCTTTATCCTAAGACCCACGCTTCTCGAGAGTAGTGAGGGAGTTGGACCTGTCGACTGAGTGCGAGAGGGTGAGAAGTGTGTGATGACGAGATGAGAGGGATATGTGGATGAGATGGGTTAAAACTTGATGAAGTATATTATATAATATTGGTCACTACTTGCATAGGAAACCACAGCCATATAATAGGTTGATTTGATTATATCCTTGCATCCCACCAAATACTACATAGCTAAAGTGAAGCATAGGGTGGGAGATGTGGCCAGTACAAACCGTACTGAAAATTATTTGGTAGGTGAGCCTGACTATGACTATGACGATGAGGAGGAGTAGACGTCTCGTTCCTATGCTCAGGCTTCTTTTGGAGATGTATTGTACTTTCGCCTTCCGTAGCCGTTCCAGAGGCTGTTGCTACTCTGATGATTCTACCAGTGTGGCGGCAAACTATTTATGTAATTCCCCCTAATTGTACTCTTTTATTTGATGTATGGATCCTGTATCAACTATTGTGAGATAATGTGATGGTTTGATGCTTCGAACTATTATATTATTTGCCATTCTGTGTATTTTCCCTTCATGGAAAATTGAGGATGTTTCAGTTGGTACTAGAGCCATGCTTGACCCTAGGACGAGACCCATAGGATTGGACAATAGAATTAGGAGAATCTTAAAATCTCTTGGTTATACACTGACCACTGCATACGCTTTTATGCATGGCTTACCTTTCTCTGCAGCTTTTCTAATTCTATCCTCGTGTCAACCTGCAGATGGACCCCAACTTGCCGCTTGGTCTGTTACCACCGATGGATGTTGTTGAGTTCAGACTTGACGGGACGGAGCATGGAGGCTATGCTCACATGCTTCGCAAGGTTCTCACCGAGCTTGGTGTTCTCATGGAGAATGTCGAGTACCTTTGCCATGGCAAGCCTGACCCTAGAGGAGGCATCGAGGGCTACAAGGCAGTCCAC
The DNA here is from genome assembly GCA_023333625.1 of Bothriochloa decipiens. NCBI lineage: Eukaryota > Viridiplantae > Streptophyta > Magnoliopsida > Poales > Poaceae > Bothriochloa > Bothriochloa decipiens. The sequence goes on from CM041645.1 coordinate 28,504,272, forward strand.
ATCAACGTGCCCCCAAGCATGAACCTGCCTGGAGTTGCCGCCTTCACTGACTTCGCCTTCGACAACGACACCGGCATGTGTGTTCAGACCATTTCGTGCCAGGCACTTCGCACTGTGCTACGCAACGGAGCTGACTATCTAAAGGAGAGTCGCTTCCGTCTGCTTTCCCGTGCCCTCGACATTCAGTAGGGTACTTGGGAGGAGATTGCCCACACCGAGCAGAATACCAGAGTTGACCGCAACCCCTGCCACCGCGCCTCTATGAAGTACATGTAGTGCCAGGAAATGTACATTGCTAAGTTGGAATGGAAGGGATGCCGTGATCGTCGCTACCTGATGGAAGTTGACGAGAAGATCTACAGTTTGGAAGGTAAGGAGGTAGCATGGAAGCAAAAGATTGCGGACCTAGAACGTGAGTTAGCATGCAAAAAGCACACTCACCAGGATCAGATCACTAGTCTGATGAAAGAGATGGATAAGCTTCAAATCCACAACAGCCGTCTCAACAAGAATATCTAGGAGCTTGAGACCACTATAGCTGAGAAGAACGAAGACATTGCAAAGAGATTCCAGGAAAAGAGTCGAGATGCTGCCTATAGGGACAAACTCTGTGAGCAGTGCAAGGCTCAACGTGAGAAGCTATTGTAGGAGTACACTCTTGCTAGCTACAACAAGGGACACCTGATCAACTATGTCCACAAGACAGCATACCTCATGGATAAGCTCAAACGCACTATGGAAGCTTGGAAGAGGTTAGATCACAAGAGAGTTAGAGAGTACGAGGAGTTGCAGGACGAGCTTCCCTTACGTGCCCGTAAGAGGGTCAGGGTTGAGACATTCTAGCTGGGGCAATCTCGCCTCAACTTGAGTGGATGTCCCACCACTGGACTTAGTGGACAGGCAGTGTCCACCCCTCAGCTCGAGGAGGCCCGTCATTACGTCTCTCGCCCTCAGATGACTGACGAGCAGATCCAAGCTTCTAGCATCCGTATACATCCCACAGCTTATAGTTTGGACCAGCCTCTAGAGATGGTTTAGTGTAGTATCAGATCGGGAGATGATGGGCCTGTATGGCCAAGTGACCAGACTCACCATGATGCTGAGTAGTTGTCCACCCCTTTTGCTAGAACTACCTGCGTGTAGTACGTTTCTCGCGAGTCTCCTAGCGTAGCTGCTAGAGACATCACCATGTACCCAACTGATGCAATGAGTAATTTAGTTTTTATTGCGTCTTTTGGATCTTCATGCTTTTTTGTATGAGTGTTGGATAGATGAAAAATGTTTTAAATACTTCAAATTATTACATCTCTAATATCAAAGTTATATTACACGCGCATATGCCCTAATCTAAGGTTTATGTTAAGCAGGATGTCCACTCGTCGTGCCAGCCGCCTGAGCAATCACTCCTCTTCACCTGCGCCCGCCAGGGGCCGTGGACGCGGTCGTGGTCATGGTCGTGGCCGCATTGGTCACATACCCATTGACCTTGAGGAGCCACCCCGTGCTGCCGCCCCACGGCCTGCACACCCACTGCCACCACCGGTTGTTGAGCCAAAACCAGCTGCCAGAGGTGCGGCTGGAGGACAGCCACAGCCTGCTGCTAAGCCCGAGCTCGAGCCTGCCGCAGGAGGAGATGCAGCTCCACCACCACCTCCCATGCCACTTTTGGCAAATGTGATGGCCTAGCAGACCGAGCTTCTTCGAGTCTTAGCTGAGAACATGCTGCACCCCCAGCACCAGGAGCCCCACGATGATTTCTACAAGAAGCTGGAGTTCTTTCTCAAGCTGAGGCCCCCGACGCTCGATGGTACCAGCATCGACCCTATCGGTGCTGATGACTGGCTTAAGGAGATTGAGAAGAAGCTGGACATGACCACTTGCACTGACGAGGAGTGTGTTGGATTGGCAGCTCACCAGCTTGTGGGTGCTGGGCGATCTTGGTGGGACAGCCTCTGCGAAACCCACCGGGACCCCGCCAATATCTCCTGGGATGAGTTTGTGGATGAGTTCCATGTATTCTTCATCTATGAAGGCGCGCTGGAGAAGAAGGAGAACGAGTTCCACAGCATCTCCATGGGAGCTAACAAAGTGCATGAGTACACCACTCGCTTCACTAACCTGCTACATTATGCACCTGTCTCAGTGTTGAACTCTAAGAAGGAGAAGATGTACTACTACTGCAAGGGCTTGTCTAGCCGCATCAGGCTCTCCCTCTCAGGCACCAAGAGCCACACCCTGCGTGACTTGATTGACAGGTGCATGGAGATTGAGAAGGACCGCGATGAGGTTTTTGTGGAGAGGGAGGCGCTTGGCAAGAACAAGAAGCGCCATACTGAGGGCACCTCCCGTGCACCTGCCCCACGGAGGTCATGTGGTGATACATCTCAGCCTCCCCGCTCTCGCTTCGCCCAGGGAGCTGTTCACGGTTCGAGCCGGGGTGGTGCTACCCACACCAGCAACCACCCCCACCCTGCTCAGGACCGCCAGGCATACGCTCGTGTTGCACCAAGAGGTAGCACGTGGAGGTCCGCCGCGCCAACCCCCATAGGCAGCGTGACCTACACTTGCTTCACTTGTGGCCAGCCAGGTCACAAGGTAGCCGAGTGCCCGAACAAGGCTGCACCAGCTACACCAGCGCCCGCCAGGCAGAACCAGGGCACCTTGCACAAGCAGGTGCCATCTGGAGCACCCCGAGGCTGCCTCACCAACATCTCAGCAGAGGCTACCCAGAGTGCCCCCAACGTGGTGTACGGTATGTTTTTAGTGCATGGAGTTAAGGCATCCGTGCTGTTTGATTCAGGTGCTACATGTTCATATATATCCTCCAAGTTTGCATGAGAGAACCATATACCTGTCACTCCACGAAAAGAAGCCTTATACACTAGTTCACCTTTGGGCAACATATGTTGTACCAAAATATGTAAGGGAGTGAGCATCACCATCGAGGGTCTTACCTTTCTTGCTGATCTTACCTTGCTACCCTTCGAAGGCCTAGACGTCATTCTAGGGATGGATTGGTTAACCCAGAACAAAGGAGTGATATCTTGCTCACCTAGATTTGTGGATATAACCCATCCAAGTGGGCATCAGATCAGATGTGAACCAGACAAAGGGATAGATGTCTCCATGCTGTGTGCCCTGGAAGAGAAGTCACTTGAGGAAGTGCCCGTAGTTTGTGAGTACCCTGATGTCTTCCCAGAAGAGCTACCAGGAATGCCACCGGACAGGGATGTGAGTTCATGATCAACCTGATGCCTGGTACAAGTCTGATTTCCAAGCGACCCTACCATATGGCAGTTGACGAGCTTAAGGAGCTTAAGAAACAGCTTGAGGAGCTATCCGAGAAAGGGTTCATTAGGCCCAGTGCCTCGCCCTGGGGATCTCCTGTTCTGTTTGTTAAGAAGAAGGATGGAATGCAGAGGATGTGCATTGATTATCGAAACCTGAATGTCGTAACTATAAAGAATAAGTACCCTCTGCCGAGGATAGATGACCTGCTAGATCAGCTTCGCAATGCCAAGTACTTCTCCAAGATCGACCTCAGATCAGGCTACCATCAGATGAAGATCAGAGAGGAGGACATTCCCAAGACAACATTTATCACCAGATATGGGCAGTATGAGTACATCGTCGTGTCCTTCAGTCTTACGAATGCACCAGCTTATTTTATGAACATGATGAATAAAGTGTTCATGCAGGAGCTGGATAAGTTCATGGTGGTCTTCATTGATGACATTCTTGTCTATTCTGCCATCACTAAAGCGCATGAGCAACATCTGAGGATAGTGTTGGAGAAGTTGAGAAAGCATCAGCTCTATGCCAAGTTTAACAAGTGTGAGTTCTGGCTTGAGGAGGTCGCTTTCCTAAGTCATGTGCTCAATGCTAACAGAGTAGCTATTGATCCGTCTAAGATTGAGACAGTGAAGGGATGGGAGCAGCCACAGAATGTGACTGATGTGAGAAGTTTCTTGGGATTGGCTGGCTATTATCGCCAATTCATCGAAAACTTTTCCAAGATAGCTCACCCATGACCAACCTCCTGAAGAAGACCAAAGAGTTTGAATGGACGCCCCAATGTGAACAAAGTTTCCAGACCCTGAAGGAGAAGCTCACCACAACGCCTGTTCTAGCCTTGCCCGATATCCACCAGGACTTTGTGGTCGATTGTGATGCATCTCGCCACGGGCTTGGTTGTGTTCTAATGTAGAATGGGAAAGTCATTGCCTATGCTTCCCACCAGCTTATGGAGCACGAACAGCGTTACCCCACCCATGATCTCAAGCTTGCAGCTGTGATCCATGCCTTGAAGATTTGGAGGCACTACCTGATTGGGAACAAGTGCGAGATCTACACCAATCACAAGAGCTTGAAGTACTTTTTCACCCAGGAAAATCTGAACATGAGACAGCGATGTTGGCTCGAGTTGATTAATGACTATGATGTGGAGATTCTCTATCACCCTAGGAAGGCCAATGTGGTCGCTGACGCTCTTAGTCGCAAAAGCCATTGTCATGCCTTGTTCACAACCACCTTGCCCAAGGAGTTGCAAGAGGGCTTTAATGAGTTACAGATGGAGGTGATACCTCATGGCCTGTTGAATGAGCTTCGCGTGCATTACACCCTCATGGATAGGATCCATGAAGCCCAATGCCATTGCCCAGAGATTTGGGAGATACATGAGCTCCTGACACAAGGCAAGTGCATAGAGATCAGTGAGGATGAGCTAGGCACTTATTGGTACAAGGACAGAATTTGTGTGCCTGCAGACCTAGCTATCTGCAACGAAATCCTATCAGAAGGTCATGACTCCAAGTATTGTATCCACCCAGGCAGTACTAAAATGTATGCTGATTTGAAGAGGAAATTCTGGTGGAAGAACATGAAGTCAGACATTGCAGAGCATGTTGCTAGATGTGACATTTGTAAACACGTCAAAGTTGAGCACAAGAGACCTACAGGACTGTTAAAGCCACTTGATATACCTGAATGGAAGTGGGATAGCATTTCTATGGACTTCATTGTGGGTTTGCCTCAAACCCCGAAGGGCCATGATGCTATATGGGTGATAATTGATCCCTTGACTAAGGTAGCTCACTTCCTAGCCATCAAGACTAATGCCTGAGTCGGCCAGCTAGTAGATCTGTATGTTGAGAATTCTCAAGCTGCATGGAGCCCCTAAGAGCATAATTCCGATCGTGGGCTGCAGTATACATCCAAGTTCTGGAAGGCCCTGAACAAGTCAATAGGGAGCAAGCTAGATTACAGTACCGCATACCACCCTCAGACAGATGGACAGACAGAAAGAGTGAACCAGATCCTTGAAGATATGCTTCGAGCTTGTGTTCTAAAATGTGGGACTGATTGGGAGAAGAGTTTGCCCTTTACAAAATTCTCCTACAACAAAATTACCAGGCTAGCCTCAAGATGTCCTTATTCGAGGCTTTGTACAAAAGGCCATGCAGAACACCCCTGATGTGGTCGAAAATAGGTGAGAGATCATTCTTTGGCCCTGCCACAATCAAGGAGGCCAAAGAAGGAGTCACACGAGTGCGAGAGAACTTGAAGATTGCTCAGAGCCGTCAAAAGAGCTATGGCGATAAGAGGCGTAGGGACCTCGAGTTTGAGGTCAGAGACTATGTCTATCTCAAGGTCTCCCCGCTTCGAGGAACCATCAGATTCCATGTGAAGGGAAAGCTAGCACCAAGGTATGTGGGACCATACAGGATCAGTGAAAGGATTGGCAAGCTTGCCTATAGAATTGAGTTACCCCTGCAACTGGCAGGAGTACACCCAGTGTTCCATGTGTTGCAACTGTGCAAGTGTTTGCAATCGCCAGAGCATCCAATACCCATAGAGGCACTTGATATTCAAGACACTTTGGAGTACAGAGAGCACCCCATCCGCATCATGGGCAGAACCACCAAGGAAACTAGAAACACCAGCACACCATACTTGAAGATTCAGTGGAGCAACCCCACGGAATGAGAAGCGACATGGGAAAAAGAGTCAAAAATGACGAAGCGCTACCCCTACCTGTTTGAAGAGTAAGTTACGCTTTTGAATCTTGAGGACGAGATTCTCATAAGGGGATAGGACTATAACAACCCTAGAAATCCGGTCACCAAAAATACGGACTTTCAAAATTTTTTTCTAAAGATTACCAATGTATGGTGGATGTCATGTAGGAAACCCGCCAATAGATACACAAGTAGCACCCAATGTTAGCCCGAGCATTGCATTTAATTTACCAAAGCTTGGTTCGCATTTCTCGATTTTATGTGATGACCGATAAAATCGAATAACCTAAAATCGCATGTGTAAATTTGTGTTGACTAACTCTGAAAATGGATCCATCATGACCTAGAGACCCTAGTGGACCCACCATGGTGTATACATCATGGTCACTAACCACACTAACATAGGGTTATGGCTCGATTAGTTGCTTGGCAAGAAATAGAAATAGAAAAGGATTTGGAAAATAGAAGGAAAAAGAAAAGGGAAACCCATGAAGCAACCAGCCCAGCCCAGCTAGCACCTCAGGCCGGCCCGCTGCTACCTCACCCACCGTCGTGGCCGCTCAGCCTGCCAGGCCCAGCTCACCCGTGCCCGCGCTTGGCTTGCCTCGCCCGCGCGCGCGTCGCCCGCCTGCGCGCTGCCGTGGCCCAGCATGGCCGACGCAGCCTAGCAAGGCCGCGCGTTGCCGCCCGCCCGCACGCCGCCTGACTGCTCACCCGCGTCGCCGAGGCCCAGCAAGGCCAGTCGGCCTAGCAAGGCAGCCCGATAGGCACCACGCGCCCACGCTTCACCCGCTGCCACTGACCGTTGAAGCCCTCATGTCAGCTGCCTCCTTTTCCCACATTTGGCCACCCGCACGTCGCGTCCGCCGTTCCAAAAATGGCCATGGCCGCGCGATGCCGTCCATCCCGATAGGCACTCGATGCTGCACTCCAATGCCGTCCATCCCATTCGGTTGAGCAGTGCAAAGCCCTAACCCTAACTTGCGGCCGCGCCCTGTCCTAGGATCGGCATCTGCCATCCTTGCCGTCTGCCATGGCTACCGGCCGCTATAAGAAGGGGAGCTTAGCGCGCTAGGGTTTCCCAGTGCCGCGCAGCCATTTGACACCAGCCGCACCACCGCTCGCATGACCAAGCAAGAAGAGGAGAAGAGGAAGGCGCGGAAGAGCTGCCACTGCTGTCGGAGCCAGACCCGCGCGCGTCGCCGACGTTGCTGTGCAAGCCACCGGAGGAGAAGGACCTGGAGCCCTAGTGCACCCACGCTGTCACCCCACGTTTCTTCCTCTCCACCAAGCCGACGCAGCCATGCCAGACCAGCCCGAATCGACGCCACACAAAGGTGAGCTCACCTCCGCCTGCTCCATGGCCGCCGCCAGTACACCGCTGCCGTTCCCGCTCCCCTCTCCCCCTTTCCCGTCTTTAACATCACCAACACCTCTGCCTCGGTTAAGAATACCTCCATGGAAACTTCATGGGATGAGGGGTGGACCACAGTGGGGCCTGGCACCTTTGTCAGCCCTAGTCACCTCGGTTCCCAGCCGTCGGTGCGCCGCTGCGACCCCACCATCGCGCGTGCGCCCGCGAGCCCTCGTACCCACACCAGTAGCCACTCGAAGCTCCTAGCTGCTCCACACGGTAGGAGATGGAGGAGATGAAGCTCGATGTTGCGCCAATTTGAAGATTCACCGACCGCCATTAACCTTCGCCGGCTTTAACGCACCACCGTCGCTTGCCTCACTAGAAGGCGTGTGCCCAAATTGATCTTGCCTGCCACCTTTGCCTTGACCTCATGACCCCGTTGCGCTAGTTAATGCTGAGCCCCGCACGCCGTAGCACTCCATCGCCGCGTCCCCGCTGCTCGGAGCTGCCGCCGTGTGCGCCGCCGATGAGGCCGTGTCCCACGAGCCGCTTGGACTCCACCGCCACACCTGCCTAGCCTAGCCGTAGCCATAGCAGTAGCCCAAGCCAGCCGAGCTGGCTAGAGCCACCGCGTCGCTCACTGTCGGCAGATGGCATCGGTGCCCGGCCGCGCGAAGGAGAAGAAAGGGTGGAAAGGTCCCTGCCCGTGTGGACCAAGTCCACCACGTAGACCCAGCCAGCCAACCGTGCAGCGCCACCTATCCACCCAGTCTCCGGTGCACCGTGAACCGAGCCCGTGAGCCAAAGCACCGTGGACCGAGCCCGCTGGACTCTGACCCGCCACATGGCCCCGCTAATGAGCCGACACGTGTCCGAGCTGGGCCGACCTAACCCGGCCCAAATCCAGCCCTGCCCAGGCCCGCCGAGGCCCAGTCGAAGCCCGGTCGGCGTTGACTATTGACCTGGCCCCACCTGTCAATGACCAGACCCGTAGGTCCCACCTGTCAGCCGCTGACCGAGTCGACGTCAGTGCTGACATCAGCATGACATCAGCATGACGTCATCCAAGCCATCTGACCCCATGTCTGTGCTGACATCAGTATGACGTCAGCACTGCGACAACACCTGTGCCCGCACGCCACATGGCCCAATCAGGAGCCGCCACGTGTCGCGTCCAGTTAATCTGCCCTTTTTCTTTTTTAGAAAATAGAATAAACTTCAGAAATTTATAACTTCTTCATAGGATCTCCGAAAAATATGAACCAAGTGTCCAAATTTTCATAAAATGAGCTCTAAATCATAGGCTTATGTATGAGTGCATTTGGAGTTATTGAATTTTATTGCTTCTTTGTGTTGACTCTATAGGAGCCGCTAACGTGGCTATTATGTCTCATTTCAGAGGAGGATCAGCTTGAGGAGGATGACTACAAGTACGAGGAGGAGCTTGGTGATGACTTCGCAGGTGCCACACCGCACCCAACCTCGTAGATCCTATTGCGCATGGCATAATATCTAGCTTGCTAGTGCATCAATCATGAATATCATCTAAGGATAGGTTACATGGTAGAACTGCTTGATGAGCCTTTACCTTGTCGCAACCTTACCCCTGCATACCCGCTGATAGGCTAGACGCTTGCTTATTTACTTATGATGCTTTACTTCTACTATGCTTATATCCGTGTGATGATGATGCGTGGTGGAGAGTATGGTTGAATGGCTAAGGCAAGTGGTGCCACTTTTACTCGGGGAGAGTGCTGCGTGCGTCTTGGGTGTGTGGTGAGGGTTGAGTCGATCGGACAGGATTTTACGACGAGCCATGTGGGCAAGTCTTGCCGGGGAATGTGTTTTGGGCATTCCCATGTGAGGTGCTTGTGGCGGGCACATTGTGAGGTATAAGGAGATCTCGGGGATGAGAACCTTCGTGGAGCGAAGCCCTGGTAGGAGGTGCTATTGTAGCACAGACTGTTGTAGTCCCTAAGGGAAGATAATCCTGTCTGATCCCCCTAGGACCTGATATCTCTTGAGGACCGAAACCTTGGGACTTACGTGCTCACCACTCGCTCTTATATGGGCGGGAGACGGATGTCTGACTAGCTAGGACGGTGCCACTACTACTAGGTTGTTAGCAGATAGTGTTGGGAGGTACGGGCGCGGAGACCCACACCTTCCTTAGACAGCATAGTGACCACGGGGGGCCCTGTACTATGTCTCATAGTCTCAGTGTGTCGGTGGTACCTATCCGGGATGTCCCAGTACTGAGTGGTAGGGTGCCTTCACACCTGTTAGAAAGCAGCCGAAATCAGCTTAGGCGGGGCACCGCCAATGATAGTGATCTTGTGGTTATAGGAGTACACGCTCTGCAGAGTTTATGAATCTATATATATAGTCCGCGAGCCACAGATGTGGCTTTATCCTAGGACCCACGCTTCTCGAGAGTTGTGAGATGAGTCCTTCTGTTCTTCCCCCTGATGTTACCCTTCCGGCTGTGAGCCGCTGAGACAGGCTCCGAGAGGGAGTTGGACCTGTCGACAGAGTGCGAGAGGGTGGAATGGGAGGGATATGTGGATGAGATGGGTTAAAGCTTGATGAAGTATATTATATAATATTGGTCACTACTTGCATAGGAAACCACAGCCATATAATAGGTTGATTTGATTATATCCTTGCATCCCACCAAATACTACATAGCTAAAGCAAAGCATAGGGTGGGAGATGTGACCAGTACAAACCGTACTGAAAATTATTTGGCAGGTGAGCCCGACTACGACTATGACGATGAGGAGGAGTAGACGTCTCGTTCCTACGCTCAGGCTTCTTTTGGAGATGTATTGTACTTTTGCCTTCCACAGCCGTTCCAGAGGCTGTTGCTACTCTTATGATTCTGCCAGTGTGGCGGCAAACTATTTATGTAATTCCCCCTAATTGTACTCTTTTATTCGATGTATGGATCCTGTATCAACTGTTGTGAGATAATGAGATGGTTTGATGCTTCGAACTATTATATTATCTGCCATTCTGTGCATTTTCCCTTCGTGGAAAATTGAGGATGTTTCAGCCTCCATGTCAAAAACTAATCACTCTAGGTTATTTATGAACTCTTTGAACATCCATTTAAACCTCTAGCCCCATAGAAACATAGTGAATAGGTGGAGTCAGCTATTTCTAATCCAATCGTTGATAAAAATGACGTTTCTGGACTCATTTTTATTGGTTTGTGATAACTCCTAGGATCAAAATGCCTCCATGTCAAAAACTAATCGCTCTAGGTTATTTATCAACTCTTGGAACATCCATTTAAAACCCTTGCCCCATAGAAACTGTGTGAACAGTTGGAGTCAGCTATTTCTAATATGAAAGTTAATAAAATGGCTGTTTTAGGACTAATCACTCAAGGTTATTTATAACTCTTTGAACATCCATTTAAACCCTTAGCCCCATAGAAACTGAGTGAACAGGTGGAGTAAGCTATTTCTAATTCGAATGTTGATAAAAAGGCTATTTCAGAACTCATTTATTATTGACTTACGACAACTCTCAGGATCCAAATGCCTCCATGTCCAAAACTAATAACTCTAGGTTATTTATCAACTCTTGGAACATCCATTTAAATCCCTAGCACCACAAAAACTAAGTGAATAGGTGCAGTTAGCTATTTCTAAGCCGCCAGTTGATAAAAAGGCCATTTCTGGACTCTTTTTCTATTGGTTTGCGACAACTCCCAGGATCGAAATGCCTCCATGTCAAAAACTAATCACTCTAGGTTATTTATCAACTCTTTGAACATCAATTTAAACCTATAGCCTCACAGAAACTGAGTGAACAGGTAGAGTCAGCTATTTCTAATCCAAAAGTTGATAAAAATCCATTTTAGGACTCATTTTTATTGGTTGGCGACAAGTCCCAGAATTGAAATGCCTCCATGTCAAAAATTAATCACTCTAGGTTATTTATCGACTCATTGAACATCAATTTAGACAAGTAGCCTCATAGAAACTGAGTGAACAGGTGGAGTCAGCTATTTCTAATCCAAAACTTGATAAAAAGGCCGTTTTAGGACTCATTTTTTATTGGTTGGCGATAACTCCTAGGACCAAAATGCCTCCATGTCAAAAACTAATTGCTCTAAGTTATTTGTCAACTCTTTTAACATCCATTTAAACCCCTAGCCCCATAGAAACATAGTGAATAGGTGGAGTCAGCTATTTCTAATCTGAAAGTTGATAAAAAGGCCATTTCTGGAGTCATTTTTTATTAGTTTGCGATAACTCCCAGGATCAAAATGCCTCCATGTCAAAAACTAATCGCTCTAGGTTATTTATCAACTCTTTGAACATCCATTTAAACCCCTAGCCCCACAGAAATTGAGTGAATAGTTGGAGTCAGCTATTTCATATTCAAAAGTTGATAAAAAGGTTGTTTCAGGACTAATCACTCAAGGTTATTTATAAACTCCTTGAGCATCCATTTAAACCCCTAGCCCGATAGGAACAGAGTGAACAGGTGGAGTCAGCTATTTCTAATCCGAAAGTTGATAAAAAGGCTGTTTCATAACTCATTTTTTATTAATTTGTGACAACTCTCAGGATCCAAATGCCTTGATGTCAAAAACTAATCACTCTATGTTATTTATCAACTCTTTGAACACATATTTAAATCCCTAGCCCTACAGAAACTGAGTGAATAGGTGCAGTCAGCTATTTCTAATCCTCCAGTTGATAAAAAGGATGTTTTCGGACTCGGTTTTTATTGGTCGGCGATAACTCCTAGGATCGAAATGCCTCCATGTCAAAAACTAATCACTCTAGATTATTTATCGACTCTTTGAACATCCATTTAAACCTCTAGCCCCACAGAAACATGGTGAATAGCTGGAGTCAGCTATTTCTAATCTAAAAATTGATAAAAAGGCCGTTTCTGTACTCTTTTTTTATTGGTTTGCGATAACTCCTATGATTGAAATGCCTCCATGTCAAAAACTAATCACTCTAGGTTATTTATCAACTCTTTAAACATCCATTTAAACCCCTAGCCCCACAGAAACTGAGTGAACAGGTGGAGTCAGCTATTTGAAATCCAAAAGTTGATGAAAAGACTGTTTCAGGACTAACCACTCAAGGTTATTTATAAACTTTTTGAACACCCATTTAAACCCCTAGCCCCATAGAAACTGAGTGAACAGGTGGAGTCAGCTATTCCTAATCCGAAAGTTGATAAAAAGGCCATTTCAGAACTCATTTTTTATTAATTTGCGATAACTCTCAGGATCCAAATGCCTCCATGTCAAAAACTAATCACTCTAGGTTATTTATCAACTCTTTGAACATCGATTTAAATCCTTAGCCCCACAGAAACTAAGTGAATAGGACCAGCCAGCTATTTCTAATCCACCAGATGATAAAAAAGCTGTTTTCGGACTCATTTTTTATTGGTTGGCAATAATTTCCGGGATCAAAATGCCTCCATGTCAAAATCTAATCACTCTAGATTATTTATCAACTCTTTGAACATCCATTTTAACCTCTAGCCCCACAGAAACATAGTGAATAGGTGGAGTCAGCTATTTCTAATCCGAAAGTTGATAAAAAGGCCGTTTTCGAACTCATTTTTTATTGGTTGGCGATAACTCCCAGAATCGTAATGCCTCGATGTCAAAAACTAATCACTCTAGGTTATTTATGAACTCTTTGAACATCCATTTAAACCTCTAGCCCCACAGAAACATAGTGAATAGGTGGAGTCATCTATTTTTAATCCAAACATTGATAAAAATGATGTTTCTGGACTCATTTTTTAATGGTTTGTGATAACTCCCAGGATCAAATTGCCTCCATGTCAAAAACTAATCGCTCTAGGTTATTTATCAACTCTTGGAACATCCATTTAAAAACCTTGCCCCACAGAAACTGTGTGAACAGTTGGAGTCTGCTATTTCTAATCTGAAAGTTGATAAAATGGCTGTTTCAGGACTAATCACTCAAGGTTATTTATAAACTCTTTGAACATCCGATTAAACCCCTAGCCCCATAGAAACTGAGTGAACAGGTGGAGTCAGCTATTTCTAATCCGAATGTTAAATAAAAAGGCTGTTTCAGAACTCATTTTTTATTGACTTGCGACAACTCTTAGGATCCAAATGCCTCCATGTCAAAAACTAATAACTCTAGGTTATTTATCAACTCTTTGAACAACCATTTGAATCCCTAGCACCACAAAAACTAAGTGAATAGGTGCAGTTAGCTATTTCTAATCCGTCAGTTGATAAAAAGGCCGTTTTCGGACTCACTTTTTATTGCTTGGCGATAACTCCTAGGATCGAAAGGCCTCCATGTCAAAAACTAATCACTCTAGGTTATTTATCAACTCTTTGAACATCCATTTAAACCTATAGCCCCACAGAAACAGAGTGAACAGGTAGAGTCACCTATTTCTAATCTGAAAGTTAATAAAAATCCATTTCAGGACTCATTTTTATTGGTTGACGATAACTCCCAGAATTGAAATGCCTCCATATAAACAATTAATCACTCTAGGTTATTTATCGACTCATTGAACATCCATTTAAACCTGTAGCCTCACAGAAACTAAGTGAACAGGTGGAGTCAGCTATTTCTAATCCAAAAGTTGATAAAAAGGCCATTTTAGGACTCATTTTTTATTGGTTGGCATTAACTCCTAGGATCAAAATGCCTCCATGTCAAAAACTAATCACTCTAAGTTATTTATCAACTCTTTTAACATCCATTTAAACCCCTAGCCCCATAGAAACATAGTGAATAGGTGGAGTCAGCTATTTCTAATCTGAAAGTTGATAAAAAGGCCATTTCTGGAGTCATTTTTTATTGTTTTGCGATAACTCCCAGGATCAAAATGCCTCCATGTTAAAAACTAATCGCTCTAGGTTATTTATCAACTCTTTGAACATCCATTTAAACCCATAGCCCCACAGAAATTGAGTGAATAGTTGGAGTCAGCTATTTCAAATTCGAATGTTGATAAAAAGGTTGTTTCAGCACTAATCACTCAAGGTTATTTATAAACTCTTTGAGCATCCATTTAAACCCCTAGCCCCATAGGAACAGAGTGAACAGGTGGGGTCAGCTATTTCTAATCCAAAAGTTGATAAAAAGACTGTTTCAGAACTCATTTTTTATTAATTTGTGACAACTCTCAGGATCCAAATGCCTTCATGTCAAAAACTAATCACTC
>CM041645.1:28519251-28532317 GCA_023333625.1 Bothriochloa decipiens
CTAGGTTATTTATCAACTCTTTGAACATATATTTAAATCCCTAGCCCGACAGAAACTAAGTGAATAGGTGCAGTTAGCTATTTCTAATCCGCCAGTTGATAAAAAGGCTGTTTTTGGACTCATTTTTTATTGGTTGGCGACAACTCCAAGGATCGAAATGCCTCCATGTCAAAAACTAATCACTCTAGGTTATTTATCAACTCTTTGAACATCCATTTAAACCTCTAGCCCCACAAAAAAATAGCGAATAGGTGGAGTCAGCTATTTCTAATCTGAAAGTTGATAAAAAGGCTGTTTCTGGACTCTTTTTTTATTGGTTTGCGATAACTGCTAGGATCAAAATGCCTCCATGTCAAAAACTAATTGCTCTAGGTTATTTATCAACTGTTTGAACATCCATTTAAACCCCTAGCCCCACAGAAACTGAGTGAACAAGTGGAGTCAGCTATTTCTAATCTGAAAGTTGATAAAAAGGCTGTTTCAGGACTAATCACTCAAGGTTATTTATAAACTCTTTGAACATCCATTTAAACCCCTAGTCCCATAGAAACTGAGTGAACAGGTGGAGTCAGCTATTCCTAATTTGAAAGTTGATAAAAAGGCCGTTTCAGAACTCATTTTTTATTAATTTACGATAACTCTCAGGATCCAAATGCCTCCATGTGGCAGAACCTCCTAAATCATATGGCCCACATGCATGATTATTGTCTAAACAGACTCCAAATAACTATGACTGTGTTCCATATGACTTAAAAAGTCTATCGGGTAAATCCCGATTCATCCATGATTCTCCGAGGAGGATCAATCGTTGTAGAGAGACATTGCAGTGTTACAACAGTTTGATATAAATAATATACCACGTAGTAAAACAGCGGAAGGCTTACAATAACATAAGTTTACAAACCTTTGAGTTTCAAATATTTACAACCATAAGTTTAGATCGTACAAACCATAATAGTAGTGGAGTAGCAGTATATAACTTTATTACAAAACCAAACGATAAGCTCTGCCCAAGAGCTAAACATCTTACTCGTCGTCACTTTCCTTGATGACGGTCATGCAGCAGTATACAAAGCATTCCTGCCCATGAGGCTCACCTGCAACAAGGGTCCAACAAACCCTGAGTACAAAAGTACTCAACAAGACTGACCTGACGAAAAAGAGGGGTGGAGACTCAAGAAATGTAGGCTAGAGGGACAAGGTAAGGCTTGTAAGAGATAAGAAATTTTTGCAGAAAGGCTTAACAGAAAGTAAAGCTTGCTTGGACTAGCTCCAATTATCAACCAACTTCATTATTAAACCTTAATCTTTGTTCAAGTTGTTACTACGATGATGAACACCGATCGAGTCTTCTTCTCCGAGAAGCAACGGCGATTCGAATCTATTTTCATACCCAGCTAGGACCTAGGTCACTGGAATACCGGAGACTTTAACTCCGATGCACCCCAGATGAACCGATATACCGAGATAACAACCTCAGCCATATATCACCACATGATACACGTGAGCTCTGTGGCCCAACGTACCGAGATACGTGGGAACTTAAACCCCACAGTAAAACACACTATGACACATGTGGAGGCTCTGGCCCCACTATAGGTCACTCCATGATATACACGGCTCCAACCATCCGTATATCACTTCATGCATGTGGATTTCTAAATTATCGATATCACCAGTTTACCAACGGACGGGACCTAGGGCATCAACAGACGGAAACACTACAGAGGGACTCCATTCTCAGTGCAAGTTAGCCGTCCGGACTCGATTTATTTCTATTATCAAGATTCCAACAAGAAAACCAATCTCATCTTTTTCATTCTTTTGCCTTTGAACACTTAACTAATTAAGCAGGGCTAAGCGTTACTACTTAACTTCCAAAGCAGGTAACAAGGAATAAGGAAATAAGACAGGTAATGCAATTGGTGGGTTTTCACTCAATTCCTACTACTTAATGCAACATATCATAGCTGAAGCGATAAAACTTTTATAAATAGAATAGGGTTTGAATGCATCCGGGGCTTGCCTTGATGTTCAGGGTAGCCGGTCTCAAACTCTGGATCAACTCCCGATTCCTGAAGGTGCTCTTCCTTCGGATCTGGGCGACAACGTTAACTCTCCGTTAACGGAAGCTATTCGATAATTAATATGCTTTAACATGATGGAATAGTAAACATGATGCTCGATGGATGCATGATCAGATTAAGGGATCGAGTACAACTTTTCTTCACGATACAGTTGCAAGCCAATAAAACTTCTCTTATAAAACTCATTAGGGTTAACTACGCCATTTAAGAAATTAATCAAACACATGAAATAACGTTAATTAAGCCCTAATGACATGATTAAGGTAAGCGCAAACAGTTAATTAATGTGCCAAAGGTCATTAGGGTTAATGACCCAAGGTCATCAATCAATCCCAAAGTCAAACAAATCCTATAATGATTAAACTCAAATAAAGGGATTAATTAATTATTTAAAAGCATTAATAAAGGCATAAAAATTAAAGTTATCAAATTAAGCCCAAATTTGTATTTTAGAAAGCTCTTAGCCTAATTAGA
Source organism: Bothriochloa decipiens (assembly GCA_023333625.1). NCBI lineage: Eukaryota > Viridiplantae > Streptophyta > Magnoliopsida > Poales > Poaceae > Bothriochloa > Bothriochloa decipiens. Next base: position 28,521,813 of record CM041645.1, read on the forward strand.
TGGCAAAACAAATTTCAGAATTAAAATCCAATTATTTTATTTATTAAACATCATTGAAGGTCCATTTTTCAATTAAAAGGGCTAATTTTAACATATGCAAAAATTACTCAAATTTGGCATTTCATATTTTTCCTAGGTAGATGACATCATAAAGAACACTCACAAAACTTTTCAGAATTTTTGGAGCTATATATGAATTACTATGATTTTTCAAAGAAAATAGCATTTAAATCATTTTCTAAAAATAGAAAAAGAAAATCGGCACAGTACTCCCGCGCTGACCGACGGCTCGCCGATGGTTGACCGGCGATTACTCGCCGTCGGCGAGGTCTCCGGCGACCGGACTCGGACCACTGGGCCCAGCTCGACACGGCGAGTCGATCAGGGTGGTTAACAGTGCGGCGGAGCGGCGGTGGCGCCCATGCCGGCGGCCATGGCAGTGCAGCGGAGCTAGGGCGCGGCGACGATGCTCACCGGAGCGGTTTCTGGCGACGGCGAGCACTCAGGCGTACGCAGGGCACTCAGGCGAACATGTTTGGCAATAAGATGACACCGTCCCCTGGTCCCTAGCCAAAGCGGCAACGCGCGCGGCGTAGCGGCATGGCCGTGACGGCGGCGAGCCACGGTGACCGGCGGCTACGACACGGCAAAGATGAAATTGATGGCATAGACAGATGCAGGAGCTCACCACAATGCTGGTGCACATGTTAATGGAGGCTCGGAGCGGCTGGGTCGAGCTGCGGACGGCGGCGGTGATGGCGGCGGCGGCGCTCCGATGGCAAGGTCGGCGTCACTGGAGTTCCTGTGCACCATCCAGCCGACCAAGAAGCGCATGAGCGGCGGTATAGCATGGAGAACATGATAGAGGGGTCAACGATAATATATATTCAACCTCGACGACGATCGACGGCTTAAAAAACCACGGCGGCTCGGCAACCGGCCGCGAAGAAGACGACGGCGCGCGAGCGACTCAGGCGGCAAGAGCGAACACTGACTGGCTCGGAAGAAACATCAGGTCAAGGCGGAGCTTTGGGCAGGAGCAATCAAGTAGAGATGGAGCGATGGCGGTGAATTCGAGCGGCGGAGCGAGGTCATCGGCGGTGGCGGTAGGAAGAAAAAGAAGGAAAAACGGCGGCGGCCGACCAGTATTTATAGAGCGGAGATGATGTATGAGCGGGCGACACGACGACGATGAACCTTCGCGCATCCAGGAGCACGCTGGCGGTCGAGCAGGTGCGGCAATTGACGGCGGCGCGCGTTGAGAAGCCGGCGATGGCGGCCGACGATAGGTTTTGGTACTGTTCGCAGAAATTACAGAAATGCCGTTCGTTTTAAAATACAAATGACTCTAAAATTTATATAAGAACTTGAAAGTCTCCAAAAATATCATTTGCATAACTTTTCATGAGCTACACTTTTCTTTTAACTGGCATCCTCAAATTCTATCTAGATTTTGAAATTTGAATTCAAATTCAAAAAGGGAATAAAACCCTAGAAAAAACATTTAAAATTAATTTTGATTTTTCAATAAAACTTGAAAATCTTCAAAACTATCAAATGTTTAAATTTCCAAACCAAACCTTTTTCATATACAAAATTTTCCAAAATTTGGCATAATTTTTGAATTATGGTTTTAAAACAAAAAGGGGACAAATGCTAGAAAACTGTATTTTCAAATTCATTTGAAATTTCTTTTGGAAACTTGAAAACTTTATATACCAACTTTGTAGCTCTTATCAAGGTCTACAAACTATCTTTTTAGAGTATTTCCAAATTCTTTATAGATTTTGAATTAGAGAAAAGGGGGTAAAACTAGGTTTTAGAATAAAGGGTTTTTGAAATGGAATTCAAACTCGATTTGGTTTCTAACTTAATTGGTTGGTCATTAATGATCACAAACATCATCCAAGGATAGTTTTAGGTCATTGACCCAATGACACCCTTGGTTGACCATGTTGACTTTTGGAAAACCTTTTATAGCATTTCCAATTTGAATTTAAATCTGAATTGCCAGACTTAGAAATAAGCTTTGGAATCCAAATTCATCTTCAAATATGAAAATCATTTTTAGGGTTCGACTTAGACTTATACACTATGCTTGACACTAGTGTAAACACAGTTTACACCTCAAGTACATAGAATATAAACTAAGCATTTGCGATGACATTCAAAAATAGGGTTTTATTATTTCATGTGACAAAACATTCCAGAAACCCAATCAACCTATGAAATGTAAACTTGTTTTAGTTAATGCACATTAAGATTGACTTAAATAGGAATGCTTTGCAGTGCATATGATGACATGGTATGTTTTAGTTAATATAACACCAGAGGTGTTACAGCCTTTCCCCCTTAAAGAAATCTCGTCCCGAGATTTAAAGCCTTGAGTGAAGTAATGGAAAAGGAAATGTGTCAGGAAAACACACTTCAACTAAATTTATAAGGGAAAGAAATTGTACCACTCACATAGAGAAGTTACAACTCGTAGAAGGAATTATCACTTAGATAGGAGCATAAAACTCCAGGAAGGTTTCTAACAGATAATCTTCCGATTCCCAAGTGGCTTCTTCCTTTGAATGTTGATCCCATTGTATCTTGTACCACTTGATTGTTCTGCTTCTAGTAACATGATCCTTCTGATCCAAAACTCGGATTAGATACTTAGAGTAAGTCAAGTCAGGTTCAAGTTCAATAAATTCAACATCAATAACTTTATCTGGTACACGGAGACACTTTTTGAATTGCGACACATGGAACACATTGTGTACAGCTGACAATTGTTCAGGTAATTACAGACGATATGCCGATTGTCCACATCTTTCTATAATTGGAAATGGTCCAATGTATCGAGGTGCTAACTTACCCTTGACTCCAAATCGGGTAGCTCCTTTCATGGGTGACACCTTTAGATACACGTGATCTCCCTTATTGAACCACAATGGTCGACACCTCTGGTCCGCATAACTTTTTTGCTGAGATTGTGCCACCTTTATATTCTATTGTATCCACTTAACTTTTGCTTCAGTTTCTTTTACAAGATCAACTCCGAAGAATCTTCTTTCTCCAGGTTTGGACCAACTTAACGGAGTTCTACATCTGTGACCATATAATGCTTCAAATGGTGCCATTTTTATACTTTCTTGATAACTATTGTTGTAAGAGAACTCTACTAAAGGTAAACATTCATCCCATTTCTCTGGAAAATTAAGAACACATGCCCTCAACATATCTTCCAGTATTTGATTTACTCTTTCAGTCTGACCTCCTGTTTGTGGATGGTAGGCTGTACTATGCAAAAGGTCAGTACCTAAAGACTTGTGTAACTGCTTCCAAAACTGGGAGACAAACCGCGTGCCTCTATCAGAAACAATGGTCTTTGGTACCCCATAAAGACTTATGATGCGCTCAAAATACAATCTGGCATATTGCGAAGTTGAATTTTTACTTTGAACTGGAAGGAAATGTGCCATTTTTGTGAGTCGATCCACTATAACCCAAATTGAATCAAAACCTCTTGTTGTCCTGGGTAGACCCACTATAAAATCCATATTGATATCTTTCCATTTCCAAACTGGAATGGGTAATGGTTGAAGTTCTCCTGCTGACTTCAAATGTACAGCTTTGACTTTCTGACAAGTATCACACTGAGCCACATACTTAGCAATTTCTATCTTCATCTAGGTCCACCAAAATTTCTGTTTTAGATCATGATACATCTTATTACTTCTTGGATGAATAGAAAACTTTGAAAGATGTGCTTCATCCAGGATCTTTTGTCTCAACTCAGGATCTTTTGGTATGACCAGACGATTCTTATCTTCATAAGATATAGCAATATTCACTACCTCATGAAAAGTGGCATATGGATTCCCCGTCATCATTCTCTGGATTTTACTATTCAGACCTCTGAGGAAACACTCTTTCTTCTTACGGTCAGTACTAACATAGTCTGACGCATATTGAGATAAGTGATTGAATTTGCCAAAATAATGCATTACTGACATATCACCTTGCCTCAAGGAAAGAAATTCTTTATGGTCATGATTCCCTCAGGAATAAAATATGCTCGAAAGGCTTCATGAAACTCAGTCCAAGTAATACGATGGCCTTCGGGCTGAGCAGCAACAAAATTTACCCACCAGGCTCTTATAGTTCCTTTCAACTACTGGGCTGCAAACATGGGCTTCTGATATTCTGTGCACTCGATTAGCCCAAACTTCTGCTCCATAGTGCGGAGCCAATCATCGACCTCCATGGGTTCATCTACTCTGGTGAAAACCGGAGGACGGGTGTCTGTGAAATCCACATATGTGGTTTCATTTCTATTGTTTCGACCATGATTTCCCTATCTGGCATTGTGATTCTGATTTTGAGCCATCATTTTTGTTGCAGTGACTAATGTTGCAACTGCATCAGCTAGAGTGGGTGGGACTGGTGGAGGATTTGGGATATCACCTCCATCATGAGATGAGCCAGCAGCATCACGGGAATGGGTGTGAACAGGCATCTGTTGATAAGCAAACTATACTTTATTCACAAAACCTTATGGGATGTCAGAAGGAGATATTACAATAGTGCAACATACTTATGATACACTATTTTTTTGTTACAACAGTCTGCACTCCTACAAGACTTCCCACACCTACTAGGCTTTAGAAAGCAAGAAAAGGATATATTACCCATCTTACTTTCCAATCTCCTTATTCATCCTCCTCAGGATCCTCTTCCTCTTCAGGATCTTCCGCCTCTTCAGGCTCTTCCTCTACTATCTCTGGATCTTCTTCTTCCATAACATCTTCTTCATCTTCATTCTCTATATCCATTTGGTTTTCTTCTTCTTCATCGATGACATCATCATCGACAGATTCTAGTTCTTCAGGGTCTTCCTCTTCCTCATCCTGACCCATTACAAGACCAAGGTCATCCTGGACTGCCTGTCTTTAATATTTAGGATCCAATAAGTTATTTAACCTCACACATTCATCATCAGCTTCCTTCGCATATTCCTCCAAATCTTTCACATAATCCTCAAGTTCTTGGATACGATTATTTGCTGCATCTTCTCGTGCCCAAGCATCATTTCTTTGGTGCTTCATATGCTTTCGGGATCGCCTCAACTGAGTAATTTCGGCGGCCTCTTCAATCCTGTCGGCTTCAGCCCTTTCCAACTCGGACCTAAGCCTTGCTATTTCAGCTTGGGGATCCGGATGCGGATTGCTACTGCTTTCACCAATCTCATATCTGGGGGCTAACTGATGTCGAGGTACCCCCTTCGGTGTAGTGCTCTTACGAGGAGTTTGCTTGGTAATGGCCATCCTAAAGCAAGATAGGTCATAAAAGATAAGGATAGATAGGGAGAAGTCTAAAGGTTAGCATGAAAAAGGATTGATACTACTTAACCCAAACCACCTTAAAGGGGAAAGTAATTAAACAGATTAATTAAGCATGATGCATGAATGAACTTATGATCTAAATGTAAAAGAGTTGTAAAGCAACACTTACATATAAATAACTTTTATAACATAGGGCAATATAATATGCTATTCCACCACCACACTTTGTAAAATCAGAATAAGGGCCGATAGAAAGAATCATAGATAAGGAATAAGCAATTTGGACCCAAAATAATCAAGTTAAAATTATTTGACTCAAAACTTTTGAAGTTTTCATAAAAGAATACTACAATAACTCTTCTTAACAATGATCCGGCTCCGATACCAGCTGTGGCAGAACCTCCTAAATCATATGGCCCATACGCATGATTATTGTCTAAACAGACTCTAAATAACCATGACTGTGGTCCATATGACTTAAAAAGTCTGTCGGGTAAATCCCGAATCATCCACGATTCTCCGAGCAGGATCAATCGTTGTAGAGAGACATTGCAGTATTACAATAGTTTGATATAAATAATATACCACAGAGTAAAACAATGGAAGGCTTACAATAACATAAGTTTACAAACCTTTGAGTTTCAAATATTTACAACCATAAGTTTAGATCGTACAAACCATAATAGTAGTGGAGTAGCAGTATATAACTTTATTACAAAACCAAACGGTAAGCTCTGCCCAAGAGCTAAACATCTTACTCGTCGTCACTTTCCTCGACGACGGTCATGCAGCAGTATGCAAAGCATTCCTGCCCATGAGGCTCACCTGCAACAAGGGTTCAACAAACCCTGAGTACAAAAGTACTCAACAAGACTGACCCGACGAAAAAGAGGGGTGGAGACTCAAGAAATGCAGTCTAGAGGGACAAGGTAAGGCTTGTAAGAGATAAGAAATTTTTGCGGAAAGGCTTAACAGAAAGTAAAGCTTGCTTGGACTAGCTCCAATTATCAACAAACTTCATTAGTAAACCTTAATCTTTGTTCAAGTTGTCACTACGATGATGAACACCGATCGAGTCTTCTTCTTCGAGAAGCAACAGCGATTCGAATCCATTTTCATACCCAGCTGGGACCTAGGTCACTAGAATACCGAAGACTTTAACTCCGATGCACCCCAGATGAACCGATATACCGGGATAACAACCGCAGTCATATATCACCACATGATACATGTGAGCTCTGCGGCCCAGCGTACCGAGATACAAGGGAACTTAAACCCCACAGTAAAACACACTATGACACATGTGGAGGCTCTGGCCCCACTATAGGTCACTCCATGATATACACGGCTCCAACCATCCATATATCACTTCATGCACGTGGATTTCTAAATTCTCGATATCACCAGTTTACCAACGGACGGGACCTAGGGCATCAACAGACAGAAACACTACAGAGGGACTCTATTCTCAGTGCAAGTTAGCCGTCCAGACTCGATTTATTTCTATTATCAAGATTCCAACAAGAAAACCAATCTCATCTTTTTCATTCTTTTGCCTTTGAACACTTAAATAATTAAGCAGGGCTAAGCGTTACTACTTAACTTCCAAAGCAGGTAACAAGGAATAAGGAAATAAGACAGGTAATGCAATTGGTGGGTTTTCACTCAATTCCTACTACTTAATGCAACATATCATAGCTGAAGCGATAAAACTTTTATAAATAGAATAGGGTTTGAATGCATCCGGGGCTTGCCTTGATGTTCAGGGTAGCCGGTCTCAAACTCTGGATCAACTCCTGATTCCTGAAGGTGCTCTTCCTTCGGATCTGGGCGACAACGTTAACTCTCCCTTAACGGAAGCTATTCGATAATTAATATGCTTTAACATGATGGAATAGTAAACATGATGCTCGATGGATGCATGATCAGATTAAGCGAACAAGTACAACTTTTCTTCACGATACAGTTGCAAGCCAACAAAACTTCGTTATAAAACTCATTAGGGTTAACTACGCCATTTAAGAAATTAATTAAACACATGAAATAACGTTAATTAAGCCCAAATGACATGATTAAGGTAAGCGCAAATAGTTAATTAAAGTGCCAAAGGTCATTAGGGTTAATGACCCAAGGTCATCAATCAATCCCAAAGTCAAACAAATCCTATAATGATTAAACTCAAATAAACGGATTAATTAATTATTTAAAAGCATTAATAAAGGCATAAAAATTAAAGTTATCAAATTAAGCCCAAATTTTTATTTTAGAAAGCTCTTAGCCTAATTAGATGGCAAAACAAAATTCAGAATTAAAATCCAATTATTTTATTTATTAAAAATCATTGAAGGTCCATTTTTCAATTAAAAGGGCTAATTTTAACATATGCAAAAATTACTCAAATTTGGCATTTCATATTTTTCCTAGGTAGATGACATCATAAAGAACACTCACAACAATTTTCAGAATTTTTGGAGCTATATATGAATTACTATGATTTTTCAAAGTAAATAGCATTTAAATCATTTTCTAAAAATAGAAAAAGAAAATCGGCACAGTACTCCCGCGCTGACCGACGGCTCGCCGGCGGTTGACCGACGATTACTCGCCGTCGGCAAGGTCTCCGGTGACCGAACTTGGACCACTAGGCCCAGCTCGACATGACGAGTTGATCAGGGTGGTTAACGGTGCGGCGGAGCGGCGGCGGCACCCACGCCGGCGACCATGGCGGCGCGGCGGAGCTAGGGCATGGTGGCGAAGCTCACCGGAGTGGTTTCCGGTGACGGCGAGCACTCGAGCGTACGCAGGGCACTCAGGCAAACCCGTTTGGCAATAAGATGACACCGTCCCCTGGTCCCTAGCCAAAGCGGCAACGCGCGCGGCAGAGCGGCATGGCCGTGCCGGCGGCAAGCCACGGTGATCGGCGGCTACGACATGGCAAAGACAAAATTGATGGCACAGACAGATGCAAGAGCTCACCACGGTGCTGGTGGGCACGTTAATGGAGGCTCGGAGCGGCTGGGTCGAGCTGCGGACGGCGGCGGTGATGGCGGCGGCGGCGCTCCGATGGCAAGGTTGGCGTCACCGGAGTTCCTGTGCACCATCCTGCCGACCAAGAAGCGCATGAGGGGCGATATAGCATGGAGAACACGATAGAGGGCTCAAAGATAATATATATTCAACCTCGACGATGGTCGACGGCGAAAAAACCGCTGCGGCTTGGCGACCGGCCGCGAAGAAGACGACGGCGCGCGAGCGACTCAGGCGGCAAGAGCGAACATTGATTGGCTCGGAAGAAACGTCAGGTCAAGGCGGAGCTTTGGGCAGGAGCAATCGAGTAGAGATGGAGTGACGGTGGCGAATTCGAGCGGCAGAGCGAGGTCGTCGGCGATGGCGGCAGGAAGAAAAAGAAGGAAAAACGGCGGCGGCCGACCGGTATTTATAGAGCGGAGACGATGTATGAGCGGGCGACACGACGACGATGAACCTTCGCGTGTCTATGAGTGCGCTGGCGATCGAGCAGGTGCGGCGGTGGACGGCGGCGCACGTTGAGAAGCCGGCGATGGCGGCCGACGATAGGTTTCTGTACTGTTCGTAGAAATTACAGAAATGCCGTTCGTTTCAAAATACAAATTACTCCAAAAATTATATAAGAACTTGAAAATCTCCAAAAATATCATTTGCATTACTTTTCAATAGCTACACTTTTCTTTTAACTGGCATCCTCAAATTCTATCTAGATTTTGAAATTTGAATTCAAATTCAAAAAGGGAATAAAACCCTAGAAACAAACATTTAAAATTACTTTTGATTTTTCAATAAAACTTGAAAATCTTCAAAACTATCAAATGTTTAACTTTCCAAAACAAACCTTTTTCATATACAAAATTTTCAAAAATTTTGCATAATTTTTGAATTATAGTTTTAAAACAAAAAGGGGACAAATGTTAAAAAACTGTATTTTTAAATTCATTTGAAATTTCTTTTGGAAACTTGAAAAAACTTTATATACCAACTTTGTAGCTCTTGTCAAGGTCTACGAACTATCTTTTTAGAGTATTTCCAAATTCTTTATAGATTTTGAATTAGAGAAAAGGGGGTAAAACTAGGTTTTAGAATAAAGGGTTTTTGAAATGGAATTCAAACTCGATTTGGTTTCTAACTTAATTGTTGGTCATTAATGATCACAAACATCATCCAAGGACATTTGTAGGTCATTGACCCAATGACACCCTTGGTTGACCAATTTGACTTTTGAAAAATCTTTTATAGCATTTCCAATTTGAATTTAAATCTGAATTGCCAGACTTAGAAATAAGCTTTGGAATCCAAATTCATCTTCAAATATGAAAATCATTTTTAGGGTTGGACTTAGACTTATACACTATGCTTGACACTAGTGTAAGCACGGTTTACACCTCAAGTACATAGAATATAAACTAAGCATTTGCGATGACATTCAAAAATAGGGTTTTATTATCTCATGTGACAAAACATTCCAGAAACCCAATCAACCTGTGAAATTTAAACTTGTTTTAGTTAATGCACATTAAGATTGACATAAACAGGAATGCTTTGCAGTGCATATGATGACATGGCATTTTTTAGTTAATATAACACCAGAGGTGTTACACTCCATGTCAAAAACTAATCACTCTAGGTTATTCATCAACTCTTTGAACATCCATTTAAATCCCTAGCCCCACAAAAACTAAGTGAATAGGTGCAGTCAGCTATTTCTCATCCGTTGTTTCTAGACTCTTTTTTTGGTTGGCGATAACTCCCAGGATCAAAATGCCTCCATGTCAAAAACTAATCACTCAAGGTTATTTATCAACTCTTTGAACATCCATTTAAACCTCTAGCCCCACAGAAACATAGTGAATAGGTGGAGTCAGCTATTTCTAATCCGAAAGTTGATAAAAAGGCTGTTTCTGGACTCATTTTTTATTGGTTGGCGATAACTCCCAGAATTGAAATGCCTCCATCTCAAAAAATTAATCACTCCAGGTTATTTATCGACTCATTGAACATTCATTTAAACCCCTAGCCCCATAGAAACTGAGTGAACAGGTGGAGTCAGCTATTTCTAATCCGAAAGTTGATAAAAAGGCTGTTTCAGAACTCATTTTTTATTAATTTGCGACAACTCTCAGGATCCAAATGCCTTCATGT
>CM041645.1:28537317-28558402 GCA_023333625.1 Bothriochloa decipiens
GCCCCACAGAAACATAGTGAATAGGTGCAGTCAGCTATTTCTAATCTAAAAGTTAATAAAAAGGTTGTTTCTGGACTCGTTTTTTATTGGTTGACGATAACTCCTAGGATCGAAATGCCTCTATGTCAAAAAATAATCACTCTAAGTTATTTATCAACTCTTTGAACATCTATTTCAACCTCTAGCCCCACATAAACATAGTGAATAGGTGGAGTCAGCTATTTCTAATCCAAAAGTTGATAAAAAGGCCGTTTTTGGACTCATTTTTTATTTGTTTGCGATAACTCCCAGATCAAAATGCCTCCATGTCAAAAACTAATCACTCTAGGTTATTTGTAAACTCTTTGAACATCCATTTAAACCCTTAGCCCCATAGAAACTAAGTGAACTGGTGGAGTCCGCAATTTCTAATCCGAAAGTTGATGAAAAGGCCGTTTGAGAACTCATTTTTTAATAATTTGCGACAACTCTCAGGATCCAAATGCCTTCGTGTCAAAAACTAATCACTCTAGGTTATTTATCAACTCTTTGAACATCCATTTAAATCCCTAGCCCCACAGAAACTAAGTGAATAGGTGCAGTCAGCTATTTCTAATCCGCCAGTTGATAAAAAGGTTGTTTCTGGACTCATTTTTTATTGGTTGGCGATAACTCCTAATATCGAAATGCCTCTATGTCAAAAATAATCACTATAAGTTATTTATCAACTCTTTGAACATCCATTTAAACCCCTAGCCCCATAGAAACATAGTGCTACAACAAAAACGTCTGACTTCTTGTACCAAGAAGCAAGAGGCTCAGGGGCTACACTCAGTGAGTGCAATTTTTTCTAAAATTGCACTCACCAAAGAACTAAGACAGAAGCTACCAAGAAGAAAGAGCATCCCAAGATTTCACCTCAAAAGAACCTAGGCTTCCGAGTTCCAAATCCTAGAATGCTCAGGGGTTTGTCGATGGGGGACACCGGAGGTTCCCCAAGAAGACAAAATACAGATGGAGGATCGAAGAACCTGCCGCCTGATTCGAAGAGAACACGAAGTAACATGACATGAGAACTACCATATCCTGGACGAATTATAATAGGAAAGATTATGAAACAACTAGTTTAGGACTCATTCCTAGAATCCAACTAGGAATCGTAGAACCTACAGCCGGTCTCGCCCCATATAAGGCTGCTGAGGGTACCCCTGTAAACAACACGAACTACACAACGCACTACAATCCCTCATACTCATCAATAGAACACAATAGGCTCATGCCGATTGGACGTAAAGGTCTTTACTCAACGCAAGTCAAGTGCCCAAACTCGTATAAAATCGTCTGTCTCATCAAGCTTGTTGCCACAACCTTCGAGTTCCGCAATCTACAAAGCTCTTCCAAACAAAACACCCTGCCGGGTACCCCGGTGGTGGGCTATCAGTGATAAAACATCGAACGAGCTTTGACTGGAGGTGTTGAGGTCCAAACTGAGGGGTGGTTGAGGGGGTCAAGACCTAGACGGATAGGGCCGATCCCCGAAAAATGCGGTGCTGGTGTTTACTATTGTGTCTCGAGGGGGTGCCTGAAGAGGCATAGTGCCCGGCATGGCATAACAGTGCGGTACGGATCACCAATTCTCTAGGTATGGGCAGCAAAAGGTGGATTTGACTGCCATACTTGGTCACTGTAACATCGCTGTAGCTATGATGTCAGGCAGGAGTTGATGGGAGCATTAAATACCTTCATTCCCGTACAGGAGGTAGGTGAGTTGAACAGGGAGCAGCAGCAGATGGGGGGTCGTTCGTCTGCGGGGAGTTTCATCACCCTACGGGGGGTCGACTACCCATGTCAAGTTTTGTCACTCAAGGTCCCCTGTCGAGGTGGAGCTCACGTGGGTCGGCTCGGCCTGTTCGTGGGCCAGCCCAGTATCGCCTGCGTCGTGCTTTTTCTTTTTGAGAGGTTGCAGGCTTGATTTGCGGGAAGCTTTCTCAGGGGTTTTTTGCTAATTATTCAGGGATTATTTCCCCTGGGTTTGTGTTTAGGGTACCCCCTTCCAGGTACCTGATAGTGCCCCCAAGTCTCTATGTGAGTGCTGGCACTCACGTAGAGGCAATTGAACTAGAGTCATAGCGTTTACCATTTTTCGAAGGGTGCGTGTGAGGTGGTTCAGTAGAATACTCCTCTGAGGGCTTTATTCGCCCTTTATCGAGGGGTGCTTGAGTGGTTTAGTCCTCAGGTGGGCTTAATCATCTCATATCGAGGCCTTTCGTGTAGTGGTCAAGCGTGGTAGGTCTCCTCCGAGGGCTGAGCGGTCTTGAACTGGAGTCACTGGGCTAACACCTCATCCTTCGAGTACTTACTTAAACGAGTGGTCAAGTCAAGCCCCCGAGCATGTTCGACCCTCGTTTCATCGAGGGGTGCCGAGCGTAGTCGAGCCCTCGGGCCTCACGTGGCCGGGGCTTTGCTAGCTTCGAGCGTCCATCCCATGAGCCCTTTTGATCAGGTATGGGGTGAGAAGCATCGTACTGCCCTCGATTAGGCGAGTCTCGACGTCCTCTGTCGAGCCATTATTAGGAATTTCAAGCAAAAGCTCATGCCCTGTTTGATAGGGGTCGACTTGTGGCTGCGGAGGCATTGTTGTTGGAGCAAACCAAATGGACACATGGATGCCGATCCCTTTTAATAGGGCTCGATGGCCTGATGCCTCCCGCCGAGGGGATTCCGTAGTGTTCCCTTAGTTTTGCCTTAAAAAAGTTTGGGGGGCCTCAAGAGTTTGTTCTCGAGCCGGGGCCTCGCGTTGGCTCCCCCTAGTCATCCTAGACTTAGGCACTTGAGAAAGGTTGTCGAACCCTGATAGAGGGCCAACCTTTGCTCCCTTGAGATTTTTTCGTGGGGCCAGGGCCCTCCTTCCTTCTTGTGGAAGATACCGTCGCGATGACTCCTTCCGTCCGTTGGGCATGCCTTTTTCTGCAGAAGACGGAATGGCGTAGTCATAGGGGATGTGGGCAACGGCTAGAGACCAAGCGTGCGACGCATGTCCCTGCATCTAGGAATCGAGGGAGCAGTTAGGTGCATGCATTAAATGCAAAGATTTACCTGCTCCCCGGCTAAATCCACCCGTTGCTCTTTGGCCCACCTATAAATTTGGGGGTAGGGTTTCGTTCATTCCCCACCTTGCCTTCTTGCTTCTGCTGCCGCTGCTAAAGACCAGAGTGAACCGATTTGTTAGTGCAAGGAAGAGAGACAGAGAAATTGGGAATCTTCATGCCCGTCCGTCCGCTTAGCAGATCTGATTCGCCGCCATGCCTATGGAGATCCTCCTCATGGAAGACTGGCCATCATCGTTCGTGACGGTGCAAGAGCTACAGAAGTTGGTAGACGAGGTGCTCCTTCGTCCTATCACCTCGACTGACCAGCCAGAGTGGAGGGCGTCGCTGAGGAGCCACCGGGAGCCGGACCCGCCGGCGGGCTACGTCGCGAGCTTCATCGCCTCTCACAAGATGGGGCTCATGGTGCCGCCTAGCCGGTTCATGCGCGTGCTGACCAACCACTACTAGGTCGAGCTCCAGTAGCTCTTCCACAATGCCATCTCCAATGTAGCCATCTTCGCTGCCGTCTGCGAGGTGTACCTGGGGATGGAGCTGCATTGGGAGTTGTGGCTCCATCTCTTTAAGGGGGATTACTTCACCAAGCCAGTGTCATCTAGGGTGAGGAGCATTGCTCACACCGACTGCTGCAACTTGGCACTAGAGAGGATAGAGCAGTACATCCTGACAGGGTTGATATCCAACCACGGTGGGTGGCATGCCCGGTGGTTCTACCTCTGGAACAACAGCGGTTGGCTGCCTCACTGTACTGGGCATACCATCGGGGAGCGCCCATACCACTAGCCGCATGGTGTGGCAGGGCACCTTTAGCCAAGGTTGGACCCCCTCCTCAATGCATTGAGGATGTTGTGCAACCGTGGTCTGACCGCCGGGATCGTCGTCTTGGCCTTCCACAGCCGGAGGGTCCTCCCATTGATGCAGCGCTCCTGTGCCTGGACCAGATGGGCCCCGGGGTACCCCTCGAGGGGTGTCGAATGCTGGCTGTGGAGCTTCCCACTGAGGAAGTCATGAAATGTGTGAAGGGAGCGATCATCGGCCCTTTCACAATAGAAAAGGTGAACAACGTCCTGATGCTACCAGACGACGGCCATGTGCAGTTGGTGAGTGTCCTATTCTACTATTTTTGAGTTCCCCTTTTCTTTGCCTTATTCTTGTGTCCTCTGTCATGGGCTTGTGAGCAGGGGGTCTTAGATTTTAGGGTGTCGATGCCTCAGGTCAAGGAAGATGAGCCCTATCATCAGGTGAGATGCTTTACCGCTCATCAACAAAAGGAGAAAAAAGATGAGGAACAAAATAAGAAGAAGAAGCACCTCAAGCATACGGCGCTCGAGCAGCGCTGGGCGAAGCAGAGGCGTGATGGGCTTCCCGATGAGGTGTCTCCCTTGAAGAAAGAGGAGGACGATGATGACGTGGGTAGTGATGATGAAGGGGTGTAGGCGTGCCTTGATGCCTTGTTGCCTAATCCTCCCTGAGCTAATGTTCGTTCTACACAGGAGATGGTCGAGGCGGGGTCAACCTCTTAGGCGTCGAGGGCGACTTCAGTGCCCATTGAGAGCCGAGAGGCGAGGGCCTTAGAGCAGTCATGGGAGGAAAGGATGACTGATTGCTCCACCCATGGCAGGTCATCGCCGTGGTGCACACGCGGTGGGACACTACCAGCCTCGTCGTGGGGTGGGTCCGTCATGCCGCCACCCAAGACTAGGTCCTCTGTCCTCGGTGCACGGACCTAAGGCCAATCATCCTCAGAGAAGGAGAGGACACCGAAGACATCATCAGCGGTGGTTTTGGGCGGCTTTGGTTCTGACAAGGGCCTGTTGAAGAAGGGGCTCAGAAGCCCCAGAGTGGTCGGAGGACGGGCGAGAGGGTGCCCCTCATCTCGGTGGGGTAAGTTTCTTGTGTTTTTTGGTTTCATTTCCTTTCTTTGCTATATGTGGGGATCTTAATGTCCCTCCACTTGTGCATGTTCAGGTTCATGTGCATGCCAGAGATGGTGACTCCCTCTCCAGCCAAGTGGCTCAAGATTGATGCTGCTGCTAAGATGGTGTCATCAGTGCCAGGTGTTACTTCGGGGCCCTAGTCGGTGACGGAGGCCATTTGGGTTACAAAAGCTCAAGCTGCTATGGCCCATGGTAAGCTAATGGGCACTGCCCTTGTTGCAGGCTCAAGTGCACCGGGGACCGTGGTGGGTGACGGTGTGACCCAGGACCAGGAACGGACCGTGGTGCCCCCAGCACCACCGTTCTTGAAAGTGACGCTAGTGACCGGGCGCCGGGGTCGACAGAGGAGGCCCCGATCACCATTGAGGATGAGGGGGAGAATCCTCCGTCAGTGACACAAAGGAAGCAGTGGACCACTATGGCAGAACCTCCTAAATCATATGGCTCACACGCATGATTATTGTCTAAACAGACTCCAAATAACCATGATTGTGTTCCATATGACTTAAAAAGTCTGTCGGGTAAATCCCGAATCATCCACGATTTTTTGAGCAGGATCAATCATTATAAAGAGGCATTGCAGTATTGTAACAGTTTGATATAAATAATATACATCAGAGTATAATAGTGGAAGACTTATAATAACATAAGTTTACAAACCTTTGAGTTTCAAATATTTACAACCATAAGTTTAAATTGCACAAACCATAATAGTAGTGGAGTAGCGGTAGATAACTTTATTACAATACCAAATGATAAGCTCTGCCCAAGAGCTAAACATCTTACTCGTCGTCACTTTCCTCGATGACTGTCATGCAGCAGGATGCAAAGCACTCTACCCATGAGGCTCACCTGCAACAAGGGTTCAACAAACCCTGAGTACAAAAGTACTCAACAAGACTGACCCGACGAAAAAGAGGGGTGAAGACTCAAGAAATGCAAGCTAGAGGGACAAGGTAAGGCCTATAAGAGATAAGAAATTTTGCAAAAAAGCTTAATAGAAAGTAAAGTTTGCTTTGATCTAGCTCCAATTACCAACCAACTTCATTATTAAACCTTAGTCATTGTTCAAGTTGTTACTACGATGATGAACACCGATCGAGTCTTCTTCTTCGAGAAGCAACGACGATTCGAATCCATTTTCATACCCAACTGGGACCTAGATCACTGGGATACCACAGACTTTAACTCTGATGCATACCAGATCACAGATATACTGGGATAACAACCGTAACCATATATCACCACATGATACACCTGAGCTCTTCTGCCCCGTGTACCGATATACATGGAAACTTAAACCCACAGTATAACACACTATGACATATGTGGGGACTCTGGCCCACTATATGTCACTCCATGATATGCGTGGGGACTCTGGCCCATTGTATACCACTTCATGCATGTGGATTTCTAATTTCTTGATATCACCAGTTCACCAACGGATGGGACCTAGGGCATCAACAGACGGAAACACTACAGAGGGACTCCATTCCGAGTGCAAGTTAGCCGTCCGGACTCAATTTATTAACTAACATCAAGATTCCAACAAGTAAAACCAATCTCATCTTTTTCATTCTTTTACTTTTGAACACTTAACTAATTAAGCAGGGCTAAGCATTACTACTGTCTTCCAAAGCAGGTAAGAAGGAATAAGGAAGTAAGACAGGTAATGCAATTGGTGGGTTTTCACTCAACTCCTATTACTTAATGCAATATATCATGGCTGAAGCGATAAAACTTTTATAAATAGAATAGGGTTTGAATGCATCCGAGGCTTGCCTTGGTATTCAAGGTAGACGGTCTCGAACTCTGGATCAACTCCTGATTCCTCAATCTGCTCGTCCTTGGGATCTGGTGCGACAACGTTAACTCTTCGTTAACGGAAACTATTCGATAATTGATATGCTTTAACATGATGGAATAGTAAACATGATGCTCGATGGATGCATGATCAGATTAAGGGCTTGAGTACAACTTTTCTTCACGATAAAGTTGCAAGCCAACAAAACTTCGCTTATTAAGCTCATTAGGGTTAACTACGCCATTTAAGAAATTAATTAAACACATGAAATAACGTTGATTAAGCCCTAATGACATGATTAAGGTAAGCGCAAACAATCAATTAAAGTGCCAAAGGTCATTAGGGTTAATGACCCGAGGTCATTAATCAATCCTAAAGTCAAACAAATCCTATAATGATTAACCTTAACTAAAGGGGTTAATTAATTATTTAAAAGCATAAAATAAAGGCATAAAAATTAAAGTTGTCTAACTAAGCTCAAAATTTTATTTTGAAAAGCTCTTGGCCTAATTAGATGGCAAAACAAATTTTAGAATTAAAAGCCATTTATTTTATTTATTAAAAATCATTGAAGGTCCATTTTTAATTAAAAGGGCTAATTTTAACATATTCAAAAATTACTCAAATTTAGCATTTCATATTTTTCCTAGGTAGATGACATCATAAAGAACATACACAAAAATTTTTAGAATTTTTGGAGCTATACATGAATTATTATGATTTTTCAAAAAATAGCATTTAAATTATTTTCTGAAAATAGAAAAAGAAAAATCGGCACAGTGCTCCCGCGCTGACCGACGTTCCGCCGGCGGTTGACCGGCGATTACTCGCCGGCGGTGAGGTCTCCGGTGACAAGTTTTGTCCCTACAGGCTCATCTCGACACGGCGAGTCGATTGAGTTAGCTAACGGCGCGGCGGGGCGACGACGGCACCCACGCCGGCGGCCATGGCGGCGCGGCAGAGCTCGGGCGCGGCGGCGACGCTCACCGGAGCGATTTCTGACGATGGTGAGCACTCGGGCGTACGTAGGGCGTCCATACGAACACACTGGGCCAGAAGATGAAGTCGCTCCTGACCCCTAACTCCAACGACCACGCGCGCGGCGGTGCTGGCCAGGCATGCCGACGGCGAGCTTCGGTGTCCGGCGGCTACGACACGATAAAGATGAAATTGATGGCACAGACAAATGCAGGAGCTCACCACGGTGCGGATGCGCGCGTTGATGAAGGCCCGGAGTGTTTGAGTCGAGCTGCGGACGGCGGCGCTGATGGCGACGGCGCTCCGACGGCAAGAACGGCGTCACCGGAGTTCCTGTGGACCATCAAGCTGGCCAGGATGCGCATGAGGGGTAGGATAGGATGGAGAACACGATAGCTGGGTTAAAGATATATATTCTACCGTGGAGACGGTCGACGGCGAAAGAGCTCACGGCGGCTCGGCGACCGGCCGCGAAGAAGATGACGGCGCGCGGGCAGCTTGGGCGAGGAGAGCAAGCACGAGCTAGCTCAAACTGACCGTAAGGATGTGGCAAAGCTAATGGCAAGAGCAATCGAGCAGAGATGGAGCGACAGTGGCGAATTTGGACAGCGGAGCAAGGTCGTCGGCGACGGCGGCGGGGAGAAGAAGAAGAAGTCGGCCACGGCCGACCTATTTATAGGGCAGGGATGATGCTTGGACGAGCAACACGACGACGATGAAACTTCACACGTCCAGGAGCACGTTGGTAGCCGAGCATGTGCGGCGGTGGACGGTGGCGCGGGTTGAGAAGCCGGCGATGGCGGCCGACGATAGGTTTCAGCTCTGTTCTTGATAATTATAGAAATGCCACTCATTTAAAAATACAAATTACTTCAAAATTTATATAAGAACTTGAAAATCTCCAAAAATATCATTTGCATAACTTTTCAAGAGCTACACTTTTCCTTTAACTGGCATCCTCAAATTCTGTTTGGATTTTGAAATTTGAATTCAAATTCAAAAAGGGGATAAAACCCTAAAAAAATTTAAAATTACTTTTGATTTTTCAATAAAACTTGAAAATATTCAAAACTATGAAATGTTTAACTTTCCAAAACAAACCTTTTTCATATACAAATATTTCCAAAATTATGCATAAATTTTGAATTATGGTTTTAAAATCAAAAGGGGACAAATGCTGGAAAACTGTATTTTCAAATTCATTTGAGATTTCTTTTGGAAACTTGAAAAACTTTATGACCAACTTTGTAGCTCTTGTCAAGATCTACAAACTATCTTTTTAGAGTATCTCCAAATTCTTTATAGATTTTGAATCACAGAAAAGGGGGTAAAACTAGGTTTTGGAATAAAGGGTTTTTGAAATTGAATTCAAACTCGATTTGGTTTCTAACTTAATTGGTTGGTCATTAGTGATCACAAACATCATCCAAGGACATTTTTAGGTCATTGACCCAATGACACCCTTGGTTGACCAAATTGACTTTCAAAAAACACTTTATAGCTTTCCAATTTGAATTTAAATTTGAATTGCAAGGCTTGGGAATAAGCTTTGAAACCCAAATTAAACTTCAAATATGGAAACAAATTTTTAAGGGTTGAACTTAGGTTTATACACTATGCTTGACACTAGTGTAAACATGGTTTACACCTCAAGTACATAGAATATAAACCAAGTATTTGCGATGACATTCAAAAGTAGGGTTTTATTATTTCATGTGACAAAACATTCCAGAAACACAATCAACCTATGAAATGTAAACTTGTTTTAGTTAATGCACATTAAGGTTGACTTAAACATGAATGCTTTGCAGTGCATATGATGACATGGCATGTTTTAGTTAATATAACACCAGAGGTGTTACAACCGCCCTAGGAATCAGGGGTGACGCCCCCCAGCAGCAGTGGTCATCATGGCCGCAAGGTGTAACATCCCTAAAAATCCAAACACCAAGAATCAGAACCAATAAAAATTTTTCTAAAATAACCCATGGTTGCTGAGTGTCATGTTGGAAGACATCCAATAGTTGCACAAGTAGCACCTAATGTTAGCATGAGCATTTCATTTAATTCGCAGCGCTTGATTTGCTTCTTGCTGATTTTATGTAATGAATATTAAAATCAACAACACTTTAAATCACATGTGTATATATGTGTCACTAACCAAGGACATGGACCCCACATGCCCCATGAGACCCTAGGGGGCCCACTAAGTACATGTGCCATGGTCACTAACCCTCTTCACTAACAAGGTCATGGCATAATTGGATTAGTGGTAAAGTAATAGAAACAGAAATGGTGAAAGGATATAAGGAAATGGAAAAGAGGCAAATCAGCCCGGAGCAGCCAGCAGCCTAGCTCAGCCTACTAGGCCTTGCCCGCGCTGTCGCCCCCATGGCCCAGCTCGCCAGGAAACGGCCCGGCCTACCTACCCTGTTCCTGCGTCTTGCGGCCCAGCAAGGCCAGCCCAGCCCAGCTAGCCATGCACGCCCCCGCGGCCCACCTGGACGACGCGGCCAGCCAGGCTCACCCATGCCTCGCTAGCTGCCCACAGCCCACGAGGCCGATGGCCCAGCAAGGAGGACGCCACAGCCATGCCGCTCCCCCTCTCACTGCCATGTGGGCCCTACCTGTCAGCTGTTTCCTTGCCACTTATGGGAGTTCCCCTGTCTTGTCCGGTGCACCAAAAGAAGCCATGGTCACGCCCAGCCATCCACGCTGCCATCGCCCTACGTGATGCACGCCATGCGTCTAGCTTGTTTATCAACTCTTTGAACATCGATTTAAACCCCTTGCCCCACACAAACTAAGTGAAAAGGTGGTGTCAGCTATTTCTAATCTGAAAGTTAAAAAAAGACCATTTTCGGACTCATTTTTTATTGGTTGGCGATAACTTGCAGGATCAAAATGTCTCCATCTCAAAAACTAATCATTCTAGGTTATTTATCAACTCTTTCAACATCCATTTAAACCCTTGGCCCCATACAAACTGAGTGGACAGGTGTACTCACCTATTTCTAATCCGAAAGGTGATAAAAGGGCCGTTTCAGGACTAATTTTTTATTGGTTGGCGATAACTCCTTGGATCGAAATGCCTGCATGTCAAAAAAAATTGCTCTAGGTTATTGGACAACTCTTTGAATATCCATTTAAACCTCTAACCCCATACAAACTGAGTGAACAGGTGGATTCACCTATTTCTATTCCGAAAGTTGATAAAAGTCCATTTCAGGACGCATTTTTTATTGGGTTGCGATAACTCCCAGGATCAAAATACCTCCATGTTAAAAACTAATCACTCTAGGTTATTTAACAACTCTTTGAACGTCCATTTAAACCCCTAGCCCCGCAGAAACTGAGTGAACCGGTGGAGTCAGCTATTTCTAATTCGAAAGATGATAAAAATCCGTTTTAGGACTCATTTTTTATTGGTTGGCGATAACTCCCAGGATCGAAATGCCTCCATGCCAAAAACTAATCACTCTAGGTTGTTTATAAACTCTTTGCATATATATTTAAACCTGTGGCCCCATAAAAACTGATTGAATAGGTGGAGTCAGATATTTCTATACCAAAAATTGATAAAAACGCCGTTACAGGACTCATTTTTTATAGGTTGGCGATAACTCCCAGGATCGAAATGCCTCCATTTCAAAAACAAAATTCTCTAGATTATTTATCAACTCTTGGGACATCCATTTAAACCCCAAGCCCCAAAGAAATTGAGTGAAGAGGTGGTGTCAGCTATTTCTAATCCGAAAGTTGATAAAAAGGCCGTTTCCAGACTTATTTTTTATTGGTTGGCGATAACTCCCAGGAACGAAATGCCTCCATGTCAAAAACTAATCACTCTAGGTTATTTATCAACTCTTTGAACATTCATTTAAATCCCTAGCCCCACAGAAACTGAGTGAACCGGTGGAGTCAGCTATTTCTAATCCAAAAGATGATAAAAATCCGTTTCAGGACTCATTTTTTATTGGTTGGCGATAACTCCCAAGATTGAAATTCCTCCATATCAAAAACTAATCACTATAGGTTATTTATCAACTCTATGAACATACATTTAAACCCCTATTGCCATAGAAACTGAGTGAATAGGTGGAGTCGGCTATTTCTAATCCGAAAATTGATAAAAAGGCCGTTACAGGACCCATTTTTTATTAGTTGGCGACAACTCCATGGATCGAAATGCATCCATGTTAAAAACTAATTGATCTTGGTTGTTTATCAACTCTTTGGACATCCGTTTAAACCCCTAGCCCCACTAAAACTAAGTGAAGAGGTGGTGTCAGCTATTTCTAATCCGAAAGTTGATAAAAAGGCCGTTTCCAGACTCATTTTTTATTAGTTGGTGATAACTCCCAGGATCAAAATGCTTCCATTTGAAAAACTAATTACTCTAGGTTATTTATAAACTCTTTGAACATACATTTAAACCCATAGCCCCATAGAAACTGAGAGAAGAGGTGGAGTCAGCTATTTCTAATCCGAAAGTTGATAAAAAGGCCGTTTTCGGACTCATTTTTTATTGGTTGGCGATAACTCCCAGGATCAAAATGCCTCCATGTCAGAAAATAATCACTCTAGATTGTTTATCAACTCTTTGAACATACATTTAAACCTGTAGCCCCATAGAAACTAAGTGAATAGGTGGAGTCAACTATTTCTGATCCAAAAATTGATAAAAAGGCCGTTATAAGACACATTTTTTATTGGTTGGCGATAACTCCAAGGATCAAAATGCCTCCATGTCAAAAACCAATTGCTCTAGGATGTTTATCAACTCTTTGGACATCCATTTAAACCCCTTGCCCCACAAAAACTAAGTGAATAGGTGGAGTCAGCTATTTCTATTCCAAAAATTGCTTAAAAGGCCGATACAAGACTCATTTTTCATTGGTCGACGATAACTCCCAGGATCGAAATACCTCCATATCAAAACTAATCACTCTAGGTTATTTATCAACTCTTTGAACATCCATTTAAACCCCTAGCCCCACAGAAACTAAGTGAACCGATGCAGTCAGCCATTTCTAATCCGAAAGATGATAAAAATCCATTTCAGGACTCGTTTTTTATTGGTTGGCGATAACTCCTAGGATCGAAATGCCTCCATGTCAAAAACTAGTCACTCTAGGTTATTTATCAACTCTTTGAACATAGATCTAAAACCGTAGCTCCAATGAAACTAAGTGAATAGGTGGAGTCAGATATTTCTAATCCAAAAATTGATAAAAAGGCCGTTATAGGACTCATTTTTTATTGGTTGGTGATAACACCCATGATCGAAATGCCTCCATGTCCAAAACTAATTTCTCTAGATTGTTTATCAACTCTTTGAACATAGATTTAAACCCCTAGCCCCAAAGAAAATAAGTGAAGAGGAGGTGTCAGCTATTTCTAATCTGAAAGTTGATAAAAAGGCCATTTTCGGACTCATTTGTTATTGGTTGGCGATAACTCCTAGGATTTAAATGCCTCCATGTCAAAAACTAATCACTCTATGTTATTTATCAACTCTTTGAACATCAATTTAAACCCCTAGCCCCACAAAAACTGAGTGAACCAGTGGAGTCAGTTGTTTCTAATCCGAAAGATGATAAAAATCTGTTTTAGGACTCGTTTTTTATTGGTTGGTGATAACTCCCAAGATCAAAATGCCACCATATCGAAAACTAATCACTATAGGTTATTTATCAACTCTTCGAACATACATTTAAACCCCTATTACCATAGAAACTGAGTGAATAGGTGGAGTCAGCTATTTCTAATCCGAAAATTGATAAAAAGGCCATTACAGGACCCTTTTTTATTGGTTGGCAATAACTCCATGGATCAAAATGCATCCATGTTAAAAACTAATTAATCCTGGTTGTTTATCAACTCTTTGGACATCCATTTAAACCCCTATCCCCACTAAAACTGAGTGAAGAGGTGGTGTTAGCTATTTCTAATCAGAAAGTTGATAAAAAGGCCATTTCTAGACTCATTTTTTATTAGTTGGTGATAACTCCCAGGATCAAAATGCTTCCATTTGAAAAACTAATTACTCTAGGTTATTTATAAACTCTTTGAACATGCATTTAAACCCATAGCCCCATAGAAACTAAGTGAATAGGTGAAGTCAGCTATTTCTAATCCAAAAATTGATAAAAAGGCCGTTACAGGACTTATCTTTTATTGGTTGGCGATAACTCCAAGGATCAAAATGCCTCCATGTCAAAAACTAATTGCTCTAGTTTGTTTATCAACTCTTTGGACATCCATTTAAACCTCTAGCCCCACAGAAACTGAGTGAAGAGGTGCTGTCAGCTATTTCTAATCCGAAAGTTGATAAAAAGGCCGTTTTCGGACTCATTTTTTATTGGTTGGCGATAACTCCCAGGATCGAAATGCCTCCATATCAAAAACTAATCACTCTAGGTTATTTATCAACTCCTTGAACATCCATTTAAACCCCTAGCCCCATACAAACTAAGTGAACAGGTGGAGTCAGCTAAAAGGGTGATAAAAGGGCCATTTTAGGACTCATTTTGAATTGGTTTGTGAGAACTCCCAGGATTGAAATGCCTCCATGTCAAAAAATATTACTCTAGTTTATTGATCAACTCTTTGAACATCGATTTAAACCTCTAGCCCCATAGAAACTAAGTGAATAGATGGAGTCAGCTATTTCTAATCCAAAAATTGATAAAAAGGTCATTTTAGGACTCAAATTTTATTGGTTGACGATAACTCCCAGGATCAAAATGCCTCCATGTCAAAAACTAATCAGTCTAGGTTATTTATCAACTCTTTGAATGTCCATTTAAACCCCTAGCCCCGCAGCAACTAAGTGAACCGGTGGAGTCAGCTATTTCTAATCCGAAAGATTATAGAAATCCGTTTCAGGACTCATTTTTTATTGGTTGGCTATAACTCCCAGGATCGAAATGCCTCCATGTCAAAAACTAATCACTATAGGTTATTTATCAACTCTCTGAACATACATTTAAACCCCTAGACCTATAGAAACTGACTGAATAGGTGGAGTCAGCTATTTCTTATCCGTTACAAGACTCTTTTTTATTGGTTAGCGATAACTCCTGGGATCGAAATGCCTCTATGTCAAAAACTAATTGCTCTAGGTTATTTAGAAACTCTTTGGACATCCATTTAAACCCCTAGCCCCATAAAAACTAAGTGAAGAGGTGGTGTCAGCTATTTCTAATCTGAAAGTTGATAAAAAGGCTGTTTTCGGACTCATTTTTTATTTGTTGACGATAACTCCCAGGATCAAAATGCCTCCATATCAAAAACTAATCACTCTAGGTTATATATCAAATCTTTGAACATACATTTAATCCGTAACCCCATAGAAACTGAGTGAATTGGTAGAGTCAGCTATTTCTAATCCAAAAATTGATAAAAAGGCCGTTACAGGACCCATTTTTTATTGCTTGGTGATAACTCCAAGGATCGAAATGCATCCATGTCAAAAACTAATTGCTCTTGGTTGTTTATCAACTCTTTGAACAACCATTTAAACCCCTAGCCCCAAAAAAATGAGTGAAGAGGTGGTGTCAGCTATTTCTAATCTGAAAGTTGATGAAAAGGTTGTTTTGGACTAAATTTTTATTTGTTGGCGATAACTCCCAGGATCAAAAAGCCTCCATGTCAAAAACTAATTACTCTAGGTTATTTATCAAATCTTTGAACATACATTTAATCCCGTAGCCCCATAGAAACTAAGTGAATAGGTAGAGTCAGCTATTTCTAATCCAAAAATTGATAAAAAGGCCGATACAGGACCCATTTTTTACTGGTTGGCGATAACTCAAAGGATCGAAATGCCTCCATGTCAAAAACTAATTGCTCTTGGTTGTTTATCAACTCTTTGGACATCCATTTAAACCCCTAGCCCCACAGAAACTGAGTGAAGAGGTGGTGTCAGCTATTTCTAATCCAAAAGTTGATAAAAAGGCCGTTTTTGGACTCATTTTTTATTGGTTGGCATAACTCCCAGGATTGAAATGCCTCCATCTCAAAAACTAATCACTCTAGGTTAATTATTAACTCTTTGAACATCCATTTAAACCCTAACCCCACAGCAACTAAGTGAACCGGTGGAGTCAGCTATTTCTAATCTGAAAGATTATAGAAATCCGTTTCAGGACTCATTTTTTATTGGTTGGCCATAACTCCCAGGATCGAAATGCCTCCATCTCAAAAACTAATCACTATAGGTTATTTATCAACTCTTTGAACATACATTTAAACCCCTAGACCCATAGAAACTGACTGAATAGGTGGAGTCAGCTATTTCTAATCCGTTACAAGACTCTTTTTTATTGGTTGGCGATAACTCCCAGGATCAAAATGCCTCTATGTCAAAAACTAATTGCTCTAGGTTGTTTAGAAACTCTTTGGACATCCATTTAAACCCCTAGCCCCATAGAAACTGAGTGAAGAGGTGGTGTCAGCTATTTCTAATCCGAAAGTTGATAAAAAGGCTGTTTCCGGACTCATTTTTGATTTGTTGGCGATAACTCCTAGGATCAAAATGCCTCCATATCAAAAAGAAATCACTCTAGGTTATATATCAAATCTTTGAACATACATTTAATCCTGTAGCCCCATAGAAACTGAGTGAATAGGTAGAGTCAGCTATTTCTAATCCAAAAATTGATAGAGGCCGTTACAGGACCCATTTTTTATTGGTTGGCGAGAACTCCAAGGATCGAAATGCATCCATGTCAAAAACTAATTGCTCTTGGTTGTTTATCAACTCTTTGAAAAACCATTTAAACCCCTAGCCCCATAAGAACTAAGTGAAGAGGTGGTGTCAGCTATTTCTAATCTGAAAGTTGATAAAAAGGCTGTTTCCGGACTCATTTTTGATTTGTTGGCGATAACTCCCAGGATCAAAATGCCTCCATGTCAAAAACTAATCACTCTAGGTTATTTATCAAATCTTTGAACATACATTTAATCCCGTAGCCCCATAGAAACTGAGTAAATAGGTAGAGTCAGCTATTTCTAATCCAAAAATTGATTAAAAGGCCGATACAGGACCCATTTTTTATTGGTTGGCGAGAACTCCAAGGACCAAAATGCATCCATTTCAAAAACTAATTGCTCTTGGTTGTTTATCAACTCTTTGGACATCCATTTAAACCCCTAGCCCCAAAGAAACTGAGTGAAGAGGTGGTGTCAGTTATTTCTAATCCAAAAGTTGATAAAAACACCGTTTTTGGACTCATTTTTTATTGGTTGGCATAACTCCCAGGATTGAAATGCCTCCAACTCAAAAAATAATCACTCTAGGTTAATTATCAACTCTTTGAACATCCATTTAAACCCTAGCCCCATAAAAACTAAGTGCACAGGTGGAGTCAGCTATTTCTAATCTGAAAGGTGATAAAAGGGCCATTTCAGTACTCATTTTTTATTGGTTTGCAAGAACTCCTTGGATCAAAATGCCTCCATGTCAAAAACAAATTTCTCTAGGTTATTGATCAACTCTTTGAACATCCATTTAAACCTCTAACCTTGTAGAAACTGAGTGAACAAGGTGAGTCAGCCATTTCTAATCCGAAAGTTGATAATAGTCCATTTCAGGACTCATTTTTTATTGGGTTGCGATAACACCAAGGATCGAATTGCCTCCATGTCAAAAAATAATCACTCTAGGTTATGTATCAAATCTTTGAACTTCCATTTAAAATGCTAGCCCTACAAAAACTGAGTGAACTGGTGGAGTCAGCTAGTTCTAATCTGAAAGATGATAAAAATCTGTATCAGGACTCATTTTTTATTGGTTGGCGATAACTCCCATGATCGAAATGCCTCCATATCAAAAACTAATTGCTCTATATTGTTTATCAACTCTTTGGACATCCATTTAAACCTCTAACCTCATAGAAACTGAGTGAACATGTGGAGTCAGCTATTTCTAATCCGAAAGTTGATAAAAGTCCATTTCAGGACTCATTTTTTATAGGGTTGCGATAACTCCCAGGATTGAAATGCCTCTATGTCGAAAACTAATCACTCTAGGTTATTTATCAACTCTTTGAATGTCCATTTAAACCCCTAGCCCCACAGAAACTGAGTGAACCAGTGGAGTCAGCTATTTCTAATCCGAAAGATGATAAAAAGCCATTTTAGGACCCTTTTTTATTGGTTGGCGTCAACTCCAATGATCGAAATGCCTCCGTATCAAAAACTAATCTCTATAGGTTATTTATCAACTCTTTGAACATACATTTAAACCCCTAGACCCATAGAAACTAAGTGAATAGGTGAGTCAGCTATTTCTAATCCAAAAATTGATAAAAAGGTCGTTATATTACTCTTTTTTATTGGTTGGCGATAACTCCCAGGATCGAAATCCCTCCATATAAAAACTAATTGCTGTAGGTTATTTATCAACTCTTTGGACATCCATTTAAACCCCTAGACCCAGAGAAACTGAGTGAAGAGGAGGAGTTAGCTATTTCTGATCCGAAAGTTGATAAAAAGGTCATTTTCGGACTCATTTTTTATTGGTTGGCGATATCTCCAATGATCAAAATGCCTCCAAGTCAAAAAATAATCACTCTAGGTTGTTTATCAACTATTTGAACATACATTTAAACCCGTAGCCCCATAGAAACAGAGTGAAGGTGGAGTCAGCTATTTCTGATCCAAAAATTGATAAAAAGGCCATTACAGGACTCATTTTTTATTGGTTGGCGACAACTCCTAGGATTGAAATGCCTCTGTATCAAAAACTAATCACTATAGGTTATTTATCAACTCTTTGAACATACATATAAACCCGTAGCCCCGTAGAAACTGAGTGAATAGGTGGAGTCAGCTATTTCTAATCTAAAAATTGATAAAAAAGGCCGTTACAGGACTCACTTTTTATTGGTTGGCGATAACTCCTAGGATCGAAATGCCTCCATATCAAAAACTAATCGCTCTGGGTTGTTTATCAACTCTTTGAACATCCATTTAAACCCCCAGCCCCATACAAACTGAGTGAACAGGTGGAGTCACCTATTTCAAATCCGAAAGGTGATAAAAGGGCCGTTTTAGGACTTATTTTTTATTGGTTTGCGAGAACTCCTAGGATCAAAAAGCCTCCATGTCAAAAACAAATTTCCCTAGATTATTGATCAACTCTTTGAATATCCATTTAAACCTCTAACCTTACAAAAACTGAGTGAACAAGTGGAGTCAGCTATTTCTAATCCGAAAGTTGATAAAAAATCCATCTCATGACTCATTTTTTATTGGTTCACGCTAACCCCTAGGATCGAAATGCCTTCATGTCAAGAACTATTCACTCTAAGTTATTTATCAACTCTTTGAACATCCATTTAAACCACTAGCCCTGTAGAAACTGAGTGAAATGGTGCAGTCAGCTATTTCTAATCCAAAAGATGATAAAAATTTGTTTCAGGACTTTTTTTATTGGTTGACGATAACTCCTAGGATCAAAATACCTCCATGTCAAAAACTAATCACTCTAGGTTATTTATCAACTCTTTGAACATACATTTAAACTGTAGCCCCATAGAAACTGAGTGAATAGGTGGAGCCAGCTATTTCTAATCCAAAAATTGATAAAAAGGCCGTTACAGGACTCATTTTTTATTGGTTATTTATTGATAAAAAATAATCACTCTAGGTTATTTATTAACTCTTTTAACATACATTTAAACCCCTAGCCCCGTAGAAACTAAGACAATTGGTGGAGTCAACTATTTCTAATCCAAAAGTTGATAAAAAGACCGTTTTTGGACTCATTTTTTATTGGTTGGTGATAACTCCTAGGACTCAAATGCCTCCATATCAAAAATTAATTGCTCTAGGTTATTTATCAACTCTTTGAACATCCATTTGAACTCTAGCCCCATAGAAACTGAGTGAACATATAGAGTCAGCTATTTCTAATACGAAAGTTGATAAAAATCCATTTCAGGACTCATTTTTTATTTGTTGGCGATAACTCCCAGGATGGAAATGCCTCCATGTCAAAAACTAATCACTCCAGGTTATTTATCAACTCTTTAAATATTCATTTAAACCCCTAGCCCCATAGAACTAAGTGAACAGGTGGAGTCAGCTATTTCTAATCCGAAAGTTCATAAAAAGGCCATTTTAGAACTCATTTTTTATTAGTTTGTGATAACTCCCAGGATTCAATTGCCTCCATGTCAAAAACTAATCGCTCTAGGTTATTTATAAACTCTTTAAACATCAATTTTAACCCCTAGCCCCACAGAAACTGATTAAATAGGTGCAGTCAGCTATTTCTAATCCGCTAGTTCATAAAAAGGCCGGTTTCGGACTCATTTTTTATTGGTTGGCCATAACTCCAAGGATGGAAATGACACCATGCCAAAAAATAATTGCTCTAGGTTATTTATTAACTTTTTGAACTTTCATTTAAACCCCTAGCCCCATACAAACTAAGTGAACAGGTGGAGTCAGATATTTCTAATCCAAAAGTTGATGAAAGCGCCATTTCATGACTTATTTTTTATTGGTTTGCTATAACTCCTAGGATCGAAATGCCTCCATGTCAAAAATAAATTGCTCTAGGTAATTTATCAACTCTTTGAACATCCATTTCAACCTCTAACCTCACAAAAACTGAGTGAATCGGTGGAGTGAGCTAATTCTAATCCAAAAGTTGATAAAAATCCGTTTTAGGACTCATTTTTTATTGGTTGGCGATAACTCCTAGGATTGAAATGCCATCATGTCAAAACCTAATCCCTCTAGGTTATTTATCAACTCTTTGAGCATCCATTTAAACTCCTAGCCCCACAGAAACTGAGTGAAACAGTGGAGTCAACTATTTCTAATCCAAAAGATGATAAAAGGGTCGTTTCGAGACTCATTTTTTATTGGTTTCCCATAACTTATAGGATTAAAATGCCTCCATGTTAAAAACAAATTGCTCTAGGTTATTTATCAACTCTTTGAACATCCATTTTAACCCCTAGCCCCTCAGAAACTGAGTGAACAGGTGCAGTCAACTATTTCTAATCCGCTAGTGGACAAAAAGGCCGGTTCCGGACTCATTTTTTGTTGGTTGGCCATAACTCCCAGGATCGAAATTCCACCATGTCAAAAAATAATTGCTCTAGGTTATTTATAAACTCTTTGAACAACCATTTAAACCCCTAGCACCATACAAACTATGTGAACAGGTGGAGTCAGCTATTTCTAATCCAAAAGTTGATAAAAGGGTCGTTTTAGGACTCATTTTTTATTGGTTTGCGATAACTCCTATGATCGAA
>CM041645.1:28558412-28643103 GCA_023333625.1 Bothriochloa decipiens
GAGTGAATCGGTGGAGTGAGCTAATTCTAATCCAAAAGTTGATAAAATCCGTTTCAGGACTCATTTTTTATTGGTTGGCGATAACTCCCAGGATTAAAATGCCATCATGTCAAAACCTAATCCCTCTAGGTTATTTATAAACTCTTTGAGCATCCATTTAAACCCCTAGCCCCACAGAAATTGAGTGAACTGGTGGAGTCAGCTATTTCTAATCCAAAAGATGATAAAAGGGCTGTTTCAGGACTCATTTTTTATTGGTTCCCTATAACTTCTAGGATTGAATGCCTCCATGTTAAAAACAAATTGCTCAAGGTTATTTATCAACTCTTTGAACATCTATTTTAATCCCTAGCCCCTCAGAAACTAAGTGAACAGGTGCAGTCAGCTATTTCTAATCCACTAGTGGACAAAAAGGCCGGTTCTGGAATCATTTTTTATTGGTTGGCAATAACTCCCAGGATCGAAATGCCACCATGTCAAAAAATAATTGCTCTAGGTTATTTATCAACTCTTTGAACATCCATTTAAACCCCTAGCACCATACAAACTGCGTGAACAGGTGGAGTCAGCTATTTCCAAATCCAAAAGTTGATAAAAGGGTCATTTTAGGACTCATTTTTTATTGGTTTGCGATAACTCCTATGATCGAAATGCCTCCATGTCAAAAACAAATTGCTCTAGGTTATTTAAGCACGCGAGCCACATCGACTCTGATCTGGCAAGACGAAGAGCGGCGCGTCAACATCAGGGGACTTCATAGGACAGAATAGTGGGGCCCAAGTTATGTAGATAAGGTAGTTTTCAAGTCTTTTTCCTTATTTGCAAGTCGTATTAGGTTAGGACTCAGTCGAAGCCTAGGGTATAAAAATGTAAGCCCCGGCACCTTGTAAACTCTCTCGACATTCAATACAATCTTTTTGGCTTCGGTGACCAAACCCTTAGTTTCTAGGATCTTGACGAGTTCTTCATCAACATAGGCTGTATCGTTCATTCGACCTCTGGTTTGCTATAAGTACCATCATGGCTTTTACTCTTGTTAGATGGGGCCGGTTCGACCTCCTGTCAACCATTGGTATGGCCAAGGGGCTTGTGTTTATGCATGATTTGGCTGGTTTGACCTCTTATCTTTGCATTAGCACCCGTCAACAGTTTATATTATCATTTGATAGGGCCGGTTCGACCTCCTATTGTATGCGTTAGCATAGGCTAGTTATCAGCTCTATTAGATTTGGCATCCTAATAGATTCATTAAGTTACTCATGGCCAGTTATCGGCTCTGCTAGATCTGACAGTCTAATAGATTCATTAAGTTACCGATGTTGTTAGTTTTTAATTGTTTATTTATTACAACAACATCTTTTGCCTGATCAAGATTCATAGATTTGGCTTATATCTATTTAGATTTGATTGTCATCAATACTTATCATGTTTAATCTTATTGCTTTGATGATCGGTCTCGTGCTTGCATTAGCTAGATTTTATCACTTGTTCATGACATGTGCACATTCTAGGGTGTAGATAGTCTTACGGTAGTCTTTTTGTCTTAATGCTGCCTATGCACCTAGTTCGTTCTCATGTTGGTATCGGCAAAGTTAGCCGATTCACCAGGAGCTTTATCCATGACATCGTGTACATGCTTTTGCTTTAGACTAGCTGGTTTTGTTGAGCTTGCTTAGTAGATCTATTAGTTTTAATCTAGAATATTGTATGAATGTCGGATTTCTTTTACATGTTGTATTGAATAGACTGAATCGGCTAATGGTTTTGCTCTCTTCATGTTCATTCAGATAGCCGATTTAGCTAGTTCTTTACTTTTATAGCATGTATCATGAATGGTTTATGTTTTCTTTCACCTTAGTTATCTATATCATGCCATGATCGATTGTTTAATTCATGCATGTTTATTTACCAAGCTTATTTATAGATGCAAGGTGGATGTTGGCTTTCTAGTCAATGCCTTGATCGAATCGGCTATTTTGTCATATATGAGGAACTGTCTGGAATCACATCGGCAGGTTCCTTGATTTGACTATTTTTTTCCACCTTATCAATTTTAGGGTCAAATTGACTGGCACACCTTGGAATCGATCGACCAGATCACTCTACTGGAGAAAGTCGTGGGGATCAAAGAGACGTTCACGCTCTGGTCTGTCTAGCTTGCGAGAGGTGGTTGGCATGAGGAGTCACATTTTTACGCCAACACTCTTTTTGGCACGCTCGGTGGGACACACAATCATCAACAATGACCAAGAATTCAGCTGATCTCGACGTCATCTACATTCTTAATGTCACCATGGAAGAGCTCGTGGAAGAACAGAAGCAAGTGATTGAAAAGTCTCTTGAGCAACTGGAGCAGAAGTGGTTGGCCTAGTTTGGTAGAGTGCGTGGTGGCAAAGTGGTCGTGAAGCAATCAATGCCCAGAATCTTGATGGCAGGAGAAACTATGGAAGGAGATGAAGCTGACAGGCAATTTTTGATAGAGCAATTGAACAAGTTGGTCAATGAAGCTATTGCAAATCATCAAGCATACTTTCTAAATACATTTGGCAACATTATGAAAGATCTTTTTGCCGGGTTTCCTATTGATCAATTGGGACCAGCTTATTTCAATGCGTCAGGCACTGGTAGTGATGCACAGAATAATTCCAAGATTAATATGGCATCAACTTCCAATGGAGGTGTAAAAGGCAGTGATGTTCCCAATGCACAATAGCCAAAGGGTGGCCCTCCACCTAATTTTGGTACAACTCCAAATGTGCCACCTTCGGCTCAAAAAATAGCTCCCTCAATTGATAGGATCAGAAGAAGCGTCAATTATCATGTAAATCAAGCTTTCAGAGGAGAAGCTGCTCAAGCCCCGGAAGATGATAATGAGCCACCAGTAGGTTTTGCCAATGTGTCAAGCTATAATCATTAGGGAATGTCTGCTTGTCTGAAGATTGCAGGATCTACCGATCCCAATGATCAGCTGGTCAAGAAGCTTGCTGAAGTGATGGAAAAGGAGTTTGGCATGAAGAGGAGCCACTCTAGATCATATAGCATGCCATATCCTGAATAGTACAATCCTTTGGAGCTCCCACACAATTACAGAATTCCAGAGTTCTCCAAGTTCACTAGGGAGGATAACACCAGCACAATGGAGAACATAAGCAGGTATCTGGCTTAGTTAGGTGATGGTGCAGTCAAAGAAATCCACAGAGTTAGATTCTTTGCTTTGTCACTATCGGGACCAGCCTTCACTTGGTACTCATCTTTGCCTAAAAATTCTATCAATACTTGGGATGAGTTGGAAAGAAAGTTCCATGCCTATTTCTTCAATGAGACTGTTGAGAAAGATATTGATGATTTAACCAACATCAAGATGAAAAGCAATGAATTAGGTCTTGACTTCATCTAGAGATTCAGGCAAACAAGAGCTTGTGCTTTTCATTAAACCTGTCTGATAGCCAGTTGGTGAAATTGGCTATCCAAGGAATGCAACCATACTTGAAGGAGAAGCTTGTTGGCATGAACTTTGACAATCTGGGAGCATTAGCATAAAGGGTGGCTGCAGTTTCTGAGTATGCACAACCACCATGCCAACAGAACTGTTTCTAGAAAGCGGCTAACGTGGCTAGGTATTATAATGCTTTAACTCAGTATGCCTCATATGATGAAGCAGAAGCAGAAGATGTCGATCTTATTGAGTGGAACATTGGCAAGAAGTGTGTTATCAGCCATCCTTGGGGTAGAACACAAGAGAAGTTTGATTTTGATACCTCAAAGGCTGATAAGATCTTTGATTATTTGCTAAGCAAGGGTCTTATCAAGGTGTTACATGAGCCACTCAGCCCTGAAGATTTTAAAGGCAAGAAGTATTGCAAGGCTCACAATTCCACTACTCACTCGACTAATGAGTGCAACGTGTTCAGGAAGCAGATCCAAAAATCCATTGAAACCAAGAAGTTAGCTTTTGGTACTACTAGCAAGATGAAGGTTGATTAGGATCCTTTTGATTGTGCAATGGCTGACGTTGTACTTCCAAAAGGCAAAGCTAAGGTGTTGACCTCTGCTAGAGTAAAGGAGTCAGGATCAGTAGACACAAGACTACAGCTCACTGATGAAGAATATCAGGAAATCAAGAGAAGGCGTGAGAGGCAGAATAGCCGATCTGACCAACTTGAGTCATCTGCATCGGCTAAAAGAAGAACACGTGTGACATCTTGTATTCTTTTGAACAAGTGGCAGAGGCAGCAAGAGAAGGACCGTAGGAGACGGTTTGAAGAGCAAGAACATTTGAAGATGCTTGAAGAAGAAAGGTATGAGAGGGAGCAAGCTAAATCACACTGGAATTGTCCTTTCTTTAGGCATTGCTGGAATGAAGGCTTGAGGTTTCCCACTAGGAGGAATTGTCCTGAATGCAGTGATCAATATAGAGACTATCGACAATCTCAAACCAACCGCCGATCTATTCATATAGACTTGGACAGCCCATAGAGGATCGACGCATGAATAAATGCAAACTTCATGATCATTGTGATGCTTATGATGAAGACATGGAGGAAGTCCAGCATGTTTGGCAAGGAAACCAATGGTGCCCTAGTGGTCTCTCTAGGAGTCAAAAGAGAAGAGTTTAATGCTTGAGGGAGACTGAGATCAAGCTGAGAAAAGCAAAGAAGGCGCAGATCTAGAAGACCAAGCAAATAGCCGATTTAGACAAATCAACTCCTATTGGTATGCAATGTATTCTACCAGCTGGACACAAAGTGTTGAAGAAACAAGAAGCTATGTTTAGCAAGCCAATGCAGTATTGTCACTTAAAAGCTTTATATATTAAGGGATGTGTAAATGGCAGACCTATGGGAAGAATGCTAGTAGATGGAGGTGCCACAGTCAACCTTATGCCTATTTCAACATTTAAAAGGTTAGGCAAGAAGTACGAAGATCTGATCAAGATGAATATAAAGTTGAGAGACTTTTCAGATAATATCTCTGATGCTCGGGGGGCAATTAATGTGAAGTTAACAATTGGCAATAAGACTATGTTCACTACCTTTTTTCGTTATCAATGGAGAAGGGTTTTACAGATTACTTCTTGTGAGAGACTGGATACATGCCAATTGTTGTGTTCCTTCGACCATGCATCAACATGTGCTACAATGGGTGAACAATAGGGTTGAAATTGTCCCTACTAATGATTCAGTAAGTTTTTCTTCCATCAGCTATGATCACTAGGACCTTGAAGATATTGAATGTTTGTCTAGCAAAGAGTTTCATGGAGACTTCATCATTATCAACGATGAAAGTCAACAGCCAATCCAAGCAGTTGGATCTAAAAAAATTGTTTAATGGATAATCCAATTGATGGTACTGAGGGGAAGCTGGGACATGGTTTTACATCGGCTGATATTTTAGAAGAAGTGGATATTGGATCAGGTGATAGACCAAGGCCAACATATGTGAGTTCCAAGCTTGACCCTGAATATAAAAGTAGGTTAGTCAATTTGTTAAAAGAATATAAAGATTGTTTAGCTTGGGAATACTATGAAATGCCTGGCTTGGATAAATCTATTATGGAACATCGCCTGCTGATCAAAGATGGATATCAACCTGTCAAATAGCGTCCAAGGAATTTCAGACCCCAAATATTTGATGATGTAAAAAAGGAGATTGAGAGATTACTTGAAGCTAAATTCATCAGGCCATGTAGATATGAAGAATGGATTTCCAACATTGTCCCTGTCTACAAGAAGAACGGCAAGATGAGAGTGTGCATCGACTTCAGGGATTTAAATAAAGCCACTCCAATGGATGGTTATCCAATGCCAATAGCCGATATGCTTGTTGATGCAGTTGCTGGACGTAAGGTAATTAGCTTCATGGATGGTAATGCTGGTTATAATCAAATATTTATGGCAGATGAAGACATTTCCAAAAAGCATTTAGATGTCTAGGAGCAATCGGCTTATTTGAGTGGGTAGTCATGACCTTTGGTTTGAAAAATGCTAGTGCAACTTATCAAAGAGCTATGAATTACATCTATCATAAGTTGATCGGCAAAATAGTCAAAATATATATTGATGATGTAGTTGTCAAATCAGGTGAATATGAGCAGCATTTGGCTGATTTAAAGGAAACTTGGAGTGCACAAGGAAGAATGGTTTAAAGATGAATCCTCTCAAATGCTTTCAAGGTCTCTGCCAGACAATTCTTAGGATTTATGGTCCATGAAAGAGGAACTGAAGTAGGAAAGAAGAGTATGGATGTAATTGATGAAGCTATTCCTCCGACTAATAAACAGGAATTGCAATCTTTGCTTGGAAAGATTAATTTTATCAGAAGATTCATTGCTAACCTATCAAGCAAAGCCTTACCGTTCTCTCCATTATTGAAGCTAAGAGGTGATGTAGAATTTAAATGGGGTGAAGCACAACAAAAGGCATTTGAGGAAATTAAAGAATACATGAAATTACCTTTGGTATTGATTCCTCCTCAATTTGATAAACCCTTCAAGTTGTACTTAGTCGCCGAAGAACTGTCGATTGGTTTGGCCTTAATTTAGGAGTTTGAAGGAAAAGAACGAGTTATTTGCTATTTAAACAGGAAGTTGCTAGACCCTAAAACAAGATATACTCCAATAGAGAAGCTTTGTTTATGTTTATATTTCTCCTATACCAAATTGATGAGATATCTGTTGTCATCAGAATGTGTTGTGGTATCCAAGTTTGATGTCATCAAGCACATGTTGTCAATGCCTATCCTAAATGGCAGAATCGGCAAATGGATGTTAGCCCTGTCAAAATTTGATCTAAGGTACAAACTAGCCAAGGCAATCAAGGGACAGGTAATGGCTGATTTTGTCACTCAACACCACAAATTGGATGTCAGATTTGTAGAAGTGGCATCCTAGGTTTTATTCTTCGATGGTTCAACTTGCAAGCAAGGTGGTGGTATTGGCATTGTTATTATTTCCCCTCAGGGGCAACATTTGAGTTTGCTTATCAGATTGCACCAACAACAACCAACAACCAGGCTGAATATGAGGCAATTCTAAAAGGACTTCAACTTCTCCAAGAAGTAAAGGCTAAATCAGTTGAGGTATTTGGTGACTCTCAATTAGTAATTAATCAATTACTCAGCCTATATGAATGCAAGGATGAGATTTTGAAGAAGTATTATGATCAATGTAAAGAAATTCTTTAGAAATTCACTATTGTGATGTTGCAATATATTCCTAGAGCACAAAATTAGGAGGCAAATAGATTAGCTCAAAGCGCTTTAGGATATAAATTGATTCTAGAAATATCGGCTAATGAAATAGCTGATGATTGGAGAGTTCAAGTTATTGATTACTTGAAGAATCCATCACAGAAAGTCTCTAAGAAGCTCAGATACAAAGCAATCAAGTTTGCTCTACTCGGAGATCAACTGTATTACAGAACAATTGACGGTGTGCTTATGAGGTGTATTAGCCAAGAAGAGGCCAAGTTTGTGATGAATCAAGTTCATGAAGGAATTTGTGGAGCGCATCAATCTGCATACAAGATGAAGTGGGTGATTAGAAGAGCTGGATATTTTTTGGCCAACCATGTTAAAAGATTGTTTTAGATATTACAGAGGTTGTTAAGAGTGTCAAAGATTCGGCAACATTCAAAGAACACCAGCTTCTGCGATGAATCCCATCATGAAACCATGACCATTTAGAGGATGGGGCATGGACTTGATCAGGCAAATCTATCCACCTTCAAGCAAAGGGCACAAGTTTATATTGGTGGCTGTGGATTATTTTACCAAGTGGGTTGAAGCTATTCCTCTAAAGTTGGTTACTTCAAAAAACATGATGGATTTTGTCAAGGAACACATCATCTATCAATTTGGAATCCTAGAAGCCATTACAACTGATCAAGGCACCATGTTTACATCAGGGGAGTTTGAAGAATTCACTGAAGAGATGGGTATTAAGCTGATCAACTCCTCCCCTTATTATGCTCAGGCCAATGGGCAAGCTGAAGCTTCCAATCAGACCCTTAATAAATTAATCAAAAAGAAGGTTAAGGAGAAGCCTAGAAAATGGTATCTGACTTTGGGTGAAACATTATGGGCATATCGGATGGCTCCACATGGATCAACTAAATGTTCACCCTATGAGCTGGTGTATGGCCATCATGCAGTAATGCCATGGCAGATTCAGTCTAGTTCAAGAAGAGTCAAACTACAGAAAGAATTAGCAGCCGGTGATTACAATAAACTTATGATTAATAACTTGGAGGATTTACATTATCATTGGCTAAAAACGCTAGAAACAATTAAGGCCAACAAATTGAAAATTTCCAAACATTACAACAAGAAAGTCAAGCTAAAAGAGTTTGAAAAAGATGAACTTGTTTGAAAACTTAGATTACCAATTGGAGTGAAAGATAACAAGTTTGGCAAATGGTCTCCAAATTAGGAAGGACCATATTTCATTGATCAAGTTGTCCCAGGCAATGCTTATATTCTGAAGGATTTTAAGGGAGAAGTATTCAAGAAGGCTATAAATGGTAAATTCCTTAAGAAGTATTATCCCAACATGATAGCAGATGAAGATTTGATTGCTAGAGGTTGATTTGAAATATGAAGATGTGATAAAATAGCCGATGTGATCATCACCTTTAGCACAAAATAACCAATGAAAATATTAGTGATAGCTGATGCGATATGCATTGC
The DNA here is from genome assembly GCA_023333625.1 of Bothriochloa decipiens. Classification (NCBI taxonomy): domain Eukaryota; kingdom Viridiplantae; phylum Streptophyta; class Magnoliopsida; order Poales; family Poaceae; genus Bothriochloa; species Bothriochloa decipiens. Next base: position 28,567,098 of record CM041645.1, read on the forward strand.
CTTTAGAGCAAAAATACCAAAAGCAAGTGTCCAAAAAAGGCGATTGTGAATTAATCTCAAGCATTAATCAGGAGGAATTTATTGATGATTAAAATTTACAAGTAGTCAGGGACAGAATACTGCATCCTACTACAATCTACTTATTCTGATTACATGCCTTCCTTATTGGGACAGTGTAATCGACTACATCGGCAATATTCTTCCCCGCCTCCTCCGTGACGTCAGCAGGTGGCCTCCATCTCCTCTTCAAGATCTTCTTCAAAGACATCAAAATTGTGGAAATCAGTGCCTGAGTTGAGTCGAACTGCATTGAAGGCAAGAGCCGCCCCATGTCCTATGGCTGTATGAGAGATCTCAGAGATACGTTGGTTGATGTTCTCCACTTGCTCAACAGATATTGCGCCAGTAGTGTTCACAGTGTCAGCAAGTTGAACCACAGCGGTTTCAAGGGCCTCAAGCTTTGCCGATAGATCTACAAAATTGAGATGAGAGCTTGAAAGAATTAGACAAAGGATTAAAGAATCATGGAGAAAAATGAAGGATTTATACTTACTGGCGGCTTGGCTCCTAGCAGCATCTCGCTCCTAGGTAATCTTGTCAATTTCTTCCTCTTTATCTGCCAGATCAATTTGAAGATCCAGTACTTCACCCTGGAGTTTGACATTTGAGCTCCCTTGCAACTCAAATCATTTTTGAGCCTCAGCTAGGTCACGGGCCAGAGGATGCTCACTCCCCATGGAGGATTGAGGGGTGCCATCACTATCAGCCCTACAAGAATTGGTAATTAGAGATTGAACTAATTTCAAGAAGAATTTGAATCAATCCACCTTTTGGGGAAAATCCGACGCGAGGTCACCCCCATTCTACCGGATCTCCACTCCCCACAGAAGATTGTGATCCCCTTGGAAGGACCCAATGGGAAGTCACCTCCTCCTCCTCCATTGGGCATTTGCCATGGCCCACCATCGAGGAGTTTTACTCTAAAGGTTGAAAAGGTTTTGACTAGAATAAGGTCGCTTGAGGATTGCGTGAAGGTTGGAATAGAACAGGGAATTGATTTATAGTCCGGAAGAATGGGCATGCGTCAAGGTACAAATTGGCAAAAAAATAGCATTGATGACTGATACTGTGCAAGGGCAATCGAGCAGCCGGTCAAATCAATCCTGAGCGTGCTTTTGAGAAGGCCAACCATTTTGAGGCAGATTAGGAAGGTGAATCAGTTGATTTTAAATCGCTAATCAATCTTGAGGAACCTCAAGATCAGTTGAAAGCATGAGAAGAATTTTGGAATAAAATCAATTTTATCCCAAAATTAGGGGCATGTGTTTGCACCAAAATTTAGACTGACGGATGCATGAGGGAAATTTCTTGTAGAAGATACCACCAGAATCAGCTAAATATTGGTAACAACCAGATATTAGAGAATCGGCTAATAAGAATCGGCTATCTGGAGAAGCGCGCGAGCCACATCGGATCGGCAAGATGAAGAGCGGCGTGTCAACATCACGAGACTTTATAGGATGAAATAGTGGGGCCCAAGTTATCTAGATTAGGCAATTTTTTTAGTCTTTTTCCTTATTTGCAAGGTGTATTAGGTTAGGACTCAATCGCAGCCCAGGGTATAAAAATGTAAGCCCCGGCACCTTGTAAACTCTCTCGACATGCACTACAATCTTTTTGGCTCCGGCCACCAAACCTTAATTTCTAGGATCTCGGCATTCATCAAGCTAGGCTGTATCGTTCGTTCAACCTCTGGTTTGCTGTAAGTACCTGTAACATCCCTAAAATCCAAACACCAAAAATATGAACTTTCAAAAAAAATTTTAAAGTATCTGATGCTTGGTGTGTGTCATGTAGGAAAACAACCACTAGTTGCACAAGTAGCACCAATGTTAGTCGGAGCATTTGCATCTTAATCACAAGAGTATGATTTGCCTCTTATAGATTTTATGTATTGCTAATAAAAATCAAATAACCCTTTTATGTCGCATGCAACAATATGCCTACTAACATGGGCCACTAACCATGGGCATGGCAATCAACTTGACCAAGAGACCCTAGAGGACCCACCAATTATTTAGGATATGGTCACTAACCCCCTTTCATTAACATGACCAAAATATAATTGGATTAGGGTTTAGAAAGAAATAGAAATGGAATTAGAAAAAGAATGGAAAAAGAAAAGAAGGTCGCCGGCCAAAACAGCCCAAGCCACTGGCCAGGCCCAACTAGCCAAATGCCCTAGCCTGCCTCTCGCGCCTGGCACAACCGGCCGCCATGGCCTAGCAAGCCACGGCCACCTACCGCCCGCCCACGCGACGACACGGCCCAACAAGGCAGCCCGCCGCAGTGTCGCGCGCCCGCGCCTCCCGCCTGAGCTGCTGGTCAGCTTCCCTGCCTGTCAGCTTCCCTGCCTTCCCATTTTTGTCCACCGCGCATCGCGTCTGCCTCGCCATTTCTGTCCATTGCACCGCCCAGCCGTCTGCCCACGCACGGTTGTGCTCTTCGCCATCCGCGTGCCCCGCCACATTTCCCCGAACCCTAACCCTAACTGTGGCCATGCACAGCCGCCCAATGGGCATCTTCCATCCTCACCGTTGGCCGTAGCCCGCCATGGCTATAAGAAGGGGAGCTTGGTGCACTAGGGTTTCCCATCTCCGCGCCGACTCAGGTAAGCCCCCCACGTTGCCATCACCTACGCCAGAGAAAAGGGGAAGGAAGAGAGGGAGCCGGCGCACGCCTCGCAGAGCTAGAGCGTCACTGCCGCCGTGCTGTTCGCACACTGGAGGAGGACCCCGGAGCACCACACGACCAGCTCGATGCCCCAGCTCTGCTTCCCCTGCACCGAGCCCCCACCAAGCCCTCGACGCTCACCTCAGCCGTTGCGGCACAGGTGAGCTCGCCCGCCGTCGCCCCTGCTCTATCATGGCCGCCGCCCAGAGCGCCGTCGTGTTCCCGCTCACCGTCTCCCCTCTCTCCTCATCAGCTCGACCAGTGTGTCTGCCCAGTCCTAGAACACTTATTTGGCAACATCTTGGGACCATGGCTCGACCACAGTGAGGCCACACCACATTGCGGACCTCGGTCGGCCATGGCTTCGGCCGCCAGTGCGCCGCTGTGACCTCTGCGGTTGCGCGCGCCCCGCTGTTCCCCTGTAACCACGCTCGTAGACGCCTGGAGCTCCCAGCTGCTCCACAAGGGTAGGCGAAAGAGAAAATGGGGGTCAATTTGATGCCCTACCGAAGGATTTCGCCGCCACCACCGAAACCCATCGTCGCCGCCGCTGCCATCAATGCCGGCCGTTAGTGTGACCTCGGTCCAATTGGAGCCACGTCCACGCTCGCCCGGGTGTCTCAAAGCCTTTGCGTGAGTCCAAGCTACCTCCAAGCCGCTGCCACGTCCTGTAGCCGTGCCACCACCGCCTCGCGCCTCTGTCGTCGCCGCCGTGCACGCGCCGGCCAAATCAAGCCCCGTCGGCTCGCTTGGACTCCAACGCCTCACTCACCTTGGCCCTTCGATGCCTTAGCATGAGTCAAAGTTACATCTTGGGTGCCCCAGCACCCTATAGCCGCGGACACGCTGTCCGGCGCCGCCTAGACCCGCGAGCCGGCCAGCCAAAGCGCCGCTAGCTCACCGTGACCCCGTAGCCACTCATGCCACACCCTAGCGCCACCTTGGCCCCTGCTTCACCTAGCCATGACCCGCCGTAGCCACAGCGCCGCTCGCCCTCGACCGAGCGCCGACGAGCCTGCGCCAGCACGCGTCGGGGAGGAGAGAAGGGGATTACCCCCGGTGCACCGCGTCCTCCACGTGTGGCCACGCTGGACCAACCAAAGGCAGCCACGCGGACCACCCATCCTCAGTCCACCATGGATCTAGTTCACGCGCCCACCAGCGGTAGGCCAAGCCCAGTTTGAGCCCAGATCACCACGCGGCCAACCTCCCTACTCAACACGTGTCCGGGCTAGGCTGGCCCAACCCAGCCTAGATCTAGCCCTACCCAGGCCCGCCGAGGCCCAGTCGAGGCCCTGTCAGCGTTGACCATTGATCGGTCAACGTTGACCATTGACCTGGCCCCACCTGTCGTCAGCATGACGTCATCATTACCGTCCCACCGCCAGACCCCGCGTCGGGATGATGTCAGCATGACATCAGCAGACGTCATCCCCTACGCCACCTCTGCTGACCCACAGTGCCATGTGGCACCCATCCGACGCAGCCACCTGTCAGCCCAGGATTTAACTGCCCCTTTTTCTTTTTTAGAAAATGATTTAATCTTCTAAAACTCATACTTCTTCATACAACCTCCGAAAATTATGAACCAAGTGTCCAAATTTTCGTAAAAATGAGCTCTACATCGTAGGCCTATGTATGATTGCATTTGGAGTTATTGGATTTCATTTGCTTCTTTGTGATTGATCTATAGGGGTCGCTCCCACGACCGTTATGTCTCGATTTTAGTTTTCGCGAAGGAGTTAATCAAGGAGGAGGACTAGGAGAGCACCAAGGACCTGACGGAGGACTTGAGTGACAGCTATTCAGGTGCCACACCCCACCCAACCTCGTAGAATCCTATTACGCATGGCATAATATCTAGTTGCTAGTGCTTTATTTTTTATGAATATCACCTGATGATAGGTTGCATGGTAGAATTGCTTGATAAGCCTTTACCTTGTCGCAACCTTACCCCTGCACACCCGCTGATAGGCTAGACGCATGCTTGTATATTTATGATGCTTTACTTCTACTACACTTATATCTGAGATGTGATGCGTGGTGGACAGTACGGTATGGTATATGGTTAAGGCACATGGTGCCACTTTACTCAGGGAGAGTGCTGCGTGTGTCTTGGGTGTGTGGTGAGGGTTTGAGTCGATCGGGCAGGATTCTACGATGAGCCATGAGGGTGAGTCTTGCCGAGGGGTGGGTTCTGGGCATCCCTATGTGAGGTATCTGTGGCGGATACATTGAGAGGTATATGGTGATCCCGGGGGTGAGAGCCTTCATTGAGCAAGGCCTCGGGTAGGAGGTGCTACTGTAGCATGGACTGCTATAGTCCCTAAGAGAAGATAATCCTGTCTGATCCCCCTAGGACCTGATATCCCTTGAGAACTGGAACATTGGGACCTATGTGCTCACCACTCGCTCTTGTATGGGTGGGAGATGGATGTCTGACTACCTAGGACGGTGCCACTACTACTAGGTTGTTAGCAGATAGTGTCAGGAGGTACGGGCATGGGGTTCCACACCCTCCTTAAAGTCACAGAGTTACCTTGGTGGCCCGGGTAACTACGCCTCACAGTCTCAGTGTGCCGATGTACCTATCGGTGTTCTGATGGTATTTCGGGGTGTCCCAGTACTGAGTGGTAGGGTGGCATTGCACCTATTAGAAAGCAGCCAGAATCAGCCTAGGCGGTGCGCACCACCAACGATGGTGATCTTGTGGTTATGAGAGTACACGCTCTGCAAAATTTTATGAATCTATACATAGTCCGCGAGCCACTGGTATAGCTTTCTCCTAAGACCCACGCTTCTCGGGAGTAGTGAGATGAGTCCTTCTATTCTCCCCCTGGTGTTACCCTTTCGGCTGTGAGCCGCTGAGACAGGCTCTGAGAGGGAGTTGGACCTGTTGACTGAGTGCGAGAGTGTGAGATGTGTGTGATGTGATGGGATGGATATGTGGATGAGATGGGTTAAAATATGATGAACTATACTATATAATATTGGTCACTGCTTGCATAGGAAGCCACAGCCATATATTAGGCCTCTTTGATTATATCCTTTGCATCCTACCAAATACTACATAGCAAAAGCAAACATAGTGTGTGAGATGTGGCCAGTACAAAATGTACTAAAAATTTGGATCCAGGTATGGATGATGGCTTGCCGACGCCCCTGAAGGACGAAAGGATTAGATGGTCTTGTGCCTACGCTCAAGATGTTGAAAGACAAAGCTTCCGCAATATCCCTCTACTTCCACAGCTGTTCTGGATGCTAGATACTCTGATGATTCCACCATGTGGCAATGTAATAAATTATGTAAACCCCTCTATTGTATTCTTTTAATCGATGTATGGCTTTATAATCAACTGATAATGGATAAGTTGATGCTTGGACCTCCTAGGCTATCATTATATCCTTCATTCTGTGTATTTTCCCTTCGAGGGAAAATTGAGGATGTTTCAGTTGGTATCCGAACCATGCTTGACCCTAGGACGAGACCCATAGGATTGGACAAAAGAATAGGAGATCTTGAACCACTCTCGGTTATATACCGACCTTGCATAACGCTTTTATGCTTGGCTCATCTCCTCTCTTACTCACCTTCTAACTTCTTTCTCGACTCTATATGCAGATGGAGAGCTTTGTGGAGATCCCCTTCTACGAGAAGTACTAGCAAGACTACACCAAGGTCCTGCGTGAGATGCTCCAGCACCTTGGTATCCCCAAGTCAAACTGTCATTGGGTTTGCCACCGCAAGATGGGACCCAATGGACCAGAGGATTGCTTCATGGTGTCGATCCAGATCATTGAGTGCAATGAGGTACTGGCATTGAGGCCCTTTGTCATCTGTGAGATGGACTATCACCAATGCTGCACAGCTTGCTACATGCGCCACCCTCCGAATCGTGATGAGAGACACCTCTGAACTCCTCAAGATAGGACCGTTCTGCCTGCTACCCTAAGCCCTTGATCTCTCCAGAAATGACATAGATCATTGGGCCGAGACCAAGAGCATCTGGGGTAGAGAGCATGATCGCACGCTCAGAATCGTAGGGGAACACATGGTCGTCCAGGACAGGCTCATCCTAGTGCTGGAAGGTGACAAGCGCTACTACAAGCATCAGGTCACAGAGCTGGAAGCAAAGGTGAAGGCCCAAGAGGAAGAGTTGGCCAAGCTAAAGAAGTGGAGCTGGTCCAACAGGGCACACCTCACCAGGTACATGAAAGGTTGTGTGTATCTGCGTGATGTCATGAGAGCGACGCTGGAGAAGTGGAAGCAGTCTGATGCCCGTCGTATCCAACAATATGAGCAGGTATAGATGCAGCTACCTGCCCACTGTCGCAAGATGCCCCTCGTCGAGAAGTTCAAGGTAGGGTCCACCAGCCACAACATGGATGCTTGCCCCATGCCCGAGTCAGAACCTACTCCAGAGTGGGAAGAAGCCCGCAAGTATGTGCAGAGGATGCTCAAGACCGATGCACAACTCCAGGAGATGGCTGCTAGCACCTTCCCCCTCGTGCCACCAGGTTTGACTCCCGAGCAGTGATCTGCAACTGACATAGAGTGACCCAGCTGAAGACAGCCTCGCAATGGCTAAAGAAGACAAGACTCACTTCTGAAGTAGAGTAGATTGTCCCCTTTTGAAGCTTACCTATGCGTAGTGCGAAAATTCTCACGAGTCTTCTGGTGTAGCTACTAGAGACATCGTCGTGTGACCAGCTTAATGTAATGAGTGCTCGGATCTTATCGCATCTTATGTATTTTCATTGCTTCTTTGAATGAGTGTTGGATGGATAAAAAAATGTTTCAAATTAATTAAATTAGTTTAAATTACTTGGCTAAGTTGATAATAGCTCATATCACTTGCACCTGTTCCTAAGTTTGGTGATCTTGAAGCAGGATGTCTGCCTATCATTTAGCACCTCTGAGCCACTGCGCACCACACCCAGGGCCTGCCATGGGCCATAGATGCGATGGTAGTAATAGCTACATGGGACATCGGACCCTCATTGGATTTGATCCAGAGAAGGAAGGACATCAGATCGTCACTTCGCCAACTGTCAGGACCCATGTTGAGGAGCATTCTCCACCACCCCCACCACTTTTGGCTAGGGTGATGGTTCAGCAAACTCGCCCCCTTGAAACCTTGATTGAAATATTCTAGCAAAAATTGGCTAGCGCGCTCATATTAGAGCTCCCTACCTTCGACGACTCCAATGAAGACCCTATCATCGCCATGGATTGGCTATATGACATGACAGAGTGGCTAAAATCAACCATCTACACAAAGGAGGATCAGGTTAAGATCATAGCCCATCACTTCAAGGGTAACACTCGAGCATGGTGGAATGGATTCAGCAGGTCCCATCGAGACCCCTCCAACATCTCGTGGGACGAGTTCACTAAGGCCTTTTATGAGTGTCATGTGCTAGCAGAAGTGAAAGAGACTCTAGCAGAAGAGTTCTGTAGTATCAAGCAAGGAGCCAGCATAGTCCAAGAGTATGATGTCCACTTCATTCGCCTGATGCGGTATGTACACCCAGAGAATGTGGCCACCAAGAGGGACAGGGTGTATCACTTCACTCGGGGGCTGGAAGTTCCCATAGCCTTGCTATTGTAAGAAGGACTTGCCACACCCTCGAAGAAGCCATCAACAAGGCAATAAGGTTAGAAAGGACCCACCAGAAGACAGACACGGTCCTCCCTATGAAGCGACGCCTTGAGGGGCCATATCAGCATATGGTCCAGCAACGACCACGTATGCGTGATCTCCCTATGAGCAGCTCATTCCAGAGCCGCCCCCTTTGACATGCCAAGACATGGAAGGTTACTGCAAGAACTCCTACAATAAAGGTACCCTTCTTTTGTTATGGATGTGGCCACCCTGGTCACAAGATCCAGGTCTGTCCAAGAGAGAGCTATCACACCCGCAGGTGGTGTTCCTCCAGCTTGCTTTATATGTGGACAACCAGGCCACAGAGTTACCGACTGTGCCAGGGTTGACATTGCATCACCAATTATGATTCCTTTCAAGAGGATTCTAGGTTCGGCAAGGAAGGTTCACAATGATGCGCGAGCTACCTGCTGGCAACTTACGCATAGTTCTGCTAAAGACGTCCCCGACAACGAAGATCAGGGTGCAAAGAGCACCACAACTCTCGACGGAGTAACCTATTTTAGATGTTTCCAAAAGGGTCATAAGGCTACAATTTTCCCTACTCCGAGTACCATGAACCATAGTGCACGAAGAGCCGCCCGTAGGCATCTCGCCAAGCAAGCTGCTAAGGACATCCCTGACATAGAACAAGGTATGTGCGTACAAAGGGAGTTAATGCTGCAATGATGTTTAAATCTAGTTTTGCATCTTTTTATGCACTTATTATCGAGTCGGTAGGAGATATAAACCTGCACACTACCATATGAAGTTTTTCTCAGTTCCAAATCTTTTGTCTCCACCCCTAGAGAGAGATATTATAAGGATCGCTACCTGGGGATACCTTAGTAGATAAGCTCACCTTGCTACCCTAGAATGCATGAGCAATACCTTATTTACTTGCAAAAGATCTTTGCAAGCAAACACATGGATCGATGCAGGCCCAATTGGGTAAATGCAACCCTCTATGCTAAAAGGGAAACAAAGGAAACAAGATGTCATGCTATCAGGAACAAGTACCCCTACCAAGGGTAGAGACCTACTAGATCAGCTACATAACGCCAAGCACTTCACCAAGATGACCTTAGATGAAGCAACTAAGAAGATTTACCAGAAGAAAACTTATGCCACCAGATGTAAGCGGCATCTAAGGAAGATATTAGAGAAGATACAGAAGCATCAGCTATACGCCAAGTTTAGCAAGTCTGAGTATGGCTTAAACAGGTCAATGCCCCTAGACCATGTACTCTATGCTAACAGAATAACTGATGACCTATCCAACATGAAGACAATGAAGAAGTGAGAGCAACCGCAAAATGCAACCGCTAAGGAGGATTTCATGTAATTGGTCAGATAGCACCATCGACTCTTTGAGAGCTTCTCCAGACAGCTCACCCCAGGATCAACCTTCCAAAGAAGACCAAGGAGTCTGAATGGACACCCCAGTGCAAACTGAGTTTCTAGACCCTGAGAGAGAAGCTCACCACAACGCCAATCCTTGCCGTGCCCGACAACCCTAGGACCTTGTGGTCTATTGCGATGCATCTTGCCATGGGCTTGGTTGTGTTCTGACGAAAAAATTGGAAAGTCATCGCCTATACTCCCCATCAGCTTAAGGAGCATGAACAAAGTTATCCTACCCATGATCTTGAGATTGTAGCTGTGATCCATGCATCGAAGATTTGGAGGCACTACCTGATTGGGAACAAGCATGAGATCCACACCGATCTCAAGAGCCTAAAGTACTTATTCACCCAGGAAGATCTGAACATGAGGCAATGTCGTTGACTAGACTTGAATAAGGGCTATGATGTGGAGATCCCTTACCACCTAGAACAGACTAAAGAAGTCGCTGATGCTCCTAGCCGCAAGAGCCAATGTCATGCCTCGATCACCATAAGTGGCAGGAGAACATTAGCGAGTACGGCCAGAGGTGATACCACTCGGACTGCTGAATGAGCATCATGTACACTGCACCCCCATGGATAGGATCCATGAAGCTCAGCGCCATTACCCAAAGAATTGGGAGATACGCAAGCTCTTGATGTAGAGCAAGTGTCCAAGGGCCAGTAAGGACGAACAAAGCATTTTTGGGAACAAGAACTGCATCTGTAAGTCTTTCTGACTTTGCCACGTGCAATAAGACCCTATCAGAAGGGCATAAGCTCAATTCTCGCATTTGCCCTGAGGGCACCAGGAAGTATGCGATTTAGAAAAAGGAAATCCTGGTGGAAGAGTATGAAGGCCTTTAACGTAGGATATGCTACTAAGAGTGGCATATGCAGACGCGTCAAACTGAGCACAAGAGACCTGCAGGGCTGCCAAGCCACCTGAGGTGTCTAAATGGAATCATGATAGCATGCCTATGGATTTCATCGTGGGTTAGCCTTGAACATCGAAGGACGTGCTATATGAGTGATAATCAATCGCCTGGCCCAGAGTGGCTCACCCCTTAGCAGTCAAGAGTGACACCAGTAATGGACCGCTAGCATATCTGCGTAGTAAGGACGTACTCAAGCTACATGGAGCCCCTGGAGGCATGATATTGGACCATAAACCTCAGTGTGCGTCCAAGTTTTAGAAAAGCCCTGGATGATGCTATAGGGACTCAATTGGACTACCATATTGCGTATCGCTTCCAAATCATTAGTCATACCGAGAGGGTAAATTGGACCCGTAAGGACATGCTTCGGGCATATGATCCCTGATATGGACAAATTGGATAAGAGTTGGTCCATGCTAGGTTTCCCTTCAATGAAAGATGCCAAGCAAGACTTCAGACATCATCGTTTGAGACCGTGATAGGAAGGTGGTGTAGACTCCACCCCTGGTGTGGGATAGAAGGAGGAAAAGATCAACACCCTTGGACCTGCCATCATCAATGAAGCTAAAAAGGGAATAGCCCAAGTGTGAAAGGATCCAAGGCCTTTCTGGGAACCCCGTCCACCGTAAAGTCTTCCTGCATCAAGGAACTCCCCGTTTCCATGCAAAGAGAAGGCTAGTACAAGGTATGTGAGACCGCACCACAACTGTACAAGGGTTGACAAGCTTGCCTACAGGATAGAGTTGCCGGGCAACTCGCAGAAGTGCACTAGTGTTCCATTTGTTACAACAACGCAAGCGTCTGGGGCTACAAGAGCAACCAACATTCCCTAAAGGGGCTCGATGTTCAAAACACTATGGAATACCAGGAACATCCCATCCACCTTCTAATAAGGGACCTAAAGACAGACGGAGGTACCAGTTTATCAATGTGCAAGGTTCAGTGAAGCGACCACGCGGAAAGAGAGGCAACTCTGGAAAAGAAGTTGGTACATAAAGAAAGCCTTACCCCTACCGGTCAAAAGAGTAAGTTACACGTTTGAATCTCGAGGACGAGATTCTCATAAGGGGGTAGGACTGTAACATCCCTGAAATCCAAACACAAAAAATATGAACTTTCAAAAAATTTTCTAAAGTATCCAATGCTTGGTGTGTGTCATGTAGGAAAACAACCACCAGTTGCACAAGTAGCACCAATGTTAGTCAGAGCATTTGCATCTTAATCACAAGAGTATGATTTACCTCTTATAGATTTTATGTATTGCTAATAAAAATCAAATAACCCATTTATGTTCCATGCAACAATATGCCTACTAACATGGGCCACTAACCATGGGCATGGCAATCAACTTGACCAAGAGACCCTAGGGACCCACCAATTATTTAGGACATGGTCACTAACCCCCCTTTCATTAACATGACAACAATATAATTGGATTAGGGTTTAGAAAGAAATAGAAATGGAATTAGAAAAAGAAAGGAAAAAGAAAAGAAGGCCACCGGCCAAAGTAGCCCAAGCCACCGGCCAGGCCCAACTAGCCAAAGGCCCTGGCCTACCTCGCGCGCCTGGCACAACCGGCCGCCACTGCCTAGCAAGCCACGGCCAGCTAACGCCGGCCCTTGCGATGAAGCGGCCTAGCAAGGCGGCCTGCCGCAGCGCCGCGCGCCTGCGCCTCCCGCCTGAGCCGCTGGCCGCTGGCCCCCGCCTATCAGCTTCCCCGCCTTCCCATTTTTGTCCACTGCGCGTCCCACCGTGTTTCCCCAAACCCTAACCCTAACCGTGGCCGTGCACAGCCACCCGATGGACATCTTCCATCCTCACCATCGGCCATCTCCCGCCATGGCTATAAGAAGGGGAGCTCAGTGTGCTAGGGTTTCCCATCTCCGTGCCACCTCAGGTTAGCCCCCCAAGTTGCCATCACCTACGCCAAAGAAAAGGGGAAGGAAGAGAGGGAGCCAGCGCACGCCTCGTGGAGCTAGAGCGCCGCCGCCGCCGCTGCTGTCCGCGCACCGGAGGAGGACCTCGGAGCACCGCATGACCAGCTTGATGCCCTGGCTCTACTTTCCCTACACCGAGCCACCACCAAGCCCTCGATGCTCACCTTGGCCATTGCTGCATGGTGAGCTCGCCCGCCATCGCCCCTGCTTTCTCATGGTCGCCGCCCAGAGTGCCGCTGTGTTCCCGCTCACCCGTCTCCCCTCTCTACTCATCAGCTCAACTAGTGTGTTCGCCTAGTCCTAGAATGCTTATTTGGCACCATCTTGGGACCATGGCTCAACCACAGTGAGGCCACGCCACTTTGCGGGCCTCGGTTGCCATGGCTTCGGCTGTTGGTGCACCGCTGTGAACTTCGTGGTCGCGCGCACCCCGCCGTGCCCCCGTAACCACGCTCGTAGACACCTGAAGCTCCCAGCTACTCTGCACAGGTAGGAAAAGGAGAAAATGGGGGTCAATTTGATGCCCTGCCGGAGGATTTCACCTCCACCGCTAAAACCCGTCGCTGCCGCCGCTGCTGTCAATGCCGGCCGTTAGAGTGACCTCGGTCCAATTGGAGCCGTGTCCATGCTCACCCGGTTGTCTCGGAGCCTTTGCATGAGTCCAAGCTACCTCCAAGCTGCTGCCGCGTCCTGCAGCCTCACCACTATAGCCTCGCGCCTCCGCTGTCCGCCGCCGTGCGTGCGCTGGCCAAACCGAGCCCTGTGGGCTCGCTTGGACTCCAACCCCTCACTCACCTTGGCCCCTCAATGCCTTAGCATGAGTCAAAGTTACCTCCTGGCACCCCAGCACCCTGCAGCCGGGGACCCACCGTCCGACGCCGCAGTGACCCACGAGCCGGCCAGCCAGAGCGCCGCTAGCTCACCACGACCCCATAGCCACTCACGCCACACCCTAGCACCGCCTTGGCCCCTACTTCGCCTAGCCCTGACCCGTCATAGCTGTAGCGCCACTCGCCGTTGGCCGAGCGCCGCTGAGCCTGTGCCTGCACGCGTCGGGGAGGCAAGAAGAGGATTACCCCGGGTGCACCGCGTCCTCCACGTGTGGCCACGCTGGACCAACCAAAGGCAGCCACGTGGACGACCCGTCCTCATTCCACCATGGACCTAGTTCACATGCCCAGCAGCTGTAGGCCAAGCCCGGTTGAGCCAGATCGCCACGCTGCCAACCTCCCTGCTCGACACATGTTCGGGCCGGGCCGGCCCAACCCGGCCCAGATCCAGCCCTACCCAAGCCTGCCGAGGCCTGGTCGAGGCCCGGTCAGCGTTGATCGTTGATCGGTCAATGTTGACCATTGACCTGGCCCCACCTGTCAGTGACTTAGCATCCGGGCCCACGCTGACGTCAGCATGATGTCAGCATGACGTCATCATTACCGTCCCACCGCCAGACCCGCGCGTCGGGATGACGTCAGCACGATGTCATCCCCTACGCCACCTCTGCTGACCCACAGTGCCCGTGGCACCCATCCAACGCTACCACGTGTTAACCCAGGATTTAACTGCCCCTTTTCTTTTTTAGAAAATGATTTAATGTTCTAAAATTCATAACTTCTTCATACGACCTCCGAAAATTATGAACCAAGTGTCCAAATTTTCATAAAAATGAGCTCTACATCATAGGCCTATGTATGATTGCATTTGGAGTTATTGGATTTCATTTGCTTCTTTGTGATTGATCTATAGGGGTCGCTCCCGTGACCGTTATGTCTCGATTTTAGTTTTTGCGAAGGAGTTGATCAAGGAGGAGGACTAGGAGAGCACCAAGGACCTGACGGAGGACTTGAGTGACAGCTATTCAGGTGCCACACCCCACCCAACCTCGTAGAATCCTATTACGCATGGCATAATATCTAGTTGCTAGTGCTTTATTTATGAAAATCACCTGATGATAGGTTGCATGGTAGAATTGCTTGATGAGCCTTTACCTTGTCGCAACCTTACCCCTGCACACCCACTGATAGGCTAGACACATGCTTATATATTTATGATGCTTTACTGCTTATATGTGAGATGTGATGCATGGTGGAGAGTACGGTATGGTATATGGTTAAGGCACGCGGTGCCACTTTACTCGGGGAGAGTGTTGCGTGTGTCTTGGGTGTGTGGTGAGGGTTTAAGTCGATCGGGCAGGATTCTACGATGAGCCATGAGGGCGAGTCTTGCCGAGGGGTCTGTTCTAGGCATCGCTATGTGAGGTATCTATGGCGGATACATTGAGAGGTATATGGTGATCCCGGGGGTGAGAGCCTTCATGGAGCGAGGCCTCGGGTAGGAGGTGCTGCTGTAGCATAGACTGCTGTAGTCCCTAAGAGAAGATAATCCTGTCCGATCCCCCTAGGACCTGATATCCCCTGAGAACCAGAACCTTGGGACCTACGTGCTCACCACTCGCTCTTATATTGGTGGGAGACGGATGTCTGACCAGCTAGGACGGTGCCACTACCACTAGGTTGTTAGCAGATAGTGTCAGGAGGTACAGGCATGAGGTTCCACACCCTCCTTAAAGCCACAGAGTTACCTTGGTGGCCCGGGTAACTACGCCTCACAGTCTCAGTGTGCCGATGTACCTATCGGTGTTCCGGTGGTATTTCGGGGTGTCCCAGTACTGAGTGGTAGGGTGGCATCTCACCGATTAGAAAGCAGCCGAAATCAGCCTAGGCGGTGCGCACCACTGATGATGGTGATCTTATGGTTACAGGAGTACACGCTCTGTAGAGTTTTATGAATCTATATATAGTCCGCGAGCCACTGGTATGGCTTTTTCCTAAGACCCATGCTTCTCGGGAGTAGTGAGATGAGTCCTTCTATTCTCCCCTGGTGTTACCCTTCCGGCTGTGAGCCGCTGAGACTGGCTCTGAGAGGGAGTTGGACCTGTCGACTGAGTGCGAGAGTGTGAGATGTGTGTGATGTGATGGGATGGATATGTGGATGAGATGGGTTAAAATTTGATGAACTATACTATATAATATTGGTCACTGCTTGCATAGGAAACCACAGTCATATATTAGGCCTCTTTGGTTATATCCTTTGCATCCCACCAAATACTACATAGTGAAAGCAAACATAGGGTGGGTGATGTGGCCCGTACAAAACGTACTAAAAATTTGGATCCAGGTATGGATGATGGCTTGCCGACGCCCCTGAAGGACGAAAGGATTAGATGGTCTCGTGCCTATGCTCAAGATGGTGAAAGACAAAGCTTCCGCAATATCCCTCTACTTCCGCAGCTGTTCTGGATGCTAGATGCTCTGATGATTCCGCCATGTGGTGATGTAATAAATTGTGTAAACCCCTCTATTGTATTCTTTTAATTGATGTAAGGCTTTGTAATCAACTGATAATGGATAAGTTGATGCTTGGACCTCCTTGGCTATCATTATATCCTTCATTCTGTGTATTTTCCCTTCAAGGGAAAATTGAGGATGTTTCAGTACCATCATGGCTTTTACTCTTGTTAGATAGGGCTGGTTTGATCGCCTATCGACCATTGGTGTGGCCAAGGGGCATGTGTTTATGCATGATTTGGCTGGTTTGACCTCTTATCTTTGTATTAGCACTCGTCAGAAGTTTATGTTATCATTTGATAGGGCCGGTTCTACCTCCTATTGTATGCATTAGCATAGGCTAGTTATCGGCTCTATTATGTTTGGCATCCTAATAGATTCATTAAGTTACCCATATCTAGTTGTCAGCTCTGCTAGATCTGGCAGTCTAGTAGATTCATTAAGTTACCGATGTTGTTAGTTTTTAATTATTTATTTATTGCAACAACATCTTTTGCCCGATCAAGATTGATAGATTTGGCTTATATCTGTTTAGATTCGATTGTCATCCATACTTATCATGTTTAATCTTATTACTTTGATGATCGGTCTTGTGCTTGCATTAGCTAGATTTTATCAATCTTGTTCATGACATGTGCGTGTTCTAGGGTGTAGATTGTCTTACGATAGCCTTTCTGTATTAATGTTGTTTATGCACCTAGTTCATTCTCATGTTGGTATCGGCAAAGTTAGCCGATTCACTAGGAGCTTTATCCATGACATCATGTACATGTTTTTGCTTTAGACTAGCGGTTTGTTAGTAGATCTTTTAGTTTTAATCTACAATATTGTATGCATGTCAGATTTCTTTTACATGTTGTATTGAATAGACTGAATTGGCTAATGGTTTTGCTCTCTTCATGTTCATTCAGATAGCCAATTTAACTAGTTCTCTACTTTTATAGCACGTATCATGAATGATTTATGTTTTTCTTTCGCCTTAGTTATCTATACCATGCCATGATCAATTGTTTAATTCATGCATGTTTATTTACCAAGTTTATTTATAGATGCGCGGTGGATGTTGACTCTCTAGTCAATGCCATGATCGAATTGGCTATTTAGCCATATATGAGGAACTGTCTGGAATCACGTCGGCAGGTTCCATGATTTGACTATATTTCCACCTTGTCAATTTTAGGGTCAAATGAACTGGCACGCCTTGGAATCGATCGACCAGAGCACTCTGCTGGAGAATGTTGTGAGGATCGGAGAGACGTTCATGCTCTGGTCTGTCTGGCTTGCGAGAGGCGGTTGGCATGAGGAGTCACATTTTTACGCCAACAGGCTGGGACCTGGCTGATGCGCTGGATCCAGCCATGCAAGGAGCGGGTGAACCACTTGTACAAGTATGCTGGTCGGGACGACCCATCGCGGGAGACGCCAGAGAAGACGACGCCAGAAGTGGTGAGTTAGCGGATGTCTTTACTATTTGAGAAGTTTGACCCGACCACCAGTTACCCAGAAGTGCATGCACGGCCGTACGACCTTACCCAACCACCACCAGAGGTAAGCGAACCAGTTCCATACTTTAATTTGAATGATATACAATTGTATATGTTGATGGTTGTAACATGAATGGTCTAACTGTTAGACACTGCTTGGACAGGATCGGAAGGTGTTTTTCTCCGCTGTGCCAGTGGAACCATGGCCTCAAGGCGAGGCGCAGGCTAACCAGCGTAGAACTGAGGAGACCCACTACTAGAGCTAGGCCAAAACAGGGCAGGAGACACTGGACATCACTGACTCCAACGATGGAGAAGTCCCAGCTACCCAAGGAAGGTGCCGGGCTAGGGCAAACAGCCCATGTCAGCCGCGGCCAAGAAGAAGAAGCCCTCCTCTCTGCTATCTAGAGGCAAGCTAAATCTGGACGGTGAAGAGGGGGAAGCAAGAAGAGGGGTGACCCGAGTACCACAGAGTCGTCGGATTCTGATGACACCGTGATGCTGAAGGAGCGCCAGTGGAAACGTCAAGCCCAGATGCCTTAGGTGGGCAGAACACTGAGGCCCCCACCCACGACAACACCCAGAAGATCTGCACAAAACACGCCACCACCACCTCCTCCCCAGCATCAGGGGGAGACCACCTCAATCACTCGGTCGAAGCAAGCCGAGGGCTCAGCACCACCGCCACCATCACCGCCACCTGCACCGCACAGGGTGGTGACACCTCCAGCCAGAGCTGCCTCGTTGCCGGGGTACCGGGAGGTGGCAAAGGAGCTGACCTCCCCACTGCACCCCATCAGGATGAGCAGTACGGGTGAGGCATCGCACCAAGTCCCCGGGCGCGGTAGCGGGGCGACAGGCGGGGCCCCATGAGCTCCAGGCGGGGGAGCAGCCCCACAATTCAGAGGAGGGTTTTGGTGGCTAGCCAGGTAGGTGTCATTGACTTCATGTAACCTGCTTCATCTCGATTTCTGGATTTCTTGTGGACAAATTATTTCTGTGATGTGGCTTGCAGTTGTGCTCCTCCAGCGTCGACGCCAACTCCACCTCCCAGCCAGACCACCCCACAGCCGACCACCGAGCAAGCGACAGCCGGCGACGTGACACAGTCCACGGGGCAACAGGAGGCAACTAGCAGCACTGCCATACCCACCAAGCCAGCCCCAACAATGACCCGTTAGCCAGAGAGGTGAGTAGTGCCATTTAGGGCCATCAAGGCTACGGCAGGTCAGCTGCCACACCGCATGCCAAGTCAGGCGGGCCCAAGCCGGCCGACACCACCAAAGGCAGTGGAGGAGGTGCTGAGGGTGCCCAAGATGCCATGCTTGGACATCCCCACACAGTGTTTGCACACCACGTGCAAGCGTGGGAATGATGACTTAGTGACATACGAGGAGATTCCTGATTTGACATTGACGTAGGCATCGTGGATGTGGTGGAGTTGTTGTTGGAGCAGATCAAGGTAATAAAATACCCTGTAACAACTGTGTAATCTTATGCGCATGAATACATGAACTGACCGATGCATTGCCTCCACAGAACCTACAGGAGACCAACACACAGTGGGGCAAGACCATCGACCGCTTTGCAGCTACCTGGGAGGAATGCAAGACCCTCAGGGTGGCCAAAGCCTAGCTGGAGGTGCAGGCCAAGATCTACCAGGACCAGGGGCTACAGCAAGAGGAAGAGGTCGCTGCCCTGCACTGAAAGGTGGACGCCCTAGAGGTGGATAACAAGTGTAAGTAACCCTCTCTTTTTTACTTAATGCATGCTGGAGTTTGCTGTAAGCTTATGCACACTCGTATGTAGAGCTGAGTGGCCAGAATGAGGCCATGGCTCAGGAGCTTGCCAGCCTGCTAGGCCAAAAGGAGGCCACTGAGGAACAAGCAGTGGAGCACCAGAAGCAGATTGCCAAGCTCACTGGTAAGGATGACAATGTAGAGTTGTTATATGTGGTCTGCTGCATACAGGGTGGACTAGGGTATGCTAACCATCATTGTTTATTAATGGAGATTTAAGGATCCACCAATGGCCCAGTTCTAGGTGCTGGAAGAGACCATCTCCGTCCTCCAAGAGAAGATGCGGGCTATGCGTGAGCACATCAAGCCGGCGTTGAGGGCGATCTTCAGAGGAGAGGAGCACCCTGCAAACCCTGTGGGTGAGGCAGTGGTTGTGGTGGACCAGTGCCAAAGGTTGTGGCCATCGCTTTAGGGGTTTGTCGCCAAAGTTGGGCGCTACGTGGTTACTACTGCGCTAGCTATGGTCCGCTCGAGGTACTCAGAGGTGGAACCAGCAGAAGTGGCACTTGGCATTGCGCCAGAGCTTAACGAGAACACCGCTGAGGACCACTGGACCACGTCTGGCCCTGCTGCTGCTGCCCTTGTTAATGACATGACACTCATCGAGGATCCTGCAAAAAATGATGGTGGTCAGTAGGCTATAAATAATGTATTTATGATAAAAAAACACTATTTGTAAGTTGTGCCGAGCAAGGGGTGCTCATAAACTTTTAGCCTTTTGATGCAGACATGTTAGGCATGTTTAAGCGGGTGATAAACATGTTGCCATTTTTAAGATGCATATTTATGCGTAGTTCATTTTTTAAAAGATGTTGACAATTAAGTTTTGCCCCCTCGAAGCGAGCTAACTCTATCGGGTAACAAGAGTTGCACTAGTGAACAGCGTAGGACCGCCAGGATCACTAGGTACCTAGCACCATTAGAGAGTGACTGCTAAAATCTCCTAGTGTCATGTAGCACGGAGCTGTAACACATCATAAGAGTTTTCTAGATAGTGCCTTGTCAAGCCGTTCCCGTCGGGTAGAAAACAAAGTTTAATTGTGACTTATGCAGGGTGCATGTATGACAGATGAGTGCACAGATATAGAGATGTGACAGGAAACAAAACAAAAAGGGAAACTTTATTAATCATCAGAAAAACAAAAATAGGGTACATATCTTATTCTATGGATAGAAGCGTATGAGGTGGTCGATGTGCCAGGATTTGGATTCCTGGACACCCATCATCGTCTCCAACCGGTAGGAAGTTGGGCGTGTGACAGCCTTTATCCTAAACGGCCCTTCCCATCTGGATGATAACTTGTGCAGGCCATCTGTGTTCTAGATTCCCTATAACACCGTGTCGCCAACCACGAACAGCGTGGCCTTAACATTGCGGTTATAGTAATGACGCACAGAAGCTAAATACTTAGTCGTCCGAGCATAGGACTCAAGTGCTACTTCTTCTTTGGCATTGACATCTACTTCTTAGGCTTCATTGGAGGCTTCTTCATCGTTGTACTGGCCACATGGTGAAAGGTCCACCATGGTTGGACTCATTGTCAGCGCCACTCTCCATGGGCTAGCGGCGATGACTGCGCCTGGACCGCTATGACTAGTGCGATGTGGTCAGCGAGCCGGCGGAGTGGAGCTGAACCACTTGCGCCTCGGCAGCGATCAAAAAATCTCAGATTGCCTCGACCCCGGGTGTGTTTGGGGGAAGCTGGTTGAGCCGATCCATGGTCACTGCAATGTTGGTCGTGGGAGTCTCCTTGACGAGTTGGTCTCCTACCATGTTGAACTCGCCATTGAGATCGGGTTGAAGGCGGCAAGGCCGAGGGCCCGCGCCATTGCCACCATTGCCACTGTTATTGGTGGCATTTTCTTGTGCCTCAATGAGGCTTCAGCGCTCATGATCAGCATTGCGAGCCTCTCTTGCCACCTTTTCCTACTCTGTCTCGTTTTAAACAGGGGGCTGTAGATAAAATATCCTCGGCAGTCTACCATGGGATACCCCAAGGCAATAGATTTGTGATGAGGGCACGCTAAGACCTACAATCTAGATGTGAGACGCAAGACAAACAACTAGGACAACCAGGGTTTATCTAGGTTCAAGCTGCTCGGAAGCATAATACCCTATGTCCTGCGTCTCTGCTACTGTATTGATGAGTACCGGAGTACAAGAGATGAAAAGATGCCCAGATCATGGAGATCTGGGTTACAAGAGAGATCCTAGAGATCTGCTCCGTATTAAGATGTGATCTATAGTTGGATGATCTAGTCTGTCTATGAACTTCTGCCCCTCCTTATATATGCTGAAGGGACAGAGTTACAAGTAGAATTGCCTATTTGGTATCCCCACAGCTCCGAGCAGCCCAAAGTCCAGCCGTGAGGGTATACGGGGTCTATACCCCACAGCTAGTCCCTGAGCACCATGTATCTTGAGGGATTCGCCGTTTTGACCTGTACCGAGCACTGAAGATGCAGATCACGTGACATCGAGTAGTGAAGATGTAGACTATGTGACGCCAAGCAGTGAAGATGCAGACCACGTACTCTTGACCAGCACTGATGCTGACCCCGCAGTACCGACCAGCACTAACGCTGGCTAGGAGGTGTCATCCAGGCTTCTCTCGAGTAGTTCGTAAGTCTGCTCCCGAGCACAGCTTCTCTTAAGGAGGGTGATCTGTCAAAAGATGCATGGTGTTCTAAGAAAAAGAAAAAGTCTTTTTACGTCCTGAGACGTGGGCCCACATTAACACGTGACACAAAGTATCACTGGGGTGTCAACATGAACCATCCGTAAAGGTAAGTACAGCAAACCAAGAACAGAAGATAGGCCCAAGTCACCGCGAGGTGACGTGGGCCCACGTAGTTCCCAAGCTCGATAGAAGATAGTATATGTTGTATTGAGCTTTTAAGAAAAAACTCAACAAGAAGAAACTGGTCCGTAGACACTGCTAGGTGGCAAGTCAATGCGCAGTGCCCAGGAAAGTCCTGGATGGAGCACAGGCTCGATTAGGTCGAGGGACACCGAGAACCGCTGGTCTGTAAACACCTGTGGGTGGCAAGCCAATTCGAATGCTCAGTCCCCAGGTAAGTCCTGGACAGAGCACAGGCTCAATCGGGTCGAGGGACATCGAGAATCAGTGGCTGCTCATCGCCATTATCAGATCCCTGCTGGTCGAGGTAGCTATCTTCAACCTCTTTAAGCTTGCCATGAGCGCTGCTACGAGCTGGTCGGTAGCGGTACCGGGCGCAGGTGCTTCGTAAACCTGATCGGGGATCAAAGGCTTAATCAGATCTTCTACGAAAACACCAGGTGGTACCCCAGCTCGTGATAATGCGAGCTTGGATAGCTCGTCGACACCTGTGCTCTCGGGATGAGGTACATGGGTAAACTCCAATCCATAGAACTTGTTCTCTAGCTTTTGGATCTCAGCCACATAGGCATCCATCTTCTCGTTGACCATATCCCAATCCTTATTGACTTGGTGAATGACTAGAGCAGAATCTTCGTACATCAGGAGTCATTTTATACCTAGCTCGACTGCAATGTGGAGGCTGTGGCGATGAAGGCGAGGCTATACGGTGCGTGGCACTGAGCCGAAGTGACGATAGTGAGTCCCCGAGCAGCACAAGGTCGGAGACAAGGCTGTGTGGTGCGTGGCACCGAGCCGAGCGATGGAGGCGAGGCTATGTGGTGTGTGACACCGAGCCGAGGTGACGATGACGAGACCCGAGCAGCACGAGGTCGGAGATGAGGCTGTGTGGTGCGTGGCATCGAGCCGAGCGATGAAGGCGAGGCTGTGCGGTACGTGACATCGAGCCGAAGCGACGATGGCAAGTCCCCGAGCAGCACGAGGTCGGAGATGAGGTTGTGTAGTGTGTGACACCGAGCCGAGCGACGGAGGTGAGGCTATGTGGTGCGTGACACCGAGCCATTGGACCAGCTGGTTGGTCATGAAGTCCGAGTGCCAGGTGGCGTGACCACTTGGACGATGATCCTCGATCCAATCCCCGAGCGTACGGAGTATGCTCGTTAACCGAACCTTGTCCCTAAAAAATAAACATGAAGAGCGGTGGTACATGATGTACAAATAGTTGATCTAGGCATGTTAAGCGGGTGATAACATTTATGCCATTTTAGATGTCTGATATGTAGTCGTAGAAAAAAGTATGTCGACAATTAAGTTTTGCCCCCACCCTGGAAGCGAGCTAACTCTGTCGGGTGACTAGGGATGCACTAGTGAACAGCGTAGGACCGCCAGGATCACTAGGTACCTAGCACCGTTAGAGAGCGATTGCTGAATCTCCTAGTGCCATGTAGCACGGAGCTGTAACACATCGTAAAAGACTTCGAGACAGTGCCTTGTCAAGACATTCTCGGCGGATAAGAAACAAAATTTAATTGTGACTTATGCAGGACGCATGTATGACAGACAGAATATGTATACAAAGTTGTAATAGAGAAAAAAGGACGACAGAAAACTTTATTAGTTTCTAAATAAACTTAGCTTGTAGTTTCTAAATAAACTTAGCTTGTGTTCGGAGATGCGTCGTAGTCGTCGTGGCCCAGTAGACGATCAAGGTCGATCTGTTGTCGGCTCGACATGGCGCTTGCGGCTTGCTGCATGGTACGGAAGTTGCTTGACATGGTCAGACAGCTTGCTGGACGGGTCTGATCTCCCGGTGTACACTTGCCGAAGTCGTGGCTTCAAGACTCTTGTTAGCTTTGCTGCACGTACGGCACCGGGCAGCTCGACAGCTCGCCTCTTGCTGACCACGCGAGCAGCCGACGAGATCCATGACGCCAATGTGTGACGACGTGGGACGACGATGAGTCAAATTCCTAAAACAATCATACGTATATGTAGATTCCCGTATATACATATATACATTATCATAGCATTTTATAAATTGGAAATTAAAAAGTCAACTTAGCTTTGTTCGGGAGAGTATGGTCGCTTCACGTGACAGCTCAACAGATCATGCTCGATGCATAGTCTCGTACGTATGCATGATGGGTGCATACGTGCACATGCACATGAGTACGAATATCTGATTCCTAGCCGGCCTGGATGTACGTACGGCTTCCTTATTTGCTTCTTGGCTGGCGAAGAACCTTGGTCCGCGTACGTGTAGGAGTTGGACTCCGTTGCCATCACGTGTGCTAGGCTCAGCCCCGTGTCGTGTGAATTGATGACGATGCTCACCACGATGATGCTGGATGCTATGCTGGATGCTTGGACGCTGGTCGGTCCGCGGCTAAATTTGGATCCGAACGGTCCGAGTGATCGGTACGGCTCGTATGTCCGCACCGACAGTGATGAACGGTGGTAAAGCCGTCCTCGGCAGACCAATGTGGATCGATCCATCAAGGAAGCTACCGACGAGTTACCGAAGCAGACTTATCAGCGAGATGGTTGATGACGTTGGTGCAGAAGCAGGCTGCACCGCCTCCACGGTTCCGGTGGTCGGTGAACGCGCCGATGGTGAAGGTCAGACCTGCGGTGAAGGCGTGCTAAGACCTACGATCTAGATGTGAGACGTAAGACAAACAACCAGGACAATTAGGGTTTATTCAGGTTCAGGCCGCTCAGAAGCGTAATACCCAACGTCCTGCCTCTCTGCTTCTGTATTGATGAGTACCGGAGTACAGGATATGAAAAGATGCCCCAGATCACGGAGATCTGGGTTACAAGAGAGATCCTAGAGATCTTCTCCGTATTAAGATGTGATCCATAGTAGGATGATCTGGTCTGTCTAAGGACCTCTGCCCCTCCTTATATATGCCAAAGGGACAGAGTTACAAGTAGAATAGCTTATTTGGTACTATTACTAAACCGTACGGTGCACGTCGTGTGCCGCACGTCTTCATCTTGGGCTGGGCCATCTTCAATGGTGCGGCCCAAGTATAGCCGCGAGGGTATATGGGGGTTATATCCCTACACCTCCGAGGAGCCCAAAGTCTAGCCACGAGGGTATACGGGGTCTATACCCCCACAAGGGCTCGTTCTCGCTAACCATGAACACCGCGCCGTGGAATCCTGGCAAAAATTTGGGGGTGTCTGGTGCCGTATCGTCGGAGTGTGTCCAGTGAACCGGCATGGTCGGGCGTTCCTCCTCAACGTTCTCTTAACTCTGGACCTCTGAACTCTCTTCGTCGGAGAGGAGGTATGAGGTGTAGTTGAAGGAGCCAGAGGGTGTCCTGTCGAGCCCTGACAGTAGATCAGACATGTTGCCGTCCTCAAGGATCATAGCGTTTGACCCAGAGGGAATCTACTCTAGGGCCACCATGCCGATCATGGGCCTTGGGTCTTCTAGGACTAGAACCAGACTTGGATCTAGGTCTAGGAGGTGATCATCACGTCGCTAGGGAGCAATCGACAAGTTCCTCGCGCAGGACGCGGCTACGTTGCTCAACCCGTGTAGGAAGATAGGTGCATTACTCAGGCCAAGAGCAGTTGTATCTATAAGCCTCGGCGCGAATTGCATCTGTTGTGCCCAGCGTTGCTGTCTTTGTGCTGCTTGAGCCTAGCGGGCGGCGTGGCCGAGCATGCGCTGGCGCTGGTGCACGTTGATGAACTCGTCTAGCCTAACTGGAGGCGGAGCACGCGCAGCAGCCAGAGTTGGATCTGGTCGGCGTGAGCAGCGAGCCTGATTCTGCATGGGGGGCTGCTGCTGTTGCCCCCGATTGGGCACGCGATGCTACTGACGTTGTCCCACCACCATGGGGGGCCGCCCTGGCGTATGGTCGGAGGCCCTCCTCTGCGGTTCACAGGTGGTGCTCGGGCCGGAGCCAGATTCAGGTCTGGTCGGCGCGGGCCACCAGCTTGGCCTGCGTGACCATGCCGGTGCCGAGCATTGCCACCCTGATGGACAGGTGGCTGCCCATAGCCACGTGCAGATTTGGATCTACACAACGTGGTTGGTTGTGGTTAGGTCCGCCCCACTGATGAGCAGGGGGCTTTTGCTGGAGCCATGGGAAAATTTGGATCTGCACGGCCTAGTTGGTCGGAGCAGTTCATAAGCCCACGCTGACATGGACGGACAGGGGTGAAGTCCAGGTATTCTTCACGAAGCCACGCAGGAGCAGACTCCACGTACTCCAGTTTAGCCAGACCTTCTCCATGTCGATCGATCATGTTGATCAGATCAGAGTTGTTCATGTGCCTCCTCTGGTAGCAAGGAGGCTGCCAGTTCACCGCTGGCGTGGACATCATCTCTGCAACTGTCATGGGTGGTGCGGACGAGCCCAGGGGTGGCCCCGAGATCTAGGTTGTCGGTGAAGTGGTTGGCATGGTTGGTTCTGGGGCCGACTGCATCACAGCCGGAGCTGGGACTGGCTGTGCTGCTCCTGTGAACATGAGGGACGTCGCCACGCCGGTGGTCTAGGTGAAGGAGCCGATGGTGAGGGAGATGCCTGTCTCAAAATCCATGGAAGTCAGGAACGAAACCATCTTGATCGCCTGCTGATCAGATCGCGCACCCCCTACCAGGCGCACCACTATCGATAAAATATCCTCGGCAGTCTACCATGAGATACCCCGAGGTAGTTGATTTGCGGTGAGATGTGAGACATAAGACAAACACCCTGGACAACCAGGGTTTATCCAGGTTCAGGCCACTCGGAAGCGTAATATCCTATGTCCTGCGTCTCTGCTGTTGTATTGATGAGTACCGGAGCACAATGAACAGATTAGATGCGTTCTATGAGGTCCTTGTCCACCTTATATAGCCAGGAGACAAGGTTACATATCTAGGGTTTTTCTATGGTCGGTTACATTACGCCACATCCTTGGAGGACACGAAGATCTAACCAACTAAGACTCCTTGCATGCCAAGCAACCTTTAACTCCCGTGTGGCCCACCAACCTGGGCGGTAGCGCACCACGGGCTCTCTCTTGTCATTAGGCCCACCGATAAGGATGATGATGGATCAGCCTTCGTCCTCTTGGTCTGGGCCGTCTGGTACTGAGCAGCCCAAAGTCTAGCCATGAGCCCAAAGTCTATACGGGGTCTATACCCCCACACCCCCAGACTATGAATGGCCATGTAATGGGGATCATCTGTAGAGCATGAGCTGGGAGGTGAGTCTGCTTGGTGTAGAATGGGCACCCTTCACATGAGCGAACGAGGTCAATGGCGTCAGAGACAGCGGTTGGCCAATAAAAGCCTTGCCGGAAGGCGTTCCCAACAAGGGTCCTCAGCGCAGCGTGATGGCCACAAGCCCCTGAGTGTAGATCCTTGAGTAGCTTCCTTCCCTCCTCGATGGTGATGCATCGTTGGAGGATCCCAGTGGGGCTCCGTTGATAGAGCTCCTTGTCATCGTCATAGAGGACATAGGTCTTGACCCGTTGAGCGATCCGTCGGGCTTCAGTTCAATCTTCGAGTAGCTCCCCTCGAATAAGACAATCAAGGAAGGGAGCATGCCAGTTTGGCTTGGGAGTAAGTGGAGGAGGCAGCCCCTCAATCTCCATGACCTTAGCCCCAGTTGAGGGGGCCTCAGTCAAGGAAGCGGGATCGACTACTTGCGCAGCAGCTCCTTCTCCTGCGCCTAGGTCAACGAAGGGCTCGAACAGATCCTTCAAGAAAATGTTAGGCGAGATGGTACCTCGAGTTGAAGTGATTTTGGCTAATTCTTCCATTGCCTCATTGTATCTTCGGGCGATGTGGTTGAGCTCGAGGCCGTAGAACTTATCCTCCAGCTTACAAACCTCCTTGCAGTAGGCCTCCATTTTGAGGTCGTGGTAGCTCGAGGCCTTCATGACTTGATCGATGACGAGCTAAGAGTTGCCATGAACATTAAGGCATCAACCCCAAGCTCAATGTCGATGCGTAGGCTGTTAAAGAGGGCCTCATACTCCATGACATTGTTGGAGGCGGCGAAGTGGAGTTGGATCATGTAGCGCATATGGACGCTCTGCTGGGAGATCAAAAGCAGGCCTGCACTTGGGACTTGATGGCTTTTCGCGGCGCATAAGATAGAGTCTCGCCCATGAGCTCAACTGCCCATTTAGCAAACCTTCCTGTAGCTTCCTGATTCTGGACTATCTCTCTAAGGGGAAAAGATGAGATCACAGTCACTGGGTGACTAAGAAAGTAGTGTTAGAGTTTGTGGCACATGATCACTATTGCGTAGAGCAGCTTTTGTAGTTGCGGATAGCAGATCTTAGTTTTCGAGAGTACCTCGTTGATGAAATAGATAGGCCGCTGGACAGGTAATACGTGACGTTCCTCCTCCCTCTCAACAACTATGGCCGCACTAACCACCTGGGTGGTTGTGAGCACATAGAGCAAGAGAGTTTCGGCAGGATTTGGAGGCACAAGGATAGGTGGTGTTGTCAGCATGGCCTTAAGTTTGGTGAGGGCTTCCTCGGCCTCAAGGGTCCATGCAAAGTATTCCAATTTCTTCAAGAGACGGTACAGAGGCAGTGCTTTTTCCCCGAGGTGAGAGATAAAGCGACAGAGAGCCGCGAGATAGCCCATGACCTTCTGAACACCCTTGAGATCCTGGATTGGGCCCATCCTGGTGATCGCGGAGACCTTCTCGGGGTTAGCCTCGATGCCGCGCTGAGAGACTATGTACTCTAAGAGCATGCCTCGAGGAACACCGAAGACACACTTCTCGGGGTTGACCTTGATGTTCTTGGCCCTGAGGCACCCGAATGCAATTTTGAGGTCCTCGATGAGGTTGTCAACCTTTCTATACTTGACTATGATATCGTCTACATGGGCCTTGACTGTTTGCCCAATATGCTCACCAAAGATGTGGAGCATGCACCGTTGGTAAGTTGCCCCGGCATTTCAAAGGCCGAAGGTCATGGTCACGTAGCAGTACATGCCAAAAGGGGTGATAAAGGAAGTCACGAGCTGGTCGGATTCCTTCATCTTGATTCGGTGGTAACTGGAATAGGCATCGAGAAAAGAGAGAGTTTCACATCCCACAGTGGAATCAACAATTTGATCGATACGTGGTAAAGGAAAAGAAACTTTTGGACATGCTTTATTCAAACTGGTGTAATCTACACACATCCGAAATTTCCCATTCTTCTTCTTAACTAGTACAGGATTAGCTAACCACTCAGGATGATGAACCTCCTTGATGAATCTGGCCTCCAAAAGCTTGTGCACTTCCTCCCCGATGATCTTGTGCTTCTCCTTGTTGAAGCGGCGCAAACGTTGCTTCACCGGCTTGGACCAGGCCCAGATCTCCAAGGCGTGCTTGGCGACCTCCCTCGGTATGCCTGGCATATCTGAAGGACTCCACGCAAACTTGTTGACATTTGCAAAGAGAAAGTCGACGAGTACTGCTTCCTATTTGTCGTTGAGGGTGGCACTAATCATCAGCACCCTCCCGTCGGAGCTGCTGGGGTCGAGGAGGATCTTCTTCGTGTCTTTGGTAGGCTCGAAGTTGCCTGCGTGGTGCTTGGGGTTAGGAACTTCGGTGGCTAACCCCTTGAGGGTCGTCGTCAGCATTGCGGGCTCCTCGATGGCCTCCCTATTTTTGATGCACTCGACATCGCAGTCATAGGCGTGCTCGTGGGAGGGGTCGACGGTGATGACGCCCTTGGGTCTTGGCATCTTGAGCTTGAGGTATCTATAGTTGGGGATCGCCATGAACTTGGCGTAGCCGGGTTGACTGATGATTGTGTGGTACGTGCAGTGGAACCCAACCACATCGAAGGTGAGGATCTCCTTCCTGAAGTTTGAGGAGGTGCCAAAGTAGACGGGATGGTCGATGCGGCCGATGGGATGAGCCTTCTTCCCTGGCACAACCTTGTGGAAGCCCCCGGCACTAGGATGGAGCCTCTCTCTCGGGACCCCTAGTAGGTCGAGGGTCTCCGCGTAGATGATGTTGAGGCTGCTGCCTCCATCCATGAGCACCTTGGAGAGACAGGTGTTGACGATGATGGGGTTGATGACGAGCGGGTACACTCCTAGTTTAGGGATGTGGTCTGGATTGTCATCATGGTCGAACGTGATGTCCGTATTGGACCAGTCGAGGTAGTGAGGGGTCGCAACCTGAAAAGAGAAGACTTCCCAGCGCTCCCTCTTGCATTGGCGTGACGTGAGCTGGGTCGAGGGTCCCCCATAGATCATGTAGCAGTCATTGACCTCGGGGAAGCCGTCCTCCTTATTGCCGCCTTGATCCCTAGGTTTATCCTTTTTGTCACCCTTTTTGATGCCTAGGCTCTCGAAATACTTCTTGAGCATTTGGCAGTCTTCAAAGTTATGATTCGCCCCTCCCTTGCGGTAAGGGCAAGGCTCCTTTAGCATCTTGTCAAAGATGCCCCCTTTGGGGGGCCTCGAGGCTTTTTGCGCTTGGAGGTGGCAACGAAGTCGTCAACGGCGGCCTCGCACTTACCCTGCTAGTTCTTCTTCTTCTTCTTGTTGCTCTTCTTGGCGCCCTTGTTCGAGCTCTCAAGGTCGTCCTCCTTCGCCTTCCCTTTCTCCTCACCGAAGAAAGCGCCCACCGCCTCCTCGCTTGCTGCATAGTTGGCGACGATGTCCATCAGCTCATCAGCGGTCTTGGGCGGATTACGCCCCAGCTCCTAAACCAACTCCTTGCAGGTGGTGCCGGAGACAAATGCCAGGATGACGTCGTGGTCGGAGATGTGGGGAAGCTCGGTGCGTTGCTTGGAGAAGAGCCGGGCGAAGTCATGGAGGGACTCCTTGGGCTTCTGTTTGTAGTTGCGAAGGTCCTAGGAGTTGCCTGGGCGCACGTAGGTTCCCTTGAAGTTCCCCTCGAACACCCAGACCAAGTCGGCCCAGTTGCGGATCTGATCGGGGGGAGCTCCTCGAGCCACCTTCGAGCAGTGTCTGACAGGAACAAGGGGAGCTAGCGGATGATGACGTGGTCATCCTGTGCCCCACACAATTGGCATGCCAACCTAAAGTTGGCTAGCCATAGCTCGGGCTTGGTCTCGTTGTTGTACTTAACGAGGCTCGTAGGAGGGCGGAAGCGAGTCGGCAGCGGCATCCTCCGAATCATCCTGCTGAAGACTCGAGGGCCCGTCGGCTCGAGAGACTGGGGTCGGTCCTCATCGATGTCGTAGCGGCCACCCCTGTGTGCGCTGTAGCCTCACGCCACAGCATCGCCTCTCTTGCGTCTGCGGTTCTCGTTAATGTCATGGCGGGCGTCCCGGGGCTCGCGATTGTCGATGATGTGCTCTCGAACGAGGGTTGCCTTCATCTATTGGGGGGCGGCCTCCTGATGGACTAAGCCTTCCCTCTCGTGGCGGGAGGGCTCGGCAGGTCACTCCGAGGCTGCCCCTCGATGTCTTGAGGCCGAGCTCTCAGCTTGCTGCGCGGCCGTGACCTCGAGGAGACCCTGAACCTCCTGTCGGATGCGACGGGCCTTGGGGTTCGAGGGGGCTGGCATGTTGCCGAGAAGCATGATGGCCGCGACGACATTCTGGTTGGCGCGGTTGTAGATGGGGCGCTCGACCACACCCTCTCTGATGATCTGCCTGTTGACTTCTCAGGCCCTGGCTCATGCTCCTGCGCCTCGGTCGCGCCCATGCTTTTGCTCTAGGGTCCGCTCGAGCTATCGCAGGAGCTCCCAGTCTTCGTCGAGCTTGGCCTGCATCTCCCGGACTTGTGCGATCTGGGTGTCCTAGGCGTAGCCGGGGGTGGTTGTTCTCGATCAGGCATGGCGTTCGCTCCTGCTGCTGCTGCCACGGCGTCGTTGGTTTCATCGCTTGATGTAATGGCCCCGTCGATGTGGAAGCACTCGCGTGTGGGGTCGTAGCTGTCGTCGGCAGAGTCCGAGTCAGGGTAGCTCCAGTAGAAGTTGGGGAAGAGCCCACGTCGCTCCTCCTCCTGCTGGCGCCGAAATGTACCGAGCTTGTAGTGCCTGGGGCTGAGAGTCCCTGAAGAATCAGGGTACTCTGAAGCCAGCGTGGAAGTCACCAGGTCCATGGTAGCGTGGAGGATATACCCTGGGAGGTCCTTGTATGCGCTCATGTTGGTGCTCACCGAGAAGGAGTGCGACTTGGTGGCGTTGTTGAGGCCGAACAGGAACGAGCGACGTGGCTCAAATAGCCTGTGCGGGAGCAGGTTGGGCGGTGCTGAAGCTGCGCCTGCCGGGGAGACCACGCCCGGTCCCCTCGGCAAATGCATAGCGAAGCTAAAGTCCCGGTCATCACAGAGTCCACCTGGCTCACCCCCTGCGCCTATAGACAGATCAGACAGGCCCCCAACAAGGAGTCCTGCATCACTAATCAGAGCTGTGGTGGCCATGGTGGATGCCGTGTCACCCGCGAGCTGGCGACGATGCGTGCGTCGATCGCGCCGCCTCTTGGCCGCAGTCATGCGGCGAGCGCAGCGGGACCGACGTGCATCCCTCCTACTCCAAGGAGGCTCATTGTCACTGTCCTCCGGATCTCTGGGCGGAAGCAGGATCATCTCCCAGCCACGGCCGAGTGACATGAACTCCAGGCTCCCGAACTAGATCACCATGGCGAACGAAAGTGGTGAAATGGGGTCTGACATCTGAAAAAATGGCGGGAATCGGTCATGACATGCAGATCCCCCTACCTGGCGCACCAACTGTCAGTGTCTTGACCCGGGGGCCAAGCACCAATGAGTGAATTTGTGATACGTGCTCCCTAATCCGGATGGTGATGCAAGAAGAACACACGATTTATCCTGGTTCGGGCAAGAGAAGGCCCTACATCCAGCGGGGGAGAAGGATTGTATTATCTTGCACTGAAGTGCTTGTACAGGGGGAAACGGAGGTGATGAGCAAAGCCTAAGCTTAGAAGCGCTACGCCTATGCCTTGCTAGTAGTGAGCTCAGATTGGGCTAGGTGTTGTCTGAGGTGTGTTCGACTGTGAGTCCGGATGTGTCCGAATGCCTAAAACTTGCCCCTGGCGCCCCCTTTTATAGGCCAAGGGGAGGCTCAGGTGTACAGGAATCCTAGGGCTGTCGTAAGTGATGACGTCGTGGGGTGGATGCCGATCATGTTGTGTTTGCTGTAGAGGCGTGCACCGGGCATGGCCGGCGCTATAGCGACGTGCCTGGTAGTGATGGCCGTCCTCCAAATGCATCATGGTGATGCGGTCGATGGTCGGTGAAAGACTCGCGTCCCTGTGGAGAGCGTGCGAGCCCCTGTAGACGTCGCATCGGGAGTGGTTGGAGCTTTGACTGGAGGTGTCGAGGTCAAAACCGAGGGGTGGTCGAAGGGGTCGAGGCCTAGACGGATAGGGCCGGTCCCCGGAAAATGCGGTGCTGGTGTTGACAATTACGTCTCGAGGGGGTGCCTGACGAGGCACAGTGCCCGACATGGCGTAACAGTGCGGTATGAATCACCAATTCTCTGGGTATGGGCGGTAAAAGGTGGATTTGACCGCCATACTTGATCACTGTAACGTCGCTGTAGCCACGATGTTAGTCAGGAGTTGGTGGGAGCATTAAATGCCTTGGATCCCGTACAGGAGGTAGGTGAGTTAAAGAGGGAGCGCAGCCGACGGGGGGTCGTCCGCCCGCGGGGAGTTCCGTCACCCGACGGGGGGTCGACTACCCGTGTTGAGTTCCGTCACTCGAGGTCCCCTGTCGAGGTGGAGCTCGCGTGGGTCGGTTCGGCCTATTCATGGGCCGGCCCAGTATCGCCTGCGTCGGGCTTTGTCTTTTTTGAGTGGTTGCAGGCTTGATTTGCCGGAGGCTTTCTCGAGGGTTTTTTTGCTAATTATTCAGGGATTATTTCCCCTGGGTTCGTGTTTAGGGTACCCCTTATCTAGGTACCCGAAAAAAATAATTTAGTTTTTTCATGAGTCCTAGAAGTAAAATGTTTAAAGAGTGGTTGTTAAATTTTTCTCATTGGAGCACCATATATTTGCGTTAGAATGTTCCTTAATCACAGTTTAGTTCCTTTGGTTATATATATGTTTTGCTTCCGCATTGCTTTATTTTCAAAGAAAATGCCGTCAAATTTGTTATTGGTTATGAGCGGCTGTTGTTGTGTTGCTTAGTGGCATCCCAGGGTGCCAGTGAAATTCCAGGGTGTTACAGTAGCAATACTGTTTTCTTTGCCATTGGGTCTATTAGGGACACATGGTTCATGGCTTTGTTGTTTTTTTGCGGATTGGGTCTATTAGCAATACTGCTTTCAAACGCTGAATTATACTTGGGCATTTTGTGGAGTGGACGAATTGTAATGTATACATAAAGACCCTGTTTGGACTTGGTAAGATTCGTTTAGTAAGGATTTAGATTCTTATAGAAACGTTTCATATCTAGATTCTTTAAAAAAATTTATATATAGATTCTTTTAAGAAATATTTTATATTCATATTCTTTTAAGAAACGTTTCACATCCAGATTCTTTTAAGAAACGTTTCAGTTAGCGAATTCGAATCACTAGATTGTTTGACTGCAGGATTAGAATTACTACGAAACTAGGTTTTCTCAGCGCTTCACATTCGTAGACGCAAAAGGTGAATCACTTACGAACCGATTTTGTGTGCCAAACGCACCCTAAAATCGAATCCTCCCTTTGTCTACCGTGACAATCGAGCAAAAGCATGCGTGTTTCAGAGCTTCACATTCATAGACGCAAAAAGAGAATCACTCAACCGATTCTATGCGCCAAACGCACCAAAATTGACATTCAAGCAAAAGCATGCTAAACG
Organism: Bothriochloa decipiens; assembly: GCA_023333625.1. Classification (NCBI taxonomy): domain Eukaryota; kingdom Viridiplantae; phylum Streptophyta; class Magnoliopsida; order Poales; family Poaceae; genus Bothriochloa; species Bothriochloa decipiens. Next base: position 28,601,980 of record CM041645.1, read on the forward strand.
CAAACGCCCTGTGGTGGTTTGCCTCGATTCTTTCAACCACCCCTCTCCTATATACCGCGAGAATTAATTGCGACGTCGATTCTTCGTACCACGGCCGCAGCTTTCTTCTTGATGTTTACAAGTTACAACAGTGCCGGAGCAGCTGAGAAATGTGATACTTCTAAAAAAAACTGAGAAATGTGATGTGAAACAGCAGGCGGCAGTGTTAAACCTCTGCTTTGTTGCCCCTCGTGTCTGGTGGATGTAGTTTCTTTTCCTAATTTTCGCTTTCGCCGATCTCAATTCCGCCTCCGGGCCTCCCCACTATTTTCTGGGTTTCTCCCCACATCACGGAAAGCACAAAGCTGCGGCCACACCGCAACAAGAGCCAACAAACCCGGACGGGTCGCCGGGTCGGTCGTGCGGAGAGCGAGCGGCACGGCGCTACACAGAGACGCGGACCGGGTCGCCGTCGCCGTGACGACGAGACGCGCCATGGCACCGCCGCCGCTGCTCGGCAGCACCGACCTCTGGCGGCCCGTTGCCGCCGCCCGCGGGGGAGGCTGGGCCACGGCCGCCGCGCTCCTCCTCCTCCTCGCCTCCCACCTCGCCGTCCTCCTCGTCCGCCGCCTCCGCCTTCGCCTCCGCGGCGGAGGCCGAATCGCGCAACCGGAGGCCGCAGTCGCACCCGCTCCTGCTTCCGCACCCCCCGGTTCCGCCTCAGGGTCGGTCCCCCCGTACTGCCTTCGCGGCCATGGGTTTTCCGATCGAAAAATGCGTGTCAACTGGGCGCGTCTGGCTGATTGTGCTGTGTCTTCCCTTTGGCTGGTGACAGAATAGAGGGACTCGTGACGGAGGGCGATCTGAGACAGATGGTGGACAGTCTGGGCTTGGGCGCGCGCGAGCCAGAGAGGCAGGGCTGGGAGCACGTCATCTCCAAGAGCAACGACTACGTCTCCTACAAGGCCTGGTGCGACAAGCCCACGGTATGGCTAGCTCCATCTCCCTCTCGCGTCGTTCTGAGAATACAGTAGGTGCGCTCCCTATACTGGAACTTTTTCACCTGTCAATTTAGGCGTGGAAATTGACCCTTACGATGTTATTGTATGCAATTCCTCAGTGTTCAGAACGATTGGAATCGTAATTGGTATAATCGTTTGCTTTTGTCTGCTCAAATTTACTAGAGGTCGTGGATGTTTCTGGATTCTTAGTAAGAGTTTGCCACAATTAAATGTCTGTTGTTGCTGCTGTGCTCTTACTATATCTCGATGATTGGTCGGCAAGAGTTTGCCAGGATTAAATGCTTGTTGTTGTGCTCTTATGATATTTCTATGGCATCCGGCCTCTTGTTTTATCAATCCTTTTATCACTCATTGTCATTGGCAAATAATTCATACATTCATGCATCTCATTTTGGATGATACTTTTATTCTTTCAGGCTGGCCCTCCTAAATATCTGAGTATTACAACATATGAGAGATGCTCGACTGAGCAGTTGAGGGACTTCTACATGGATAATGAGTACAGAATGGAGTGGGATAACACTGTCACAAAACATGAGCAGCTGCAGTATGATGAGAACAGTGGAGTAGAGGTAGGGCGAACGATTAAGAAGTTTCCACTTCTGACACCAAGAGAGTACATATTGGCATGGCGAGTCTGGGAGGCAGATGACAAGTCTTTCTATTGCTTTATCAAGGTTACCCCTCCTTCCTTCATTTAACTTTATATACTATGTGCATCAGAGGTATCATATCTTTTCACCAGAAAGAAATCCATCTAGAGCTTCCTCAGATGTTTGGCATATTTTCATGTGCAACTTCCATGGCCATAGCATCAGCTGTTTCAAATCTTCTCCATGTGAACAAGGAAAAAAAAAAAGTCTTATGTCAGTCATGAGGTCATAACAGTTTTGGAGCTGATGCAGAATGAAGTGAATGAAACCATAACTCCTGTGTTGGACTGCAATCTATAATCTTCATAGCTATTGCCAAAAAAATTTTCAACTGATGTACATCTCGTTTCCCTTATTTGAGCATAACATTGGAAATGAGCTAAGCTGGCATGCTTATTTCATCCTTGGGTTACCCTATATGTTCTGTACATGGCGATGCTGATGGTGACATCTGAGTTTCATTTGCACTCTACCAGTTTTGCTTTTTTTTTAATTTGCCTTGCGTAAATTGTTAATCCTGACAGGAATGTGAACACGCTCTTGCGGTACGGCAGAGAAAGTTTGTTAGAGTGCGACTTCTAAGATCAGGATGGTGTATTAGGAACAGTAAGTGATCTTTAAATTTTTGTGTAAGTCCTTTCATTTTGGTGTTTTACCAACTCTAATCTTGTCTTTGTTTCATCTTGGGTATTGAACTTTAAGAAAAAAAAAATCAGGAAGTGTTGGGCAGACTCAAATTTGATGATGTAGTTGCTTGCTATCACGTTATTTATGTTATAATGAATTGAAATACTAGTCTCTTCTATTTCCACCTGATGAGACATCCTGTTTTTGTTGTCAGTGTAAATTGTTCCTCACTATTTCTCTATGTGAGCTTGATGTTATTACCCTATGTCTTTTGCCACTTTGGTGCAAATTTAAACTTTGAACTGGCATTTCATCGAAGGGCGGCCCTGGTGCAATCGGTAGAGCTTTACCGCCTGCGACCAAGAGGTCCAGGGTTCAAGCCCCCAGCCTCTGCATATTTGTGCAGGGATGGCTGCTGGCTATTTTCCCTTCCCCAGACCCCGCAGTGCGGGAGCCTACGGCACTGGGTACGCCCTTTTTTAACTGGCATTTCATCCTTGCTTTTATTTTGTTGGATGAAATATTATCATAATCAAGTCTTTCATGTGTAAAACCTTCGTGATACATATGTTTACATTCTTTTCATTTCTATATATACAGTCCCCGGCAGGGATGCATGCCAAATCACAGTGTTGCATCATGAGGACAATGGAATGAACATAGAGATGGCAAAGCTAGCCTTTTCCAAGGGCATCTGGAGCTACATATGTAAAATGAACAATGCTCTACGTCGGTATCCTCAGCATGGCTGTCCATCAGTGTCGATTCTGACCATGCAGAAACTTATGAAGAAGGTGATGGTTTAGTATATTTAAATTTGCTGTCAGCCATTCACAATCTGACAACTCTAAGCCTCTTTGCATATCAGGTTCCCCAGGACTTGGAGGCTGCCGATGCAAGCCTTTCTGCTTCCCAGAATACTGCAGCGTCGGTCGTTCCTTCAACACCGACTGCCAGGACTTCACCATGCAAGCTTCCGGGGAAGAAGTCGTCTCGCCAAATGATTGCGAGCGGGCTTCTGCTGGTTGGAAGCATCGTTTGTCTTTCTCGAGGCCGATCCAACCTCGGGGCACAGCTCGCGATGGCCTTCTTCTTGAAAAAGGCCTTCAAGCAAGAGAGAGAATCAGGCTCATCGACATCAAGGGCGAAAACAGACGTGCCTAGATGCAGGCGGTAGCCGTACTTGTTTGGCCGTTTGAGACGTGCAGAGTACGTATTGTTAGTATTTTTTAATCTTTCTCTAATTACAGAACACGTGACTACCCTCTGGCTGAGTGAACTGTAAAGAGTTTTCCGGAACTAATTTTGTAAATAATCGTCCTCAAATAACTAGATGAGTGAGTGCGCAACGTGATTTTTTTCATCTGACTCCGCATGAACATGTTTTCCTCGACTATACTTACTAGACACGTTAGAGTTAGTGCCGGTTTAGACGTTAGAGCATCTCAAAGTTTTTCTAAAATTCACTCTAAATCATCATACTGAGCTATTTTCATTAAAATCCCTTTCTATATGACATTATCATTCTGCTTTCTAACAATTTTTTGATATCTCATGTTGACTCTAGAAAGTCATCTCATTTTCTACCTTTGGCTAACGAGAAATCCAGAATAAAAAATAATTTGGATAATCAAATGAATTTTTTAATCAAAATCTTTATTCTTAGCAATTAAGAAGCATATAAAAAGTCTTGGAGTTGCTCTTAAATTCAAACCACCAAGTTTTAGAAGTACACTATTATTTAGTGGTACTAACAGTAACTTTAAGGGATTCTTTATATAACATTCTAATTTATAGGAAAAGAGATTTTAGTTAAAAATAAAGCCACCAACGGCCTCTTTAATCATTGCACATTTAAATATTGACTTCCTCTATTTTAAATTTCTTGCAAGATAAAGATGGAGAGTAAGGAACTTAGGATGGCTCTGTAGAATGTGCATACAGAATAAGTCATAAAAAAATTATTGGAGGATACAAAGATATAGAAAAAATATTTTTTCTCAAATGACTCTAAGATGATTTTTTCGAAAGGACGGCAAAAGCTTTGTCATGATTTCTATTAGACGAATAAATGAAAAGGCAAGTGCCAGATTTGGTGTTTCGACCCCGGGGGCCGAGCACCAACGAGTGAATATGTACTGCGTGCTCCCTAATCCGGATGGTGATGCAAGAAGAACACACAAGGTTAATCCTGGTTCGGGCAATAGAAGGCCCTACGTCCAGCGCGGGGGGGAGAGTTTGTATTATCTTACACCGAAGTGCTTGTACAGGGGTGAATACAAGCGAGCGAGTGTGTGTTGGCTAGGACTTGGGCGCTACGGGCTCTGGCTTGCCTTCTGTTTTTTGGTTGAGTTCCGTTCCTCTATCTATGCTAGCCCGACGCCTCCTTTTATAGGCCAAGGAGGGGCTCGGGTGTACATCGTAACCCTAGAATTGATGCTTGTAGGGCTGGCGTAGGTTATGACGTCGAAGGAGATGCCGATCAAGTCGCGGTACCTATAGAGGCGTGCCTCGGGCGTGACTCGCCCTGTAGCGACGTGCTTGGAGATGACGGTCGTCCTTCCCATGCGTGTGATGTCGTCATGGATGTCTGGTGAAAGACTGGTGCCCATGTGCGGGCGTGCAGATCCCTGTAGCTGTCGCTTCGGGAGTGGTTGATGTACTGACCGACGGCGTTGAAGTCTTGCTCGAGGGGGTGGTCGAGGGGGGGCGAATGTAGTCAAGGAGGTCGAGACCCAAACGGATAAGACCAAGCCCCAGAAAATACGGTGTTTGCGTTGATGAATGCGTCTCGAGGGGGTGACGAATGAGGCACAGTGCGCGATATGGTAAAACAGTACGGTACGATCCGCCGGTTTCCTGGGTATGGGCAGTAAAAAGGAGGATTTGACCGGTGTACCGTCCACTGTTACCACGGCTGTAGCCACGAGGTTAGGCGGGAGCAGGTGAAATGCATTAAATGTCTGGGGAATCGTACGGGAGGTAGGCGGGTCGAGGGGGTGCGCGGTGTTCGATGGGTGATCGTTCGTCCGAGCGAGTTCTTTCACTCGAGGGGGTGACCGTTTCCCCGAGTGGACAGCCTCGAGTCGAGAGGGTCCCCTCGAGTGTACAGTGGCCTGGCTCGTCGAGACCCGTTCGTGGGCCGGCCCAGCGTAATTTGATACTTGGATTGGATATCTTATGTACTTTCGGGTTGGAGAATAATAATGGTGGTTTTGGGTTTGTTAATGCAGGGATTGAGTTGCTTAGTCGAGGGTTAAGGGTACCCCTTACCCGACAGTAGCCCCTGAGCTCCCGCGTGAGTACTGGGAGTCATGCGGGAGGACTTGAATCGAGACTGAGGTGTCAACCATAATTTTTCGGAGGGTGCGCGCGAGCGTACCCTTCGGGGGTAGCCCCCGAGGCCTCGGAGGAGTGGGGAGACTCCTCTGAGGGCCTTACTTGTCTTTTGCCAAAAGGTGTTTTCGTCCAGTTGGGCATAGCAGGCATCCCTGAAAGGTTAGGATAACATGAACTGGAATCATAGCTCCTAGTCGAGGGGTATCTCGAGTCGTCGAGCCATCAGGTGTATTCTACCCTCTTTCATCGAGGGGTGCCTAGCGTAGTTGAGCCCCCGAGCCTCGTGCGGCTAAGGTTTTGCTAGCCTCAGACGTCCACCTCATGAGTCCTTTCGATCGGATGTGAGGCGAGAAGCGCCGTACTACCCTCGATTGGGCGAGTCTCGACGTTCTCTGTGAGCTGATAACGGGAGATCCAAGTGAGAGCTCGTGCCCCATTCGATGGGGTCGATTGGTGGCCCTGAGGCGTTCTCATTGACGCAAATGTGTAGATACATGGATATCGGTTCCGTTCGATAGGACTCGGCGGCTCGATGCCTCCCTCCGTGGGGATTCATGGTAATCCTTTCGTTTTACCTTGGATACGTCCGAGAGGATCTCGAGGGTTCGTCCTCAAGCTGAGCTTCATGTTGGCTCCCCTCGGGTGCCCCTGACTCGGGTACTCGAGGGCGGCTATCGAACCCTGACCGAGGGTCAACCTCCGCTCCCTCGAGGATTTTGGTGTGGGACCAGAGTCCGTTTTACTTCCCGTAGAACAAAACGCCATGGATAACTTCTTCCGTCCGTTGGGCGTGTCTTTTTAGGCAAGTGCTGAAGCGGCATGGTCGTGGTGGACCCGAATAATGGCTAGAGATCGTGCAGGCGACGCGTGTGCCTATTCCGGGAATCAAGGGGCGGTTAGTTGAGCGCATTAAATGTGGGGAACTACCGTGCCGTTGCCAGATCCGCCCATTATTTCTCGGCCCCGTCGCTTATAAATATGAGGGGTAGGGTTTCTTCGTTCCATCTTGCCATCTTGCCTCCGCCACCGCCACCAGAGCGCTCGAGCCTTCGTCTTTTTGTGCTAAAGAAGAGCCGGTGAGAGAGAAATCGGGATTGGGAATCTTCCCGGTCGCCCGTCCGTCGAGCAGATTCGAGTTGCATCCATGGCGCCCATGTTCCTCCCTCCAGAGGCCTGGCCCCGTTTCGACGTGTCACAGTAGGAGCTGGAGAAGTTGGTGGATGAGGGGCTCCTCCGTCCCGCCGCTTCGGCTGAGCGGCCGGAGTGGATCGTGCCGTCGAGGGAGCATCGGGAGCCGCAGCCGCCAGAGGGCTACGTGGTGATCTTTGTCAAGTTCCACCAGTTGGGGTTCAGTTCGCCTCCAAGCCGCTTTATGCGCGTGTTGCTCCACTTCTACGAGGTCGAGCTCCAACACCTCACCCCCGACGCCATCTCCAACGCGCCGATATTTACCGCGCTCTGTGAGGGGTTCATGGGTATGGAACCACATTAGGAACTGTGGCTCCACCTTTTCAAGGGTGAGCACTACACCAAGTGGATCTCAAAGGGGAAGAGGAGGATCGTCCGCATAGGCAGTTGCAGCCTGGCGCAGAAAAAGTCCGACCTCTACATCGGGACGGGCTTGTCCACCAACCACGGCCGTTGGCAGTCCGGGTGGTTTTACATCCGCAACGACGACGACCTGCTGCCCGCCTACACCGGGCGCATCATCGGGGAGCGTCAGAAGCACTGGCTCTGGGGCGTGGCCCAGCCCTTCCAGCGGAGACTAAATCCCCTCCTCAATGCGCTGCGCACCTTGTTCGAGCAGGGTGTGCATGCCGCGTACGTAGTCACGGGCTTCCATAGTCGAAGGGTCCTACCTCTGATGGCGCGCTCATTGCGCTTAGATAAAATGGGGCCCAAGGTGCTCCCCGAGCAGCTCGAGGGGTGCTGGATGCTGCCCGCAGACCTGTCTCCCAAGGATGTCGCAAAGCGGGTCAGAAGCTCAGTCGCCGGCGACTTCGGGCCAGAGGACGTGGATCGTGTCCCGATGCTTCCGGATCCTCACAACATCATCTTGGTAAGTCCTTCAATTTCACATCCTCGAGTTTCTCCCCTGTTTTTTGGCTTGTCTTACGTTCTGGCTACAGTTTTGAGTGCAAGGCAACATCGACTACAGGGTCTCAGTGCCTCTGGTTTGAGAAGACGACCCCGATCGCCAGGTGAGGCTCTTTGACGCTCAACAGGAAAAGAAGAGGAAAGATCCGGAGAAGAAGGAGAGGAAGAGGAAAAACCTCACATGCCAGGCGCTCGAAATGCGCCAGGCTAAACAAAGGCGGGATGGGCTTCCTATCGAGGAGTCCCCTCATGAGGAGACGGACGTGGAGGAGGATGATGATGTCGAGGGAGTGCCAGGGCGTCTCGAGCCCCATCTTTTTGGCTTTCCTCGAGCTGATGCACCTCTTGCGCAGGAGGACGTCTTGGAGCGCTTGTAGGAAAGAAGGCAAGGGGGTTCCTCAACCCGCGCGGGGTCCTCGTCTCGTCACCAGCGCGGCGGCACTCCGCCGGCCTCGTCCCTGGGTCCGTCGAGCCCCTCGCCTCACCAAACCAGGTCCTCGACGCTCGAGGCGAGGACCCGGGGCCATACGGGCTTGGAGGAGCGGGCGACACCACCCTCGGTGCACGACTCGCGGGAGGCGGCTCCAGTGGATCTCGAGGTGCTGAGGTCCGAGCCGGTCGCCCCGCGCAGCTCTAGCTCCGGATAGGATCTGGTTCAAAGGGGGCCGTCGAGGTGCCCCGGTAATTCAAGGGGGCCCGGGTCGGTCGTCATTCCTCTAGGGTAAGTTCTGCCATCCAAAATTTTCTTCTCTTTTCCTATGATTCATAGAATTTGCTTGATGTTCCTACCTTTCCCTACATTGCCCAGGCTCAAGTGTCAAGTGGAGGAGGCGAACCCTTCGCCGGCCAAGCGCTTCAAGGTGGATACGGCTGCGAGGATGGCGGCAGTAGGGGCAGGTGTGATCCCGAGGCCCCTGTCGACGTCGGAGGTGGCCTGGCTATCACAAGCCTAGGCGGCGATTACTCGGGGCAGGCTGATGAGATCTAGTCTCATTGCAGGCTCGAGCGGTGAGGGGCCGTGGCGGGCGGCAGCTCCGACTGGGGGCAGATGCCAGAGAGCAGGGTCGGTGCCCCGGTCTCTTCGGTCATGGCCCCTACACCTGGCCTGGTCAAGGCCCCCGCAACCGATGGGGAGCCCTCAACAACCTCGAGCCTGGGTCAAACAACGCCCCGATCGTCCTGCGGTCCCTCCTATCTTCATCGAGGGGATGGTGGAGCGCCCCCAGGAAGCTGGAGCACTTCCTTCCCAGCGAGAAGGGTGGGAGCCATGGCCAAAGGGCCTGCATGAAATGGAGGTGCAGCGGAAGCGGGAGCAGGACAGCCCACAGAAGAAGGAGGAAGACCGGCTACAGAAGCAGCAGGAGGAGGCGCTACAAGGGCGGCAGGAGGAAGAGTAGATGGAGCCGAGCCAGCCTGAACAGCAACAAGAGGTGGAGGGGTTGGAGTCGATCCAGCCGAAGCTGCACCAGCAACAGCAGCAATTGCAGCAGCAGCTGTAGGAGTCAACGCTAGAGGGCGCGATGCCCTCAGCCCTACTACCTCGGTGGCAGGATGAGTCGTTGGAGGAGCCGACATCCTCGAGTCTCCCACAGCCACAGGGGGAGGCCTCGACTACCTCGGGTCAGCCGCTACAGCAGCAAAACATGGCACAGGAGGTGTCGGTGGTTCGGCCAACGCCGCAGGAGCAGCCCGAGGAGGTGGTCGTCGAGGGATCACGGCTGTCGCCTTGGCATGAGGAGGAGGGGGACGCCTTTCTTCTTGCCAGAGTGGCAGTCACTCGAGGGGGCCCCTCGCAGCCCTAGCTGGTCTGACCCCGGCTCTTTTGTCATGGCGGGGCAGGTGAGCGGTGAGGCCGAGTCATCAGCGGCTAGAGTGGAGGTTGAGCCACCGTTCCCCACCTTGGCCGATCGGGTGGCCCGCTACGGCGGTTCGCCTGACGCGGTGGAGCGTATCAGGTCGACGGTGTGGGAGAGGGTCGAGGCGGCTCTTCCCTCTTGGCGTAGAGAGCGCCTCCCGCTCAAAAACCCACTGGAGCCTAGCGCCCCCGCGGTTTGGATGGATGACGCGGCGGAGGTAAACCGCTGGGAGGATGCGAAGGAGTATCGAGCATGGATGGCCCATGCTCTGAAGTTGGTCGTTGATGTCGCCGCCGAGGATCTGGGTCGGGTTTTCTCTGTAAGTGTTTCCTCGAGGCTGTCGAGCTTGGGTAACTTCCTGATTTGATGCTGATTTCTTGCTCTTTGTCCTTAGGACCTGAGGAGGTGCTCCTACGTGAAGTCCGAGTTCCTTCATGTGACGCATGAAGGGCGGGAGGAGGTGCGGCGCCAACTCGAGGCCGGCCAGTCCGCCTAGGATGGGGTGGCCCAGGCTGAAGAGGAGGCGAGGAAGGCGAGGGAGGAGGCTGCCAGGGCCAAGGAAGAGGCCAAGGCCGCTCATGGGGAAGCGTCTCAGGCCAAGGAGGAGGCCAGCCGAGCCCGCACGGAGGCGCAGAGGGCCCTCGAGGCCCTTTCTTCCTCAGAGGGACATCTTAAGACGCTCGAGGGAGAGCTTCGAGAGTCCATGGTGCGCATCAAGGTACTTGAGATAGACATCGCTCAGGCCTCCGAGGCCCATGACGCCCTGCACGTCTCGGCCGAGGCAGAGAAACGTCGTGCCGACGCCCTTGCTGTCGAAGTTGCCGCGCTGAAGGAGACCCTTCTGGAAAAGGAGGGGCCATCGCCTTGGCTAGAAGGACGATCAAGGATCTGCGGCTCGAGAAGACAGAGGCGGTACACGCTTTCAAGGAGGCCCAGAAAGAGCATGACAAAGCAGTGGATGCGCGTGAGGTCCTTGACACCCACTGCACTAGTGAGTCTTCTTTCTTGGCCTCGATTTTCTTATCTCCGTGTACTGTGACTAACTTCGCTCTGTATTCTAGGTCTCGAGGCTGACCTGCTCTCCGTCCGGACTGCCTCCAAGGCACTGCAAGAGGGCCTTTGGCCGAGGCTGCTTTGACCAATAGGCTCCGCGCCGGGATCAACGGGCTCTGCAACTCCTGGGGGGTCGAGCCCGCGGAGGAGGTCGAGGAAGAAGTGCGCGGGACCGCTCTCGTTGATCGGCTGTACTACCTTGGGGCCACCATCAAAGATCACATCCGGGACACCCTCCACATCGATGTGAAGCAGGCGATGGCGGTCGTCTACTCCGGCTTTACGTACGACATGAACGTCATCTCGCACGGCTTCGTCTCCGACCTCACCAAAACGAACGCTGAGAACGAGGAGAGGTGTCGGGGATTGATCGAAGACGCCAAGGAGCCGGGTGAGAAGCTGGCGAAGCTGTTCGAGCCCGAGGTCCTTCCTTCTGAAGGCGAAGAAGGCGCCGGAGATGAGGGTGGTGGCGATGATGGCGACGAGAGCCAAAGCCTGTGAGCCAAATCTGGGCAGAGAGGCCCATGTAATAGATTAGTTTTTGTGACATTGTGATGTCATGGCCCGGAGGGCCTTAAAACATTTATGCATGTGTATATTTCGTATACCTTAAGTCCTTTTCTTTCTTGCATGCCCTGATTATGTTTCTACTTAGTGAACTCGATGCACGGTCGTGCCCCTCGAAGGGGGGATTGAGTGGAGTTACCATAGCGCAGAGGCGTAGGCGAGCCCCCGGCTCAACAGCCCTCGACCCTCGGGACACTCGTGGCATTTTTGGCTAAGTGACAACACATATCGAGGCGCATAAGAAAGGATGGACGTTGAGTTTCAAAAAAATGTGCGAGTTTTTGAGGACTTCGGGGGGTTCCCCTCCTCGTAGTCAACTTGTGGTGCCCTTGTTGCTTTGTCATCGACGGAGGACAAGATCACCAACTTGGATATCCCTTTTGCGCACGTGTTTGTCGTGGTAGCGTCAAAGCTTCTGCTGGTACCTCGCGGAGTGGAGGAGGGCCATGTCTCGAGCTTCTTCGAGCTGGTCAACGGCATTTGCGAGGGCCTCCTCGTTCGTCTGCTCGTTGTAGGCCTTTAGTCGAGGGGACCCGTACTCGAGGTAGGTGGGGAGGACGGCCTTGGACCCGTAGACCAGGAAGAACGGGGTAAATCCCGTGGATCGGCTAGGTGTCGTCCTTAGGCTCCATAGGACTGAGGGTAGCTCGGCAGCCCACTTCTTGCCATATTTCTTCAACCAGTTGTAGATTCTTGGTTTGAGGCCCTGAAGGATCATGCCATTGGCGCGTTTGACCTGGCCATTGGTTCGAGGATGAGCGACTACGGACCAATTCACACGAATGTGATTGCAGTCGCAGAAGTCCAAGAACTTCTTGCCAGTGAATTGCGTGCCGTTATCGGTGATGATGACGTTGGTGACCCCAAAGCGGTGGATGATGTCGATGAAGAACAAGACTGCTTGCTCGGAGCGGATGTTGGTAATAGGCTGAGCCTCGGTCCACTTGGTGAACTTGTCAACTGCTACCAGCAAGTGCGTAAAGCCACCGGTTGTCTTCTTCAGCGGCCCAATGTAACGACCCGGGTTTTTGGAGAAGCCAAAAATACGAACTTTCAAAATTTTTCTTGCAATTGTATGAAGCATGTAGATCTTAGGACAAACCTAAACCAACTGGGAACAATTTATAAATAAATTGTTGCATACATATAGAATTGCTTCTAGGAGTTTGCCGGAGCTTCTCGTCGAGTTAGCGTTTCGTGTTGGATCCTTCTTTTTCCTTGTGGGCTCTTACCTTGTTCTTCTTGTACTTTCTCTCCGCCCCTACAAGTGTCTTTCACCGTTCGAGCACCTGTTCGCCAGGAGAAAAAGCACCTTACCTATTCTTCTCTCTTATCCCTATACTCCGATCTCTCTCGACCTCCCTTAACCATCTCTAAATTACCCGAGTCCAATGACCCTCCCTTGATCCTCCATATCGCCGACCCTGCCAACCGGCCTAGCTCGGGCCTGCGCCCGCAATGCCGAATCGACCCAAGACGAAGGTCACGTTGTGAAGCCGCAACCTCAGCAATCTCCTAAAAATCTTGGAGCTTAATAGGAGCACCTATCTTCTTAATTCCTTGGCCAACAACACTAGCATGCATACTCGACGTGTACACTAATCAAGTAGCAGCACGTATCATGACCATACATGTTCATATGCTTGCCTTGTTAAATAATCACGTGACCTCCTCTACCTCTCAAGCCAGCATTCACCACCATGTCCTCTATGCGTGTATGCTTGTACATATATATACACGTATATATACGATATACCATATTACTAAAGCCCAATCGCAAGTGCCCTGGCCTCTTGCCTTGCCCTCGTTGTAGTCCAGCGTAATCAGCAGCAGCACGTAGCATGGTCGTGCATGCTACTGTGCTTGCCACGGTCTAATGCATCAGACTAAGCTGGCAATCAATGACCATCACCCGCCTCTTAGCCAGGCCCAGGCGAAGACCAGCTAGCAGCCTGGCCCAACCAAGCACCGGCCAGCCCAGCGACTCCTCTGCTCCTCACGAGTGCCGCGCGACGCCACCGCTCGCGTACAAAGCACGCGGAAGCAGCCACCGCCGTCGCATGCTCCTGCACTGCCGTCCCCACTGGCCCCACATGTTAGCCTGAGAAAGAAGGGAATCCAAGAAAGCCATCCGCTCCGTCTCTTCTCCGTTCCAGCGCCGTCTCGATCTTCTTTCTCCGTACGAGATGCCTCCCGTCCGAGACGAAGCGGCAGCGCTGCTTTCCGTCCGCCAGCACACCTCCCCTTCCACGATCACAGCACGCCCATCCAATGGCGCCCCGCCCATCCTCGCCGTCCACCGCGACCATGCATGCTCTCCCGCCCATCCTCGCCGTCCACGTACCACTCCTGCTCTCCCCGCCGTCCACCGCGACCATGCATGCCGCTCCGCCTATAAAAGCCCAAGCTGGCGCCCTAGGTTTTCCCTGAGGCCGCGCCGCAATTCGGTAGCCTTCACCACCATGCCCAACTCGGAGAGCAAGGAAGGAAGTAGGAGAGCAGCCTAGGCCAGAGCTCCGCGACGCCGCGAATGGCCACCACGGCCACGCGGACTGTGAAGCTGGCCATCGGCTCGTGCACCGGCGCGCCCACGCTTTGGCAGGGGCGTCGCCCTCCGCAGCACGGCAAGCCGAACCGCGCCGCTACGGCGCTACACCCTGCATCACTGCCGCGACATCGCCCTCCGCAGCAGCCACCTCGCTGGACCTCGCCGACAAGCCTTCTCCTTGCCTCGGCCACCGGCACAGCATGGGTAAGCCCCTCCGTAGAGGTTGCTCCCTTGCTTTCGGCTGGTGAACCTGACCGCTAACCACCATGAGCCCAAGGCCATGCCTTTGCAGACTGTCGTCACGTCGGAGCTGCAAGGTCAACCCGGACGTCGTGACCATCCCCCACGTCGTCTACGGCAAGCTCTGAACCGAACCCCGTGAACGCCCACGACACCAACGGGAGCTGCCTTGCCACTGCGACGCCATTCCCCGAGTGCACCTCCTCATCCTCGCTGGAGCCGCGTCCACGCTGGCGACCCCAACGCCCTCTGCCTCGGCGTCAAGCTGCTGCTTCGCCTTGGTCCGCGGGCACGACGTCGAGTAGTACCGCGACCCGGACGCCGTGACCTTCCCCCTCACCAGGCGATCTGACTCCTTCACACCCCGTCGGTGAGCACCTGCACGCCCGTGCCCCTGCTTTGCTTCGTGTCTTGCCTGTCTGCCCGTTTTCGTGCCGCACCTTCCCTCGCTTTACGCACGGGAACGCAGTCACCACTGCACGTGCCGGCCAGCTCACCTCACACGTTCTCGACGTCCGCTGCTCTGGTTACTTCTTAAAGTCCCCACCGTCTCCGTCGTAGCGTAGAAAGCCTAGATGGCAAGGTTTTGGGAGCTGGCATGGACCACAGTGGGGGTGCGCCGCTTTGCCGCCCTTGGTCTCCCCGGACTCCGGCCGCGCCGCTGTGACCTCCGCGGTCACGCGCGCCCCGTCGTGCCCGTTTAGCCACGATAGCTAGGATTTGGAGCTCCGAGCTGCTCCAATCGAAAAGAGAAGGTGAAGATGGCGCCCAAGGAGGAGCTCTGACGGTGCTACACCGTCGCCGTCATCACCCGCCGCCGTCATGCCGTCACCGTTGCAGGCAACCGTGCTCCAAGCCCCCGAGGCCGTCCTCATCGCCGTAGCCACATGGCCTTGCCCGAGCCCCTTGCCCAGCCTTGTCCTAGCCACGACCATCTGCACACGGAGCCACTTGGCCATGTTGACGCGTGTTGCCACGTATGGACCCTGGCACGCAGCCATTCACGGCCACCGCATGACCAAACGCTGTCGTGGACAGTGCACACACGACCATCACCTTCGCCTAGCACAGCCCAAGGCTTTGACCTTGGACCTTCGTGGCTGCTTGCCGTTTTGGCACACATTGTCGCACCATGCATGGCCACACACCACAGCTTGCCATGGCTTTGAACCCGTCCAGCCACCAGCGTGCCTAGTATGCTCTCCACCACACACGGCTTAGAAAGTGGCCTGCCGGCCTAGCCTCCACCCTACCACACACGCACACGTACAAGACTTTTTGTCTTGCCGTCTCACAGCACGGCAGCAAGCTAGCCCCTTGCCTTGCCACTGCCTTGCCTTGGCCCTTGGCAGTTGGCACACGCACAAGCTCTGCTGAGCTTTCTGTCGAGCACCTGGCCGGCGTAGCTAGCGCTACTCCCTTGCTTGTTGTTTGACTTGGGCCATCCGGCCAAATGGCCCAACTCGGTTCCCCATCCTTCCTTGCCGCTAGACCAGCACCAGCGCAAGTGAAACCCAACTTGACCATGTCCTTTTTTTTATCTAATAATTGTGAGAGCACCCATCTAACTTCTAAATTTTATATTATATTCACCACAACTCCAAAAATTATGAAACCAGTTTCATAATTTTTCTAAAATCAAGCTCAACATCAAAGACTAATTGCACCAGTGCATTAGCCCACTTTAATTTTACACTTCTTATTCAATTCCTCATATATTTGTCTCTCTATTTGTCTTGCAGGATCCCTTTTTCCTCCCTTCTGCTATGGAATGTGCTACTCTTTTAGTCGTGTCATGTTGGTTTAGTTCCTTGGTTGAGTGTTGGCTCTTATTGTCATGTTCATGGGTCTTCGCTAGTTGTCACCGATGCGCTACGATAGTTACCCCTGTCCCCGTCCCTAGGACGTGGTCACTACGAACTTGAGGCCCATGTTAATATCGATACGGATCCTAGCCCCACGCTTCAAGACTACACAACCCCGGCTAGTGGGATACAACTAGGGGATAACTCTCGTAGCCCAGCGAATGCCAACTTGCTTAGGTTAAGCTCATGGTCGCGAGTCGCCTCGCCACGACCATTGAGTTCTACCTTCTTTTGCACTCGTGTTTATCCTAGCCTACTCATATGTTTGTACCACTTTGACTATAGCGTTCCTTTGGATCTAGTGGTGACAACCACACCACTATGAACTTTAGGAATAGCCTTGTGCCATTACGTTACACGGTCATGGTGCCCTACGAGTGAGTTTGGATCTTGAGAACATATCTCTTTCTCCCAACCTTCATCCGTTCCATGACGAGTTGGTCGAAAGAGTGCGGGTCTCATTCTTCTCTTTTGGTTCTTTTGTGTGATGCTTCTTGTCAATGCCTCGTCTTCTCCATGGAGAAGTCGATCGCTTGTTGTTTTCCTTTCTGCTTAGCCCATCCTTCTTGTTCTCGTCATCATCATGACACTCGGATTGGGAGAACGCGAGCCGTGGTGTTTGCCAAGGATGAGTTTAGGTCTATGCCATTTATCTCGCAGCCATAAATATGTCGACATGGTCGACTCAAAAAGTATGAGCTAGGTTATGACTTAAGCTTATACTTAGTGAATAGCCACTCTTGTTCTTTGGCCTAAGGATCGGACATCCGCTGAGAGGGCTAAGTCGTGCTTTGATTGTTCTCTTGCTATGTGTGTCGCTTCACGAGTTACCTTCTATGAGGTGGACAATGATCGGATCAAGACACGTTGTTGGAGGGGAACGTGATCGATAACAACTGTTGGAGAGGACCCGCTGATTGACTACATCAACCTATACCACTACTACCTCGACAGCGCAGGTGTCATGGCAGCACCCTTTACTTAGAAAATCCTATTAGACATTGCAAATGAGTAGAATGGCTTAGCGCTTTATGTTTATTCCTTTGCTAGTATATTGGTGCATGCTTTTGCTTGAGCCATATCTACCTTGCTTGGAACTACTTTACCCTGATTACCCTGCCTCGCGCTTGCACTATATTTATGCCTACCTACTTGCTTGCATATTACTTCACTATATTTACTCCGCTTTGCATTATGTCTGGGATGTGATGCGGGTGGAGAACCCTAGGTGGGTTCAGCTCGGGATGCCGGACTTGGTGATCGTATGGGTGTCTCTGGGTAATATAACGTGGGAGGGTTATCTGGTGAGGGTTGAGTCGACTGGACAGGATCTACGATGAGCTTTTGGAGTGAGTCTTGCCGAGGGGGGTGCAACCTGGGCACCCCTGCGACCTGAGTACATGTGGCGGGTACATGTGACTTGAGGAGATCTCGGGGTCAAGAGCCTTCGTGGAACGAGGCCCCCGGAGCGAGATGTCGTTGAGGCAAAGGGCACTGATGGCCATATTTGAGGAGATATCATGTCTGGTCCCCCTAGGACCTGTTGTCTCTTGAGGACCAGAACCACGGACCCCTTCATACACACCACTCGCCCCAGATGAACCGGGGACGGATGATTTCAACTACCTAGGGCGGTGCCACTACTACTTGGCGTATGTAGTGTAGGAAGGTACGGGTGGAACCCACACCCTTCCGAGATGTTCATGTGTCATCTTCTAAGCATTGGCCCCTCCGAGAGTAGGAACATGACTTCACAGTCTCAGCCACACCAGGCAGGACTTGGGGTGTCCTAGGATTGAGAGGTAGGGTGGTCTGTCATAGTTAGATGGTCATTTTGATATCAGCCTAGGCATTCTAGAGCGCCGATGATGGTTATCTTGTGGATGGTCAGCATTAGCCGGTTACAGGTGTACACACTCTGCAGAGTTGATTCGAATCTATATATAGTCTGCAGCCTCGGTATGGCTATTCCGTGACCTACGCTTCTCTTGAGTAGTGAGAGGAGTCCTTTCCACCTCCCTCTGAGTGGTTGTTGTTGTTGTTACCCTACGGCATGTTGGCCGTTTAGGCATGGATAATAGGAAGTTGTCCATTGCTGCCATGTGTGAGTGTGGTTTGCTGAGTGAGACGAGAGGTTGTTGGTTGGTGGTACAGGTATGAGATGTGGGATGGGAATGATTAAAACTTGATGAACTATTATTATTGATACTTGCTACTTCGCATGCTCTAGGATGCAAACCACAGCCAAATAATAGGATCGCCAGATCCCCTTATTTTGTCTTTCCACTAAAGCTCATCGGTGCTGACCATGACCTATACATATCTGGCGGTGTGCAGACTTACCTACCTTATGGAGAAGTCAAGATTAGAAGGATTACAAGGTCTCGTGCCTATGCTCAAGCTTGGTTCAGAAGAAGAAGTCTAGCGCATAGCGTACTTTGATGGATGCCATGAAGAAGGAGTCTTCACCAACTCGCCTCTGATATTCTCTTAGATACGATTCTGCTAGATTAACCATGTAATAGGTATGATCTCATGAGTTGTATTACCTTGTAACTTGTAATCTTATGATGTATGACTATGATATCAGCTAATATATAATAATGTGATAGGATGACCTCTTGGGACTATCACCTTATTGTAATTCTGTGGATTTTCCCTTTGTGGAAAATCAAGGATGTTTCACCGAACGAGGTCAAGCCCCCAAACAGTGAAAGGCCACATGATGGGGATCATCTGCAGAGCGTGGGCGGGTAGGTGCGTTTGCTTGGCATAGAATTGGCACCCCTAGCACGAGCGAACGAGGTTGATGGCGTTGGAGACGGCAGTTGGCCAGTAGAAACCTTGCTGGAAGGCGTTACCGACGAGGGTCCTCGAGGCGGCGTGATGGCCGCAAGCCCCGAGTGTATGTCCTCGAGGATCCTCCTGCCTTCCTTGATGCTGATACAACGCTGGAGGATCCCTGTCGGGCTTTGTCGATAGAGTTCCTTGTCATCGTCATAGATGACGTAAGTCTTGGCCCGTCGAGATATCCATCGAGCCTCGGTTCGATCTTCTAGGAGCTCCCCTCGAATAAGGCAATCGAGGAAAGGAACACGCCAGTCTAGAGCTGGGCTTGATGGTGGAGGTGACCCCTCGATCTCTATGACCTTAGTCTCATTTGAGGCGGCCTCGTTCGAGGGTAGGGGATCGAGTGTTGATGATGTGACGCTAGCCCCCACGCTTAAGTCGATAGAGGACTCGAAGAGGTCCCTCGAAAACATGTTAGGTGGGACGGTGCCACAAGTGGACACGATTTTGGCGTTTTCATCCGCAGCTTCATTGTACCGTCGAGCAACGTGGTTGAGCTCAAGGCCGTGGAACTTGTTCTCCGGTTAGCATACCTTATTGCAGTAGGCTTCCATCTTGGGGTCATGGCAGCTCGAGGCTTTCATTACTTGGTCGATGACGAGTTGCGAGTCACCCTGAATGTCCAGACGTCAAACCCTAAGCTTGATTGCGATGCACAAACTATTGACGAGGGCCTCATATGCCATGACATTGTTGGAGGTGGTGAAGTGGATGCGTATGACATAGCGCATATGGACTCCGAGGGGCGAGACGAAGAGCAAGCCCACGCTTGCTCTCGTCTTCATGAGTGACCCATCAAAGTACATCGTCCACAGCTTGGCTTGGATCTGTGCTGGCGGAAGTTGGGTGTTGGTCCATTCGGCGATGAAGTCTGCCAGCACCTGAGACTTGATGGCCTTGCACGGCGCATAAGTGAGAGTCTCACCCATGAGCTCGACCGACCACTTAGCGATCCTTCCCATGGCCTCCTGGTTTTGGATAATCTCCTCGAGGGGAAAAGATAAAACCATGGTGATTGGGTGACTGAGGAAGTAATGCTGGAGCTTGCGGCGTGTGAGCACGATGGCGTAGAGCAGCTTCTGGATTTGTGGGTAGTGAACCTTTGTTTTTGAGAGTACCTCGCTGACGAAGTAAACTGGTCATTGGACGGGTAGGGAGTGCCCTTCCTCCTTCCTCTCGACCACTATGGCCACGCTGACCACCTGGGTGGTTGCAGTGATATAGAGGAGAAGAGGCTCGACTGGATTGGGTGGCACAAGAATTAGAGGGGAGGTCAGCAAACTTTTGAGCTTAGCGAGGGCCTCCTCGGCCTTGGCGGTCCATGTGAAGTGCTCGGATTTCTTCAGAAGATGATACAGCGGCAGTGCCTTTTCTCCCAGGCGCGAGATGAAGCGGCTGAGGGCTGCAAGGCAGCCCATGACCTTCTGTATGCCCTTCAGGTCTTGAATCGGCCCCATCTTGGTGATCACCATGACTTTCTCAGGGTTGGCCTCGATACCGCGCTGAGAGACGATGTATCCTAAGAGCATGCCTCGAGGCACGCCAAAGACACATTTCTTGGGGTTGAGCTTGATGTTCTTGGCTCGAAGGCACCCGAATGTGATCTCGAGGTCATCGATAAGGTTGTCGACCTTCTTAGATTTGACTACGATGTCGTCGACGTAGGCCTCGACCGTCGTCCCCATATGTTCGCCAAAAACCTGAAGCATGCATCGCTGATACGTTGCCCCGGTGTTTCGAAGGCCGAAGGGCATGGTAACGTAACAATACATGCCAAAAGGGGTGATAAAGGAGGTCGCGATCTGGTCGAACTCCTTCGTCTTGATTTGATGGTAGCCAAAATAAGCATCAAGGAACGAGAGGGTCTCACATCCCGCAGTTGAATCAACAATTTGATCAATACGTGGTAAAGGAAATGGAACTTTAGGACATGCTTTATTTAAACTAGTATAATCGACACACATCCTCATTTTTCCAGTCTTTTTCTTAACTAATACAGGGTTAGCTAACCACTCGGGATGATGAACCTCCTTGATGAACCCGGCCGCCAAAAGCTTGTGCACCTCCTTGTCGATGATCTTGCGCTTCTCTTCGTCGAAGCGACGCAGGCGTTGCTTCACCGGTCTGGACCCGGCCAGAATCTCCAAGGTGTGCTCGGTGACTTCCCTCAGTATGCTGGCATATCTGAGGGACTCCACGCAAACATGTCAGTGTTCACGTGGAGAAAGTCGATGATCACTGCTTTCTATTTGTTGTCGAGGGTGGCACTGATCGTTAGTGCCTTCCCATCGGAGCTATCCAGGTCGAGGAGGATCTTCTTGGTATCTTTCATTGGCTCGAAGCTGCCTGTGTGATGTTTGGAGTCAGGGACCTCTGCGGTGAGGCCCTCGACGGTCAAGGCTAGCCTGGTGGACTCCTCGACTGCTTCTCCATTCTCGACGCACTCGATGTCGTAGTCGTATGCGTGCTCGTAGAAGGAGCTGATGGTGATGATGCCCTTAGGTCCTGGCATCTTGATCTTGAGATACGAGTAGTTGGGGATCGCCATGAATTGTGCATAGCCAGGTCAGCCAATGATAGTGTGGTACGTGCCGTGGAACCCGACTACTTCGAAGGTGAGGATCTCCTTCATGAAATTCGAGGGGGTGCCGAAGTAGACGCGGAGGTCGATGCGACCGACGGGCAGGGCCTTCTTCCCCAGCACAACTCCATGGAAGCCCCCGATGCTAGGCCAAAGTTGTGACCTCTTGACCCCCAGGAGGTCGAGGGTCTCGATGTAGATGATGTTGAGGCTGCTGCCCCCGTTAATGAGCACCTTGGAGAGGTGGGTGTTGATGATGATGGGGTCAATGATGAGCAGGTAGACTACTGGGTTGACGACGCGATCCGGATGGTCATCACAGTCAAACATGATAGGAGCATCAAACCAGTCGAGGTACTGGGGTGTAGCGACCCAGAAAGAGAAGACCTCTCGATGCTCTCTCTTGTGTCGTCGAGGTGTGAGCTGGGTCAAGGGGCCGCCGTAGATCATGTAGCAGTCGAAGACCTCGAGGACCTTGTCATCCTCCTTGTCGCCGCCCTTGTTGTCGCCTTTGTCCTTCTTCTGGTTGTCCTTCTTGATGCCTAGACTCTTGTAGTAGTTCCTAAGCATGCAGCAGTCCTCGAGGTTATGATTAGCCCCTCCCTTGTGGTAAGGGCAGGGCTCGTTCAGCATCTTGTCGAAGACGGCCCCCTCGGGGGGACTTCGAGGCTTCTTGCGCTCGACCGCAGCAATGAGATCGTCGTTCGTAGCCTCGCGCTTGCCCTGCTAGGCCTTCTTCTTCTTGTTTCCCATCTTAGGGCCCTTACTCGTGCCCTCGCCGTCGGCCGCCTGCACCTTCCCTTTATCCTTCTTGTTGCCAAAGAAGGCACTGACCGCTTCCTCGCCGGCTACGTTGTTGGCGACAACGTCCATCAGCTCATCGACGGTCTTGGGGCGATTACGCCCTAGCTCCCATACCAGATCCTTGCAGGTGGTGCCTGAGACGAATGCCAAGATAACGTCGTGGTCGGGGATATGCGGGAGCTCGGTGCGTTGCTTGGAAAAGCGTCGGGCGAAGTCGCGGAGGGACTCCCCGGGTTGTTGCTTGCAGTTGTGGAGGTCCCTAGAGTTGCCAGGGCGCACATAGGTCCCCTTGAAGTTTCCTTCGAAGACCCGTCCCAGGTTGGCCCAGTTATGGATCTGACCGGGGGAAGCTCCTCGAGCCACCTTTGATGATGTCGGAAAGGAACAGGGGGAGTTGGTGGATGATGGTGCGGGCGTCGTGTGCCCTGCCCAGCTGGCAGGCCAATCGGAAGTCGGACAACCAGAGTTCGGGCTTGGTCTTGCCTTTGTACTTAACAACACTCGTGGGGGTCAGAAGGGGTTCAGCAGCGTAGTGTTGCAGATTGCCCTGCTGAAGACTCAAGGGCCCGATGGCTTGGGGGCCCGACGATCCTTGTCACTGTCGTAGCGTCCCCGCTCTTGCGTTGTCGGTTCTCGATGATGTCGTAGCGCGCGTGTTGGGCTTCGCGGTTGTCAACGATGCGGTCTCGGACGGGGATCGCCTTCTTTTCCTGGGAGGTCACTTCCTGGTGAACCGAGACCTCCCTCTCATCGCGGAAGGGCTCGACAGGTTGCTCCGAGGCCACCCCTCGATGTCTCAAGGCCGAGCTCTCGCCCTGCTGTGCAGCTGCGAGTTTGAGGAGGCCCTCAACCTCGTCCTTTATCCACCAAGCTTGAGAGTTTGACGGCGCGGGCATGTTACAAAGAACCATGGTGGCCGCGATGATGTTCTGACTGGCTCGGGGGAAACAATTGATGACAGGGTGCTCGGGCCCCCCATCTTCAACGATCTATCAGTTGACCTCTCGGGCCCTAGCTCAGGCCCTTCCGTCGGCTGGGGGTCGGCGCTCCTACTCGAGGGTCCGCTCGAGCTGTCGTAGGTGCTCCCGATCCTTGTTGAGCTTGGCTCGCATCTCTTGGACTTGCACAAGCTGAGCATCTTGGTGGTCCAGATGCGGGCGTTCATCTTGGGGCGTAGCCGGCGGCTGCTCCTCCGGGTCCGCCACGACAAGGGCCCTTCCTGCTACGGCCGCGGTTGCTGCCGTGGCCGTTGGGTCAATGGTGTCGTTGCTCGATGCGACTCCACCCTCAATGTGAAAACACTCGCGGGTGGGGTCATAGTGGTCAGAGTCAGAGTCGGGGCTACCGGAGTAGAAGATGGGGAACTGTCCACGCCGCTCCTCCTCCAGCCGACGTCACATCATGCCGAGGGTGTACTGCCTTAGGCCAGGTGCTTGTGAGAAGCCAAGGTCCTCGGAGGCAGGCAGGACAGCCGCCAGGTCCATGGTAGCAGGCAAGAGAGCCCCCGGTCGGTCCTCATGCGCGCTCATATTGGAGCGCATCGTGGTGGAGTTCGTCTTGGCGGCGTTGTCCAGACCGAACGGGAACTGGCGACGAGCTCCAAACAGTCCATGTGGTAGCAGATTGGGGGGTGACGGTGCTGTGCCCATCGGGGGAACCTCGCCAAGCTCCCCTGACAAACACATCGCGAAGGTGAAGTTGGGGTCTCCATAGAGCCCTGCCGGCTCGTTCTCCGTTCCCAAGCGTGGGTTAAATAGGTCCCCAACCAGGGGATCTGCGTTGCCCACCAGGGACGAAGACCATGTCCACGGCTACGTGTAGTGGCTGGCATAGCTACAAGCACCAAAAGGCAAAACACATCAAATTAAAGCAATTCATAGGCTAAGAAAACTTTTAATCAAGTAACAACAAACATCTACGAACAAATGCAAACCCATATCCAACCTATATATGCATGTGTGTCAAATTAAGTCCTATTTTTTCAAGAATCTAATGTCTGCTCTGATACCAACTGTAACACCCCATGCGCCACAAAAGCCTAAGATGTCACTAATGTCTCTTCCCATATGCCCGAATATAAAACTCGAGAACAAAAACCCAACATCAAAGTAAAGCACGGAAGCTACAACAAGAACAAAATCGTATGATTAAGTAAAACTCCAACTTAAATGTTTTATTAAACCATGAAGAATCACGATGAAGATTAACTAAGTTATTACAACAAGCCAAAGTATCATTATTTTTGTTGTTTTATCTTAAAGTGGTGGAAAGTGATGATATGCTGCTAATTCCCATCCCTTCAAGCAAGCATCCAATCAAGCACCTGGAAAGGTATATAAAGGAGTGAGAATAAATCTTAGCAAGCAAACTGCCTGAGCATGTCATTCAAACTACAAGTTAATTAAGCATCGATTTAAATATGGAAGATATTATAGCATAAGAAAACAATAACTCATAGTCAAGTTGTTTAACCAATTACATCAACATAATGAAGTAAACAACATCATGATATTTAATAAATAAACCACCTCTTCAAATGGAAAGTAAACTCCTCATAACTACAACTTCAATGCAGGAAACCTCAGGTGCAAATGCAATGCATATGCATGTCCATTGCCTCCATACCCAACAAGGTATGAAGCCACATCGTACCCCTCCTCGAGCAACGTACGATGCTGTACCGGTACGATCGCGGCCAGCAAGCGGCGATATCCACAAATGTTTTGAAATGCAATGATGTAATGATATGATGCAACCGCATAAACGCTTACCACATAAGCCACATCCATCCATCATTATAAACCATAGCACTTACCTCAGGATGATAGAAACATGATACATGATTCAACAAATAAACATCATATGTAAGTTACTTAAATAGAGGAATAGGTGGATTCATACTTATATAAAGTATCTTGCTTTAGTTAATGTAATGACAAAGTGTAGGTAGATTAAATAACATGTCAAGCTGTAGCAACCACCACTACGTTTACTTGCCTCAATACGACGATGCAAAACGTGAGCTAAGGATGATCCAAAGGTGCACCACCTGTTCACATATCATTACCTCAGAAAATAAACTCAAACAAACATTCACAAATGACACATAAATCGCTTCTACGGCCTGCACTATCGTTTCCCCGAAACAACGACTGATCGGATAACAAACAGCGGCAACCTAGCTTCATATTTTCATTGAGGCTAAACTACTTGCACAAAAATTAACCAAATTTTATAGAAGATATAAAACAACATTATCTACAAGTCTAATACTATTTATTACCCTTTTATTTATGTTATTTTGCGGATGTGGCAGTATATTTATAGAAGAGAGAGGAAGAAAAAATAAGACTCTAAGTCTTATTTAGACTCCAAGTTTATAACGTTTAAGATAATAAATAAGTTTAAACTTTATGATAGAGTCTGCATTGTGAGTACCCTAAGCCATCAAATGTTTATTTTATCCTAGGTGGTGATTTTCTAGGTTACAATAATCCTTAGGAATTGTATTGAGAGGGTTGGATTAGACATACCAATCTATGATACGATATCGTTGAGGTGATCTAGGTTGGTGTAGAGATCTGATTCAATTCTTCTTACCTCCAACTTCCATACCTCCAATGCAAGGGAGAAGAGCACTCCTTGCTCTCCATTAGAAATTGGTGGCATCTAGGGATGGTGCTATTGCTTGGGTTATGTTTCCTTGCCTTCTTCATGTTTTCTTTTTTATTCCTCGTTTCCCCCTTCTTCCTCCTCCTCTTGAATTCTTGGGTGTGAGAGAGAAGGTAAGGGGGAGAGAGAGTTACAAGTGTATGGGTGTGCTATTGATTGACATGTGGATCAAAAGGGGGTCTGAGTTGGATTGCTCAACTCTATAAATATGATGTTTTAGCAAATTGTTCAATATTTCTGTCAGACTATATGTCAGACTTTGTTGCAAATTCAACTGATATGTCAATCACCGCATATAAATGCCATACATCTCAATAGTTAACATCTAGTTTTGAAAATAGGCTCTTTTGTGATGCAATGCTCGTGATGATAATGCATGCTAGTCATGATATATCCTTCTTGCTCCTCTTACACTGGAGTGTGTCATGAGATTCTTATAAAGGATTATTACAAGGTAAAAGTTGAATTGTTGGAGTGTTCGGCCATCACTTTCCGACTATCCTTCGCAACGGTTCATATAAAAAACTACAAATTTAACTATCTATCCTCTAAGATAAATATGTAGGTTTCTAAAAAATGCATACACGTGGTTGAAGTGGTAGTTTTTTTTAAAAAAAATCATTCTCAAGCTTCTAGTTGCTTTTTTCAACTTCATGTTTGATTGATCCATGGTACCTTTAACCCTTTTGGTGCCTTTTTTTATTTTCTTCTCGAGAATTTTAAATGTAAAATAGAATGGTTTTCTTCGTATCTCGCGTGTTCCAACTTCCAAGAGCCAAGGAGGGATGCTCTCCGAAGGGGTGTAGGCAAGGCGACTCACGCATTATCTTCGCTCCGCCGTCCTCTCGATCGGCATGAGTGACACCGCCCCTGCGGCCGCCGCCCTGAACCACTGGAATTGCCTGATCCAGCTCGCCGCCGCGTCGGGCTCTTACGCCCACTGCCTCCGCCTCTACGCGGGACCGCTCCTCGCCGCGGGCCTCCGCGGTGACGCCTCCACCTTCCCTTCCCTCGCCAAATCCTGCGCCGCGCTGCGCCTGCCCGGGCTCGGCCGCGCCATCCACGCCCTCGCATTCCTCGCGGGCGCTGCTGTCTCTCGCGACGCCTTCGTGCGCACATCTCTGGTGGACATGTACGCGAAGTGCGGCAGCCTCCCCGACGCGCACCGCCTGTTCGATGAAACGCCGTGCTCGAGCCGGACGCTGGTCGCCTGGAACTGCATGATCTCGGCGTACGGACGGAGCTCTCAGGTCGAGGAGGCCGTCGAGTTGTTCAACGCTATGCGGCGCGCGGAGGTCAGGCCCAGCGGGAGCACGCTCGTCGGCCTTCTGTCCGGCTGTGCGGACTCGGTGTCCGCGAGGAACCTTGGGGTGTGCGTCTATGGACACTCCATCAAATCGGGGCTTGACGCCGATTTACTTGTCTCGAACTCGGTGCTCACCATGCTTGTCCGTGGTGGCCAGCTGGACTCTGCAAGGTTGCTGTTCAATCGTGTAGAGAAGAAGTCTGTGGTTACTTGGAGCGCCATAGCATCAGCTTATTTGCAGACAGGGGACTGGATGGAAGTGTTTGAGCTGTTCAGCAGGATGCGAGAGACAGAGCAACCAATGGATTCAGTTGTGCTTGCCAATCTAATCACAGCTGCTATGCTGTTTGGAGACTTGTTGGTGGCTGAAGGCATGCATACCCTTGTGATCAAGGCTGGTTTTGATTGTCAGGAGGATCTGGCAGCATCCTTGGTAAACTTATATTCCAAGTGTGGGAATCTTTTGGCAGCTAGAAAGGTATTTGATTCACTTCACCGGAAGAATGTAATCATGTGGACTTCGATGCTGAATGGATATGTTGAATGTGGTTGTCCGGATGAGGCTTTGGCAACATTTGATGCCATGCTGTGTACCAAGGTAGAGCCAAATAAAGCAACTGTTTTAGTGGTTCTTTCAGCGTGCGCTAATTTGGGATCCGCTAATGTTGGCCAAAAGCTTGAGGAGCATGTGAAAGCAATGGGACTGCAGTCACACCTGCAAGTTTCTACTGGACTGATAGACATGTACTGCAAGTGTGGGAGCATCCAGCGTGCTAGAAAAATATTTGACAATGTTTCTAATAGGGACTTAGCTATCTGGAGTGCCATGATCAATGGATACGCTTGCAATGGAGAAAGCAGTGAGGCTGTTGTCCTTTTCAATGAGATGCGAAGCAAAGGTGTTCGACCTGATGCCATTGTCTTCACTCATATTCTAACAGCATGCAACCACTCTGGTTCAGTAGATGAAGGTCTGCACTGTTTTCATAGCATGACTGCAGAATATGGTATCAAACTATCTATCGAACATTATATGTGCATGATTGATTTGCTTTGTAAAGCTGGTCATCTCAGTAGTGCTATAAAGTTCTTTAGTGAGATGCCAGTTCAATTGCGAAACCAGGTTTTGGCTCCTCTAATTAATGCACACAGAGTTCATGCTGCTGATTCATCCATAGAGTTCATATCAGAGGGACTACTGAACCTGGACTCCCAAGATTCTGGTCATTGTGTCCTAATTTCTAATATGCTTAGTTGTTTAGGGCAGTGGAAGAAGGCCACAAGTTGTAGGACGCTAATAAGCAAGCTGCGATTAGTCAAGAAACCTGGATGGAGTTACATCGAGCTGGGTGGCTAGCTGCTCTATGTTTGTAGAAAACCAAAAGCCCCATTCTGCTGAATCCTACGAGGTGGCATGAGTTCTTTCAAGTGCTTTTGGACCAGGCTCAGTTCAGTTAAGGTGGAAGAATCAATTCTTCTTATTAGCTCAAGTTCAATCTGTATTTTGTGTCAAAAAGTTCAATCTATATTTCCGACATGGCATACTTACAAGATACAGTGATGGAATTAAGCCTACACATGTATCTTACTTTACTGCATTATTAGCTTTATGCTTTAGTGTTGTCTTGGCTCTCAAGTTGATCATGAGATGCCTTGGCTGTCAAGGGTCTAGGAGCATCTTGCTTTATGCAAGAATATGCTCAGACTAGTTGGTAGTGATTCAGCTCTATATAAGTTACAGCACCCTCTCTTGTAACCAAGCTTTGTAACTTTCCTTTCAATAACAAGCCATAGTAGGCAAACTGACCTCTGTCAGGTTGCTCTGTCTTTGCCCAATTCCAACATACAGTCAATGGGATTTTTTGCTTTTTGATAACTGACAGCTTTATTAACAGCAGCGGCAAGCTGCTAAGATGGAGATTCCCTCCAAATTTACAGAGTTCAGAGTCTGAATGGAGGGGCAAGTGCCCACATGACCCAAATTCGTACAAGAGGTGGAAATTAGCTGTGAAACACGGAATAGAAGCAGCAGCAAAAGGTTGCCTAGCAAGCATATGAGCTGTGGAGTTTAAAGATCTATCTATCTTGAATACACTGTGACGTACTCCGGAGGTGCAGTTCAGAAAACTTTGCAGGCTTTGATACTCCAGAGGAGTAGTGAAGAGTGATCATTGCCGTTGAAGAAATTCACCAATTGTTGATTGACTGTTAAGAATGTTGGGTCCGGTACCTGCAAAGGCAGTGCCAGAGATGCAGCTAGCGCTAGTCCTGCTGCTTCAGCCATCAACACTGAAGTGGTTGATGTCATGACTCATGATTGCCTTGATGAGAGAGTTGAAGCCGGCTGCACATGATTATTGAGAAGGAAAATTCCTATTCCTGCTGGTCTTGATGTCTGTTGATGGAGTTCTAACGCACAGGAGGCATCTGTATATATTCTTGTTCCAGGCAGCAGGACTGGGACGGCCTCTGAAAAATGGTGACCTAAGGTAGTGTCCCCTGAATGTCGAGGACATGAAACACCAGCCCTGAAGTGATGGGGCGCCGGGCTTGGAGTGGGCAGCGGTGACATCCATCTGCTGTGGCTAGTTGGAATGCTCTTGGGATTTATTTTTGCGACACTAAGTTGTGCGTTTAGCTTTTCATGCTGGTGAGTGCGCGAATCATTCACGTTTGGGACTCTACAATGGGGGTAGGTATTATGACAATAAAATCAATGTGTACGTCTTTTAACTGTAATTTTTTTAAGGTATATAAGAGCAGCTTCAAGAGACACATTGCATCGTCCTAATTTATAGGAATAGAGATTTTGGTAAAATATGGATTTACTATGAAACAATCGCCTGATTTTTCTCAACTACTTAGGCGACGTGCTCTTTCTCCACGTGCAGGTCCACCTGGTAAGAAAAGCGTCGCCGGAAACCAATGCGATTAGAGTTTAGGAATTGTGAAAAAATATCCTTCAATTCTCTTCAAATATAGACATCATATATTTTAGATTTCTCACTAGTCAAAATTGGAGAGTGAGGATACCTCTTTAGAGGATGTACGGGATTTAGAAAGGTTTTGGGAGAGTACAAAGATATAGAGAAACAATTTTTACTCAAAAGATTTAAGTGATGATTTAGAGGGTAAATTAGAAAGATTCTTGAAGTTGCTCTAAGGATGAAAACGATACCTTTTGTCACATATTAATTCATATGAAAAACGTTAATGCAAAACGAATATCTTGGATCTAGATTTCTATTTGGATATTTACTCAATTCATCTCGAAGTGTACTAGGTTCATCCATAACTAGAAATGAACTAAATTAAGTACGATTCTAATATTCTTCAATATTATATTTTAAAAGAAAATGTACAATGTCAAAGTATGAATAATATTTAATAAATAGCATGTCAAGTGAAGAAGTTTATATAAATAAAAAAGGTAGAAAATGAGTATCTATTTTGCTTTATCAATATTTTTGGAATTACAAAATCATTATACAAGTAGGGATTAAAGTATTTGTGTATATAACAGAGACAAAGATAGCTCATAAAAATAAATTAGTTATCAATAAAGATATAACCATTAAATATATCAATTTTTGCAATTAGTATTATATTTATATAAATATTTATCATGAATAAATTATATAAATAATTTACAACACTAAACAATTTACAACAACAAATATATTATTTTGTAATTTTAGTTAAATTAATTTAATCTTTACATGTCATTAATAATTTTAAATTAATATTAAAAGTTATTTGTAGATAAAAGGCCTGCATGTTACGGTTCATAATAGCTTCATGAGCTATTGTGAGCCTTTTTTTTGTTAAACACATATTTCTAGGACAATTTTATAGGTGAGGTTGCTTTTTTCCTCTTCTTATGAAAATATGAGTTTAGATGAAACTAAAAAGGTAGCTTATGGTAGCTCTCTCCCTTATTTCTCTCTCTTAGATGCTTGAAGTTGTTAGCGAAGCAGTTTTGCCAAAAAAATTTCAAAATAGTTATATCCTTAAAAAAGTTGCTCATGTTCCAAAAAAAAAGTTACTAGTAAAACTGAGTTCCGAAATGAGGCCATACTATTAAATAGTTCCAATGCATCATTATTAATAATGAAAGTAAATAATAGTTTCATGATATCTTGTTTTCTTAGCACATTGTGTGTTGTCGAGTACTGTCCAATACGTGAATTGGCTTGTAGTCTAATGGTAGGTCGGTCCAGTGTGACGTTACTCACCAGTGTTCAAATCCTGACGCTCATACCTGAGATTTTCTTAGGATTTAACAGCGTTATGCATGTGTTCATAGGGTGAGTGTGTATACATGTTATAAGCGTATATGTTGTACTGTGTAATTTAAAAAAATATCGTACAATACGAATCCCTTATATTAGAAACGGATAGCAATAAGGAAATCTATATTTAAGTTTTAGTGGATACTAATAGTCATTTCTATTTTCCATCCTTATAAAAATGTCAAATTTGCAAAGCGGTAAATTGCCAATTTTCTCGTTTCCTTCCTCCCCCGGACTCCGGTGGTCGTTCATCCCCTTTACCTAGCGCGTCTTCACTCTAGCTAGCTCTCGTGGGCTCATAGCCTTTCTTTCCTGGCGGCGACAACTGGCTAGCGGCGCCACCACCGTACGTCAGGTCTCCGTTGGGTGTTTGATGGCGATGAGCACCTGTCAGGTATGCTCACCTCTTCCTCTCCGTCCCTGTTGTGTTTTCCGAGCACCCAAACCCTAATGTAAGCTATCCGTATTCAGAGCTGACCCGATTGTAATTATATATATACATGGATTATGCCTAATAGCTTTGATTTTGTTGCGAAAATTAACTGGTGGACTGCTCTCTTCTAGTCAAATCTTTTACGAGGTACCGGCCCAATTTTTCTCCTAACTTAGATTGCAAAACATGGAAACACAGCCTTAGTGTAGTTTATTTCCTCAGCCTTAGTGGTGGAGCCAGAAGTTTTATGAAGTGTGGGCAAAACACTATACTAACATTAATAAGATAAACATGATGCAATGTTACAAGACATTATTAGGTGCTAAGCGAGCAATGACTCACTGCCTAAAGTTTAAGTGCCTAAGTGTTCCTAATCATTAAGAGTTTTCTGATGCAGTAAACATTCAGGTTTTGATCTTAAACCGAATGGATGAGAAGAGAGTGAAAAACAATTGAGAAAGAGCAAATGAATCACTAACTAGTCATCTCTATCTTGCTCTCTTTCCTTTTTATAGGAAAGGTGTGAGGAGAAATTTTCATAATTTATCCTAATGAGGCTTGTATTTTAAAAAATAGATTTAGGAGAATTATTATCTCGCAAAGCTATGTAATTGAGCCCTGTAGACACTAGTATGTCCCTAAAACACATTGATGAGGACATGACACCTTTGGATACGATCGTTGCTGATAAAGTGAGCTTATTCCTCAACTTGCGTAATTATTTTTTTTGTACAACTCACTTGGTTCCATATGTGCATGCCATTTGCTTATAGGTACAAATATGTCCCAAAGTGTAAGTCCATTCAAGTTGAACTTTCAGTTTATCGGCATCACAATAATGCTTCATTGGGAGTTACATCGTTGTCATGGGCTTGTTATTTATCATTGAGACCCTGGCCCAAGTTGATGCATGCCTCAAAGAGATGGAGAGCACACCAACAAAATTGTTGGATGTCCTCCACCTTGGCCACCTCCTTAGAAGGAAAACAAGGGTGTCCAAGGGTCATAAAGAGCAAAGAGCTTGAAGAGCATGCACCACGGGTCATGAAAAGGAAGAGATGGAGACATTTTTATCTTCACTGGAGTTGTCATCTATTTTAGCCAATCAGTATGCACCACACAATAGGGACTAGATGATTTTCAATGTGTTTTGATGCTACTTCCTCCATTCTAAATTGTAATTCATTCCAAAAATATCGTGGAGAGTCAAAGTATTTTAAGTTTGACCAAGATTCTAGAAAAAATTACAAAGTTTGGTGCCATCAAGTGGTATATTATAAAAATATAGGTAACGAAGAATCCAATGATACTTAGTTGACATCCAAAATATTATTATCTTATTATATACATTTGGTCAAAGTCAAAATAACTTGACTCTCCAAGATTATTGGAATACTTACAATTTGAGATGGAGGGAGTAGAATTTAAAAGATAATGATACCACTTTAGTTTCACATGCATGATTCTTCGATGGTTGTCTAAGCCATCCATCCATTTTCTAACTTCACATATGGTATAGAAATGGTTCTTTACCGTCACAAATTTAGGTGTCATGGTTTGATGATCACTCACCAACTTTGATGTTGTGGGAGTAAGTTCACGATCTTCGGAGGCGATTTTCATCCACTGTTTCTTGGGGACAACAAACTTTTCAAGAGAGGGGTAATGTTCAAGGCCATGAAGGAGAGGGAAAAAAGGATCAAGAGTATCGTTACACATTTGGCAACACAGCAAATGTCATCTGTCAAGGTGGGGTAATGTTACCCTAAACTCTAAACCCTAAGCCATAGTAGTGTGAGTTGGTGGTTATGGTAAAAATCGAACCAATATATAATGTTTGAGGCCATTATATCATAAGGAAGAACTGAAACTCTAAAACCCTCAAAGAAATCTATCTCTATTCTTCATCTCTATTTTTGCTTTTCTCCCTAAATCTTTAATTCTCAAGCTATATGTTCAATTCGTTGCGAAATCATTACATGAGCCTGGGTGGTCCAATGGATGAAATTAGATGTCTTCTAGTGGAACAAAAAATTAATTACAAATACACAGGTTTAATAGAAGATAATAGAGACTGGTGTGGATTTGCAAAATTTCTGTTAAATATATTATCATAGATATATAGTATATAGGTGCTAATTTGTCGAATGATGTTAATTATAAGAAAGAAAAAAGAAATAGAAAAGAAAAAGAAAAAGAAAAAAAGGAGTGTATGGGCTTTTATTTAGTGGCCCATAATTCAGCACAAACCCACTCACCGCCGCATACATCTTCCATCTTCTACTTCTCAAAAAAAAAAAACATCTTCCATCTTCTGCTTTCCTCCCCCACGCGCGCTCAGCACGAAGGGAAGCCGACGGAGGCGGCGCTCAGGCTCGGCGGCGGCGTCAGCGGCTCCCCCTCCCGCCTCTCGCTAGTCGCCTCAGTCCCTCGCCTCCGTCCTCCGCACACCGGTTGGCGACCCTGCGTACGCAACCTCCCTCTCCCTTCCAGCCTCCGCTGTACCGTGGGAGCCCGGCCAGCTGCCTAGGGTGGCCGGGCCTTGACTCCGCCGGTGGTTCAGATCTTATATGCTCACCACTTTTAAAGGAAAAAAATAGAAATGCAAATGCCTTATTCATAGTGGGGGGAGTTTGGAAACTGTACTTGTCTTCATCCCACTTGATTTGACCATGAAACAAATTTCCTGGATTCAATGAAATCCATTGACCACTTAGATTGGCAGCATTCCATAGTTATAATAGTATGCTAACTCCATGGCTCGGTGAAGGTTCCAGCTAAACTAGCACAAACACTTTAAGAATTCTGATTTAGTACAAATTTAGTTAGTACTGAAGCTATGCTTAGGAGATGGTATATCATCCTCAACCAATTCCGAGCATGGATGAGTACTAATACACCGTGGTATTAATAAACGACAGTTTTAGAGCCCATAAATGTGCAAAGCCATGGTCTAGTAAAAAGAGGTCTAGGCCCTGTTTGGTCACAAAGTATTTTTGGAGTTTTAGAAAAATACCATGGTTTTGTGAAATACCTTGGTTTTAGAGTGCTATGAAGTGTTTGGGTGCAACGAACTTTATGGTTTGAATACCATTGTATTGCTGAAACTATAGTCATTTGGAGTTTTGAACATCAATGGTTTTAGACTATAGTTTCTTGATACTATGGTTTCTTAATACTACAACACCCAAACAAGGCCTAGGGTTTTAAAAACTTTAATAGACTACAGTTTAGCAACACTATGGTTTTCAAAACCATAAAGTTTGTTGCATTCAAACACTTCACGCTGCTCCAAAACACCAAAGTATTTCACAAAACTATGGTGTTTCTCTAAAACTTTTTAAAATACTTCACATCCAAACAGGGCCTTGGCTTTTGGAATCCAACTGAGGGTCATTACTTGAAGAGTTCCCAATACTGATGAAATGTTCCATGGCTAAAATTAGTAAAAGAAAAAAAGTTGCTTGATCACTTAGTGCATACTGTAAATGGTAGGTGGGTTCCCATGGAAACTTGTAATCTCTGTATTTGTAATTTTTTATTTTTGTCCACATCCTGGCTCCTCTGTCCCGTATCTATTAACTTGTGTATTAAAAAAACTCACCAGCTGTTGCTATTGATTTATGTTATTTGTTGGGATTAATTGACAGGACTCACTGGAACATCTCTAAGTTAATTCTTGGCAACTTTTTAGTGGAATTCTTAGTATTGTAGAATTTTAGTTTACATCAAGAACCAGCGCGTAAGAAACTATTACCACGGTCACGGTTACCTCTTCTGGAAAAAAAATTACTGAGTTGATAGTAACACCATGTCATTTTGATGTTTGATAGTTAAAGATGGAATATAACCATGTTACCATGGTCTTCAAACATCTTACTTTAAAATGTTTAGGGAAACTGTGATTACTGTTCTCCACTTTGCTTGTGTAGCTGTTGACATGAGCTGTGAGGATTGCCCTATTGCTTCTTTTAGTTGCTTTATTAAATGCACTCTGTTGCTCATGTAATTATGTGTAGTTTTTTTTCTGTATTTTCATGCATTGCTGTTCAGATGCCAAACGAAGCGAGTTCTCCACTACAATTCTTTGAACACAACTTTTTGGTAACAACTACATATTATTTTAGTGAATATACATGATAGCAAGTTAAGAAACATGTAGGCAAATGAAGAAATAAAACACCATGGAGGATGTGATCATTGTCAGTCTTGTCCACCTGATATACACTGCAGAAACTCTTCTCTGGGTTGAATGAAAAAATAGGTTTGAACAACTCTTGGCACTTCGGTTTCTGGTCCGTAAAATAAGATCTTATCTTCTGGTAGGCTGAGCTCCTTTTGTTATGTAGGCATGAGTCATGCGACCCACTCTTTTCTTGCGCAATATTAGTGACCGAAGCAGTATGGTTATTATGGCATGGTGGCATTTTTTTACACTAATACAATTTCATTCTTCAATAAGAAAATGAAGTGAAGGTTTTGCCTTGTTTTGGTGAATGATGACATCAATATGACATACAATTGACTTTAAGAGTGAATTTGAGATGTTCAGAGGCTCAGCGTTCCTCTTTCTTAAAGGGAGAAATAGGAATAAGGCCTCAAAAACAAATGTGTTTAGGAATCAGGCCCTTTTCATTTCGAATTTTGGGAATCAGGCCTTGAAACAAAATTTTGTTAGGAATCTGGCCTTCCATCCGTTTTGACACCTTGATGGTGTTAACTATAGTGTAAAAGACCATTTTACCCCTGAGGCAAAAAAAATAAAAAAACAGAGTTTTATTTATTTATTGCACATTTTGAGTATATATATTGAGTATATAGTCACATACATAATTCCGCCACAACCGCACATGATACATTTGTCACATAATCTACATGAGTATATAGTCACATACATAACAATTTAAATAAAGCTACATTTGAAAGTATCACAAAACTGACATTTCATATTTTTAACATGTAGATCTACTTAAGAAAAGCACAACAAAATTGGTTTGACCCAATTTCAACATGCACAGCTCCAAATATGATTTTTATAAGATATTAAGCAATTGTGGAAGAGCATTTTAAATAAAATCGAACTTCATATAAGACAAGCACTTTGCATCGGGGACCCTCCACCTCTTTCAGAAATAAAACTCTGTTTTGGTCGAGGCCTGATTCCCAAATAAAAATCGAAATTCATAAATAAAACTGTTTTTTTATTTTTTTGCCTCAGGGGTAAAATGGTCTTTTTACACTATAGTTAACACCGTCAAGGTGTCAAAACGGACGGAAGGCCGGATTCCTAACAAAATTTGGTTTCAAGGCTGATTCCCAAATTCGAAATGAATAGGGCCTGATTCGTGAACACATTTATTTTTGAGGCCATATTCCTAATTCTCCCTTTCTTAAATGTGGCTGTTGGCTCTTATTTACCTTCTCACACTGAAACCAAAACTACTAAAGTAGTACTGCTGCTTAGTTATAATTAGGAATATGGCCTGGATCCCCGACGTTCTTATATTTGCATTTGTTACCTTAGCTTCTGCTTGAAAAATTATATCTTCGCTATCCTTACAGTCTGATTCTGCCCTTCTTTTCTTTTACATATCTCCAGGTACCCTAGGCCACTTTCTCATTAAGGTAGTACTGAGTTCCTTGCATGACCATGACTTCTGAGGATGGAGACATTTTGGCTCTTCTGTCTGAGCCAAGCCTAAAGGAAGAGCAACTTGAGGCTTCTGAATCTGATGATATATTTCCTGCTATTCTGGAAGCCATTAAATCAAATAAGAATGAAGTTGAACTTTCACCTGAGGAAGCTGCCTGGGCAGATTCATGCTTCGTGCAGACTTCTGAATTGTCAGATGATGACTGGGGAGCGATGAGGAGTGCGCTGCTTGATGCCCTGGAAAAGCCAACAGAAAGTCCTGATGATATTTCAGAAAGTGCACATAATGCAATCTCAGAAACAAAACTTCACTCCCTCCCTGCTGAAAACATTTCTGAGCATGGCGACATCCACATGGAGCAAATAAGCAATATCGATGATGACCAGAATGGAATTGAAGCATGTGAAATTGCTGACGTAATCAGAGGTGCAGAAGAACATGGTAAGCAAATGGATAGTTATGTAGCAGAGGTTGGTGATGAGTTTGTTTCATCTGAGGTCTTGAGCAGACCCAGTCAACAGGTTCCATATTTAAGGTTTGGGACCTGGAGGAGCCTTTTTCTGATGATGATGATGGCGAGCTTGAACTCATCAAGGATCTGAAGAAGCTCCTCAAGGAAAAGGACAGCCTTCCAGAGGATGTATATCCAACTCTAAGAACTCTTCCTCCAGATGATGCAGCTAAACCCTTGAGCCAGATAAGCATCGATGAACTTGTGGCGGGCTTGAGCGACTTGTCAATACAGCGAGCCAATGAGCGACTATTGTTTCTCAAATAGCTGTGTAGCACACGTTGGCCATCCAGGCGATATTGTGTATTGCTCTCAATGGTGCAAAATCACTTTTTTTTTTTTACAACACATGGGGTTTTAAACTTCAGGTTTAGGCTAACTGTTGTGTGCTCTGTTTGTTTTGTATGCTCGCTGTGTTGATTTCTGCTTAACTTGCAATCAGCAAAAGAAGATGAATAAGTTTTGGTAGAATTCACGTTCTAGTATTTCCATCTTTCTTAATACGCGTGCTTCTGTCTCATTTTTTCCCTTTACTTTCTTCAGCACAGCTTCATCTGCAAGTTTCAGGTTTAACCATTACTGCTCGCTCCATTCCAAATCATACAAAAAAATAATGAAAAACTAATTCACGTTTTAATATTTCCATTTTCCCTAATACGTGTGCTTCTGTCTTATTCTTTCCCGTTACTTTCTTCAGCACAGCTTCGTTCGTAAGTTTCAGGTTTAACCTAGTTACTGCTTGCTCGTCCGAAATCACTACTCATTCTGACTTTTTCTTTTGAGAGTCAAAGCATCTCAAATTTGACT
This sequence comes from Bothriochloa decipiens, assembly GCA_023333625.1. Classification (NCBI taxonomy): domain Eukaryota; kingdom Viridiplantae; phylum Streptophyta; class Magnoliopsida; order Poales; family Poaceae; genus Bothriochloa; species Bothriochloa decipiens. Next base: position 28,640,736 of record CM041645.1, read on the forward strand.
AAATTTATATAATATAAATAATAACATTTATAATAATAAATAAACATTGGTAATTATACTATTTATAGTATATCTATTTAATCTGATAAATCTTTATAAATCTCTCTATAGATTTAGTCGAAGTTATGTTTTAACTCTTAAAAAAATGACTTATAGTTTGGAGCGAGGGAGTAGCTTTTATCGCAAAAAAAAGGTTTCACCTATTTGCCCATATATGCCCAAATGGGACTAATGGTGACCGAATATTTTGGTCCTAACAAAATGGTCTAAAGTTCCAAGGAACTAAAATTATTATGATTATTTCTGTCGTAGCCCTTGGTTAATTAGATTAGCTGATAAAACCAAATTGAACCAAGAAACCATGATATGCTATGCTATGCATCTAGAGCCAATTTGGTAGTGCTCCAAACTGACTCTCAGCCTCTCCTGCTCCCTTGTGCTTTAGGACTCCGCCTACACCATTTGATAGAGCTTCTCATCGCTCCAACACAATTAGGGAACGGTGGGGTTGGGTGTGACGAATTGAACTCCTCATACACATTAGGGATGACCACCAACAAAGAAGCACAAGTTGAGATCAAAACCAAACTCTTTCAGGAAGAGCCCGAGTCCTAGCAAATGGGACCATAGTACGACTACGTTTGGCATAGCTTTTTCTTTTTTTTTACCAATTCTAGAAACTATTTGGAGTTGTTTTGCGCCAAACAAGGTAAAATAAAATAAATTGCACTTAGGAGCTCCTTAAAACATGCACTGAGGTGGATGAGAGAGGAAACCGAGAATAACATTTCTTCTAATCTCCCAATCGCTTTGGTGGGCCCTACGTGGGATTCCATATGAGTATATTTTTAAAAGCTAAAAATGTAGAGCTATTTTTCTCAGTGATTCACCAAAAGAGTTTTAAACTATGCTATAGAGCTGCTTGTGGAGCTAAAGATAAAAAAGCTTCTAAATAATTGTACAGTGTTATTGTAAAAAAATGTATTGTTCTCCATGTCGTAATTTTATCCTCTGTCTAAATACAGCTTTCTTGCCATTTCTTCTTTTTTGGTTTCATATAATAAATGAAAAAAAAAACTCGACGAAAAGGAGCTATATTGCACTTCCGCTTTTTAATAAGAGGATGCTTTTTAACAAGAGGATGCTTTTTAACAAGAGGATGCAAGGCTCGAACCTAGGTCTCTGAGATCATGCTCTAGTATTGGTCGCCCACGAGAGCACCTGCCATATAATAAATGATATACATATGAAACCCAACCTAACGTATAAAAGAATATTTATCGGTAATGCTCAGGAAGAAAGAAGGGGCTATTTTTGTTTTTTATTCCACCTTTATATACCCTTCTTTGCATTATTTCTAAAAAAAGTCTGTTCAACCTCATATCACCTAGTCATGGACTCATAGACTTCCTCGATGAAAGAAAGTCTCATGGACCACCGTAATCCTTCTTTGAAATTCTCTTGTTGATTTATGTGAATAGTAAGAATAACTAGAATAGTAGAGTAAGTCAAGTAAAAATGCAAACTAAACGAGGCCTAAGAGCATATCCACTAGATTCTTTTCTCCTTCCTCCCTTACAATTAGCAAATTGGGAAACACAAAGTTCCAGGTATCGTCCAACGTAACTTTTTTCCCTTTTCCTTTCTCCATCATTCGTGCGGAGTCCACCGCTTGTCCGCCCGATGCTTGACTCAGGCTATCCCTAACCCTCGTCGTGTAGCCTGACACGACGCCCATACTTGCATATAGTGCCTCGATGTGGCTTGCGCTCACCCATGCCTATGCAACAACACGGGTGGCGTGGTTATTGAAGGAAGAGACGTGGAGGAAGAGCCGGTCATGTAGGCATCAACTTATAAGGCTACTTGGGACATAGGAGACCGTGGCGGTGGAAGGAAATGATAGAAACATTTGAGGCAGGGGCTCTCTCCAGATCCCTCCAGATGGCCGGAGGGAAAATTTGAGGGCTCGTGCTAAGTTTGAAGGTTGTCTAGTAGAAGATGTATTAGATTGTTTTCGGTTTTTGGTCATAAATCTCTCAAATTTAGTTTTAGGGTCCGATGGAGTTCTACCGGTGCATTTCGGTAACACATCATCTTGGCCGTTCAATCCCGATCGGAGAGCTCACGATCCCGAAAAAGAAAGGTTCGAGGAACGCCCTCAGCTTCAGGCCTGCAGCCGTGACTCACGACAGTCGGGGGCTAGTGCCTCGCGAGAGCCGAAGATCGGAGCCCCAAAACCCCCGGTGCCATTATCAAAACAAAAACAAAAAAAGACCCCGGTGCCGCCGGCGTACGGTCTCCGGTCTCCGGTCTCCACTAACTCCCCGGTTTCCGTACTGCTGCGGCGCCTCGGCACCACAGCCGG